>LR738713.1:90852471-90903572 GCA_902687465.1 Secale cereale | reverse complement strand
GTTGTCCGTTTCGAGTTCCGACACTCACACACGTGCCCGTGGAACCCCCGAGTCCTTCTTTCGTGTGTGGGCATGTAACGTTCCCGGAATGAGGTGAGACTTTTCATGCGTTGTTGTTTTGGTACGTGTAGGCCGCCTGTCAAGTTTCGTTGCGTTTGGAGTTCGTTTGGTACTCCAACGGTTAACCTAGTGGGCTAAAAGAACCTCTTCCTTTTGGCCCAGGACCCCCTCCACAACATCCCACTAACCCAGCACAACCACTCCCATCCTCTCGGTCGTCGTATCGTGAACGTGTGGGCAAAAACCGCTCCTCATTTGGAGTCTCCTAGCTCTCTATGCCTATATAAACGTCCCCCACATCCATTTTGCGGACGAAACCTAGCCCCTCCTCCCTCCGCGCCGCGCCGGACACATCCGACCCGGCCGGACATGTCCGCCGCAGCACAGCCACGTCGCCCGGTCCAATAGAGCGCCGCCACCTCATCTCAGCCTCCGCCCGGGCCAATCGGCTGCTGCCACGTCGCCCGCCGGATCCTCGCCTCCCACCACGGCCCGCGTGGCCCGCCCGCGGCCCTTCGGGCCCGTCTCCGCCATCGCGCATGCGCGCCTCGCCCGCCGCCCGACGCGCCGTCCCTCCGCCGCCGAGCCCGAGCTCGCGCCGCCGCCGCGCCCGCGGATCTCCCTGCCGGCCGCCTCCTCGTCGCCGCCCCGGCTGGCCCGTCGCCCGCCGCCCCGGCCGGCCCGTCCGCCGCTCCGGCGCCGTCCGCCGCCTCCTCCCCGCCGGTGCGCCCCGCCGCCCGGGCCCAGCGCCGCCGCCTCGCCTTCGTCTCCGGCGAGCCGGAGGCGCCGCCGTCCCGATCTGGTCGCTGGGACCAGATCCACCCGCTCAGCCAACCAAACGCGCCTCGCCCCGATCCGCTCCTCCTCGTCCCGGGATATCCTCATCACGTAGACTTTCGGGAGGTATAAAAATCCACTAAGTCCCCAATTTTCCATATTTTGTTGCCTCCTTTGCATGGCTGTAACTTCGTGCTCGTAGATCCGTTTTGGGCGTGTAATATATCAAAATGCTCGTTGAGATGTGCTCTTCATTTTGTTCCACTGTGGCATGCTTGTTTGAGTTCATCTTGATGCCCTAATCATCGTTGCAAGAGTGTTATATGTTTAAAACTGCTGTTATCTGTAATTTTGTTGCCATGTTTGAGATATGACAACTTTGTGCATGTTGGTCCAAATGGAGCATATGATATGTCAAAATGTTCATTGTGAAGTGCGCTACATGATGGTTACTGTAGCATTCATGTTAGGTGTCATATTGCCATGTTAATCTCTGTTGCAAAAGTGCATGTGGCTGTTAAGTGCTGAAACTTGTTATGAGATGCTGATTTCACTTGTTCATTGCTAGTGATGTGTTTGTCTTCATGCCTCATGTCAATATGTTTTAGAAGCACAATCATATGGTCTTTGCTGTGGTGAAATCCACTTTCCATGATTTGCCTTGAGGTGACTTAAATAAGCTTGTAAACATGCCAAGCCAATATTGCTGTTTTATACTTAGTGAAAAAAACTGCTAAGTCTGGTATATGTTTAACCTGATGCTATGTTTGCTTGATGCCCCACTCAAATCCATGCATGTTTTAGTATGTCTAATGATCATTCCTTGTTGTCCATGTTATGCTCTATCCATCCATGCCCTTAGTTGCATATATGGCCTACTGTAGCTTATTTATTTCTTGCTCTCAAGTTGCTATAAATTTTACCTGTCAGACTTTTATCAGCATGATCAATTTGGTGAAGCTTGTTGTTATTGATCCATGCCTCCTATGGAGTTGCTCCAATGGAGTTGTTTGATGTATGCTATGTCTACTACATGTCCATGATCTTTATATACTTAGTGGAGTTGATATGCATGTTGTTTTGTGCCTCCGAAGGCAGCATCGTGATGATGTTTTTGCCTTCCCAGATTTTGGCTAAGTCTGGATAAATTTATTGCAACTTGCCATGCTTGGTTAATTGTGTTCCAGTAGGTTTTTGGGTGTGTTATAAGTTCATGCTTGTTAAATATCATGTCTAATTCACATCCATGCCCTTTGTCTTCAAGTTTGAGTGCTGTAGCATAATTATTTCTTGTTCCAAAGATGACATGTGGCTGTAAACTGCAGTTTGTCTGAATATTGTTTTTCTTGCCATTTGCAAATTGTGTGTCCGTTTCCGGCGATCTTTATATCAATTTCAACCGAAATCTTCCCCTCTATCCAATGGCTTGCTTGGATTTCTAAGATGAGGCTTTTTCATCATCTTCTCCTTAGGTTCAAGTGCTTCCACATGCATACACACATCATACTTGCATCATGTTGATTGTGCATTGCACCTTGTGTCGTGGAATTGGCACGGCAAATGTCCGGTTTAGAGGACTTAGGTATGAGGCCATCGCGCGGGTTAGCTTGAAGGGGTTAAAAGCACACAAAGGACACAGAAGGTTTATACTAGTTCGGCCCCTTCGATGAAGGTAAAAGCCTACGTCTAGTTGGTGTGGTATTGCTTGGGCGTCGATGAACAGGGAGCGGATCGCTTGCATGTGTCTCGACGTGTTGTTGCCTGTCCTTGAACCGTCGCTGGGTCGTCCCTTTATATAGGAGGCGACGCCCGGTCCGGTTTACAGAGTCCCGAGGCCGGTTCATAATCGTGTCCGCCTCGGTCTCTACTCTTTCTATGTTACACCTCAAGTTACATGATATGACGGTTTATAAACCGTAAGCTTTACACATGGGCCCTAAGCCTCTATGGGCCGTAACCTCTGGTTCATAATCTACTGGGCTTATGATAATACAACTATGTTAGTGTAATCCAGATCTTCCTGGCCGGTTTATACCTGCTAGTAATATCCATGACATTAGGCCCCAGATTGATTTGAACTTGTTCATGTTAGTCTTCTAAATCTTGCATAACTCTCTTCTCTGCAATTCATCTGCTTCATAAACCGGCTATGACGTCATCTCCGGGAATCACCTTAATCCGTCGTGACATCACCTCCACATTTATTGCTCACCTCTATCTGTTACCTTTGTTAAATGCCATCCCAAAAATCGAGGCGACAGCGCAATCTTTATCCAATCTCTGACCTCCTCGATTCCCGCGCTTACCGTTTTCACCCTTTGGCTTATAAATACGGCTGGGGCGTGCCTTCTTTTCCCCCTTCTGCCTTCGTCTTCCTCCGTCACTCGAAGCTCCGCCGCCGCTCTTCGAGCTCCTCTTCGTCCTCGAGCTAAGGCCGTTGCATCACCCTGAACGTGACCAGAACGCTTCACCGTCATCGTCTGCTTCGGCAGGTACTCTTTCCTTTTCCCTCCAGATCTCGATCTAGGGTTTTGTCCGTAGCTCCGCCATGAAAAACCTTGAAGCTTTTGCTGTTCATCCCTATAGGTTTGACCTTGCTGTAGATTCGAACCTTATTTAGATTTGTCTTGAATGCACTCCTGCTCCGCGCTCACGTCTTTAGTTCCTCTAGTTTACCATCTTATATTTGATCTGTAGAAAACCTTCGTGGTTCTTCCTGCATATGACTTGCATATATTTCATCCTTTTCTTATGCCTCAGATCCATTTTTACTTCAGCCTTCTGTGGAAACTGTTTTTTCACACTCTAGATCTGTAGCCTGACTTCTCCGGTTTAATCAATCATACGCTTTCGTTGACGGGTTAGAAGTAAGCCCCTATATGTAATTGACGGTTTAGCTTCATCTTTCTCTATGATAAACCGGTAACTGTTCGCCTCGCATCTGTTTCCGGATTGCCAATGCCATTAGTCCCTTGTCTAAACCGTCAATTGAGTTCATAACTTTACACAATGCTCCGGCTTATACTTTAGCAATTGGTGAAACGGATTGTGCACTGTATTTTTCAGTGTTTCTTTATTCAAGATGACTGCCAAGCAGTTCGTTGCCTGCAACTGGGCTCCTTCCCTCCTTACTGAAGATGATTTAACGAACGCCGCTTCAATTGGTATTCTGGGCCCTAAGGAGGTTCTGAACTGGCGGGCCCCAGGAGATGAGTGTCCACCTACTCCTAAGGAAGGAGAGGTCATTGTTTTCTTTGATCACCTGGCCCGGGGTTTTAGCCCTCCCTGTTCAAAATTCTTCCGGGATGTGCTAGCTGCTTTTCAACTCCATCCTCAAGACGTAGGTCCGAACTCTATATCAAATGTCTGCAACTTTCAAGTCTTCTCAGAAGCATATCTTCAAGAAGAACCATCAGTGGATCTGTTCAGAGACTTTTTCCATTTAAACCGGCGGACAGAGTTTTCTGACGGGCCGCATCAAGAACTGGGCGCCGTGAGCATTGAAAAGAGAAAGGATGTGAGCTTCCCTCACGCTGCCCTTCACACGCACCCCAAGGAATGGAACCAATCGTGGTTCTATTGCATAGATACTTCGCCCGAAGGAGAAAACCCACTGACGGGTTACCACGCATATCGCCTACCTGAGGATCATCCCCTGCCGCAGCGCCTCAGTGCCCCAGACCGTGCCCGGTTTGCCCCTCAACTTTCTAAGTTTAGGGCTTTTATGGCCAATGGCTTAACCGGAGTAGACTTTGTTCGTTGTTGGCTTGCCTAGAGCATTCTTCCACTGATCCGGCGTTCAGGACTGATGTGCGAGTATACCGGAAAACCGGATGATCCTCAGCGCCACATTGACATAATACTTCCTGAGAAAGAAGTCGCTGAATCCGCAAAGAAAATGCTCAACATCTCTCTGGAAGAGTGCAGCCGGACCGGTTTAGCTCCATTCTGTGAAAACAATAAACTGCCAGCAGTAAGTTCTTTCTGATCTTTTCTGTCTGTTCTGATCCGGCCATATCAAACGTCTTCCATTTATTCCCTATCTTTTGCACAAGCCAACGACCCCTTCTGGAAGAGGAAACCTCAAGATAAATCGGCCGGAAGACATATGATGTCAAGAAGAAGAAGGCGGTTGCTGCCTCCGGTTCACATCCTGAGGAAGATGATCCGGATTCCGAGGTATGAGTTGATCCTGATATGTTTTAATCTCCCTTTACCCAAATTTATGTTAACAATACCTTTCCGCAGGATCTGGCTGAAGGAAGTAAAGCGGCAGAAGTTGAGGTAATCTCTCTCTCTTCAGACTCAGAACCGCTGCCCCCCAAAATTCGCCGGGTGTCCCGGAAATACCCTTTTTCTCATCCTTACGCTCAATTGGACCCCAAATTTCTTTTGAAGAAGCAGCAGCATGAAGCTCGCCGGACCACGCGCCATAGTGGCCACGTAGTGGAATCATCCGGAATACCTCTTACTCCGGCTCGCAGGCGCCGCTCCGAGGTTTTACTTTCTCCAACTCTTCTTCATCCAAAGGCCGGGCTCATACGTAAACCGCTTAAACCGTCTGATCCTAACTATCAGGAGGCTCCTCTGTCCTCTTCCGGCGAGTCGACTGCTACACAGGTCCCTGTGCTGAAGACCGTGCCTGGGTAAGTCCTTTTCAACATCCGGTTTATCTTTACATTTGTACCTTTATGATTCTCATCGTTCCTTTGATTTTTTCCAGCAAGCCGAAGCCTAGCAAGAAGGCAAAAGCGACCAAAGCGGCTGCCGAAACTGCTACTGTTGAACCGGCTGCTGATCCGAAAGAAGTTATCCCTCCAGAAGATAATCCTGCAGCTCAGTTTGATGACCCTATTCCCATGGATCGTGACGACATTGCTGCTTCGGAGGATGTTAATACGGAGAATGTAGTTGAACCGACGAGCCCTGTCAGGGTTAGCCCTCCTCGGGCTAGTCCAGCTCCTGTTAGCCCGGCGCCTACTGCTGCCCCTCTTCAACCAACTGCCGCTTCTTCCCCGGATGTTGAGATAACCGGGTTAGGTTTTACCGCTCCTGCTGAGCCTGTCATCTTAGCCAAGCACACTGCCAAAGAGGAAAAACTTCAACAAGAAAAAGGCAAGTGGAGCACGGACTTATCCAGCTATGCCCAGTTGTGAGCCTAGGAACTTCATTCCGAGTATTTGAACCGGCTCTTTACCATCCGTGATTATGAATCCGGGTTGGTTAACATGATGAAGGATAAATACGAGGTAATTTCCTTTCCTTTACTTGTCTCTGTTTTGTGTTCTTGCAATCCTGTCTTTGGGCCATAGTTGCCCCCAAGTGCCGGTTTAGCTTCGTTGTAGATGAACCGGGACTTCCAGTGTATCTGACAATGAACTTACATTAGCCCCCAAGTGCCAGGGGTATAACTTGTTTTATGCGCTTGGGACTTGTCTGAAATTTGCTTTTGGTACATCAACATCACATTAGCCCCCCAAGTATCAAGTGGATAACTTGTTTATATGCTTGAGACTTGATTGACTTGTCTTTCTAATCCATTTGATTTCCTTGTAGGCTGACTTGACCCGGAGGGCTGCAGAGGTGACTGAACTCCGGGATAGATTGGCTTTTTATGAAACTGCTTCTGCCAAAGCCAAGGAGGAACTTGTGCCGAACCTAACCAACATGGAAAAATTAAAAAAAGGACTTTGAAGCGGAGCGGTCCGCCTGGGAGGTGCAGAGGAATGCTCTTGAGAAAAGAGCAAAGGATGCTGAAGCTGCCCTTAATCCGGTTACGCAGGAGTTAACCGGATTAAGACAGCAAATAAAACTTATGACCTCCGCTATCTTTGGTAAGCACTCAACTGTAGATGATTTTCATCTTTGCAACCCTTGTTCCACTCCGGTTTAACTTTAACAAATATATTTAGGGCGACGCATAACTCATCTTGGAGATGATCTCCGGAAGAAGCTCAAAGCCTCTTATACCCTGGTGGAGCAGCTGTATTCCGGCGCTCAAAGGTTTATAAGCGCAATGTCTCATCAGAAACCAGCCCCAACTACCATCCAAAGTACTTTGGAAAAGCTATCTGTGCTACTTGTCCGCCTGGTGGAAGTGAAGAAATCTGCTGCACGGGCTGGCTCCCTTATAGCACTGACCTGGGCCAAGGCATGGGTGCGGATTTTTATCTGGAAGAGGCTATGAATGGATATCCCAGCAATAAGGAGGACGGATCCACCTTCTCTGCCGAAGACCTTCGTGCCTTAACCAAAGAGATGCGCCCACTCGCCAGCAAACTTGCCGATGAAGCGGATCTGACAAGGTATCATCCGGCCTATGACTTAGAAAATGAACGGGTGGAGTGGCCAATTTATGACACCGAGAATCTGATCCCGCCAATACGTGGCCATACTTTCGCTCCAGATGTTGATCCGTCTGATCTTATTACCGAGGAAATGTACTTCCGCGCACTCTCCAAGATTGACTGGCGTGTTCCTGACTTCCGGCCACTTTCTCAAGAGGAAGAAGGACCGGAACAAGCCGACCCTCAGCCTTCACAGCGTGAAGAGGAATCATAAACCGCCCTGTTTAATTCATAGTTGCTGAAAACTTTTGCCAAAACTTTAATCCCTCCGGGCCTGCAGGTGCCTTGTAATAGGATAGTTTTGAAACGTTGTCTTTGTCCCAATGCGGATGTCACAGCTTAACTTGGCGTCTGCCAATTTAATCCCTTATTTGCTATGGTTGCTCCGTCTATGTTATCTGCATCTGCATAAACAATGCTAAAAAGATGTCCTGGCGGTTTACCATCGGACCTATTATACTGCTCCCATAGGCATATATTGAACGAGTATCTATTTTATACCCAAAAATAGCTCATACCTTTGATTAAGTGTGCCTGATGTCCTTAATCCGGTAGGCATAATTGAATGTGTAGACTCTGATGAGGCTCTTGGCTCTCTTGGCGTTTGCCTGATGACTGTTCCGGGTTATGATAAACGCCGGTTTAAATCATGCTGGTGTTATGACCCAGACTTTAAACTCATGCTGGTATTGATGACCTAGACTTTTAACTTTGCAGATACGTGGTCAACTTTAAAGTTGCCCAATTCCGGATCAAAAACCTTGGTTAACCACAAAAACTTGTAAAATTGCAAAAAACAAAGTATTGTTGGCAAATAAGACCATGTAGTCGAGGCTTTTGCGAGCTGCCGGGCTCCAAATCGAGGCTTTTTATGAGCTGCCAGGCTCGAAATCGAGGCTTCTGATTTGAATGCGATCTGTAAACCAGACCAAAGGGGTTGAGCTAGGATTCGAATGCGATCATGTAGCCCCCAATGGCGTTGAAATTTTGCCGATCAATGGAATCGAATGCGATCCAAGGCGGACCCAAACGGGGTTTAAGCTATGATTCGAATGCGATCATATACACTGGACCAAAGGGGTTGAGCTAGGATTCGAATGCGATCATGTAGCCCCCAGTGGCCTTGAAATTTTGCCGATCAATGGATTCGAATGCGATCCAAGGCGGACCCAAAAGGGGTTAAGCTATGATTCGAATGCGATCAAGAAGCCCCCTAGTGAGTTTGGTTATGTTCTCTTTGGTTCGAATACAACCTATGTTTGAACAGGAAGCCCCCAGGTGATCATGGAGGCCGGGTACCTATCTAGGAGCTGTGCTGCGTGGCAAACCCTCTTTGGTCCCTTAAATAATAATTGTCGTGCATATCAAAATACACGGATCAAAGTAATTGTTTTCTTGATGAAAATGATATATATCAAGAAAAATAGACTTAGATGGATATCGCCTGAGTGAACTCCCATAAGACACTTTTATCTGAAAAAGATGGCTGATCCCCGTTTTACCGGGGTGCCGGTTTATTTATTAATCATAATATATACAGGATACGTGAAGCGGAGCCCATGGCTCAAGTGTAGTAAGGCCGCAGAAGAGCAATGTTCCATGGCCTCTTCGTCTCTTCCTCTGCTGTCCGTGAGTCTTTATGTTCTCGAACGTCCACCAGGTAGTATGAACCGTTGTGTAGGTTCTTGCTGACCACAAAGGGTCCTTCCCAAGGTGGGGCTAATTTGTGCATATCTTTCTGGTCTTGGATGAGCCGGAGCACCAGTTCCCCCTCCTGGAACGTCCTTGTTTTAACCCGGCGGCTGTGATATCTACGCAGGTCTTGCTGATAAATTGCGGATCGTGCCGCTGCTATGTCAGGCTCCTCATCCAGCCGGTCTAAGCTGTCCTGTCTTGCTTGCTCATTGGCCGCTTCAACATAAGCCACCACCCGTGGCGACTCGTGCCGGATATCACTAGGGAGAACCGCTTCAGCACCATATACCATGAAGAAGGGCGTATAGCCTGTGGACCTGTTAGGCGTGGTGTTGATGCTCCAGAGTACAGAAGGTAACTCCTCCACCCAGCACCCTGGTGTTCTTTGCAAGGGAGTCATAAGCCGGGGCTTGATGCCTCGCAAGATCTCTTGGTTGGCCCTTTCAGCTTGACCATTGGATTGAGGGTGAACTACTGAAGATACATCTAGGCGAATATGTTCCTTTTGGCAAAACTCTTCCATCTCTCCTTTAGATAGATTGGTGCCATTATCAGTAATGATGCTGTGTGGAAAGCCAAACCGGAAAATTACCTTTTTGATGAATTTAACTGTTGTTGCCGCATCACACTTACTGACAGGCTCTGCCTCAATCCACTTTGTAAACTTGTCCACTGCCACCAACAGGTGGGTTTTCTGATCTTGGGATCGTTTAAAAGGCCCAACCATATCAAGCCCCCAAGTTGCAAACGGCCAAGTAATTGGAATCATCCGCAGCTCCTGTGCCGGAACAAGAGCACGCCGTGAAAATTTCTGACAAGTGTCGCATCTCCAGACTAGATCCTCCGCATCAGCATGGGCCGTTAACCAGTAAAACCCGTGATGAAAGGCCTTGGCTACCAGTGATTTTGAACCGGCGTGATGACCACAATCTCCTTCTTGTATCTCTCGAAGAATATCACTGCCTTCTTCTGATGATACACAGCGCTGAAATGCCCCAGAAACGCTGCGGTGATGAAGTTCTCCATTAACGATGGTCATAGATTTGGATCGCCAGATTATCTGCCTAGCTTCAACCTCATCATCTGGCAACTCTCCTCGGCTCAGGTACGCCAAGTAAGGGAGTGTCCAATCCAGACTAACATGAAGCGTTGCCACCAGCTGTGCCTCCGGATCAGGAACCACCAAATCCTCCTCTGATGGTACCTGAACTGATGGACTGTGCAATTCATCCAAGAAAGTATTGGGTGGAACCAGTTTACGCTGAGAGCGCAGCCGGCTTAGAGCATCGGCCGCCTCATTTTTCCGCCGGTCTATGTGATCCACCTGATATCCTTTGAAACATCCTACCACCGCTTCAACTTCTTGCCTGTAGGCTGCCATGAGAGGGTCTTTGGAGTCCCACTTGCCAGACACTTGTTGCGCCACTAGATCTGAATCACCAAAGCACTTGACCCGGCTCAAGTTCATCTCCTTAGCTATCCGTAGGCCGTGAAGAAGAGCTTCATACTTGATATGTCCAAAACGTATCTATAATTTCTGCTTGCTCCATGCTTCTTTTGTGTGATATTGCTATGATATTGATGCACTTCCATACACTTTTGATCATATTTGGACTAACCTATTAACTCAGTGCACCACAGTGCCAGTTCCTGTTTTCTGCTGTTTTTCTATTTCAGGTTTCCCCCATATTAAAAGTGCTCCAAAAATTCCAGGAAAAATCAGCATACAGGAAGCTTCGCGAAGAACCAAAGATGGGCCAGAGGGAAGCCAGGGGAGGCCCAGGCGGCCACCTGGCGCGGCCCCACCCCTGGCCACGCCAGGGGGCGCCTGGGGCCCCTGCTCCGCCTCTGGCTGCCCCCCTTCGCATATATATCCCTCTCGTCCCGAAACCCTCGAGGACAGAACCCTTTTTCGCGATCTCTCCTCTGTTCCGCCGCCGCAATGCTTCCAAGATCGGGAGCATCAGGAGAACTCTTCCCGGCACCCTGCCGGAGGGGAGAACCACCACCGGGAGCTTCTCCACCACCATGGACGCTTCCCGGATGAGTCGTGAGTAGTCCACCTTGGACCATGGGTCCATGATCAGTAGCTATGTGATGTTCTCCTCCCCTCTTTGCTCTTCATGGTTTAGACCTCGTGAGCTGCCCTACATGATCGAGGCACATATGTAATCTTTTTGCTGTTGCTTTGCTGAGTTTGCTGGGATCTGATGGATTATGAGACTATGTTCAGATTGTGTTTGAGTAATATATTTGATTCACCTCTTTTATATCTTTGTTCTTGAGTAATTCTTGCATGTTCTCCGTTGCTGTTTATTGCTTTGGCCAAGTAGTAGGTAGTAACTCCAAGAGGGAGCGTTATGCTTGATTGTGGGTTCATGCCCCCTGATGACTAGCTTGAGTGAGAGAAACATGAGTCTAGGGGATGTGCTGTTGCCACAAGGGAGAAAACAACGGTGCTTGTACTTGCGGGTGCAAGGATTGTTTACTTTACGCAAAGTTCTTTTAATGCAGTTGTCTGTTGCTTTGAGTTTACACTTTGGGTGGGATTCGCAACCTAATACCAGCGAGATGTTCTGGATAGATATCTCAAGGTGGATGATTAGTAGTAGATGCAGATGGATTTCGGTCTACTTGCCTTGGCGTACCGCCCATGCTTTTGAGCCTCTACCTTTCTTTGTAGCATAGTTAGCATTGGTTTGCGCACATAATCATGTCAATTGCCCAGCTGTAATTTGTTTACCTCGCTTTGCTGTTTTATCGTCTTTTGGGAGAGAGACATCACTAGTGAACATCATGGGACCCCGGTCCATATTACCACCGCTGATCACACCTTCTATTTACTTCCTATTTTTATTTCCTAGTTGCAGTCATAGCTATCATTATTATCTCTTGTGTTTGATCCTTTGTAAACAACAAGGCCGGAGGGATTGACAACCTCTCTGTACTCGTTGGGAGCAAAGTTATCTGTATCTGTGTGCAGGTCCCGTCAACCGCTAAGTTTCTGGCGCCGTTGACACCTACTTGTCGACCCTCGGAGTCTCACGGGATTCGATCCTTGGTACCTTTGCCAAGGGAAATTTGCCGCTACGCTACATCTCAACCTTCCACTTGGGGTAACCAACGAGGGGCGAGAAGCCATCAAGCAAGTTTCTGGCGCCGTTGTCGGGGACTCCACTCTTCAAGATAGGGGAGTTGCACGCTATCTTTTATCTTTGCTTTTTAGTCTTGTTAGTTTACCTTTCAGTTTTTGCTTTAGTGTCCCTTACCAAAAATCACAAAAATAGTTATCTTGCTTGCTGCTGCTATGGGTTCCACCGAGAACACCAAGTTGTGTGACTTCACTAGTCATAACAACAATGACTTTATCTACACGCCTATTGCTACACCTGCCACTTCAGCACCTTCTTATGAGATTAAACCTGCTTTACTGAACCTAGTTATGAAAGATCAATTCTCCGGTGCTGGAGATGATGCTGCTTTGCACTTAAATAATTTTGTTGAGCTCTGTGATATGCAAAAGTACAAAGAAGTAGATGATGATATTGTTAAGCTTAAGCTTTTTCCTTTCTCCTTGAGAGGAGGAGCTAAAATCTGGTTTCAATCCTTGCCTAGGAATAGTATAGATTCTTGGGACAAGTGCAAGGATGCCTTTATTGGGAAGTACTATCCCCCTGCTAAAATTATCCAATTAAGGAGTAACATAATGAATTTTAAACAATTGGATAATGAACACGTTGCCCAAGCTTGGGAACGCATGAAATCTCTTGTCAAGAACTGCCCTACTCATGGTTTGACTACTTGGATGGTTATCCAAACTTTTTATGCAGGCTTGAACTTTACCTCGCGGAACTTGTTAGATTCGGCCGCGGGAGGAACCTTTATGTCAACTACACTTGGTGCTGCCACGAAACTTCTCGATGAGATGATGACCAATTATTCCCAATGGCACACCGAACGCACTCCAACAGGTAGGAAGGTAAACTCTGTCGAGGAGATTTCCTCCCTAAATGAAAAAGTTGACTTGATCATGTCTGTACTTTCCAAGCAATCTTCTATTGATCCTCATGATGTTCCTTTAAATTCTTTGATTGCTCAAGATCAAGTAGATGTGAACTTTATCTCTAGAAACAATTTCAATAACAATGCTTATAGGAGTAATTTTGGTAGCAACCCTAGACCGTTCCCCTCTAATTCCTATGGGAACAACAATGCTTATCCTAGCACCAAGAACTCCACTTCTGAACTAGAGATTATGCTTAAAGACTTCATCACTACCCAAAAGGCCTTCAATAAGAGTGTAGAAGAAAAACTAGACAAACTAGATAATCTCTCTTCGAAGGTAGACAATTTAGCCCATGAGGTAGAGTTGCTTAAAATTAAAACTTCTCCTCTTGAGGAGAGGAAGACCACTCCTATGAATGCTATTCAAGTGCAAATTAATGAAAACATTAGGATGATGGCTAAACTTAAAAAGAGATGGGCTAGAGAAAAGGAGGAAGAAGATAGAATTAAGAGCCTTCCTACCCACCACACTGTTGCTACTATTCAAGTTGTTGAGGATATCCAAACTCTTAGCACCCAATGCACTCCTAGTCCCATTGGACCTATTAATGGTGATGCTATGACCTCAACCGTAGAAGAAGAAACTCCTATGACCATAGAAGCTACCAAACAAGTGAGCCTAAAGGACACCACTACCACTTTACTTGATAGTAGTGACCTTGATTTTGATAATTGCACCCTTTCTGAAGTTATTGGTTTTCTTCACAAGATGTCTAGAGATCCCCACACTAGCACACTTAATCTTGCCTTCACGGAGCATATCACTAATGCTCTTATTAAAGCTAGGGAGGAGAAGCTTAGGGTAGAAGCCTCCATACCTAGAAAGCTAGAAGATAGTTGGGATCCTATGATTAAAATTAAGTTGAATAACTTCTCTTGCCATGCTTTATGTGATATTGGAGCTAGTACCTCCGTTATGCCCAAAAGAATGTATGATATGTTTGAATTGAAACCTTTTGATCCTTGTTCTTTTGGTGTTCGTCTTGTTGATTCTTCCGTAAAGAAACCTTTGGGGAAGATCGACGATGTTCTTATCATTGTCAATGAAAATTATGTTCCCGTTGATTTTACTATTATGGATATTGAATGTGAACCTTCATGTCCAATTATTTTGGGACGTCCTTTTCTTCGCACCGTTGGTGCTATCATTGACATGAAAGAGGGGAATATAAAATTCCAATTCCCTCTCAAGAAAGGGATGGAACACTTCCCTAGAAAGAAGATTAAGTTGCCTTTTGAGTCCGTTACTTGGGCTAGCTATTCTCTTACTCTTGATAAAACTTGATCTTCTCTTTTTGCATCATGCCTAGCTTAAAGGCATAAAAGAAAGCGCTTTTGGGAGGCAGCCCATAATGAATTAGGTTTTATTTTGCTTTTGTTGTGTCTTGATGTTCGTTACTACAGTAGCATCATCATTGTATCTTTTCTTTTCAGCTTTGTGCCAAGTTTAGCCTCCGATTGCAAGAAAGTTCAAAAGTTGTGACGTGCTGTCCAGAAAACAGATTCTGTCCTTGGACAGAAATTTTTTAATAAAATTACCAGATCATCTTTTTGATCTGAATTTTTTTGACAACGTGCTCTATACAATTGGCTTTCGAGCGTCTGTTCTGAGTTTTTTGATTTGAGTTGCAGAAGTGCCCCGAAAAAATTATTTACTACCTGCTGGTATGTTTTTCACAGATTCTGTCGTGTTTTGCCTTTTCTTCGTTTTGCGAACCTTGAGCTTGCTTTTTCTTTGCAAAAACCTTTTGGCAATCTTGAGAAACAGTAGCTCTTCAAGATTATCTTTATTGCCAGTAGGGAAAAATTATTTTATTGTGGGTACTAACCTCGCTAATCAGATTATGATGAGTTATGTATGAAGGGAGTTTTCAAGTGTGCGAGGGAAGATGATAAAAGAAGATTCAGGAGGGTCAAACGCTCAAGCTTGGGGATGCCCCCGTGCACCCCCAAGAAATATTCAAGAAGACTCAAGCGTCTAAGCTTGGGGATGCCCCCATGCATCCCCTTCTCCATCAACAATTATCAGTTCGTCTTTCGTTCCACTATAATTTTATCACTTCATGTGTTATGTGCTATGCTTGGAGCGTCTTGCTCTTAGTTTTCTTTTTTAGTTTTCTTTAGCTTTGCTTGCTGTTCATAACAAGTTAGAACCCAGCTTTCTTTGTGTGGGAGAGAAACACGCTCCACTTCAACCTAGAACACAACATAGGATTTTCATGCTTATCTTTGCTGTGTGTGTTCTTTGTCTTTCCATAGCTGTTGTCATGTTTAGCTCTTAGTTTTCATGCTTTTCTTTTTAAAGAGCTTTTGTTTAGTTGGTTGCTGAACTCTCTTGAGTTTTCATGTTTATCTTGTTAAGAGAGTTTGCCTGTTGCACTGAGTTGTGTGTCTTAACTTAAAGTAGGTAATTGAGGTTGCTATTTAATTTTAGTAGTAACTTGCAATAGTTTTGAGGTATTGCCATGAGTAATGTCTGAACTTTTGGTGTCAAGAGCTTTAGCCTATTACTGATAGATGTCGTATTTTGGGCAATCCGTGTTTATTTTCGAAAACCTACAAAATAGTTGAGAACTTTAGCTACTAGATGGATCACTAATCTTTGGAGGGATGGAATATTAGAGTACACTCACGTACCATGAGTCGAGGATGCGCAAGGATAACCAAACCCCCATACACTCCTCCTCGGGGTACTTGTCTCTTTGTAAACCTCCTAATTAGATTGAGAGTTACCGATAATAAGTGCATGAGTTCTTCGGACTAATGTGAGTATTCGAAAGTTGACACTTCCACCTAGCCATATTTTTCTAGCCTCTTCGGTACCGTGCATTGCCCTTTCTCACCTCGAGAGTTGGCGCATACTTCGCTGGTGCATCCAAATCCTTGGCACGATACGCTCTGTCATCATAAGCCTCATTATATCCTTCCTCAAAACAGCCACCATACCTACCTATCAAGGCATTTCCATAGCCTTTCCGAGATACATTGCCATGCAACATCCATCTTCTCATGACTTGATCTTCATGTCATACATGCTTTTGCTTGATCGATGAGCCGCATGCTAGTTGGGCCTTGCCCTAATCATTGCTACATGACGCGCTAGTATCATTGCATATCCTGCTACACTGGCAGAGGCATACATTTGCATACATCATGATAATTTCATTTTCTTTATGTTGAGTACTTTTGTAAAGTGTGAAAGATCTTCTATACTTCTTGTAATACATAGAGTGTTGCCCCTAAAGTGAGGAAAAGATCCCAAAGAGGACAAAATCAAAAGATCCCAAAGAGGACAAATGAGAGTTAAATAGAAAGAGCCATTGAGGCCACAAAAAAATAGAAAAATAGAGAAAAGAGAAAAACAAATAAAAAGAGAGAAGGGGGCACACTACTATTCCTTTTGAGAGATCAACACTCGTACTCCATCTTATACCTTGTACTCCATAGAGATTATCATTCATGCATATAGCTATGTGGGGACCTTCACACTATAGAACTTGGCTTGTATATTCCAATGATGAGCCTCCTCAAAAGAGCTCTAGGTCTTCTTGAGCGAGCAAGTTGGATGCACCCCCACTAGTTCCATTGGAGAGCTTACCTTAGCTCATATGTGCATCCATTGCATGGCAATCCCTACTCCTCACATCATATCTATCATTTGGCTTTCTCTCGCCTATGATTGTCCTCATTGATGTGAGCCTTTCACACCTTTTTTCTCTTCCCCCTTCATCATTTTTCTATCTTTGCCATCCTAAGTGTCAACTTTCTTGCTTACGCTCATCCATTGCATGAGTGCTCAAAATATCGAAAGGGAGTGGATCATTTTGACTTGTACCTGGCTAGTGGTCTGGGGATGAGTCAAGATAAGATTCCAAAGAAGACCAAGTGTGAAACTTTAGTAGATTAAGTTCTCAACAATACAAAAACTATGTTTTACTCTCTCATATATCCCTATCCCCTTTATTGCACGCAAACACCATTTGGAGACATTCGAGTCACGGACAGCGAGAGCTCTTGCACCTTTATGTTCTTATGTTGCTTATTACAATGCTAATATAGACTCTTGCTTGTTATGACTTGAATTGAATTACATGCCTTGATTGCTTTACTTAAAAAGTTCTTATATGGTTGGTAGCATGTCACCACAGAAATTATGCTTGTTATCATTTACCTACTCGAGGACGAGCAGGAATTAAGCTTGGGGATGTTGATACGTCCAAAACGTATCTATAATTTCTGCTTGCTCCATGCTTCTTTTGTGTGATATTGCTATGATATTGATGCACTTCCATACACTTTTGATCATATTTGGACTAACCTATTAACTCAGTGCACCACAGTGCCAGTTCCTGTTTTCTGTTGTTTTTCTATTTCAGGATTCCCCATATTAAAAGTGCTCCAAAAATTCCAGGAAAAATATAGGAAAAATCAGCGTACAGGAAGCTTCGCGAAGAACCAAAGATGGGCCAGAGGGGAGCCAGGGGAGGCCCAGGCGGCCACCTGGCGCGGCCCCACCCCTGGCCGCGCCAGGGGGGCGCCTGGGGCCCCTGCTTTGCCTCTGGCCGCCCCCCTTCGCATATATATCCCTCTCGTCCCGAAACCCTGGAGGACATAACCCTTTTTTTGCGATCTCGCCTCTGTTCCGCCGCCGCAGCGCTTCCAAGATCGGTAGCATCAGGAGAACTCTTCCCAGCACCCTGCCGGAGGGGAGAACCACCACCGGGAGCTTCTCCACCACCATGGATGCTTCCCGGATGAGTCGTGAGTAGTCCACCTTGGACCATGGGTCCATGATCAGTAGCTATGTGATGTTCTCCTCCCCTCTTTGCTCTTCATGGTTTAGACCTCGTGAGCTGTCCTACATGATCGAGGCACATATGTAATCTTCTGATGTTGCTTTGCTGAGTTTGCTGGGATCTGATGGATTATGAGACTATGTTCAGATTGTGTTTGAGTAATATATTTGGTTCACCTCTTTTATATCTTTGTTCTTGAGTAATTCTTGCATGTTCTCCGTTGCTGTTTATTGCTTTGGCCAAGTAGTAGGTAGTAACTCCAAGAGGGAGCGTTATGCTTTATTGTGGGTTCATGCCCCCTGATGACTAGCTTGAGTGACAGAAACATGAGTCTAGGGGATGTGATGTTGCCACAAGGGAGAAAACAACGGTGCTTGTACTTGCGGGTGCAAGGATTGTTTACTTTACGCAAAGTTCTTTTAATGCAGTTGTCTGTTGCTTTGAGTTTACACTTTGGGTGGGATTCGCAACTTAATACCAGCGAGATGTTCTGGATAGATATCTCAAGGTGGATGATTAGTAGTAGATGCAGATGGATTTCGGTCTACTTGCCTTGGCGTACCGCCCATGCTTTTGAGCCTCTACCTTTCTTTGCAGCATAGTTAGCATTGGTTTGCGCACATAATCCTGTCAATTGCCCAGCTGTAATTTGTTTACCTCGCTTTGCTGTTTTATCGTCTTTTGGGAGAGAGACATCACTAGTGAACATCATGGGACCCCAGTCCATATTACCACCGCTGATCACACCTTCTATTTACTTCCTGTTTTTATTTCCTAGTTGCAGTCATAGCTATCATTATTATCTCTTGTGTTTGATCCTTTGTAAACAACAAGGCCGGAGGGATTGACAACCTCTCTGTACTCGTTGGGAGCAAAGTTATCTGTATCTGTGTGCAGGTCCCGTCAACCACTAAGTTTCTGGCGCCGTTGACACCTACTTGTCGACCCTCGGAGTCTCACGGGATTCGATCCTTGGTACCTTTGCCAAGGGAAATTTGCCGCTACGCTACATCTCAACCTTCCACTTGGGGTAACCAACGAGGGGCGAGAAGCCATCAATACTCAGCAGCATTGTTGGTGCACGGGAACATTAGTCGGAGGACATAACAAAACTTGTCACCTCGTGGGGAAGTTAACACGACTCCAGCCCCCGAGCCTTCTAATTGCCTTGAACCGTCAAAATGAATAGTCCAGTATGTATGATCCGGCTTCTCCTCTAGTGCTTGCAATTCTGTCCAATCATTGATAAAATCTAACAATGCTTGGGATTTAATAGCAGTACGGGGTACATACTTCAATCCATGTGGGCCAAGCTCAATGGCCCACTTTGCTACTCTGCCAGTAGCTTCTCTGTTCTGGATTATATCCCCCAATGGAGCTGAGCTGACAACAGTAATTGGGTGGCCCTGGAAATAGTGCTTCAGCTTCCGGTTTGCCATGAACACGCCATATACCAGCTTCTGCCAGTGTGGATACCTTTGCTTTGACTCAATTAAAACCTCACTGACGTAGTAAATCGGGCGCCGAACCGGATATTCCTTGCCTGCTTCCTTGCGTTCCACCACAATTTCCACGCTAACTGCACGGGCATTGGCGGCCACGTACAATAGTAGCGGCTCGTTGTCCACAGGGGCAGCAAGAACTGGAGGTTCTGCTAATTGCCGCTTCAAGTCCTCAAACGCAGCGTTTGCAGCATCACTCCATATAAACCGATCTGTCTTTTTCAGCATCTGATAAAGTGGAATTGCCTTCTCTTCCAAACGGCTGATGAATCGGCTTAATGCTGTAATCCGGCCTGCTATGCGCTGGACATCATTGATACAAGCCGGTTTAGTCAAGGATGTGATCGCCTTGATCTTCTTCGGATTGGCCTCTATTCCTCTATTTGATACTAAGAATCCAAGGAGCTTGCCTGCGGGAACACCAAAAACGCACTTCTCCGGATTAAGCATCATCTTATAAACCCGGAGGTTGTCAAAGGTTTCCTTTAGGTCTTCTATCAGTGTCTCCTCCTTCCTTGACTTCACCACAATGTCATCAACATAGGCATGGACATTTTTTCCGATCTGCCCCTTGAGACAGTTCTGTACGCAATGCTGGTAAGTTGCTTGGGCACTCTTGAGCCCAAAGGGCATAGATACATAGCAGAAGGCTCCAAAGGGAGTTATGAAGGTTGTCTTCTCTTGGTCCTTAACTGCCATCTTGATTTGATGATACCCTGAATATGCATCCAAAAAACTTAGCCGCTCACATCCTGCCGTAGCATCAATGATCTGATCAATACGGGGGAGAGCAAAAGGATCAATTGGACAAGCCTTGTTTAGGTTTGTGTAATCTAGACACATCCTCCACGTTCCATTTTTCTTTAATACCAGAACTGGATTAGCCAACCACTCCGGATGGAACACCTCAACTATGAACCCTGCGGCCAAAAGCCTGGCCACTTCCTCACCTATAGCCTTGCGCCTCTCCTCATTGAAGCGGCGTAGGTACCGTGTAATGCCCAGGATGGGACTATACCTCCTACGTGTCGAGGCACGACTTAAAGGTATAAGCCCATCCTAGAATGATCTCAAGTTTGGTATCTTTGCACGACTCATGTAAAAGAGGGATTAAATTGCAAAAGGAGATAGTTGGCTTACACTCGCCACTTCACACAATACATTACATAAGCAAATCATCATTCAAAACATCACAACCCGACTACGGGCGAAGATCCAAAAGAAAGATACCAAAACAACATAAAGCCACAGGCCTAGATCGAATCCTAGTCGAAACCACTACTGATCGTCGAAGCATCACAAGCAAACAGCCAAACTCTTCATCGAACCCCCGGTGAAGAACTGATCCAACTCCTGCATCAAACTCGGCTGAACCTGCATCTGGTGTGGTGAAGTAACTGTGAGCCACAGAGGACTCAGCAATCCCGTTCCCGGGTAACACGACTATTTAAGCCTTGGGTGAGGACAAGGCTGAAGAAAGAACAAGAGGTGAAGGAACAACAAGAGTCTGCAGCAGCAACTAGCACTAACTTACGTAAAAGAGAGCGAGAAGAGAAGTGCCTCGGTCGAGAGATGATCACGAAGTGATCCTAACTAAAGCCAGTCAAACATAACCCCACCGTGTTCATCTCCCGAATCCCTTTCGGAAAATGACAGTCACGGTACGCACGCTGGTAGTGTATTGAAACATTGTGTCAAGTTATCTACAACCGGATATTAACAAGCTCCCATCTGCCACATAACCGCGGGCACGGCTTTCGAAAGTTCAAACCCTGCAGGGGTGTTCCAACTTGGCCCATGACAAGCCCACGATCCGCGGAGTCGCAACTCCAAAGGTGGGAAGACCCGAGTATTCTTGGAATCCCGTGCTCAAGATACTCCGAACTAAGGTAAGGCTAATCCAGCAAATCCTCCCGGCGTGTCGACACCCTGATAGGTAGCCGCGCGTATCTAGTCTCAAGACACGACCGGATGGGCGATTCTACAGGTTTTTACCAAACCTCGAGTTTCCTCGTGGTGGCCCCGCAGAACCCCCGTTTCGGACCAACACTCATGTGGAGCACTGGCCCGGGGTTGTTGAATTAAAATAAAAGGGATAGCTAGTCCCTATGCAAGTTTTATTAGTTATTAGGCGAATAGTACCAATGTTGGGACTTGCTGGAAAAGACTTAGCGGTTTATCAAGGGGGTCCCATACACCCCAACCGTGTTAGGAACGCATAATCAAGGAACATAACACCGGTTTATACGGTTCCTAACGGCATGAGTGGAACAAATCACCAAGCAAAAGGCTTAGCCTTCCACCCTTGCCAATATATAGATGATTTCATTTAAGCATTTATATAGTGTGATATAACCCAACCAAACTTCAACATGAAGCAAGCATCTTCAATCTTCACCTGCAACTAACAATGCTATAAGAGGGGCTGAGCGAAGCGTACTTAGCCATTCAACGGTTTGCATAGGTAGGGTGGTTAGACAGGTTCATGGTTACAAATAGGAGGCTGACAGGAAAGACATGGGCATCGAGGCAAAACTATAGACCGAGACTTCTAGCAATAGGCAAAGATAGTAATGGTATCCGGGTTCGGTCATCTTGCCTGGAATTCCGCGAGGGAGAAGAACGGATCCATGAAGCAGACGGAGCAACAGTCGAGCGAATCCTCACAACTCCGGAATGAAACCGAAGCTATCAAGAGAAGCAAACCGGAAAGAAGCAAACAACACGATAAACACACAAGCATAAACATGGCATACGATGCACAAACAAGTATGATGCATGTCCGGTTTAAATATGCATGGCATGGCAAAGAGCACAAACAAAACTACAAGTTAAGTGGGGCTCAATATGCAACGAGTTGCATATTGACGAAACACCACATTTAATTATTTAATTGACTCTCGTTATTTACAAGACAAGATTAAATGTTGGTTAACATGGCAAGAGGTGAAGCATAATAAAACTACACTAACTAGGCAATTTAAATGAGGCCGGAGAATAACATGATGCGGATGACATGATCAAGTTTATGCAATTTTTATTCAAAGTTGACATGAGAGAAATGAAGTATTGTCACCGTGGTAGAATGAAAAAGGGTGCCACGGCAACGATCCGAAAATGATGCAACGGCATCATATCGGTGCCGGTAACTCGTTGAGAGTCCGGTGAAAAAGGAAAGATGGCGTGAGCGGGTCAACGAGATGAAAGGTGGGGCGATCCCGTCACCGGGTTCCCACGGGTCGGTGACGAGGCAACCGAGGAACATGACAAACGGATGAAACGGCACGGAGCACACACGGGAGACATTTCATACAACACAACAAGCATTCCACGGGTCATCCACGGGGTCGACTCGGGGTTATACCTTCGGAACAAACGTTCTCGGAGCGGTTCGAGATCGTCGAGGAACGTAGGGGAAGTAGTCGTTCACGTTCCGAAGAGGAAGAAGTCGTTCACATGGCGGTAGTGGAAGTAGTTGTTCACGGGGTCTTCGATGGTCGACGGTAGTCGTTCGGGCGTCGAGTTCGTAGATGTACTAGCGATCTCGGCGACGGTAGTGGTACACGGCGACGGTAGTCGTTCACGGAGCTCGTAGCCATAGAGGTACACGGGGCGACGGTAGACGTTCGGGCGACGGTAGTTGTTCGGGTCCAAAAGTAGATATACTTGCTGTTACATGGGTGCTTGAGATTAACAATAACAGCAACAAAACAAACAAAAGGAAAAAGGCTGCGGGTCGGCGAGGACGGACGGAGGGAGCTCTTGCTGGCCAGAGGCAGCAGCATGGCACGGGCGATCCGGGCCGAAGGGCGCACGGGGAGGACCACGGCTTGGCGAGGAGGACGGGGCCGCCGGCTCCGCGCGCTGGAGGGACGAGGCAGGGGCCAGGGAGGCGCGGCGCTCGCGGCCTGGAGGCACAGGCGAGGGACGGCGCGGGCCGGCCTCCTGGCGCTGGCTCGGGGCCAGGGCGATGGAGGGAGAGGCCCGGGGCGGCGAGCACCTGGCGAGGCGGGGCGCTCTGGCCGCGGGCTTCGCGGCGTGGCTGGGTGCGGGCGCTCGGGCCTGGCCGGTCGAGCGGGGAGGCCGGGCGCATCGGGCGGCGGCCTGCGAGCCCCTGGCGCGAAGGACTGGCGTAGGAGATGAGGAGGCTCCGGCTCGGGGCGGCGCTGGTGCTGAGTGCTGATGGAGAGGGACGACGCGCGGGCTACGGTGAGGGAGGCCGGGCGCGTCGGGCGCGGGAGATCGAAGAGCCAGAGGAGCGATGGGGCTCGGGGAGGGAGCCATGGCGCGGCTCCGCGCTGGACCGCTGGGGAACGGGCTGTAGAGGAGGGGGCGAGAGGGAGACCGAGGGAGATGGGAGAGGCTCGGGCGACGAGGGAGATGGGAATCGGGGTGAGCGACGGCGGCTTTGCGGGAGAGGGAGGGAGCGAGAGGAGCCCAGCTCGGGGCTAGGGTTAGCGGGAGATCGGGCCAGGAGGGAAAGGGAGGCCTGGGCCGCTGGAATGGGCCGGCCTATTGGGCCTGATAGGCTGCGGGGAAGATGGCCTGATGGCCTCTGCTCTTCTTTTAAAATAGCTTTAACAGAAAAGAAGAAAGAGGAAAAAGAAAAGAGAGGCTTAGGGAAAAATATAGCACATGGGACTAATTTTCTCGGGCATCATAAAATGAGCAAGGTCCGAGAAAAATAGAAAAGGCATGAACGAAAAATAATTCAAACATATTTGAATTTAATTCAAACGGGTTTGAACTAAGACTTGATTACTGAAGTGTCCAAAAATGTTCGAATTTTCGGAGGAACCTCAAAACAACGGAAAAGAATTATTGGCAAGGTTTTTGAAGGAGAAACTCGAAGTAGGAAAGCATGGGGAAAATTATGCACGTGTGTTGGTTAATTCCAAACAAATGGAATATTATTATATAGCTCCCTAATAATATTGAGAGACTTTTATATGTTATAAAGAGAAGTCATTCTTCCCTCGATTTAAATGGACCGAAGGACCACACGATTTATTTAAGTTGAGATGCAAGAACATATGACATGCTGGCATGATGACATGATGCAATGCAAAAATAATAACACAAGCACAAAGAACACATGGGAGAACCCGGAACATCTGGAATCTTCTGGAATCTTCTGGGACGTCGGTCTTCGGGCGTCACATACTGCTTGACCGGTTTAAACTTCGGATCAATGTTAAGACTGTGCTCAGTGAGTTCCCTCGGTATACCCGGCATGTCAGAAGGTTTCCATGCAAAGATATCCCGATTCTCACGGATGAACTCGATGAGCGCGCTTTCCTATTTGGGGTCTAGGTTAGCGCTGATTGTGAACTGCTTGGATGAATCGCCTGGCGTAAAGTCAACTTGCTTGGTCTCCTCTGCCGATTTAAATTTCAATGCCGGATCATGCTCTGTAGTTGGCTTTTTTAACGGGGACATATCTGCCGGATCAACGTTGTCCTTGTAGAATTTCAATTCCTCCGTAGCACATCCTGCCTCTGCATAGGTTGCATCTCCTTCCTCGCATTCCAATGCGATCTTGCGACTTCCGTGAACCGTGATGGTTCCCTTGTGATCCGGCATCTTGAGATGTAGATAAACATAGCACGGTCTAGCCATGAACTTGGCGTAAACCGGCCTCCCAAACAGAGCATGATATGGGCTTCAGATCTTTACGACCTCAAAGGTCACTGTCTCTGACCTAGAATCCTGCCCATCCCCAAAAGTAACCTCCAGATCAATTTTCCCAACTGTGTAAGCCGATTTACCTAGCACCATTCCATGGAACACCGTGTTGGATTGTCTCAACTTCTTGTTTGTCAACCCCATACGACGGAAAGTCTCATAATATAAGATGTTGATACTTCTGCCACCATCCATGAGTACCTTTGTGAATTTGTAGCCACCCACCTGTGGTGCCACCACTAAGGCCAACTGACCCGGATTATCAACCCGTGGCGGGTGATCCTCTCTGCTCCATACAATAGGTTGTTCCGACCAACGTAGAAACCGTGGCGTTGCCGGTTCAACTGCGTGTACTGCCCGCTTCAGAATCTTCTGATCTCGTTTGCACAAACTCGTGGTAAAAACATGGTACTGTCCACTACTTAGCTCCTTCGGATTACTCTGATATCCGGATTGCTGCTGCTGTTGACGCTGCTGATTGCCTTGGTTATTGTAACCACCCTGACCATGCTGTTGGTTCTGTTGATGCTGACCGTTATTGTTGTTGCTGGGATAGTTGTTGTTACCGCCGTGATATCCTGACCCGGAACCATTACCCTAGTGACCCGGACCCTGAAAACAGGAACTCGAGCCGCCACCCGGGGGTCCGTGGTTATATTTGGCTTGTCTCATGGCCTCTATCATGATCCGGCATTCCCTCCATGAATGTTTAGACGGGCTTCCCTCTTTGCTATATTTAGGGCAAGGTGCGTCTAACTGTTGTTCTAGACTGAGGAATTGCCCTTCACCACGAGGAGGTGGTCTACCCCTGCGGCGCTGTCCGTTTCCCTGAACGTTGGTATTAGCCACAAAATCAGAACCACCTTTTGCTTTTCGCTTACCATTGTAACTCGTTGTTGTCGAATTAGCTTGCGCTGGTTTACCAGCCTTGTTTGCTTTCCCGGACTTGTCTCCATCTGCCTCTGGGTACTTAGTGTTATCAGAATCCCCATATTTCACCAGAGCGCTCATGAGTGTCCCCATGTCATTACAATCCCGTTTGAGCCGTCCCAACTTCAGCTTCAGAGACTCAAACCGGCAATTATTTTCCAATGTCACTATCGCCATACTAGGATTGATGCTATTGGAGGAATGCAGGATTTCTGATACTCGCCGCACCCAGGCGCTCGTAGGTTCCTGCTCTCCTTGAATACATGCCGCTAAATCTACCACTTACATTGGCTGCTTGCACGTGTCTTTGAAATTTTTGATAAACTGGCGACACATTTCTCCCCATGATCCGATGGAGTTAGGTGGTAAGCCCTTTAACCATGTCCGGGCTGTGCCTTCCAGCATCATGGTGAAGTATTTGGCGCATGCCGCTTCATCCACATCTAGCATCTCCATAGCCATCTCATAGCTCTCCACCCACGCCTCTGGAGCCAGGTCTGCCGTGTAGTTGGGCACCTTGCGCGGACCTTTGAAGTCTTTGGGTAATTTTACGCTTTGTAAAGCGGGGACAAGACACTGTACTCCAAAGGAACTCGCCGTGACTCCCGTTTCTACTGTGGTTGGGTGAACCAGCGTCATTTGACGGGTATCCTCGCGGGCGTTATGTCTGGCCCGGTCTACCGCCTCTTGGGCGTGTGCTTCTGCTCCTGCCGGATTATCCTGCCTGTGGTGGTGACGTCTCCGCTCGCTGCTAGACACGGCAGGTTCATCCCAGTGCCTAGTGTAACTCCGGCTTTGGCGGGGGGTTGAATGAATCCTCTCCCTGCTGTAAGAGTACGCCTGCTGCTATGTCAGCGCCGTGTCCAGCATTTCCTTAGCCCGGCACGCTTCCATCGCCACGGGGGATGTCCCCTCAATGGGTAAAGCGGCCAGTCGTGAAGCGGCGGCGACAATGTTGTCCAACGGGTTAGAATAATGGCCGGGAGGGGTGGGGATGTGCAGCGTTGGCACAACTTGACGATTTTGCTTCGTGGCCGGTGGCTGAACCGACGCGCCAGTACCTGGAGCTCCTCCCCGGTTTACCTCTGGGCGGTTACTGGTTCCCGCCCCTGGTGTGCCAAAGAGATTCCTCGCCTGGTAAACCGGCGATAGACGAGTTTTCTGTCTTCTGTGCATTACTTCCTGTGCAGAAGTCTGATCCACCCTGAGCCAGAAATCTTGGGAATCTAGCTCTGCTTGCCTCGTAGCTATCATGGCTTTCTCTGCGTCCAGATCCCGTTTAGCCTGCTCAATCCGGCCCTTCAGCTGAAGAATGTCCGCATCATGTTGCGCCTTGTTGGCAGGAGCTACTTCTGCTATTGCGCGTGCTGTCAACTCCTCGACCAAGGTGGATAGAATGTCAGAGGGTGAGGGGGCTTGGCTGCCCGCCCCCGCACCAGCTACCTCTAAGGTGAACGCCCCGGTCACCGAGGGCTGCTGCATAGACTATGATCCGGCCATGAAGACAGCCACCCGGTTTGGCGGATCAAAGGGGTCCGAAATACTGTCACCATCGGATATACCCTCGGATCGGCCGTCCTGCAAGAAATACAAAGATTTGGTCTCCCCGGATGAAGATTCATCGTCAGGATAGACAACTGTCTCGCCACCAGAATCCGATCCATCCTCGGCTTGGACTCCATGTACTGCTCCAACGAAGACACGTTTCATGGCGGGCTGAATCCGAGCCGATCTCGCACGCTGAGCCGGCTCGATGATGTTGGGGAAGGTGTCCGGCTCAGTGATGTCTACACACGCTTCTACTCTTGTAGACTATGTTGGGCCTCCAAGCGCAGAGGTTTGTAGGACAGCAGCAATTTCCCTCAAGTGGATGACCTAAGGTTTATCGAACTCAGGGAAGTAGAGGTTGAAGATGGTCTCTCTCAAGCAACCCTGCAACTAAGATACAAGAAGTCTCTTGTGTCCCCAACACACCTAATACACTTGTTAGATGTATAGGTGCACTAGTTCGGCGAAGAGATGTTAAATGGCAAGTGATATGGATGATAGGAGTGGCAAAGCAAAGTAATATAAATCTGTAATAAAAAGTGCAGCAAGCAAACAAGTGGTAAACGTGAGCACAAATGGTATTGCAATGGTGGAAACAAGGCCTAGGGATCATACTTTCACTAGTGGCAACTCCCAACAACATTAACATAATTGAATCACATGATATTTCCCATAAAACATGCAATGGAGACGCACCCGGAGGTCATTCCTTCGTGGTCAAGAGAGGACGAGAATTATGTAGGGCTACAAAAGCACACCTCAAAGTTCGTAGTTCTCAATCTAAGGATTTCCCAATGTCACCGCGGCCATCCAAAGAGAGTCCCACAATCACCACAACATATCTAAAGGATAGTCAAAGACAAGCACCAAGAGACTCTCAATCTTCAATCAACACACAAGAGAGGAAATCACTCATGAAAATATTTTTCTAATCCATGTCCAATAGACCGCTGTCACCTTGGTCTCGGAGATTATACTAGATAAAGACAAGTGAGTACATCAATCCAATACATAGAGGAAGGGGAAATATCATGGGATCACCCTAGATTAACATAGCCTATGATCACAACGAAGAGCACATCATGGGAGAGAGAATTGACCACATAGCTACTGGTAGAAACCTCAGCCCCGAGGAGGAACTACTCCCGCATCATGGAGGGAGGAAGCAACGTCGATGGAGATGAATCCGGGGGCACTTCCCCGTCCCGGCAGGGTGCCGGCACAGGAATTCTGGTCCCCCGAAGCTTGATGGCGATGGCGGCGGAGATCGGAATTGCGTCTGGAGAAAAGGGGTCCGGAATCAGGGTTTCCTCGACGGGTGTTAAATATATGCCAAAGGGGGTCGCCAGGGGAGCTAAGGGGGGCCCAGGCGCCCCCCCGGCGCGGCCTGGAGGGGGCCGCGTGGCAAGGGCGCCTGGAGCCCTGGTGGCCCCCCTCCGACCCTACTTTGGCCCCATGGAAGCTTCCGGAACGCTGATTTTTTATATATTTTTCCGGGAATTTTTCTGGCAGTTTACGTAATGGGAAAACCTGAAATACAAAAACAGTAGAAAACAGAAACTAGCACTGGGGTGCACAGAGTTAATAGGTTAGTCCAAATATGATCAAAAGTGTATGGAAGTGCATAAATATCATAGCAATATCACACAAAAGAGGCATGGAGCAAGCATAAATTATAGATACGTTTTGGACGTATCAACATCCCCAAGCTTAATTCCTGCTCGTCCTCGAGTAGGTAAATGATAACAAGCATAATTTCTGTGGTGACATGCTATTAACCATATAAGGACTTTTTACAGTCACATGACAAGTGCTTACTGAGACAATGAATCTGTAGTAGTTAAGTTGCCTCATGAGAAAATCACAAAGAACTGAAAGTTTTACAATATGATACTGAAACACTCAAAAGAATTGTAATGAGCATGGTGTGCAAATATGACAAAGTGGTACCTCGCTTGCCCCCTTTAGTGAAGCAAAACATAAATGCAGGGGCACCTCCAAGGTTTAAGTGATGACTAGATACAATGATTTCAGAATAAACGATATCATAATCATGCAAAAGACAATGGTACTTTGGGACAATGCACATTACACTCAGAATGACAATCATGCTCTCAATAGTTGGTGCTTTAAAGAAGGTGGAGACTCTCGAACTATGGCTTTCGTTGGCAAGGTTGAAAACCCGTGGTCGGAAACAAAAACTAAACATGTACCAGAGCTCTTGGTTTTAAAAACAGAGGTAATAATTATTATTTTTAGAATATGCATATTTCTTCAACGAATGCTAGCAGATAACTCAATCACTTCTTGAGCTGGACAAGTTTCGAGGAACGGCTCCCGAATGAGGACGATCACATCCTCTTAATCTCCTTTGTTTATCACTGCCAAAGTTTTCTGATTTCTCATGAACAAAGCGTGAAGGAGGGTTTGTTTGTTGTATAATTTTTTAATGAGCCGGGCGCACTCTATGCCAGTTCCTTCTCGTATTATGGGTTTGCACATTAGACATGCAATCCCGGGGTGAAGCTTGTCCAACTTAAAAAGATCATGAATTAAATACTACTTCCTCATGAGCTAAAACAGAGGCACAAAAGAGAAATGCTTTTTTGAATAATTTCGAGATGGTACATGAAAGTCTTCGTTAGGAATGGCAGGTAAATACCATGTATAGGAAGGTATGGTGGACTCATATGGCATAACTGGTTTAAACGATTTGGATGCACAAGCAGTCAGTCCGCTTAGTACAGGCGAAGGTTAGCAAAAGACTGGGAGCGACGAACTAAAAGAGCAATGACGGTCATAATCATGCAGAGCGACAAAGCAACATTGAATCAGGCATGGATGTTATATCGCTACTCAGAAATTAAAGATCATCAAGGCTTGATAGACTTTCTTTACAGTCTTAAGTATGCGTGAGCATACGCCAAGTCAATCAAAATAAATTCTTGGAGGAAGATATCACTAGACCATACCACATCATAGGCAAACAAATCATGTTGGTACTCCAATAACACATTGAAAACCCCCCAGCTATTTGAGACTAACCATAAGAAAACATGAACTACTAAGCACCATTATGCACATAGCACTTTTATCATAGACATATCAACCAGTGCAACAGAAGCCAACTCTCTTAACAAGATAAGCATGATAACTAAAGAGAGTTCCAGCGACCAACTAAACAAAAGCTCTTTAAAAAGATAAGCATGAAAACTAAGAGCTGAACATGATAGTAGCTATTGAAAGACAAAGAACACACACAGCAAGGATAGACATGAAAATTCTATGTTATGTTCTAGGTTGAAGTGGAGCGTGTTTCTCTCCCACACAAAGAAAGCTGAGTTCCAACTCGTTATGAACAGCAAGCAAAGCTAAAGAAAACTAAAAAGGAAACTAAAAGCAAGACGCTCCAAGCATAGCACATAACACATGAAGTGATAAAAATATAATGGAACGAAAGACGAACTGATAATTGTTGATGGAGAAGGGGATGCACGGGGGCATCCCCAAGCTTAGACGCTTGAGTTTTCTTGAATATTTCTTGGGGGTGCATGGGGCATCCCCAAGCTTGAGCGTTTGACACTCCTGAATCTTTTTATCATCTTCCCTCGCACACTTGAAAACTCCCTTCATACATAACTCATCATAATCTGATTAGCGAGGTTAGTACCCTTAATAAAATAATTTTTCCTTGCTGGAAATAAGGATATTATTGAAGGTCTACTGTTTCTCAAGATTGCCAAAAGGTTTTTGCAAAGAAAAAGCAAGCTCAAGGTTTGCAAAATGAAGGAAAGGCAAAACAGGACAGAATCTGTGAAAAACAGACCAGCATGTAGTAAATAATTTTTTCGGGGCACTTCTGCAACTCAAATAAAAAAACTCAGAACAGACACCCGAAAGCCAATTGTATATAGCACGCTGTCGAAACAATTCAGACCAAAAAGATGATCTGGTGATTTTATACGAATTTTTCTGTCCAAGGACAGAATCTCTTTCCTGGACAGCATGTCACAACTTTTGAACTTTCTTGCAATCGGAGGCTAAACTTGGCACAAAGCTGAAAAATAAAGATACAATGATGTTGCTACAGTAGTAACAAACATCAAGACCACTAAAAACTGAAAGAACAAACTGAAAGCAAAGATAACAAGGGTTGTGTCCCTAGAGCTCTTTCTTTATAGCCATAAAGATAGGCTTAAGACTTTAATGATGCTCTCGTAGGAATAAGAGTTGAAGAACAAAAGAGAGCATCAAGAAGCAAATACCAAACACATTTAAGCCTAACATGCTTCCTATGCATAGGAATATTGCAATGGAATGATTCATTGAAGCACAAAGCAATAAGCATAGGAAGACAAAACAAGTGCAGCTTCAAAACCTTCAACATAAAGAGAGGGAACTTGATATTATTGAAATATCTATAAGCATATGTTCCCTTCTCATAATAATTTTCAGTGGGATCACGAATAAACTCAACAATATAGGCATCACATAAAGCATTGTTACCATGATCCACATGCAAAAAGGTACTCTTACTCTCCACATAAGCATCTTTGGGGAGCCCATGGTTAGGACATTTTAGCATTAACGTTTTCAGTCTCCCCCAAGCTTGAGCTACGCTCTCTCCGTCACGAGACCTAAAGTTATAGATATAGTTCCTGTCTCGATGAATTTCATGAAGAGGATAAAACTTAGTATAAAAGAGAGACATAAGCTCTTGCCAATCAAGCAAGTGCGAGTTATCGAGAAGCTTATACCAATCTGAAGCTTTATCTATAAGTGATATGGCGAACAATTTCCTCATGACAAACTCCCTTGATACACCTGCAAGCTTAAATAATGAACATAGTTGTGACAGATATAGCAAGTGTTCACCGGGATGTCTGTCTCCTGCATAACGATTAGCCAAAACATAATCGATAATACCAGCCGGTATTTTATAGGGCACAATTTCAGTAGGAGGAGGAGCAACCACCACAGGTGTGGGGCGTCTTCCCACAAGCAACGAACTAAGAATGCGGTTTTCCATAAACATAACTAGTGAAATAAAAACAAGAAACAAAAAGATTTAATTGCAAGATCTAAAGATATACCTTCAAGCACTCACTTCCCCGGCAACGGTGCCAGAAATAGCTTGATGTCTACACACGCTTCTACTCTTGTAGACTATGTTGGGCCTCCAAGCGCAGAGGTTTGTAGGACAGCAGCAATTTCCCTCAAGTGGATGACCTAAGGTTTATCGAACTCAGGGAAGTAGAGGTTGAAGATGGTCTCTCTCAAGCAACCCTGCAACTAAGATACAAGAAGTCTCTTGTGTCCCCAACACACCTAATACAACTGGGAGTTGTATAGGTGCACTAGTTCGGCGAAGAGATGGTAAAATATGGATGATAGGAGTGGCAAAGCAAAGTAATATAAATCTGTAATAAAAAGTGCAGCAAGCAAACAAGTGGTAAACGTGAGCACAAATGGTATTGCAATGGTGGAAACAAGGCCTAGGGATCATACTTTCACTAGAGGCAACTCCCAACAACATTAACATAATCGAATCACATGATATTTCCCATAAAACATGCAATGGAGACACACCCGGAGGTCATTCCTTCGTGGTCAAGAGAGGACGAGAATTATGTAGGGCTACAAAAGCACACCTCAAAGTTCGTAGTTCTCAATCTAAGGATTTCCCAATGTCACCGCGGCCATCCAAAGAGAGTCCCACAATCACCACAACATATCTAAAGGATAGTCAAAGACAAGCACCAAGAGACTCTCAATCTTCAATCAACACACAAGAGAGGAAATCACTCATGAAAATATTTTTCTAATCCATGTCCAATAGACCGTTGTCACCTTGGTCTCGGGGATTATACTAGATAAAGACAAGTGAGTACATCAATCCAATACATAGAGGAAGGGGAAATATCATGGGATCACCCTAGATTAGAATAGCCTATGATCACAACGAAGATCACATCATGGGAGAGAGAATTGACCACATAGCTACTGGTAGAAACCTCAGCCCCGAGGAGGAACTACTCCCGCATCATGGAGGGAGGAAGCAACGTCGATGGAGATGAATCCGGGGGCACTTCCCCGTCCCGGCAGGGTGCCGGCACAGGAATTCTGGTCCCCCGAAGCTTGATGGCGATGGCGGTGGAGATCGGAATTGCGTCTGGAGAAAAGGGGTCCGGAATCAGGGTTTCCTCGACAGGTGTTAAATATATACCAAAGGGGGTCACCAGGGGAGCTAAGGGGGGCCAAGGCGCCCCCCGGCGCGGCCTGGAGGGGGACCGCGTGGCCAGGGCGCCTGGAGCCCTGGTGGCCCCCCTCCGGCCCTACTTTGGCCGCATGGAAGCTTCTGGAACGCTGATTTTTTATATATTTTTCCGGGAATTTTTCTGGCAGTTTACGTAATGGGAAAACCTGAAATACAAAAACAGCAGAAAACTGAAACTGGCACTGGGGTGCACTGAGTTAATAGGTTAGTCCAAATATGATCAAAAGTGTATGGAAGTGCATAAATATCTTAGCAATATCACACAAAAGAGGCATGGAGCAAGCAGAAATTGTAGATACGTTTTGGACGTATCACTCAGGTTCCGGTTCACCAATCTTGCCGATGAAGACGTGGATGCCGCCGAAGGGGACCCGGTACCCGTATTCGATTGAATCGGCCTCGGGGCCCCAGCCTGCGTCGTCGATGTAGCTCCGGCCGCGGCGACTCTTGGTCATCCGGCCAACCGCGTAACCCTTGAGTCCTTCAAAGCTGCCCTTCAAGAACTCGAAACCATCGTGCGATAGCCCCATGGTGGGCGGCAACTGTCGTGGAATTGGCACGGCAGATGTCCGGTTTAGAGGACTTAGGTATGAGGCCATCGCGCGGGTTAGCTTGAAGGGGTTAAAAGCACACAAAGGACACAGAAGGTTTATACTAGTTCGGCCCCTTCGATGAAGGTAAAAGCCTACGTCTAGTTGGTGTGGTATTGCTTGGGCGTCGATGAACAGGGAGCGGATCACTTGCCTGTGTCTCGACGTGTTGTTGCCTGTCCTTGAACCGTCGCCGGGTCGTCCCTTTATATAGGAGGCGATGCCCGGTCCGGTTTACAGAGTCCCGAGGCCGGTTCATAATCATGTCCGCCTCTGTCTCTACTCTTTCTATCTTACACCTCAAGTTACTTGATATGACGGTTTATAAACCGTAAGCTTTACACATGGGCCCTAAGCCTCTATGGGCCGTAACCTCTGGTTCATATTCTACTGGGCTTATGATAATACAACTATGTTAGTGTAATCCGGATCTTCCTGGCCGGTTTATACCTGCTAGTAATATCCCTGACACCTTGTTTGATATTGTGCCATGTTGTGATCTTGTGTTGAGTAGAGCCGGGAGCCGAGACCGAGTATGAGGTTCCTACCGAGGTTGAGTGTGAGGAGCAAGGTTTCGATCCCACCGACGACTCAACAGGCAAGATGACCTTACCCAGATATCACTACTATCTTTGCCTATGCTAGATGTCTCGCTCTTTAGCTTGTTGCCTCGATGCCTATGTTTGTTTGTCAACCTCCTATTGTTGCCATGAAACTCTCTAACCACCCAACCTAGCAAACCTTTGATTGGCTACGTAAGCTTCGCTCAGCCCCTCTTATAGCATTGTTAGTGGCAGGAGAAGATTTGAAGATTCTTGTTTCATGTTGAAGTTATTGTTGGGATATCACAACATATAATCTGTTAAACTAAATCATCTATATACTTGGCAATGGGTGGAAGGCTAAGCCTCTTGCATGGTGTTTTGTTCCACTCATGCCACCCTAGGAACCGTATAAACCGGTGTTATGTTCCTTGATTTTGCGTCCCTAACACGGTTGGGGTTTATGGGCCCCCCTTGATAACCCGCTTAGCGCTAAAGCTTTTCCAGCAAGGTCCAACATTGGTTTTACATTTGCCTAATAACTAAAACTTGCATAGGGAGTTATAAACCATTTTTCTTAATCAACAACCCGGGCTAGTGCTCCACATGAGTGTTGGTCCAAACTGGGGGTTCTGCGGGGCCACCTCGGGGAAACTCAAGGGCTTGTAAAAACCTGTAGAATCGCCCATCCGGTCGTGGCCTGAGACGAGATACGCGCGGCTACTATCAAGGTGTCGGCACACTAGGAGGACTTGCTGGATTAGTTTTACCTTAGTCGGAATATCTTGAGCACGGAATTCCGAGAATACTCGGGTCTTCCCACCTTGGAGTTGCGACTCCGCAGATCGTGAGCTTGTGATGGGCCCGCGGTTATGTGGCAGATGGGAATTTGTTAATATCCGGTTGTAGAAAACTTGACACCATGTTCAGAATACACTACCAGCGTGAGTAGCCGTGATGGTCGCTTTCCGAAGGGATTCGGGAAGTGAACACGGTGGGGTTATGTTTGACGTGCTTAGATAGGATCACTTCGTGATCACTTTGACGCTCGTGGCACTTCTCTTCTCGCTCTAAACACGTAAGCTAGTGCTAGTCCAGCTGCAACCTTGTTCTTCAGCCTTGTTCCACACCCAAGGCTTAGATAGTTTCGCTACCCGGGAACGGGATTGCTGAGTCCTCCGTGGCTCACATATTCTACACAACACCAGATGCAGGTACCATGGTGAACTACATAGGTGATGGCACAGAGTTGTATTGGGAGTTCGATGAAGAGCGTGGGCGATACTACGTGTCTTATCCAGAGGATCAGTAGGGCTCTTACTAGGATGATCGGGGCCTTGTGTGGCTTTATTTATGGTATCTTTCATTTGGATCTTCATCCGTAGTCGGACTGTGATGTTATTTGGATGATGAATGTTTATGTAATACATTGTGTGACGTGGCGAGTGTAAGCCAACTACTCTTTTGCAATTTAATCCCTCTTTTACATGAGTTGTGCAAAGATACCATTCTTGAGATCATTCCAGTATGATATTATGCCTTTAAGTCGTGCCTCGACACGTGGGAGGTATAATCTCATAGTGGGCATTACAAGTTGGTAATCAGAGCCTTCTTCGACCTAGGAGCCCCCACTGATTGATCGAATTGTTGACGGTTGAGTCTAGGCACACACTTGAAAATGTTTTGAGTCCTATATATATCGGAGAGTAGGATTTCTTTTTACTCCTCATCCCTTTATCACTCTAGTGAGGATTCCTGACGATTACTCTATCTCTTCTACTCTCAAAAATCCACTAATTTTTTTAGGATCACGCGAGTATTGTTTGGATTGTTCCGATGTCTTTGTGACGAGAACATTGTTCTCAATGCCTCCTGCATTTAGGGGTTGTGGTAGTGTCTCGGGGAGTTGAGCTCCAAGGTGTTGTCGTCACAAATCTATCGCAGCAGTTCTGGAATACTTAAGACGGCCGACATCGAAAACTCTTCTATGCAGTTAGTGGCAAGATAACCCCGACATCACCCAGTACTGGGGAGGTAGTTCGGGAGTATTGCCATAGCTTGTATAGCAGATGCGTTTCGAAGGTCCGAGGTAAACGGTTTCCGGAAATAACTGGTTATGTGTTGAAGGATGGATACAGCTGGATGTAGGATTAGAGTTGAGTGCGCGGTGCTTCCCCTGTATCCCCAACACCTGATTGCATAACTGGAAACTTTCGGAAATTAATAGGTGGGTTCATCTAGTAGCTCGTAGGCATTCTTCCAACGGATGCATGATATGAAGTTCGGGGTTCTACATTGAGTGAAGTGGTTTTATGGGCGTTGTTCCGATCGGGAGTTGCATCTTAAAGGGTCCTTGGCTATGCTGATCCGGGGATTGCAAAACCCTTTTGTAACACGTTCCATGAGCTTTCAGCACGAACATGTGGAACAAAGCTTCTATCTGGTATTTGTTCTATCTGCTCCTTGTTGTTTTTATTTACCTTTTGTTCTCCCAAGTGGCTTCTCGAGAAGATTGTTGTACCATTAAACTGTGGATTACATTCATTCATTTTGTTTGAATGTTCTTGTGAAGACTTATGTTGCAATTCTAGCCGTTGATTCAGCTTATATATTTTCAATCAATGGCTAATAGTTGTCATCTCATTCAGGATGGCTCCTAAAAGGGTTCCCAATGCTAACCTAGAGGGTGAAGAAGTTCCTGATCGTCCTCCTTCCCCTCCTCCTCCGTCTGAGGCCTGGAGAGCAATTTTGCAAGCGACAAACCAGAACACCCAGATGCCTATGCAAATGATGTAGAACATTCAAGCCAACCAAGCAAATCAAGGTGGTCATGGGAACCAAGGCCAAGGCAGTTTGTTCAATCAACCTCACTTTGCAACTCTCAACCAATTCCTGGCAAACCAACCGAAGGCGTTCAGTTACTGTGTGGATCTGCTAGATGCTGGAGACTGGATAACAGACATCAAAAAGCATTTCGAGTGCAGTAACATGAGACCTGAGGATTATGTTAAGTTTGCCGCCTTCCAACTCAAGGATCAAACCGCTGATTGGTGGCAATAGTACAAAGATTCCAGAGAAGGACGTGAGATCTCGTGGACTGACTTCTGCAAGGATTTCCGCTCTCACCACATTCCAACTAGTGTCATCGAAGGCATGCGTGAGCAATTCTGTAACCTGAAGCAAGGCACCATGTCCGTTTATCAATACAATGTCAAGTTCCAGAACCTTGCCCGCTATGCCAAGCAAGACATCCCAGATTCCAAGAGAAAGATTTTTCAGTTCCGTGGTGGTCTGAAGGATGAACTCCATCTAGCCCTCACCTTGTTTGAGCCGGATGAATTTGATCAATTATATAACATGGCCCTTAAGCAAGAGGCATCCCAGCTCAAGGTTGAAGCTTCCAAAAAGAGGATCAGAGATGTTGTCAACTTCTCCTCTTCTTCCCAAGTGGTTGCAAAGCAGCCGAAGTTTTGGCTTCCACCTCATGCAGTGCTCCGCCCTCCCAACAACAACAACAACAACAAGCACTCTGGTGGCCGTGGTTTCTCCCACCCACCCAACACAAGCAATCAGTCCAAGAATCACTTTCAAGCTTCGAAGTCAAGTGCTCCTTATCACCGTCCTCTCTCAGAAGTGGTTTGCAACAAGTGCACTCAGAAGGGTCATTATGCTAACAAGTGTCCCAACCCAAGGCGCCTTCCGTCTCCTCCACCTGTCAGCACTGCTATTGTCAAGCACAATCCAAAGGTTGCAAGAGTGAATCTGATGAATGGAGCTCAAGCAGAGAATTCTTCAGATGTGATACTTGGTAACCTTCCAGTCAACCTTAAACCTGCTAAAGTTTTGTTTGATTCTGGTGCATCACATTCTTTCATGTCATGTCCATTTGCATCCAAGCATAATGTGAACACAGTGGCTTTACCAAGGCAATTAGCAATTACTTCTCCGGGGAAACAGATGCATTCTAGCTTGTATGCTCTGGATATATCTATTCACATGGGTGATTACAGCTTTCTGGTTTCTCTGATTATTCTCGGTAACTCCAACATTGATCTTATTCTTGGGATGGATTGGCTTTCCAAGAATGATGCAAACATTGATTGTGCAAATAAGGAAGTCAAGCTTACTCATCCTGACGAAGACGTGATTATCTTCGCCTCTCGAGATAACACAATCAGGCTATTCTCTCTCAATGACAAGGGCGAGATTAATGCCATCTCTCAAATTCCGGCCGTTAATGAGTATGAAGATGTTTTCCCTGAAGAGCTTCCAGGCATGCCTCCGCATCGTCAAGTTGAATTCGTCATTGAACTCGAGCCCGGTACCGAGCCAGCATGCCGGCGTCCGTACAAGCTCTCCCCTCATGAGTTGAAGGAATTGAAGAAACAACTCGACGAGCAAGAGCGAATGGGTCTAATCAGGCCTAGTACCTCTCCTTGGGGCTGTGGTGTTCAATTTGTCAAGAAGAAGGATGGCACTGAGCGCCTTTGCATTGATTACCGGCCATTGAACAAGAAGACAATAAAGAACAAGTATCCGCTCCCCAATATCAATGAATTGTTCGAGCAGCTCAAGGGAGCAAAGGTGTTCTCGAAGCTTGATCTCCGGATGGGTTACCATCAGATCCGTATTCGTGAAGAGGATATTCACAAGACCGCATTCAGAACAACCTACGGCTCCTATGAATACACAGTCATGTCTTTTGGCCTCGCAAATGCTCCACCCACTTTCTCGAGGATGATGCACTTCATATTCAACCCCTACACTAATGAATTTGTTCTCATCTATCTGGATGACATCTTGGTATTCTCCAAGAATGAAGAAGACCATGCCAAGCACCTCCATTTGGTCCTTGACAGGCTCCGTGAACACAAGTTCTATGCGAAGTTCTCCAAATGTGAATTCTGGCTGGATAAGGTCTTATATCTTGGCCATATCATCTCTGCTGAGGGTATTTCTGTGAACCCCGAGAAAGTTGAAACTATTGTCAACTGGGAACCCCCGCAGAACGTCAAGCAACTCCAAAGCTTCCTTGGTCTCGCTAGCTATTGCAGAAGGTTCGTTGAGAACTTCTCCAAGATTGCCAAGCCTCTTTCCAACCTGTTGCACAAGAATGTCAAGTACAACTGGACTCCTGATTGTGATGTGGCATTCAAAACACTCAAAGAGAAGCTCATTTCTGCTCCGGTCCTTACTCCCCCGGATGAGTCCAAGCCCTATGAAGTTTTCTGTGATGCTTCTTTACAAGGACTTGGTGGTGTTCTCATGCAAGACAAGAAAATTGTGGCATACACTTCTCGTCAATTGAAACCAAATGAGAAGAATTACCCCACACATGATCTCGAGCTAGCAGCAGTCGTACATGCCTTGATCACGTGGAGACACCTTCTGTTGGGCAGAAAAGTGGACATCTTCACCGATCACAAGAGCTTGAAGTACATCTTCACACAGCCTAACCAGAAGCTTCACCAGACTCGTTGGGTTGAGATGATCCAAGAGTATGATTGAAAGTGCAGTATATCGACTAGAGGGGGGTGAATAGGTGATTTTTATGAAATTATTCAAAACATCGTAGTTTTGAAGACAAACGATAAGCTCAAGCCTATTTGTATGCAGCGAAAAGTGGACTACACTAGATAAGCCATAGTCATGTATTCAATGAAGTGAAAGCATGAAGACTAATAGCAACTAGGAAGTAGTGATCATACAGGAGGAAGGAATGAAGCCAGTCATAACAAGTAGATACTCAGTGAAGACAATCAGATAAGGCAAACATGCAATGTCTTGACAACACAGAGCAGTAAGTAAAGGGAAGGAAAGGATAGAACTAGTAGCTCGGGGAAGACAGTGATTTGTTAGACCAGTTCCAGTTGTTGTGATAACTGTACGTCTGGTTAGGGAGGCTGAGATTTAACTCAGAAGACCGTGTCTTCACCTTGTTCCCGTTGAGCTAAGAACACCTAGTCCTTGCCCAATCACTCTGGTAAGTCTTCAAGGTAGACTTCCAAACCTTCATAGACTTCGTTCACCGGCAATCCACAATTACTCTTGGATGCTCAGAACGCGACGCCTAACCGGCTGGAGGAAACACAGTCCTCAAGTGTAATAAGTCTTCAGGTCACACAGACAGAAAAACTTCAGTGATGCCTAACACTCTTTGGCTCTGGGTGTTTGGGCTTTGTCCTCGCAAGGATTTGTCTCTCAAATGCTTCGGAGGTGGGTTGCTCTCAAACGACAAAAGCCGTGCAATAACTCTGAGCAGCCACCAATTTATGGTGTAGGGGGTGGGCTATTTATAGCCACTGGGCAACCCGACCTGATTTGTCCGAAGTGACCCTGGGTCACTAAGGAACTGACACGTGTTCCAACTGTCAGATTTCAAACACACACGGCAACTTTACTTGAGCTCCAAGTAAAGCTGACCCATCCGCCTCTGGATAAGATTTGCTCTCATAGTCTTCGCTCGAAGACATAGGATTTGGTTGAGCATCACATCAGTCACTCTGACTTAGTTCACTTGGACCCCACTTAACAGTACGGTGGTTCCTATGACTCAACAAAGAAGAAAAGGAAACGCCAAACATCTACGTCTTCGCTCTCCATAGTCTTCACACAATGTCTTCTCTTGTCATAGTCTTCAATATGATTATCTTCATATACCACCACTGATATCAATGTCTTCATACATTTTTAGGGGTCATCTTCGGTAGGTTAACCGAATCAATGAGGGACTACTACCTGTGTTATCCTGCAATTCTCACAAACACATTAGTCCCTCAACCAGGTTTGTCGTCAATACTCCAAAACCACTAGGGGTGGCACTAGATGCACTTACAATCTCCCCCTTTTTGGTGATTGATGACAAACTGGTTGAAGTTTTCAATGGGGATAAAGATGTGTGAAATTGTAAAGGATAAGGTATTGTCTTCGTAAGTAGCAAAAGGCTCCCCCTGAAGATTTGCATATAGTTGATTTGCCTTTGAATGCAAATGCACATGGCAGGTCGTACTTGTGGAGATCCTCTTCAACTTATGAAGACAATTCATCATGCATAATTGATATGTTGAAGATAATGACATGCATAATGAAAAATGGATGTCTACAATAATGACTAAGTGCGGGATATAAGGTAGCAGATGCGGAATTTATCATCGCATTACAAAGTAGCATAAAAACGTAGCAGACGACCATCAGTTTAAGTGTTACAACTCAAAGAACCAAATGTAGCAAAACGAGAGTTGTAAACACTAGGCAAATTATAAAGCACCCGCCCATATGGACCCGCTTGAAGACTATCAACTCATATGCTTCTCCCCCTTTTGTCAGTAAGGACCAAAAAGGTTTGAAGACATAGAGCCTCTACTCGTTCCCAGGTGGAGCAGAAGAGGATGCAGGGTCGGTGTTGTCGTTTGGCGGTGCAGAGGTGGTTGGTGCAGTGTCGATGCACGCTGAAGTAGGAGGCGGTGAAGTAGCATCATCCTGATCATCGATCACCCTGGCGTCAATTGTTGTAGCGGAGGAAGAGTATTCAGAGTCTTCAAGGGATGGAGTTTGACTCATAACAGCAGTCCTTGGAGGAGTGTTGTTAAACTTGAATCTCTCAGTGAAGCCGTCGTCTTGAAGATCCGCTTCAGCACTCAGCAAGGTCAAACTCTTCCAAGACCGCCTGCATGTTTCATGAGCAACAAAGGCATTCTTGGTGGCAAGATTGCGAATGCGATTGACATCCACCAAGAGGCTCTGCATCTGACGCTTTAACCAGAGGTGATGCTTGTCTTGTTTCTGATGAAGGGCTACCAGAAGCTCTCGGTTATTCAGGACACGAGATCGCTTCTGAGGCCTTTGAGCGATGGTGCTTTCAGTGGCTTCGGTTTCAGCGTGTCGAGGTAGACGAGTACGGCCAGCCAGAGGATAGACGCGAGAGACTGCTGGAACCCCTTCAATCTGCTGAGTGAAGCTTTGATGATCAGCGTTGTGAAGACTAACTGGCTCTTTAGCAGGCTCTTGGTAAATGGCTTCAGCTGACATATCAACCTCAGGCAAGAAAATCTGATGGTTGTGAGCAGAGGGTTGATAAGTGACAGCTGAGTGCAACTTGATGAGGCGCATTATCCAAGGGGCATAAAATTTCAGTCCAAATAGATCAGCTCCAGACGTGGCCATTTTCCTGATGAAGAAATCTTGAGCATTGAAGCTGATGCCATTGAAGATATAGAAGGCCAAAGTCTTCATAGTGCCTTCAAGCTTGGCTGATGAAGAATGTCCTTTGATTGGCCATATAGTACGCCTTATAATGTGATAGATGGTGCGCGATAGGTACTCAAGGTCTTCAACAAAGAATTCCTTAGGATATTCAGCATCACTTGGCAGAGGCTTCATCATGCTGAGCATTTGGCTCATGTTGGGCTGACGCTTCTGAAAGATACTCTCCAAGGCTTCAGTGTGCAGTTGACAGCCAGGTTCATAGAGATCTCCTGGAGTGGGCAGGCCTGTAAGCTCAATGAGATCAAAGGCTTTAGCTTCATGATGCACATTGCTTGTCATCCACTCAAGGACCCATGTCTTCGGATCCCTGCTGTAGCCTCGTATGTGGAGTGATGCATAGAATTGCAGAAACAACTCTTCATTCCAATGCTCTTTATCTAGGACAAAATTGAGTAAGCCAGCATCACGGAAGCAGTCAAGGGCTTCCTCCAAGCAGGGCAGACCAGCAATAGCTTCAGTGTCAAGATGCATATGAGGGAAAATGCGGCCTTGATTATATAGTACCCTTGAGTAGTAGCTGCGCTGTTGATGGCTCCAGAACCTATCTGATGATATTCTTGGCTTGGAATATGGGTTCTTGGCGCTGTCAAAGAAGGTGTTGTGTGCAGTGAAGCTAGTGGCATTGAATGACCCTGAAGATGTTGCAGTACCTGGAAGCCTTGGCAGTCTTTGCTTAGGCTTCTGAACTTGGGGCATGTGCGCTATATGATGATCAAACTGAGGACCAGTAGCACGTGGTTCAGTTATAGGTGGCGGAATCAGAATTGGCCACCGGACAGTAACAAGCTAATCATCCTTGTTGTATGCTTGCTCAATTGTGTGAGGTCGTGGAGGCGGAACAGGAGCAGAGGCATTGTCTTCAAGCTGCAGATTGGCGTTAGGTGCAGCATTAGCTTCAGGCACAGCACTGACTTCAGGCACATCACTGGCTTCAGGAGCAGTAACTTCAGGCGCAGGTTCTTCAGGCGCAACAGTATCTTCAGGTGCCACAAAAGCTTCAGCCATGACCATGTCATTGGCTTCAGTGTTGGTGGTGGCAGCCTCTGAATTTGTTACCTCCACTTCAGGAGCTGGAGGGTCGGACACGTTCTCCTCGAGAACAGGGGGTGCGGCAGTACTGTCTTCATCAACTTGGGGTTGCTCTTCTTCTTGTTGGGGTGGTTCTTCTTCGGCTGATGCAGCCAGAATATCTTCAGCTGCTTTGGCTTAAGATTCTGAGGGGTCTCCAGTAGGAGCAGCATCAGTTGTAGATGGTTGCTCTACTCCTTCTGGAGCACTCGGGGCAGTGACTTGAGGCCTTGGTCCTTTGCGAAGCCTGCGAAAAGCTGGCGACGCCTAAGGAGATGGAGGTTGTTGGGCCTCAAAGTCTTCGTCTTCAAGCACCATACTGGTGTCTTGAGTTTGCTGGGGAGTGTCTTGTGTATCCTGTGGGTGATCAGCCCACGAGTCATCCTGAGCAATTGGCGTCAATGGACGACCAATGCTGATGCATTCGCTGTTCGTGAGAACAGGCGAAGAGTCAATGTTATACTCGATCTGAGGAAGGACTTCATCATCTTCAACATTGTCTTGAGGACCAATGTCTTCAGCTGTGGTGGGGTCAACAGCTGGAATGTCTTCAGCCTCTGTGGGAGCAGGCTCATGAACAGTCAGTCTTCGTTCTCACTGGGCAGAAGCAGGGCGAGCAACTGAGATTGGCTCGACAAAGATAGGCTCTTGGGAAGCAGCCGTATCCTTCTTGGTCTTGCGCTTCTTGGTGGGTGGAGCTTCATCAGTAGATTGCTTACGCTTGCGAGCTTTAGCTTCAGCCACCTTAGTCTTCTTGAGCTTTGAAGCGGTTGGAGTTGCCTTAGGCTTCGTGCTAGTCATGCTAGCAGGGAATACTATGCGAGGCATTTCTTGCCCAGATGCTTCAGCTTCGGGCACAGGCTGCTTCTTCTTCTTCTTCTTGGCAGCCATCCTTGGATCAATGCCAAGACGCCCAAGTGCCTTGCGCTTTTCAGCTTCATTGAATGCTTGAACGCATTTTGCAGCCAAGTCCTTGATGCGCTCACGTGAACCTTTAGCTTCTTCACGCCGCTGGCGAAAGGCTTCCTTGAGCTCTTGCATCATAACCTTGAAGTTTTGAACTTCTTGCACGCTGAGCTTGTTCATATGCTTCTTGAACTGAGCTTTTTCATAGTCTATCTTTTGCTTCAGCTCAACAATTCTTTGAGCCAGAGTTAGCTCAGAAGCAATGGCGCCATGGAAGGAGACGCTGAGGCCAACTGGAAGTTGAAGATCGTCGAAGCTCAGGTTGGGAGTGTCAAACCATTCATCAATGAAGTTATTGAGCACTTCAATGTGAAAGAGCGGCAAATCATTGAAGATTTCAGCATCCTGCTTGCTCTTGATCAATAGCTCCAAAGCATCATCTCCAAGATCTTCATCACTTGAAAGATCAAGGGCATCATTGGCAGTCTTCAGTACTGCATCTGGAGTGAGAGCTGGACTGGGGTTGCGTGTTGGCTTCCTCTTTAGCTGTCTGCTCTTGGAGATTCGAGAGTGTTCCTCAGATTGCACACTTGGTGCAGGTGGAGTAGTGGCCAAAGGCTTCACTCTAGAAGCTCTTGGTGGAGTAGCCTTTGAAGCCTTTGATTTCTTCTTCTGGGGCTTCGGCGTTGGAGGTGTTTCTTCAGAGTCATCATCTGCTTTAGGCTGGTCTACATCTGCCCCTTGAACCCATATGTGACTGATGAGGCCCTCTAGGTTGTAGAAGGGCCCAACCAGATTCGGTTCAGCTTCGCGCGAGCCATCAGCGCGTGGTGCAGAGGGGCCAGGATTGAAGTCTAATCCCCACAGCTTCTTGTTTTCCTTGACCGAGTTCTTGGCGAATTGAAGATTTCGCTTGAACAGATTGTCGTCGCGACACCAGAGCAGAGCGCTTGGATCAGCATCAGCAGGCTGTGGCCCTCTAACCATGCAAGGATAGAAGCCTTGAGCAATGGCTTCAGCACGAGTCTTGGGGGGAAGATTCTTATAAGTGATATCTCCCCAAGGATGCTTGATGGCGTTTTTCTCGGCATACTCTTGGGTCACGAACTTATATTTGAACCATTGTTCAGCCCAGTATCTTCGAATCCATTGGATTCGGGTCTTCCTCTGATTGTAATTCCTCTGGATCAGTCTTGTACATCTCACTGAGATCAGGAGACAAATCACGGGAGGTGTTGCCACGACGCTGTCTGCCACCCTTTCTTACTGTCTTGTCAGTTATCATTTGCTTCAACCTGAATGGCTTCAAAACTGGCAAATGCTTCGGTTTGCTGGTCAGACAGGAACTAGCTTCCGGGGAATGAATGTGACACTACAAAAACTCTGCAAATGAATGTAGACTATGAGAACCAAGGGATTCTCCCACGGACATGTACCTGTGACAGCATTAGAGATGCGAGGGAAGGGGAAGAGGTCATATGCATTCTCAGAAGTTTTGAAGATTAACACAGTTTTGAAGACTTTGACCTCATACTCATAGTGCGAAGACATTCACTCATGGGAGTTGGTTCCAGATTTGTACGAATCCACGAATAAGTACAAGTGAGGAATCTAACTATGGTTGAAGCATATGTGAATGTACTAGGCAAGATATGAGATGCAGACAGGATAGATCTATATATCTAAGTAGGCAGAAACCTCTTGTGGTAAAGTAGATGAATCTTTATGGATCTGGAAGATGGTAAAAAGCAAGTTTATTTACCACACGATGAACTGCTTAGACGGAGTAGGAGTTGGATGCCCAGCAGTTTGGTCTTCCGTGCCCTAACTTGGCGACGGAGGACAGCTACGGCGACGGCGGAGAGGAAGATGTCCGCGGCCGGCGTGAGGACGGCATCGACAAGTTGCGGCAGCGAAGCGCTTCGTCGCCGGCGTCGTCGAAAGCTAGCGGAGGCGCTAGGGTTGGTCGAGGTGGAGAGGTGGTGGAAGAAACTTTTGACCATGATGGGACGTGCATTTATAGGCATGGGAGATGGCACAGCGTAATTACTCAGGTGCCCCTGACGGTTCACGTACGAGTGACACGTGGCGGTCATGTAATGCATTGGGAGTTGTCCCACGATCCCACGTACACCACGACTGTCGGAGTAGTCGTTCCGGCTTCTCCGAGTTTCAGGCATAATGGATGGAGCATTAAAATCAGATTTAAAGTTTGTCTCCGTATCTTCTACTGACAAGGATGCAGAGAAGATATTCGACTGTTTCAACAGAATGCATATGATTTGGATAGACAGAGTGTGAGATGAGAAAGCATAGAGAGGTTAGGGTCCGATCACATTCACTTAGTCCAAAATATTCAAATAAGAAGACATAGCTATAAGTGAATGCTGTTGAGGACAGAACACAACTCTCTCTCTATATATATATATATGTCCTATATGAAGACAAACCAAGTGCGAAGACTTTGCAAATGTAACGCCACAAGAAACGCTTCAAACAAGAATTTGGTGGTGGCGTTACCCACCATATAGGAAGTATTAGACCCAGACACGGCGCATAATTATCGTGGCGCTCCGAAGTCAAATTCCATGTTAATGTATTCACACTTAGAATGTAAGTCTTCATTGATTGAAGATATACTCTACTTCGTGTGTTGCACATCTAAGTCATCAATATGCATAAGTGTTAGGATGTGTGCCTGATTACAGGACATTTGAGGATTCTAAGATATTTAGCTCACACCGCAACTTGCAAAATCTTTTCTCATCCAGGGGCTTTGTGAAGATATCTGCCAGTTGCTCTTCAGTATTAACATGTATGATGTCAATATCTTACTTCATAACATGATCTCTGAGAAAGTGATGACGAATTTCAATGTGCTTTGTCTTCGAGTGCTGAACTGGGTTGTTGGCAATCTTGATGGCGCTTTCATTATCACAGTAGAGTGGCACATGCTTCAGATGGACTCCATAGTCCTTGAGTGTTTGCTTCATCTAGAGAAGCTGAGCGCAGCAAGATCCAGCAGCAATGTATTCAGATTCTGCAGTGGAGAGTGATACACAGTTCTGCTTCTTTGAAGACCAACAGACAAGTGATCGTCCTAGAAAGTGACATGTGCCAGATGTGGACTTACGATCAACTTTGTCACCAGCATAATCAGCATCTGAAAATCCTACTAGATCAAACTCTGAGCCCTTTGGATACCATAATCCTAGTGTTGGGGTGTAAGCCAAATATCAAAGTATTCGCTTCACAGCTAAGTGATGCGACTCCTTTGGTGCCGCTTGATATCGAGCACACATGCAAACACTAAGCATGATATCTGGCCTAGATGCACATAAATAAAGTAAAGAACCAATCATGGAGCGGTATACCTGTTGATCAAACTCTTTACCATTGGCGTCGGGACCCAGATGATGTTTGGCAGGCATTGGCGTCGAGTACCCTTTGCAGTCTTGCATTCCAAACTTCTTCAGGCAGTCTTTGAGGTACTTTTCTTGAGATATGAAGATGATGTTGCTTTGCTGACGAATTTGAAGACCAAGGAAGAACTTCAGCTCACCCATCATAGACATTTGATATTGCTCTTGCATCATGTGACCAAACTCATCACTATATTTCTTGTCAGTGCAGCCGAAGATAATGTCATCCACATAGATTTGGCAAACAAATAGCTCATCATCATATGTCTTCGTGAAGAGTGTGGGATCTAGGGATCCAGGTTTGAAGCCTTTGCTCTTCAGGAAGTCTTTGAGGGTGTCATACCAAGCACGAGGCGCTTGTTTAAGGCCATACAGTGCCTTGTTGAGCTTGTATACCATATCAGGATGTTTTGGGTCTTCAAAGCTAGGTGGTTGTGCAACATACACTTCTTCATCAATTCTTCCATTGAGAAAGGCACTCTTTACATCCATTTGATATAGAAGTATGTTGTGATGATTTGCATAGGCTAGCAGTATGCGAATAGCTTCAAGTCTAGCCACAGGAGCAAATGTTTCATCGAAGTCAATCCCTTCAACTTGAGTGTATCCTTGAGCAACGAGACGAGCTTTGTTTCTGACCACTTGACCATGCTCATCTTGCTTGTTGTGATAGATCCATTTTGTGCCTATTATGTTGTTCTTTCGAGGATCAAGACGCTTGAAAAGTTCCCACACATTGTTCAACTCAAACTGTTGAAGCTCTTCTTGCATTGCTTGAATCCATTCAGGCTCCATAAAAGCTTCAGCAACTTTCTTGGGTTCGGATATTGAGACAAAAGCAAAGTGCCCACAAAAATTTGCAAGCTATGTTGCTCTTGAGCGAGTGAGTGGACCAGGAGCATTTATGCTATCAATTATCTTCTCAACTTGCACTTCATTTGCGTCACGAGGATGAGCTGGACGAAGATTTTGTTCTTGCTGTGCATTGTCTTCATCAAGAGTAATGTCTTCAGGCTGAGCATTGTCGTCAGGTTGATTTGGAGCACAGATGATGAGTTCCTCGTCAGGTTGTGCTTCAGAAGGCATGATCTCACCAGTTCCCATTAGCTTGATAGATTCATTTGGTGAAGCTTCATCTAGCACATTTGGTAGGGATTCTCTTTGTGATCCATTTGTCTCATCAAACCTCACTTCCACAGTTTCAACAGTTCTATAGAGAAAAATGTTGAAGACTCTGTAGGAGTGTGAGTCCTTTCCATATCCGAGCATGAAGCCTTCATGAGCTTTGGGTGCAAATTTTGACTTGTGATGAGGATCCTTGATCCAGCACTTAGCTCCAAATACTCTGAAGTAGCTTACATTTGGCTTCTTTCCAGTGAGGAGTTCATAGGATGTTTTCTTCAGAAGCTTGTGAAGATAAACACGGTTGATGATATGGCATGCAGTATCAATAGCTTCGGGCCAGAATCTTCTTGGGGTTTTGTACTCATCGAGCATCGTTTGAGCCATCTCAATTAGAGTTCTGTTCTTGCGCTCAACGATCCCATTTTGCTGAGGTGTATATGGGCTGAGAATTCATGAGTGATTCCCATCTCATCCATATAAAGATCGAGTCCAGTGTTCTTGAATTCAGTGCCATTGTCACTTCTGATATGTTTGATCTTGATGCCATAATTGTTCATGGCACGGTTGGCGAAGCATCTGAAGACATCTTGCACTTCAGTCTTGTAGAGTATTATGTGTACCCATGTGTATCTTGAGTAATCATCAACAATGACGAAGCCATAGAGACAGGCTGTGGTAGAGAATGTGGAGTAGTGCGTAGGGCCAAATAAGTCCATGTGAAGAGCTCGAAGGGTTCGGATGTCGTCATGATTGTCTTCGAGGGGTGCTTGGCTCTAGTCATCTTCCCAGCTTCACAGGCACCACATAGATGATCTTTCTTGAACTTGACTTCCTCGATGCCTATGACATGCTTCTTCTTTGCGAGAGTGTGCAAGTTCCTCATGCCAGCATGTCCTAGCCTCCGATGCCAGAGCCAGCACTCTGAAGCTTTTGCTAGAAGACATACGGCCATTTGTGGTCCAGCTGAGAAATCTACCATATATAGATCACCTTTTCTGTATCCTTCAAATACTAAAGACTTGTCAGATTTCATTAGTACAATGCAACGAAATTTACCAAAGATCACAATCATGTTTAAGTCACAAAGCATTGAGACAGACATTAAGTTGAAGCCAAGAGATTCAACAAGCATGACTTTGTCCATGTGCTGATCTCTTGAGATTGCAACTCTACCTAGACCCAACACTTTGCTTTTACCAGTATCAGCAAATGTGATGTGGCTCTTGTTGGATGGACGTAAAGTTGAGTCCATGAGAAGATTTCGATCACCAGTCATATGATTTGTGCATCCGCTATCCATAATCCATTCTGAATACTTTGGTGTCACTCCCTACAATGCAGTTAGGAGGATAGGCTTCACCAAAAGCCATTATGAAGCATAAACAATTGATGCATAAGTGGATTATGAAAGCTTTAGATGTAAGTTAGGACTGATAAGATCTTCAGCAAGTGATTTATGGATATTATGAGCAGTAAGTCATTCTGGGCATTTGATCTTGTG
>LR738713.1:90840388-90852428 GCA_902687465.1 Secale cereale | reverse complement strand
TTTTGGGCATTTGATCTTGTGCCCTACAAGTGTTTTAGGTCCCCAGCAATAGCATCAGAAGCCTTTGATTACAGGCTGGAGACCTTTCCCTGCAAGAGAAAGTTAGTTCTTCTTAACCACCCACATCTTCAGGGGTGGCTTAGAAGCAATGAGTCTAAGAGCAGCATCTGAGAATTTTGGCTTTGGGGCCCTAGCAAATAGTCTTGCAGGAGGAGAATAATACTCATAAGAATAGGCAGAAAAGTTCTTTGATTTATGAACATAGCGGTTTGAAGAAACACGCTCATATTCATGGGTCTGAGTATGATTTCCCTGCAAAACATCTATGTTAGGTGACTCAGATGAGTCATTTGTCTGTATGAAGCCTTAGGACCATATGAAGCCTTTGGTCTGGGGTTTGTCTTCATTCCAGGAGGTGTCATGATTGTATTTGCTGGAAGCTTCTAAAGACAACCTTTGGGTACCCAGATCTTCTTCATAGGTGGTCAATTCCTGCAGTTAGTACCAATATACCTGGCAAACACTTCACCATTTTGATTCTTAAACAGTTTATAGTTTGCATCAAAGGATTCATCAATGATAACAAGATTAGCACGAGTGAAGCCAGATAAGGTAGATGGATCCACTGAAGGTCCCTTTGTAGCAACCCATGTGGTTTTGGGATACTGCTCAGGCTTCCAGTATGAACCATCAACACTCATTTTCCTGTTGAACCCAACACCCTCTTTCCTAGGGTTTCGGTTCAGTATCTGCTTTTTGAGGACATCACATAGAGTCTGATGCCCTTTGAGGCTTTTGTACATCCCTGTTTCGAGCAAAGTCTTCAACCTAGCATTTTCATCAGCAATAGTAGTGGTTTCCTCAGCAGAGGAGTTAGTTACCACATCAATAGTTGAAGATATTGCAACAGTGGCAGCAGTAGAGCATTCAGCAACAGATGTAGCATTATCACGTTCAATGCATTTTAGACATGGTGGTTCAAACTCTTCGTGAGTGGAGCTGGTCAGTTGTGCGTGGAGTGACTCATTCTCCTTTTGAAGATCTTCATGAGCCGCTTTCATTTTCTCAAGTTCTCGCTTCCTTTGAATGTAATCGTGGGAAAGCTTTTCATGAGTTTTTGAAAGCGATTCATAAAGCTCTTCAAGTTCTTTGTACTTAATATGAAGATTTTTTATGTCTTTAATTAAGGACTGAGAACGGGTCATTTCCGCGTCCAACAGGTCATCGCTTTTGTCTAACAATTTTTGAATATGTTCCATGGTTTTCTGCTGTTCAGTGGCAATTTTAGGAAGTGTTTTGTAGCTAGGTTTTGATTCACAATCAGAGTCATCTTCACTAGATGTTTGAAAGTAAGCATCGCGTGATTTTACCTTGGCACCTCGTGCCATGAAGCAGAAGGTGGGTGCAGAGTCGTCGTCCTCATCATCATTGTTGGGGACGGGGCCATTGTCTTCAGTGTTGAAGATAGACTTGCCCACGTAGGCAGTGGCTAAAGCCAGACTTGCAGCACCAGAATCAGACTCTTCCTCCGACTCCACCTCCACCTCTTCAGAAGCAGACTCTTCCTCAGAATCCATCTCCTTGCCAACAAAAGCGCGAGCCTTGCCAGATGAATTCTTCTTGTGTGATGAATACTTTGACGAAGACTTTGAAGAAGACTTTGAGTATTTCTTCTTTTTCTTGTCATCAGAATCATATTCATTGCTCTTCTTTTTCTTCTTCTCGTTGTCCCACTGAGGACACTCAGAGATGTAGTGACCAGGTTTCTTGCACTTATGACAAGTTCTTTTCTTGTAGTCATGAGCAGATGCTTCATCATTTCTTGAGCTAGATCTTGAAGACTTTCTGAAGCCTTTCTTCCTAGTGAATTTCTGGAACTTCTTCACAAGCATGGCAAGCTCCTTTCCAATGTCTTCAGGATCATCAGAACTGCAGTCAGATTCTTCTTCAGATGAGGAAACAGCTTTTGCCTTCCAGGCGCGAGATCGGCCATAGTTGGGACCATAGATGTCACGCTTCTCAGTTAGCTGGAACTCATGTGTGTTGAGCCTCTCAAGTATATCAGACGGTTCGAGAGTCTTGAAGTCAGGGCGTTCTTGAATCATCAGTGCAGGGATATCAAATGAGATGTCGAGTGATCTCAGAAGGGTCTTGATGATTTCATGCTTGGTAATCTCAGTGGCGCCAAGTGCTTGAAGCTCATTTGTGATGTCAGTGAGTCGATCAAAAGTGTGCTGGACATTCTCATTGTCATGTCTCTTGAAGCGATTGAAGAGATTGCGAAGGACGCTGATCCTTTGATCTCTCTGGGTAGAGACTCCTTCACTGACCTTTGAGAGCCAGTCCCAAACTTCCTTTGACGTTTCCAGAGCACTCACATGATTGTACTGTCCTTTGGTCAGATGACCACAGATGATGTTCTTGGCCGTTGAATCCAATTGAACGAGCCTCTTGACATCAGCAGGGGTGACGCCTTCACCAGTCTTGGGAACGCCGTGCTTGACGACAAACCAGAGGTCCACGTTAATGGCTTCAAGATGCATGCGCATCTTGTTCTTCCAGTAGGGATATTCGGTGCCATCGAAGACGGGGCACGCAGCGGAGACTTTGATTATCCCTGCAGTCGACATAGCTAAAACTCCAGGTGGTTAAACCGAATCACACAGAACAAGGGAGTACCTTGCTCTGATACCAATTGAAAGTGCAGTAAATCGACTAGAGGGGGGTGAATAGGTGATTTTTATGAAATGCTTCAAAACATGGTAGTTTTGAAGACAAACGATAAGCTCAAGCCTATTTGTATGTAGCGGAAAGTGGACTACACTAGATAAGCCATAGTCATGTATTCAATGAAGTGAAAGCATGAAGACTAATAGCAACTAGGCAGTAGTGATCATACAGGAGGAAGGAATGAAGCCGGTCATAACAAGTAGATACTCAGTGAAGACAATCAGATAAGGCAAACATGCAATGTCTTCACAACACAGAGTAGTAAGTAAAGGGAAGGAAAGGATAGAACCAGTAGCTCGGGGAAGACAGTGATTTGTTAGACCAGTTCCAGTTGCTATGACAATTATACGTCTGGTTAGGGAGGCTGAGATTTAACTCAGAAGACCGCCTCTTCACCTTGTTCCCCTTGATCTAAGAACACCTAGTCCTTGCCCAATCACTCTGGTAAGTCTTCAAGGTAGACTTCCAAACCTTAACAGACTTCGTTCACCGGCAATCCACAATTACTCTTGGATGCTCAGAACGCGACGCCTAACCTGCTGGAGGAAACACAGTCCTCAAGTGTAATAAGTCTTCAGGTCACACAGATAGAAAGACTTCAGTGATGCCTAACACTCTTTGGCTCTGGGTGTTTGGGCTTTGTCCTCGCAAGGATTTCTCTCTCAAATGCTTCGGAGGTGGGTTGCTCTCAAACGATAAAAGCCGTGCAATAACTCTGAGCAGCCACCAATTTATGGTGTAGGGGGTGGGCTATTTATAGCCACTGGGCAACCCGACATGATTTGTCTGAAGTGACCCTGGGTCACTAAGGAACTGACACGTGTTCCAACGGTCAGATTTCAAACACACACGGCAACTTTACTTGAGCTCCAAGTAAAGCTGACCCATCCGCCTCTGGATAAGATTTGCTCTCATAGTCTTCGCTCGAAGACATAGGATTTGGTTGAGCATCACATCAGTCACTCTGACTTAGTTCACTTGGACCCCACTTAACAGTACGGTGGTTCCTATGACTCAACAAAGAAGAAAAGGAAACGCGAAACATCTACGTCTTCGCTCTCCATAGTCTTCACACAATGTCTTCTCTTGTCATAGTCTTCAATATGATTATCTTCATATACCACCACTGATATCAATGTCTTCATACATTTTTTAGGGGTCATCTTCGGTAAGTTAACCGAATCAATGAGGGACTACTACATGTGTTATCCTGCAATTCTCACAAACACATTAGTCCCTCAACCAGGTTTGTCGTCAATACTCCAGAACCACTAGGGGTGGCACTAGATGCACTTACAATGATCCAAGCATTGAGTACACACCTCGCAAGGCCAATGTCATTGCAGATGCCTTGAGCAGAAAGGCATATTGCAACACTCTCCTTCTCAAGCTGTTTCAGCCTGAGCTTTGTGAATCATTCAGGAAGCTCAACCTCCAAGTTGTTCCGCAATGCTTTATTGCAAATCTTCAAGTTGCTCCTACCTTGGAAGATCAGATCCGTGAGGCCCAACTAAGTGATGCTATGGTGCAGAAAGTGAAACGTGGTATTGCTAAGGGTACTCCCAAGTACAAGTGCTATCGAGTTGATGAGAAAGGCACCTTGTTCTTTGAGGACAGAATTGTGGTTCCCAAGGGTGACCTCAGGAAGCTCATAATGAACGAAGCACATGACTCCCTCCTCTCGATTCATCCCGGAAGTTCCAAGATGTCCCAAGTGTTGGGGAATGTAGTATTTTTAAAATTTTCCTACGATCACGCAAGATCTACCTACTAGATGCATAGCAACGAGGGGGAGAGTGTGTCTACGTACCCTCGTAGACCGGGAGCGGAAGCATCTAGTGACGCGGTTTATGTAGTCGAACTTCTTCGCGATCCAACCGATAAAGTACCGAATGTATGGCACCTCCGCGTTCAGCACACGTTTAGCTTGATGACGTCCCGCGAGCTCTTGATCCAGTTGAGCTTCACGGGAGAGTTTCGTCATCACGACGGCGTGGTGACGGATATGATGAAGATACCGTCGCAGGGCTTTGCCTAAGCGCTGCAACGATATGACTGAGGTGTGTTACTGTGGAGGGGGGCACCGCACACGGTTGGGAGAGATCAACTGATCAACTTGTGTGTTCTAGGGTGCCCCCCTGCTCCTGTATATAAAGGAGGAAGGGGGGAGGCCGGCCGGCCCTCTATGGCGCGCCAGGAGAGGCAATCCTACTAGGAATAGGATTGCAATCCTATTCCTAGTAGGAGTCCACCAAGAAGGAGAAGGGGGAAAGGAAGGAGAGGGAGAAGGAGAAGGAAAGGGGCGCCGGCCCCCCTCCTTTCTTGTCCAATTCGGACCAAGGGGTGGGGGGCGCGTGGCCCAGCCTTGGCCCTCCTTCTCTCTTCCTCCTATGGCCCATTAAGGCCCATAGCTTCCCCAGGGGGTTCCGGTAACCCCCCGGTACTCCGGTTAATTCCGAAACTTTACGGAACACTTCCGGTGTCCTAATATAGTCGTCCAATATATCAATCTTTACGTCTCGGACATTCCGAGACTTCTCGTCATGTCCGTGATCTCATCCGGGACTCCGAACTACCTTCGGTACGTCAAAACTCATAAACTCATAATACCGATCGTCATCAAACGTTAAGCGTGCGGACCCTACGGGTTCGAGAACTATGTAGACATGACCGAGACTCATCTCCGGTCAATAACCAATAGCGGAACCTGGATGCTCATATTGATTCCTACATATTCTACGAAGATCTTTATAGGTCAAACCGCATAACAACATACGTTGTTCCTTTTTTCATCGGTATGTTACTTGTCCGAGATTCGATCGTCGGTATCTCTATACCTAGTTCAATCTCGTTACCGGCAAGTCTCTTTACTCGTTCCGTAATACATCATCTCGTGACTAACTTATTAGTCATTTTCTTGCAAGGCTTATTATGGTGTGCATTACCGAGAGGGCCCAAAGATACCTCTCCGACACTCGGAGTGACAAATCCTATTCTTGATCTATGCCAACACCACGAATACTTTCGGAGACACCTGTAGAGCATCTTTATGATCACCCAGTTACGTTGTGACGTTTGATAGCACACAAGGTGTTCCTACGGTATTTGGGAGTTGCATAATCTCATAGTCATAGGAACATGTATAAGTCATGAAGAAAGCAATAGCAGTAAAACTAAATGATCATAGTGCTAAGCTAACGGATGGGTCTAGTCCATCACATCATTCTCATAATGATGTGATCCCGTTGATCAAATGACAACTCATGTATATGGCGAGGAAACATAGCCATCTTTGATCAATGAGCTAGTCTAGTAGAGGCATACTAGGGACATATTGTTTTGTCTATGTATTCACACATGTACTAAGTTTCCGGTTAATACAATTCTAGCATGAATAAAAGACATTTATCATGATATAAGGAAATACAAATAATATCTTTATTATTGCCTCTAGGGCATATTTCCTTAAGTCTCCTACTTGAACTAGAGTCAATAATCTAGATTACAAAGTAATGATCCTAACACCCATGGAGTCCTGGTGCTGATCATGTTTTGCCCGCGGAAGAGGCTTGGTCAATGGGTCTGCAACATTCAGATCCATATGTATCTTGCAAATCTCTATGTCTCCCTCCTTGACTAGATCGCGGATGGAATTGAAGCATCTTTTGATGTGCTTTGTTCTCTTGTGAAACCTGGATTCCTTCGCCAAGGCTATTGCTCCAGTGTTGTCACAAAAGATTTTCATTGGACCCGATGCACTAGGTATTACACCTAGATCGGATATTAACTCCTTTATCCAGACTCCTTCATTTGTTGCTTCCGAAGCAGCTATGTATTCCGCTTCACACGTAGATCCCGCCACGACGCACTGCTTGGAACTGCACCAACTGATAGCTCCACCGTTTAATAAAAATACATATCCGGTTTGTGAATTAGAGTCATCCGGATCAGTGTCAAAGCTGGAATCGACGTAACCAATTACGACGTGCTCTTTTGTCACCTCCATACATGAGAAACATATCCTTTGTCCTTTTCAGGTATTTCAGGATGTTCTTGACCGTTGTCCAGTGATCCACTCCTGGATTACTTTGGTACCTCCCAGCTAGACTTATAGCAAGGCACACATCAGGTCTGGAACACAGCATTGCATACATGATAGATCCTATGGCTGAGGCATAGGGAATGACTTTCATTTTCTCTCTATCTTTTGCAGTGGTCGGGCATTGAGTCTTACTCAACTTCATACCTTGTAACACAGGCAAGAACTCTTTCTTCGAATGATCCATTTTGAACTTCTTCAAAACTTTATCAAGGTATGTGCTTTGTGAAAGTCCAATTAAGCGTCTTGATCTATCTCTATAGATCTTGATGCCTAATATATAAGCAGCTTCACCGAGGTCTTTCATTGAAAAACTCTTATTCAAGTATCCTTTTATGCTATCCATAAATTCTATATCATTTCCAATCAACAATATGCCATCCACATATAATATCAGAAATGCTACCGAGCTCCCACTCACTTTCTTGTAAATACAGGCTTCTCCAAAAGGATGTATAAAACCATATGCTTTGATCACCTCATCAAAGCGTATATTCCAACTCCGAGATGCTTGCACCAGTCCATAGATGGATCGTTGGAGCTTGCATACTTTGTTAGCTCCTTTTGGATCGACAAAACCTTCTGGTTGCATCATATACAACTCTTCTTTGAGATATCCATTCAGGAATGCAGTTTTGACATCCATTTGCCAGATTTCATAATCATAAAATGCGGCAATTGCTAACATGATTCGGACAGACTTAAGCATCGCTACAGGTGAGAAAGTCTCATCGTAGTCAACCCCTTGAACTTGTCGAAACCCTTTCGCAATAAGTCGAGCTTTGTAAATAGTAACATTACCGTCTGCATCGGTTTTCCTCTTGAAGATCCATTTATTTTCGATGGCTTGCCGATCATCGGGCAAGTCAACCAAAGTCCACACTTTGTTCTCATACATGGATCCCATCTCAGATTTCATGGCCTCAAGCCATTTTGCAGAATCTGGGCTCATCATCGCTTCCTCATAGTTCGTAGGTTCATCATGGTCTAGTAACATGACTTCCAGAACTGAGTTGCCGTACCACTCTGGTGCGGAACGTACTCTGGTTGATCTACGACGTTCAGTAGAAACTTGATCTGAAGTTTCATGATCATCATCATTAGCTTCCTCACTAATTGGTGTAGGAATCACCGGAACTAGTTTCTGTGATGTTCCACTTTCCAATTCGGGAGAAGGTACAATTACCTCATCAAGTTCTACTTTCCTCCCACTCACTTCTTTCGAGAGAAACTCCTTCTCTAGAAAGGATCCATTCTTAACAACGAATATCTTGCCTTCCGATCTGTGATAGAAGGTGTACCCAACAGTTTCTTTTGGGTATCCTATGAAGACACATTTCTCTGACTTGGGTTCGAGCTTATCAGGTTGAAGCTTTTTCACATAAGCATCGCAGCCCCAAACTTTGAGAAACGACAACTTTGGTTTCTTGCCAAACCATAGTTCATAAGGTGTTGTCTCAACGGATTTAGATGGTGCCCTATTTAACGTGAATGCAGCTATCTCTAAAGCATAACCCCAAAACGATAGTGGTAAATCGGTAAGAGACATCATAGATCGCACCATATCCAATAAAGTACGGTTACGACGTTCGGACACACCATTACGCCGTGGTGTTCCGGGTGGCGTGAGTTGTGAAACTATTCCACATTGTTTCAAATGAAGACCAAACTCGTAACTCAAATATTCACCTCCACGATCAGATCGCAGAAACTTTATTTTCTTGTTACGATGATTCTATTCATCACTCTGAAATTCTTTGAACTTTTCAAATGTTTCAGACTTGTGCTTCATTAAGTAGATATACCCATATCTGCTCAAATCATCAGTGAAGGTCAGAAAATAACGATACCCGCCGCGAGCTTCAACACTCATTGGTTCGCATACATCAGTATGTATGATTTCCAACAAATCTGTTGCTCGCTCCACAGTTCCGGAGAATGGAGTTTTAGTCATCTTGCCCATGAGGCATGGTTCGCAAGCACCAAGTGATTCATAATCAAGTGATTCCAAAAGTCCATCACTATGGAGTTTCTTCATGCGCTTTACACCAATATGACCTAAACGGCAGTGCCACAAATAGGTTGCACTATTATTATTAACCTTGCAACTTTTGGCTTCAATATTATGAATATGTGTATCACTACAATCGAGATCCAACAAGAATAGACCACTCTTCAAGGGTGCATGACCATAAAAGATATTATTCATAAAAATAGAACAACCATTATTCTCTGATTTAAATGAATAACCGTTTCGCAACAAACAAGATCCAGATATAATGTTCATGCTCAACACTCGCACCAAATAACAATTATTTAGGTCTAAAACTAATCCCGAAGGTAGATGTAGAGGTAGTGTGCCGACGGCGATCACATCGACTTTGGAACCATTTCCCACACGCATCGTCACCTCGTCCTTAGCCAATCTTTGTTTAATCCGTAGTCCCTGTTTCGAGTTACAAATATTAGCAACCGAACCGGTATCAAATACCTAGGTACTACTACGAGCATTAGTAAGGTACACATCAATAACAAGTATATCACATATACCTTTGTTCACCTTGCCATCCTTCTTATCCGCCAAATACTTGGGGCAGTTTCGCTTCCAGTGTCCAGTCCCCTTGCAGTAGAAGCACTCAGTTTCAGGCTTGGCTCCAGACTTGGGTTTCTTCACGGGAGTAGCAACTGTCTTGCTATTCTTCTTGAAGTTCCCCTTCTTTCCCTTGCCCTTTTTCTTGAAAATAGTGGTCTTGTTAACCATCCACACTTGATGCTCCTTTTTGATTTCTACCTCCGCTGCTTTGAGCATAGCGAAGAGCTCGGGAATTGTCTTCTGCATCCCTTGCATATTATAGTTCATCACGAAGTCTTTATAGCTTGGTGGTAGTGATTGAAGAACTCTATCAATAACACTATCCTCGTCAACTTTGCAACCAAGTTGAGTCATATGATTGTAGTACCCAGACATTCTGAGCAAGTGTTCACTGATAGGACTATTCTCCTCCATCTTGTAGCTGTAGAACTTATTGGAAATCTCATATTTCTCAATCTGGGCATTTGCTTCAAATATAAACTTCAACTCCTGGAACATCTCATATGGTCCATGGCATTCAAACGTCATTGAAGTCCCGGTTCTAAGCCGTAAAGCATGGCACACTGAACTATCGTGTAGTCATCAGACCACGTCTGCTAGACGTTCAAAGCGTCTACATTAGCGGGAGGGGGCTTGTCACCTAGCGGTGCTTCAAGGACATAATTCTTCTTTGCAGCAATGAGGATAATCCTCAAGTTACGGACCCAGTCCGTGTAATTGCTACCATCATCTTTCAACTTAGCTTTCTCTAGGAATGCATTAAAATTCAAAGGAACGGTAGCACGGGCCATTGATCTACAACAACATAGATATGCAAAAACTATCAGGACTAAGTTCATGATAAATTAAAGTTCAATTAATCATATTACTTAAAGAACTCCCACTTAAATAGACATCCCTCCGGTCATCTAAATGATCACGTCATCCAAATCAACTAAACCATGTCCGATCATCATGTGAGATGGAGTAGTTTCAATGGTGAACATCTTATGTTGATCATATCTACTATATGATTCACGCTCGACCTTTCGGTCTCCAGTGTTCCGAGGCCATATCTACATATGCTAGGCTCGTCAAGTTTAACCCGAGTATTCTGTGTGTGCAAATCTGGCTTACACCCGTTGTATTTGAACGTAGAGCTTATCACACCCGATCATCACGTGGTGTCTCGGCACGACGAACTTTCGCAACGGTGCATACTCAGGGAGAACACTTATACCTTGAAATTTTGTAAGGGATCATCTTATAATGCTACCGTCGTACTAAGCAAAATAAGAAGCATAATAAGATAAACATCTCATGCAATCAAAATATGTGACATGATATGGCCATCATCATCTTGTGCTTTTGATCTCCATCTCCAAAGCACCGTCATGATCACCTTCGTCACCGGCGCGACACCTTGATCTCCATCGTAGCATCGTTGTCGTCTCGCCAACTATTGCTTCCACGACTATCGCTATCGCTTAGTGATAAAGTAAAGCAATTACATGGCGATTGCATTTCATACAATAAAGCGACAACCATATGGCTCCTGCCAGTTGCCGATAACATTACAAAACATGATCATCTCATACAAAACTGCATCACTCATCATGTCTTGACCATATCACATCACAACATGCCCTGCAAAAACAAGTTAGACGTCCTCTACTTTGTTGTTGCAAGTTTTACGTGGCTGCTACGGGCTTAGCAAGAACCATTCTTACCTACGCATACAAAACCACAATGATGTTTCGTCAAGTATGTGCTATTTTAACCTTCACAAGGACCGGGCGTAGTCACACTTGATTCAACTAAAGTGAGAGAGACAGACACCAGCCAGTCACCTTTAAGAAATGAGTGCTCATAACGGTGAAACCAGACTCGCGTAAGCGTACGCATAATGTCGGTCCGGGCCGCTTCATCTCACAATACCGCCGAAGCAAAGTATGACATGCTGGTAAGCAGTATGACTAGTATCGCCCACAACTCATTGTGTTCTACTCGTGCATATCATCTACGCATAGACCTGGCTCATGATGCCACTGTTGGGGAACGTAGTATTTTTAAAATTTTCCTACGATCACGCAAGATCTATCTATTGGATGCATAGCAACGAGGGGGAGAGTGTGTCTACGTACCCTCGTAGACCGGGAGTGGAAGCGTCTAGTGACGCGGTTGATGTAGTCGAACTTCTTCGCGATCCAACCGATCAAGTACCAAACGTACGGCACCTCCGCGTTCAGCACACATTCAGCTTGATGATGTCCCGCGAGCTCTTGATTCAGTTGAGCTTCACGGGAGAGTTTCGTCAGCACGACGGCGTGGTGACAGATATGATGAAGTTGCCGCCGCAGGGCTTCGCCTAAGCGCTACAACGTTATGACCGAGGTGTGTTACTGTGGAGGGGGGCACCGCACACGGTTGGGAGAGACCAACTAATCAACTTGTGTGTTCTAGGGTGCCCCCTGCCCCCGCATATAAAGGAGCAAGGGGGGAGGCCGGCCGGCCCTCTATGGCGCGCCAGGAGAGGCAATCCTACTAGGAATAGGATTGCAATCCTATTCCTAGTAGGAGTCCACCAAGAAGAAGAAGGGGGGAAGGAAGGAGAGGGAGAAGGAGAAGGAAAGGGGCGC
>LR738713.1:90828303-90840234 GCA_902687465.1 Secale cereale | reverse complement strand
ACTTCGGTTAATTCCGAAACTTTACGGAACACTTCCAGTGTCCGAATATAGTCGTCCAATATATCAATCTTTATGTCTCGGACATTCCGAGACTCCTTGTCATGTCCGTGATCTCATCCGGGACTCCGAACTACCGTCGGTACATCAAAACTAATAAACTCATAATACCGATCGTCATCAAACGTTAAGCGTGCGGACCATACGGGTTCGAGAACTATGTAGACATGACCGAGACTCATATCCGGTCAATAACCAATAGCGGAACCTGGATGCTCATATTGGATCCTACATATTCTATGAAGATCTTTATCGGTCAAACCGCATAACAACATACGTTGTTCCTTTTGTCATCGGTATGTTACTTGCCCGAGATTCGATCATCGGTATCTCTATACCTAGTTCAATCTCGTTACCGGAAAGTCTCTTTACTCGTTACATAATACATCATCTCGTGACTAACTCATTAGTCATTTGCTTCCAAGGCTTATTATTATGTGCATTACCGAGAGGGCCCAGAGATACGTCTCGGACACTCGGAGTGACAAATCCTATTCTTGATCTATGCCAACACCACGAATACTTTCTGAGACACCTATAGAGCATCTTTATGATCACCCAGTTACGTTGTGACGTTTGATAGCACACAAGGTGTTCCTACGGTATTCGGGAGTTGCATAATCTCATAGTCATAGGAACATGTATAAGTCATGAAGAAAGCAATAGCAGTAAAACAAAACGATCATAGTGCTAAGCTAACAGATGGGTCTAGTCCATCACATCATTCTCCTAATGATGTGATCCCATTGATCAAATGACAACTCATGTCTATGGCTAGGAAACATAGCCATCTTTGATCAATGAGCTAGTCTAGTAGAGGCATACTAGGGACATACTGTTTTGTCTATGTATTCACACATGTACTAAGTTTCCGGTTAATACAATTCTAGCATGAATAAAAGACATTTATCATGATATAAGGAAATATAAATAACATCTTTATTATTGCCTCTAGGGCATATTTCCTTCACCAAGACCTCAAGCAATCTTACTGGTGGACTCGCATGAAAAGGGAGATTGCCCAATTCGTGAATGAATGTGATGTCTGCAGAAGAGTGAAGGCAGAGCATCAACGTCCAGCCGGTCTCCTCCAACCTTTACCTATTCCCGAGTGGAAATTCGACCACATTAAAATGGATTTCGTCATTGGGTTTCCTAAGTCCAAGAAGGGGAATGATGCTATCTTCGTAGTGATTGACAAGCTAACTAAAGTTGCTCACTTCCTTCCCGTCAAAGAATCTATCAACGCAGCTCAGTTGGCAGAGTTGTACACTTCCAGAATTGTGTCGTTGCATGGCATTCCTCAAGTCATCTCCTCAGACCGTGGAAGTTTGTTCACATCCAAGTTCTGGGACTCCTTTCAGTCAGCCATGGGCACTAAGATCCATTTCAGCACTGCGTTTCACCCTCAGACTAGTGGTCAAGTCGAAAGAGTGAACCAGATCCTCGAAGACATGCTCAGAGCTTGTGTCATCTCTTTTGGCATGAAGTGGGAAGATTGTCTTCCATTTGCCGAGTTCTCTTACAGCAACAGTTTCCAAGCAAGTGACGGCAAAGCTCCTTTTGAAATCCTCTATGGCAGAAAGTGTCGTACCCCGCTCAACTGGTCCGAGATTGGTGAACGTTAACTTCTTGGCAATGATTTGATCTCAGAAGCCGAAGAAATGTGCAAAGTCATACGTGAGAATCTCAAAGCCGCTCAATCGCGTCAAAAGAGCTACTATGACGGCAAGCATCGTGATTTGGTTTTCGACATTAGAGATCATGTCTATCTCCGTGTTTCTCCTATGAAAGGAACCCAAAGATTCGGTATCAAAGGAAAGCTTGCTCCTAGATACATGGGCCCTTTCAAGATTCTTGGCAAAAGAGGCGATCTAGCCTACCAACTCGAGCTTCCATCCAACTTTATTAATGTTCATGACGTGTTTCACATGTCTCAACTCCGCAAGTGCTTCAAGACACCTGAATGCACCATTCCGTTCGAGGAGATTGATCTTCAACAAGACTTGTCATATCGTGAGCACCCTGTTGCTATTCTTGAGGAAACTGAGCGCAAAACCCGCAACAAGTCAATCAAGTTCTTGAAAGTTAAGTGGTCACACCATACCGACCGAGAAGCTATGTGGGAACGAGAAGATCACCTTCGTTCCGAGTATCCTTCCTTCTTCCAGTCCTAGATCTCGGGACGAGATCTTTTTGTAGTAGAGGAGAGTTTGTAACACCCCATATGTAACACCTTCCAGTTATGGCAATATATGAAACGTTGACTTCATCAATTCATTCTGGCTCTTCTTCATTTCGGGTTTCTTCGTTTTGTAGCGTGCGTGTGTGCATTTCATCCATGTCATATTATCATGTGCATTGCATTGCATTCGTGTTGTCACTTGCACCCGGTCCCACTCGCCTCTTCCCATAGTCCGTTTCGAGTTCTGACACTCACACACGTGCCCGTGGCACCCCCGAGTCCTTCTTTCGTGTGTGGGCATGTAACGTTCTCGTAATGAGGTGAGACTTGTCGTGCGTTGTTGTTTTGGTACGTGTAGGCCGCATGTCAAGTTTCTTCACGTTTGGAGTTCGTTTGGTACTCCAACGGTTAACCTAGTGGGCTAAAAGCACCTCTTCCTTTTGGCCCAAGACCCCCTCCACAACAGTCGACTAACCCAGCACAACCACTCCCATCCTCTCGGTCGTCAGATCGTAAACGTGTGGGCGAAAACCGCTCCTCATTTGGAGTCTCCTAGCTCCCTATGCCTATATAAACGTCCCCCACGTCCATTTTGCGGACGAAACCTAGCCCCTCCTCCCTCCGCGCCGCATCGGACACATCCGACCCGGCCGGACATGTCCGCCGCAGCACAGCCACGTCGCCCGGTCCAATAGAGCGCCGCCACCTTAGCTCAGCCTCCGCCCGGGCCAATCGGCCGCTGCCACGTCGCCTGCCGGATCCCCGCCTCCTACCGCGGCCCGCGCGGCACTCCGGGCCCGTCTCCGCCACCGCGCCTGCGCGCCTCGCCCGCCGCCCGATGCGCCGTCCCTCCGCCGCCGAGCCCGAGCTCGCGCCGCAGCCGGTCGCCCTCCGCCGCCACCGCGCTCGCGGATCTCCCCGCCGGCCGCCGCCCCGTCTGGCCCGTCGCCCGCCGCCCCGGCCGGCCCGTCCGCCGCTCCGGCGCCGGCCGTCGCCTCCTCTCCGCCGGTGCGCCCCGTCGCCCGGGCCCAGCGCCGCCGCCTACTCCGGTCACCGCCGCCGCCTCGCATTCGTCTCCGGCGAGCCGGAGCCGCCGTCGTCCCGATCTGGTCGCTGGGACCAGATCCACCGGCTCAGCCAACCAAACGCGCCTCGCCCCGATCCGCTCCTCCTCGTCCCAGGATATCCTCATCACGTTGACTTTCGGGAGGTATAAAAATCCACTAAGTCCCCAATTTTCCATATTTTGTTGCCTCCTTTGCATGGTTGTAAGTTCGTGCTCGTAGATCCGTTTTGGGCGTGTAATATATCAAAATGCTCGTTGAGATGTGCTCTTCATTTTGTTCCACTGTGGCATGCTTGTTTGAGTTCATCTTGATGCCCTAATCATCGTTGCAAGAGTGCTATATTTTTAAAACTGCTGTTATCTGTAATTTTGTTGCCATGTTTGAGATATGATAACTTTGTGCATGTTGGTCCAAATGGAGCATATGATATGTCAAAATGTTCATTGTGAAGTGCTCTACATGATGGTTAATGTAAAATTCATGTTAGGTGTCATATTGCCATGTTAATCTTTGTTGCAAAAGTGCATGTGGCTGTTAAGTGCTGAAACATGTTATGAGATGCTGATTTCACTTGTTCATTGCTAGTGATGTGTTTGTCTTCATGCCTCATGTCAATATGTTTAGAAGCACCATCATATGGTCTTTGTTGTGGTGAAATCCAATTTCCATGATTTGCCTTGAGGTGACTTAAACAAGCTTGTAAACATGCCATGCCAATGTTTGCTTGATGCCCCACTCAAATCCATGCATGTTTTAGTATGTCAAATGATCATTCCTTGTTGTCCATGTTATGCTCTATCCATCCATGCCCTTAGTTGCATATATGTCCTGCTGTAGCTTATTTATTTCTTGCTCTCAAGTTGCTATAAATTTTACCTATCAGACTTTTATCAGCATGATCAATTTGGTGAAGCTTGTTGTTATTGATCCATGCCTCCTATGAAGTTGCTCCAATGGAGTTGTTTGATGTATGCTATGTCTACTACATGTCCATGATCTTTATATACTTAGTGGAGTTGATATGCATGTTGTTTTGTGCCTCCGAAGGCAGCATCGTGATGATGTTTTTGCCTTCCCAGATTTTGGCTAAGTCTAGATAAATTTATTGCAACTTGCCATCCTTGGTTAATTGTGTTCCACTAGGTTTTTGGGTGTGTTATAAGTTCATGCTTGTTAAATATCATGTCTATTTCATATCCATGCCCTTTGTCTCCATGTTTGAGTGCTGTAGCATAATTATTTCTTGCTCCAAAGATGCCATGTGGCTGTAAACTGCATTTTTGTGTGAATATTGTTTTGCTTGCCATTTGTAAACCGTGTGTCCGTTTCTGGCGATCTTTATATCGATTTCAACCGAAATCTTCCCCTCTATCCAGTGGCTTGCTTGGTTTTCCAAGATGAGGCCGTTTCCATCATCTTCTCCTTGGGCTCAAGTGCTTCCACATGCATACGCACATCATACTTGCATCATGTTGATTGTGCATTGCACCTTGTTTGATATTGTGCCATGTTGTGTTCTTGTGTTGAGTAGAGCTGGGAGCCGAGACCGAGTACGATGTTCCTAACGAGGTTGAGTGTGAGGAGCAAGGTTTTGATCCCACCGACGACTCAACAGGCAAGATGACCTTACCCAGATATCACTACTATCTTTGCATATGCTAGATGTCTCGCTCTTTAGCTTGTTGCCTCGATGCCTATGTTTGTTTGTCAGCCTTCTATTGTTGCCATGAAACTCTCTAACCACCCAACCTAGCAAACCTTTGATTGGCTACGTAAGCTTCGCTCAGCCCCTCTTATAGCATTGTTAGTTGCAGGAGAAGATTTGAAGATTCTTGCTTCATGTTGAAGTTATTGTTGGGATATCACAATATATAATCTGTTAAACTAAATCATTTATATACTTGGCAATGGGTGGAAGGCTAAGCCTCTTGCTTGGTGTTTTGTTCCACTCATGCCACCCTAGGAACCGTATAAACCGGTGTTATGTTCCTTGATTTTGCGTCCCTAACACGGTTGGGGTTTATGGGCCCCCCCTTGATAACCCGCTTAGCGCTAAAGCTTTTCCAGCAAGGCCCAACATTGGTTTTACATTTGCCTAATAACTAAAACTTGCATAGGGAGTTATAAACCCTTTTCTTAATCAAAAACCCGGGCCAGGGCTCCACATGAGTGTTGGTCCAAACTGGGGGTTCTGCGGGGCCACCTCGGGGAAACTCAAGGGCTGGTAAAAACCTGTACAATCGCCCATCCGGTCGTGGCCTGAGACGAGATACGCACGGCTACTATCAGGGTGTCGGCACACCGGGAGGACTTGCTGGATTAGTTTTACCTTAGTCGGAATATCTTGAGCACGGGATTCCGAGAATACTCGGGTCTTCCCACCTTGGAGTTGCGACTCCGCAGATCGTGAGCTTGTGATGGGCTAAGTTGGGACACCCCTGCAGGGTTTGATCTTTCGAAAGCCGTGCCCATGGTTATGTGGCAGATGGGAATTTGTTAATATCCGGTTGTAGAAAACTTGACACCATGTTCAGAATACACTACAAGCGTGAGTAACTGTGATGGTCGCTTTCCGAAGGGGTTCGGGAAGTGAACACGGTGGGGTTATGTTTCACGTGCTTAGATCGGATCACTTCGTGATCACTTTGACGCTCATGGCACTTCTCTTCTCGCTCTAAACACGTAAGCTAGCGCTAGTCCAGCTGCAACCTTGTTCTTCAGCCTTGTTCCACACCCAAGGCTTAGATAGTTTTGCTACCCGAGAACGGGATTGCTGAGTCCTCCGTGGCTCACAGATTCTACACAACACCAAATGCAGGTACCATGGTGAACTACACAGGTGATGGCACAGAGTTGTATTGGGAGTTCAATGAAGAGTGTGGGCGATACTACGTGTCTTATCCAGAGGATCAGTAGGTCTCTTACTAGGATGATCGGGACCTTGTGTGGCTTTATTTATGGTATCTTTCATTTGGATCTTCGTCCGTAGTCGGACTGTGATGTTATTTGGATGATGAATGTTTATGTAATACATTGTGTGACGTGGCGAGTGTAAGCCAACTGCTTTTACATGAGTTGTGCAAAGATACCATTCTTGAGATCATTCCAGTATGATATTATGCCTTTAAGTCGTGCCTCGACACGTGGGAGGTATAATCTCATACTGGGCATTACACAAATAAATGTAATGCGAAAGATAAGGGTTTGTGATAGGTACTTGGTATATGACTTTTGCGTAAGCCTCCCCGGCAACGATGCCAGAAATTCTTCTTGCTACTTCTCGAGCTTGCGTTGTATTCCCTCAAAGAGGAAAGGGAGATGCAGCACAGTAGCCTAAGTATTTCCCTCGGTTTTTGAGAAACAAGGTATCAATCCAGTAGGAGACCACGCGCGAGTCCCTCGCACCTGCACAAACAAATAAGAACTTCGCAGCCAACGTGATAAGGGGTTGTCAATCCCTTTACGGTCACTTACGAAAGTGAAATCTGATAGAGATGATAGTTTATATTTTTGGTATTTTTGGTTTATAAGAACAGCAAATAAAAGTGATAAAAGCAAAGTAGATGTAGATTGATATGTTGAGAATAGACCCGGGGGCCATAGCGTTCTCTAGTGGCTTCTCTCATGATAGCGATATTCTACGGCGGGTAAACCAATTACTGTCGAGCAATTGATAGAAAAGCGAATAATTATGAGACTATCTAGGCATGATCATTATATATAGGCATCACGTCCGAGACAAGTAGACTGAAACGATTATGCGTCTACTACTATTACTCCACACATCGACCGCTATCCAGCATGCATCTAGTGTATTGAGTTCATAAGAACAGAGTAACGCCTTAAGCAAGATGACATGATGTAGAGGGATAAACTTGAGCAATATGATATAAACCCCATCTCTTTATCCTCGATGGCAACAATACAATACGTGCCTTGCTGCCCCTACTGTCACTGGTAAAGGACACCGCAGATTGAACCAAAAGCCAAGCACTTCTCCCACTGCAAGAACTATAGATCTAGTAGGCCAAACCAAACCAATAATTCGAAGAGACTTACAAGGATATTATGAGCACACATAAAAAGTTGAGAGAAGAACCAAATATCTTTCATAGATAATCTTGATCATAAACTCACAATTCATCGGATCTCGACAAACACACCGCAAAAAGAGATTGCATCGAATAGATCTCCTCGAAGACCGAGGAGAACTTTGTATTGAGATCCAGCGAGAGAGAAGAAGCCATATAGATACTAGCTATGGACCCGAAGGTCTGTGGTAAACAACTCACAACTCATGGTGAGGGCGATGATGATGATGATGAAGAACTCCATGATGGATCCCCCTCCGGTGGAGCTCCGGAACAGGCTCCAAGATGGGATCTCACGGGAACAGAAGGTTACGGCGGTGGAATTAGGGTTTTATCTCTGTTGTCGAAGGTTTTGGGGTACGTAGACTTATATAGGAAGAAGGAGGACACCGAGGGGTGCTCGGGTGCACCACAAGGTAGGGGGCGCTCCCTGGGAAGGGGGCCGCGCCCCCCACCTTCGTGGGCAGCCCCTTGATCCCGTGACGTGGTTCTCAAGTCCCTCGTGCGTGATTTTCTCCAAAAAATCTCTCGTGAAGGTTTCATTCCGTTGGACTCCGTTTGCTATTCTTTTTCTGCAAAACCCTGAAACAGGCAAAAAACAGCAATCTGGACTGGGCCTTTGGGTTAGTAGGTTAGTCCCAAAAATGATATAAAAGTGTATGATAAAGCCAATTAAACATCCAAGACTTCATAAATAATAGCATGGAACAATAAAAAATTATAGATATGTTGGAGACGTATCAGTAACATACAAGAAATCGGAGTCCGGGAGGCACATGGGGTGCCCACGAGGCAGGGGGCGCCCAGGAAGGGGGGCGCCCTCCACCCTCGTGGACGCCTCGTGTCTCTTCCGGGCTGCTACTTATTTTTCTATTTTTCTAAATATTCCAAAACGGAGAAAAATTGCCTTTAGAGCTGTTTTGGAGTCGGTTTACTTACCGTACCACATACCTCTTCCTTTTTGGAGGTTGAATCGTTCTGGAAAGTGTCCCTTATGTATTCCTCCGGTGTTACGGTTTCAATAACATTGGTTTCAACATTTAACTTGAGATATAATGTTTGATTCTTTGACCGTTCACCACCTTCGGATTTGTGCCTTCGAAGTTATTAATTTTTATGGCACCGGAACGATAGACCTCCTCGATAACGTAAGGTCCTTCCCACTTAGAGAGAAGATTTCCTGCAAAAAATCTTAAACGAGAGTTGTATAGCAATACATAATCACCTATGTTAAACTCACGATTTTGTATCCTTTTGTCATGCCATCTTTTAACTTTTTCTTTAAACAACTTGGCATTTCCATAGGCCTGGGTTCTCCATTCATCAAGAGAGCTAATGTAAAATAACCTCTTCTCACCAGCAAGTTTGAAATCATAATTGAGCTCTTTGATAGCCCAATATGCCTTATGTTCTAGCTCAAGAGGTAAGTGACAAGCTTTTCCATATACCATCTTATATGGAGACATACCCATAGGATTTTTGTATGCAGTTCTATAAGCCCATAATGCATCATCAAGTTTCTTGGACCAATTCTTCCTAGACCTATTAACTGTCTTTTGCAAAATTAATTTCAACTCTCTATTACTTAGTTCTACTTGACCACTAGTCTGTGGGTGATAAGGGGATGCAATTCTATGATTCACATCATATTTTGCAAGCATTTTACGGAAAGCGCCATGAATAAAGTGTGAACCACCATCAGTCATTAGATATCTAGGGACTCCAAACCTCGGGAAAATAACTTATTTAAGCATCTTAATAGAGGTGTTATGATCAGCACTACTAGTTGGAATAGCTTCTACCCACTTAGTAACGTAATCAACATCAACTAGAATATGTGTGTACCCATTAGAGGCAGGAAACGGTCCCATATAATCAAAGCCGCAAACATCAAATGGTTCAATAACAAGTGAATAACTCATAGGCATTTCTTGACGTCTACTGATATTACCAATTCTTTGACATTCGTCATAAGATAAGACAAACTTACTGGCATCCTTGAAGAGAGTAGGTCAATAAAAACCGGATTGCAATACCTTATGTGCAGTTCTATCTCCCGCATGGTTTCCTCCATAAGCTTCGGAGTGGCACTTGTGTAGGATCTGTTCCTGTTCGTGCTCAAGTACACAACGTCTAATAATACCATCTACTCCTTCTTTATAAAGATGTGGGTCATCCTAGAAGTAATGTCTCAAATCATAGAAGAACTTTTTCTTTTGCTGGTATGTGAAGCTAGGAGGTATAAACTTAGCAACAATATAATTATCATAATCAGTATACCATGGAGCAGTACGAGAAGTATTTATGACAGCTAATTGTTCATCAGGAAAGCTATCATCAATAGGTTGTGGGTCATCAAGTATATTTTCTAACCTAGACAAGTTGTCTGCAACGGGGTTCTCAGCTCCCTTTCTATCAATAATATGCAAGTCAAATTCTTGCAGCAAGAGAACCCATCTAATAAGTCTAGGTTTAGCATCTTTCTTGGTATTTGATAGCAGCATGACCAGTGTGAATAGTTACTTTAGAATCAACAATATAGGGTCTAAACTTATCACAGGCAAATACAACTACTAAAAATTCTTTCTCAGTAGTAGCATAATTTTTCTGGGCACTATCTAGAGTTTTACTAGCATGATGGATAACATTCAATTTCTTATCAATTCTTTGCCCTAAGACATCACCTACAACATAATCGCTAGCATCGCACATAATCTCAAAGGGTAAATTCCAGTCAGGAGGCTGGACAATAGGTGCAGAGACCAATGCTTTCTTAAGTATCTCAAATGCCTCAAGACAATCATCATCAAAGACAAAAGGAATATCTTTTTGTAAGAGATTAGTCAGAGGCCTAGAGATTTTGGAGAAGTCATTTATGAACCTCCTGTAAAACCCGGCATGACCAAGGAAACTTCGTATACCTTTGATGTTCTTAGGGCATGGCATCTTTTCAATAGCATCAACTTTAGTTTTGTCTACTACTATTAAACAACAAAAAATATTCATCGCTAAACACACCCAGCCTAACCCACACATAACATCCCCAGCCAATTACAGCTCCATGATCAGAATCACTTAATTACATCTAACCGTCCCGATTACACTAATTATCAGTCGTGAGTGCGTTTATCAATTTCCCCTGCGGACGATACTCTGCCAAACCCACGTCCTCCCACGCCCGCACAAGTAGTACACACGTAGAAGGAAACAAAAAGCACAATCATAAAAGGAAACGACGTGTCAGATCCGCATGGATTGTTCAACTACACATAAAGAAATAAGCTAAATTAGCGGCAAGAAATTCAATTTGCCCCCACGCCGTTCAGCGTTGCCGTCTAGGCGTCCAGCTTGGCCTGCGCAGCCGGCGAGGCACCCGGCGATGGCTGCCACGGCCACAAAAACGAGCTCTTCGCCAGCATAGTTGCAGGTTCTTCTCTTTGCCAACACGATTCGTGAGGCTTTTAGACGCCGCCGCTGCCGCCCAGACTTCAGGAGGCTTTAAGACGCCACCGCCCAGTCTGTCCCATCGCCACACTGCGCATACGACAACAACAGCGCTGACAAAGTCTGTCCCATCGACGCATTGCGCATACGGCGACGACAACGCCGATGAACTGCTCCGCGGGTGCATGCTCATTTGCCAACATTGATTGCCTTGATTGATCCTGTTGGCATTCATGAATTTATCAAAAAAAGTACTTCACATGGAAAATGTAGGAAGTGCAACAGGATGAGTCTTATGGCATGAGCATATACTAACATGATCATGTACGTACCTAACCTAAACCTGAAATCGTACCATGAAGCCTTGGCAAATGAGCATGGTACTCACCTCACCTAAAAGCCTCACCAAGATGCATATGGTTCACCAAATGCTCAGCTAGAAGTAATATGAACGCATCAAAAGTCACACTACTACATCCAAGTATATTAATGGAAATTGAATTCATTTGGGTAGCAGAGACACCACAAGAAAGCTCTGAAGGTAAACAGTGGGTGGGAGTTGAACATAAAACTCTAGACTGTTGAAGGACTTCGTATGGCCCCTACCACTCCCAACGGGACGTACACCCCGTTCCAGGATATAAGCAACACCCACTCCCTGGGTAATGATCATAACCCAATAACTCGATTTCAGTTTTGCTGCTCAACTGTTGAATTCTGTCATAAAATGCAGACCCTAAACAAATAAAAAGGCTGAGGGATAGAGAGCTGTATGATTGCCGCTGCCAAGATCAATGGCCTAAATCACAGAGCATACACACAGCTGGTTGTATCACACTAGTAGATAAAGGGACATCTGCCCCAGTTGGTAAGGGCCTTTAGCCCCGGTTCTTGAACCGGGACTAAAGGGTCGGTACTAATGCCCTAGCCCTTTAGTCTCGGTTCAATCTAGAACCGGGGCAGATGGGTCTCCACGTGGCCTGTGCGCGGAGCCCAGGCAGGAGGGCCTTTGGTCTCGGTTGGTGGCACCAACCGGGACCAAAAGGCATCCACACGTCAGCATTTCTATGGCTGTGGTTTTTGTTTT
>LR738713.1:90804437-90821341 GCA_902687465.1 Secale cereale | reverse complement strand
CTAAAAGGGTGCATTGGTCCCGGTTGGTGCCACGAACCGGGACCAATGCCCCCCCCTTTAGCCTCGGTTGTTGCCACCAACCGGGACCAAAGCCCTTGTCCTGCCCCGCGGCGAAAATCTTTAGTCCCACCTCGCTAGTTGACAGAGGCTGCGAGTGGTTTATTAGCCCCACTGCGGTGGTTGTATTGAACTCCTCTCTATTGCAGGCTTCTGGGCCTAACTCTGCGCGCTGCCTTGTGAGTCTACTGGGCCTTATAGTCCAGCTGCATCCTGGGCCATAGGCCTTGCAGGCTCACTAAGCAGCGCCCTTTTTTTTAAAAAAAAATTCCTTTTCTGCTTTATTTATTTCTAAGTTGTTTTTTGCTGTATTTAGAGTTTCTTTGTGAATATTATTGCTTTAGGTAAAACCAATTACAAACTTTCTGTTAATGCCAGTAGTATTCAAATTTGAAATTATTTGTTTTCTTTGTTGCTTTATTTATTTTATTTTGTTTCTACTTACAACAAAATACTTATTGTTGCTATTTTTATTTTTTTGCAAGTTTTTTTGTTTTGTTTTCCGCATTATTTATTTTCTTTTGTTTTTTGCTTTATTTTTTAATTCTTTTTGTTAGTGCCATTAGTTTTAGAAAAATTATAAACTTTCTGTTAGTGCCATTAGTTTTCAAATTTGAATAATTAAAATTTGAATTCTTTGAAATTTGTGTGAATCACAAGTTTGTGGTTAACTTTACTAAAAAATGAACATATATGCACCTATAGAGAAAATTTGATCTAAATTCATAGTTTTCAAATGAACTCTGAAAAAGTTGGCATAGCATGTGCATGTACAAAACGGAGAATGGTATCATTCTCGTCTGTTACAAAGTTGGCATGGTATCATCATAATAGTTGCGGAAAAAAGTCTTCACTTTTTCTTCGCTTGTGTCATTTGTTTATTGCGCCGTAAACATGGATAATCTTCATCGTTTATCAGGATGCTTGGGTCAGCCTTGACTTTGAAGGGAGGAATTTCATGAAACTTTTCATAATCTTCAGATATGTCTGTCTTGCCCTCCACTCCCAGGATGTCCCTTTTTCCTGAAAGAACTATGTGGCGCTTTGGCTCATCGTATGATGTATTCGCTTCCTTATCTTTTCTTTTTCTCGGTCTGGTAGACATGTCCTTCACATAGATAACTTGTGCCACATCATTGGCTAGGACGAATGGTTCGTCAGTGTACCGAAGATTTTTCAGATCCACTGTTGTCATTCCGTACTGTGGGTCTACCTGTACCCCGCCTCCTGATAGATTGACCCATTTGCACTTAAACAAAGGGGCCTTAAAATCATGTCCATAGTCAAGTTCCCATATGTCCACTATGTAACCATAATATGTGTCCTTTCCCCTCTCGGTTGATGCATCAAAGCGGACACCGCTGTTTTGGTTGGTGCTCTTTTGATCTTGGAGAATCGTGTAAAATGTATTCCCATTTATCTCGTATCCTTTGTAAATCAATACAGTCAAAGATGGTCCCCTGGACAACAAGTACAACTCATCACAAACAGTGTTGTCACCTCTGAGACGTGTTTCCAACCAACTGCTCAAAGTCCTGATGTGTTCACATGTAATCCAGTCGTCGCACTGCTCCGGGTGTTTGGAGCGCAGACTGTTCTTGTGTTCATCGACATACGGGGTCACCAAGGTAGAGTTCTGTAGAACTGTGTAGTGTGCTTGAGACCAAGAATATTCGTCCCTGCATATTACTGAGTCCCTTCCAAGCGTGCCTTTTCCAGTCAGTCTCCCCTCGTACCGCGATTTAGGGAGACCTATCTTATTAAGGCCAGGAATGAAGTCAACACAAAACCCGATGACATCCTCTGTTTGATGGCCCATGGAGATGCTTCCTTCTGGCCTAGCGCGGTTACTGACATATTTCTTTAGGACTCCCATGAACCTCTCAAAGGGGAACATATTGTGTAGAAATACGGGCCCTAGAATGACAATCTCGTCGACTAGATGAACTAGGACGTGTGTCATGATATTGAAGAAGGATGGTGGGAACACCAGCTCGAAACTGACAAGACATTGCACCACATCACTCCTTAGACTTGGTACGATTTTTGGATCGATCACCTTCTGAGAGATTGCATTGAGGAATGCACATAGCTTCACAATGGCTAACCGGACGTTTTCTGGTAGAAGCCCCCTCAATGGAACCGGAAGCAGTTGCGTCATAATCACGTGGCAGTCATGAGACTTTAGGTTCTGGAACTTTTTCTCTGGCATATTTATTATTCCCTTTATATTCGACGAGAAGCCAGTCGGGACCTTCATACTGAGCAGGCATTCAAAGAAGATTTCTTTCTCTTCTTTCGTAAGAGCATAGCTGGCAGGACCTTCATACTGCTTCAGAGGCATGCCGTCTTTTTCGTGCAAACGTTGCAGGTCCTCCTGTGCCTCAGTTGTATCTTTTGTCTTTCCATACATGCCCAAGAAGCCTAGCAGGTTCACGCAAAGGTTCTTCGTCACGTGCATCACGTCGATTGAAGAGCGGACCTCTAAGTCTTTCTAGTAGGGTAGGTCCCAAAATATAGATTTCTTCTTCCACATGGGTGCGTGTCCCTCAGCGTCATTCGGAACAGCTAGTGCGCCAGGGCCCTTTCCAAAGATTACATGTAAATCATTGACCATAGCGAGTACGTGATCACCGGTACGCATGGCGGGCTTCTTCCGGTGATCTGCCTCGCCTTTGAAATGCTTGCCTTTCTTTCGACATTGATGGTTGGTCGGAAGAAATCGACGATGGCCCAGGTACACATTCTTCCTGCATTTGTCCAGGTATATACTTTCAGTGTCATCTAAACAGTGCGTGCATGCGTGGTATCCTTTGTTTGTCTGTCCTGAAAGGTTACTGAGAGCGGGCCAATCGTTGATGGTCACGAACAACAACGCCTTTAGGTCAAATTCCTCCTGTCTGTGCTCATCCCACGCACGTACACCGTTTCCATTCCACGGATGTAAAAGTTCTTCAACTAATGGCCTTAGGTACACATCAATGTCGTTGCCGGGTTGCTTAGGGCCTTGGATGAGAACTGGCATCATAATGAACTTCCACTTCATGCACATCCAAGGAGGAAGGTTATACATACATAGAGTCACGGGCCAGGTGCTGTGATTGCTGCTCTGCTCCCCGAAAGGATTAATGCCATCCGCACTTAAAGCAAACCATACGTTCCTTCGGTCCTTTGCAAACTCCTTCCAGTACTTTCTCTCGATTTTTCTCCACTGCGACCCGTCAGCGGGTGCTCTCAACTTCCCGTCTTTCTTATAGTCCTCACTGTGCCATCGCATCAACTTGGCATGCTCTCCGTTTCTGAACAAACGTTTCAACTGTGGTATTATAGGAGCATACCACATCACCTTCGCAGGAACCCTCTTCCTGGCGGGCTCGCCGTCAACATCACCAGGGTCATCTCGTCTCATCTTATACCGCAATGCACCGCATACCGGGCATGCGTTTAGATCCTTGTATGCACCGTGGTAGAGGATGCAGTCATTAGGGCATGCATGTATCTTCTGCACCTCCAATCCTAGAGGGCATACGACCTTCTTTGTTGTGTATGTACTATCGGGCAATTCGTTATCCTTCGGAAGCTTCTTCTTCAATATTTTCAGTAGCTTCTCAAATCCTTTGTCAGCCACAGCATTCTCTGCCTTCCACTGCAGCAATTCCAGTACGGTACCGAGCTTTGTGTTGCCATCTTCGCAATTGGGGTACAACCCTTTTTTGTGATCCTCTAACATGCGATCGAACTTCAGCTTCTCCTTTTGACTTTCGCATTGCGTCCTTGCATCGACAATGACCCGGCGGAGATCATCATCTGGTTCCTCTTGATCTTCAGCAGCTTCACCCGTTGCAGCATCATTGGGCACATCGTCTGGTTCCTCTTGATCTTCACCAGCTCCCCCCCATTGTAGCATCACCGTATTCAGGGGGCACATAGTTGTCATCGTACTCTTCTTCTTCGCCGTCTTCCATCATAACCCCAATTTCTCTGTGCCTCGTCCAAACATTATAGTGTGGCATGAAACCCTTGTAAAGCAGGTGGGAGTGAAGGATTTTCCGGTTAGAGTAAGACATCGTATTCCCACATTTAGTGCATGGACAACACATAAAACCATTCTGCTTGTTTGCCTCAGCCGCATTTAGAAACTCATGCACGCCCTTAATGTACTCGGAGGTGTGTCTGTCACCGTACATCGATTGCCGGTTCATCTGCGTGCATTATATATAATTAAGTGTGTCAAAAACCATTACAGAACATCATAAATAGATAATTAAGTGACCAAATTAATAGAAGTTCATCATCACATTAAAACTAAAGTACATACATAGTTCTCATCTAACAACATATAGCTCTCCATACACATCGAAACTATGTAAAACATTTCAATGCGAAAACAAATGCGATCATAATCGCAACCAAGGTAACAATTGATCCAACGGCATAATGATACCAAGCCTCGATATGAATGGCATATTTTCTAATCTTTCTAATCTTCAACCGCATTGCATCCATCTTGATCTGGTGATCATCGACGACATCCGCAACATGCAACTCCAATATCAACTTCTCGTCCTCATTTTTTTTATTTTTTCCTTCAAGAAATTGTTTTCTTCTTCAACTAAATTTAACCTCTTGACAATAGGGTCCATCTTGATCTTGTGATCATCGACGACTTCCGCAACATGCAATTCCAATTCCATCTTCTCCTCCTCCATTTTTTCCAATTTTTTCTTTAAGTAAATGGTTTCCTCTTCAACTAAATTTAACCTCTCCACAAGAGGGTCGGTTGGAAATTCCGGTTCAACTACCTCCTAGACATATAAAAACATCTATGCATGTCAGGTTGGTCGGCATAATTGTCATAAACACTAAAACAAATAGTTATAAATTAAAGATAATATACCACATCCGAATCGTAGACAGGACGAGGGCCCACGTGGGCGGATATCAAAACCATCGCACTATATAATAACAAGCAATAATAAACGTAAGAAAATTAGACAAATATCTATCTAAAGCAATAATAACAAGCAATAATAAAAGTAAGAAAAGCATGGACATAACAAGAGGCTCACCACGGTGGTGCCGGTGACGAGATCGGCGGGGGCGATCGACGGCGGCGAAGACGGGGACGGGACGTGACAGACCGCTAAACCTAGACAAATCTCGGAGAAAATAGAGCTTCGAGAGGACAAAAGCTTAACTAGTATGGCTCGGGCATTCCATCGAACACGTTGTGTGCATAGGAGGTGAGCTAGAGCACCACCAAGCCCTCTCCCCCTCGGCCAGAAAAAACAGAGCAGTGTGCTCTGCTCTTGCGCGAGGGGGTATATATAGGCACCTCATTGGTCCCGGTTGGTGATACGAACCGGAGCTAAATGGGAGCCTTTGGTCCCGGTTCATGTCACCAACCGGGACCAATGGTGGTGGGCCAGGAGCAAGACCCATTGGTCCCGGTTCGTCGCACCAACCGGGACCAAAAGGTCCAGACGAACCGGGACCAATGGCCCACGTGGCCCGGCCGGCCCCCTGGGCTCACGAACCGGGTCCAATGCCCCCATTGGTCCCGGTTCTTGATTGAACCGGGGCTAATGGGCTGGACAAGCCTGGACCAAAGCCATGTTTTATACTAGTGTCACAGGGTAATTATTATCAACTTCATGATATATGGCCCATTTTTATTGCTATATAATGATCTATTCTTCATCTATTCAACCCGTAATGAGATTAAGAATCAGAAGGAAGGGAGAGGTATGCACAAAATAGAGAGGAAATATTAAATCGAAAACGTCCAAGCTGCGAGCAAAATGAGCATGTTGTTGCCGTCCTCAATGGCGGTAACATTGTGTCAGAAGTGCCAGCTACCGGACAATCGGAGGTCACACAACTGCAAAACTTAACATGTTCAGGTGGTGCAGTACAAACCTTAAATATCCAGAGATTTGCATCCAGTTGTGATGTACAAATATAGATGTTAGAGCCATCCAATACAAACCTCAAATATCCTCACAAAAGTCTGTGTTTCCACATCCAGTATAGACACAAGATTCTGTAAAGTTGCTGCAATAAATCCATGAAAACGTGGCTGAAATCTCAGTTGGCTTAAACCTCCCTACACAGCCATTGCAAGTAAATATAAATCAACAAACAGATGATATGTAAGTGATCTCATTTAAGACCTTAGGCTGCTTGTGCCGGTGACATCTCACTACTTCAAAAATAAATAAATTGTGTGGCATCCACAACAACAAAGCAAAGCTACTGCAAATCGACAGAATGTTCAGTAAGCAAAGCTACTGCAACAAAGTTCAACAACAAAGAAAAGCTACTGCAGATCGACATAATGTTCAGTAAAAACCTGAAATTTGTAATTAGTAGAACCAAGTCACTGTTACCAATAAGTACATCCTCATATCTAGCTGCAGAGGGGGGCGCATGAGCTTTCTAGCTGCAGAGGGGGGCGCATGAGCTTACCAGCTGCGCCTGCGCTTGGAGCGGGAGTTCTCGTAGCGGGCGAAGGCGAAGATGAGCAAGACGCCCGCGGTGATCCCCACCGCCATCCCCATCTACTTCCCATTCCGCCTGCTCTCTGTTTCCTCCCCTACCAGCGCCTACTTCTTCGAATCCTCCCCCTCTGCGGCCCGACACGCATCTCGGGGCAGCTCGCGGGCGAAAGCGAAGCGCCCGAAATGCTGGTCAGGTGATGATGCCCGCTCCATGCTCGGGCAACGCCAGCGCATGATGGCCGCGGCCACGGATCCTGTCGTGGGATTAACACGGCAGATGTCTGGTTTAGCGGACTTAGTCGTGAGGCCGCGCATCTATGTAGTAGCTTGAGAGGGGTTGAGCGGAATCGAGAGACGCAACGCAAGACAAGGGTTTAGACAGCTTCGGGCCCCGGGAAACATCATCCGGTAATAACCCTACGTGCTGTTTGAGGCTAGATCTCATTATGATCCTCATGGTGTCGCCGGTAAACCGGCTCTTGGTGTCTAGCCCTAGAAACTTGTGAGAACTTGTCTAAACTTTTCTAACTTCTCTAAAACTTGTCCTTCTTTGGGGAGCCCTGCCCCTCCTTATATATGTTGAAGGGGCGGGTTACATGACTAGTCCTAGTAGGATTAGGATTGCTTTATTACAAGGAGTCCTAGTCTTGCTTCCTTTGTAAGAGAATATTCCTCATGCTTTCTTCATAAACCGTCCCACCATAACGTGAACCGGCCTTCTGGGTCTTGGGCCTTGTCATCCATGTTCCGCCTGCCGCGTTACCAGTAAATTGCCAAGTGTAAACCATCTTAAGTAAAATGCCAAGTCCGGCCGGGTTATAATTTCGGCCGGTTTATACCGCGGGGTATATCCCTGACATTAGCCCCCAAGTTTAGCTTGGATTTATCCATGGTAAACTTATGATGCAAAATAAACACAAGAGCGAATCTGACAGGTTGTGCTCCGGGTTAAGAATTTCTTGTAAACCGGCATCTGACCATCCTTAAGTCCTTGTCCTTTCCTTCTTCTAGAAAATCCGGGTCAACAGACCAGCTTCATAATCAACTTGCTTGCATAAGAAATATTGTAAATCAAGAATCCATTTGAATCGGCCTTCAATGCTCTGACTTGACAAAAATATTGATCTTCAAATATTCAATTGATATCCAACCGGTTTGGAAATGTAGAACTTGCCGGTTTATGACTACCACCATTGTCGGGTTATAAAAATTGATAATTCCGGGTCATGACTGTTTATAAATGTCGGGTTATGATTGTTGCCAACGCCGGGTTATGATTAATCTTCCGGACTTACCCAAAACTGAGAATTTGAAGATGTTCCTCCTTTATATGCATATTACCTGTAGCCCCCAAGTCTTAAGAGGAGACCATAGTGATATCTTAAGACTTGTTTGAATATAATCGTTGCAATCTTGAAGAAATCCAGATTGTTCATCTCGGTCACTAGTCAAAACTGAATATTCCACATATGTAGCCCCCAAGTGCCGGGTTATTATGCAATAATGAGCAGGGACTTTGTATATACTTTATTGAAAATAGCATTGTATAATCTTGAAGAAATCCGGATTGTTCATCCCAATCACTATGAAACTGAATATTCCATATTATGTAGCCCCCAAGTGCCGGGTCATTATTTAATAATGAGCAGGGACTTTGAAAATATGATCATGTAAAAATAACATTATATAATATAACTTCCATCGTGGGGTTTGAACCCACGTCCACAAAGTTAAGAGCTTTGTGATTTACCAACTGAGCAAAGGACCCTTCAATATAATGGATTAATACTTGTGTACCTTGAATTGTTGACAGGAGCGATTGGTAGCCCCCAAGGGCCGGCTCATTATAATATGATGAGTCGGGTCTTCAATAAAGTGAGCAAAAATTGACTTCGCATTAGCCCCCAAGTGTCATGGTGCATGCTTGCAGCGACATGAGACTTGTGTATTTGATGTAAACTCAATTTGAATAATGTAGCCCCCAAGTGCCGGGTTGTAAGCCTGCAGCAACTCGGGACTATTCATTTGTAAAATAAATCACTTCCATCGATGAAATAATATCCATTGCGCTTAAAGCGACTTTGAAAACCTCAATCATAATATTGATAATCATAATAAAAATCCAGTCATGTTGGCTATGAAAGATTTGAATAATATAATCCGGTTTGAAAACCGGTTCCAGTGATATTTGATCACAATCAGGCCGTGTTAATAAACACCGGTCATTATTTTATCTCATACTGGCGACTTATAGTCAAAAGCCAGGCCGGTTTAATGAACACCGGTCATTATCTTATCTCATACTGGCGACTTATAGTCAAAGCCAGGCCGGTTTAATAAACACCGGTCATTATCTTACATGTGATCAAGTGTACCTGACGTCCTTAATCCGGTAGGCATAATTGAATGTGTAGATTTTGATGAGGCTGTTGGCTCTCTTGGCGTTTGCCCAATGATTGCTCCGGGTTATGATAAACACCGATTTAAATCACGCCGGTGTTCTATGACCCAGACTTTTGTAGTTATGTGGTCAACTTTGAAGTTGCCCAGTTTCGGATCGAAAAACCAAAGAAAACTTTGAAAAAACACAAAACAAAAAACACAGTTTGCAAATAAGACCATGTAGTCGAGGCTTTTTGCGAGCTGCCAGGCTCCCTATGTGCCAATCAAAGGGTGCGACCCAAAGGGCTATGACTATCAGTACTCCTAGGGACAAGAACTTTGCCATCAAAGGATGTACTCTTTTGCCATCAAAGGATGTACTCCAAGGGACAGGAAATATTGCATCTGCCATCAAAGGATGTACTCCTAGGGACAAGAACTTTTCTTTTGCCATCAAAGGGTATGTATCTTCCAAGGGACAGGAATATTACATCTGCCATCAAAGGAAGTACCCTAGGGACAAGAACTTTTCTTTTGGGATCCGTCGCCCTCTAGTGACCGCGGAGGTAGGGTACCTATAAGAGAGTTCGCTTGTATGGCAGGTCCTGTTTGGTCCCTTATAGAATTATCCTGCATATCAAAATAACTTGATCAAAGCATCGTGTTTTTCTTGATGATCATGATATATATCAAGAGAAGTAAATTTAGATGGATATCACCTGATGCATTTGGACCTTATGATCCTCATCGGTGCCTGTTAGCCAAACCGGTATATTGAATAGACCGGATCGCGGGGCGGACAGTAAAACGACCGCAGCTTTAGAGGCAGCACAGACACATGAATTGGCCACGGTATTGTAAGCCGGCGGAAATGAGCAAGTTGTCCTCCGTGTTGTAAACCGGTGCGGACGCGTGAACCGGCCGTCCGTTCATCAGGTAATGTGACACCGAGGAAAACGCCATTGTAGAACGTTGCCAGTAACGTGTTTTATATCCGCAGTATAACAATGATTTTACCTGTATATAGAAAACACCAATAGGGCAGTGTAATGGTGCTTCAGAGGAAATAAAACGTCTTGATAAAATATATAGGAGGGATAACACCTGATTTGCTCGAACTGTAGATAGGTCGGCTGGCGCCGACGGGCTAGTCGTCCTCTTTGTTGTAAGCCAGCGCGGTCGCGAAAGACGGCCACGGCGTTGTAAACCGGCGCGGTCGCGAGAAATGGCCACGGTGTTTGTAAACCGGTGCGGTCGCGAGAGACGGCCACGGCGTTGCAAGCCGGTGCGGGAGTCCGTTGAGTAACGACGTCCACTTGTGTCGAACGATGTTGGCGGGCCTCCATCTCCGTGGTATAATATCGCTTTGTAGTGAATGATTCTCCTATACACAAAATACTGCAGGGCAAGGTATTTTTTGCTCGGGCGAATTAATATGTATTAAAAATAAATAAGATAGATATCACCTGATTCACCCGGACAACAGATGAGTCGGGTTATCAGGACGGGTGCGGCACCGACGTGTTAACGTAGACCGGACCGCGGAAGCGATGGCGTGCACACGTCTATTGGCGAGGGAGTCGTCCGCAGTGTTGGAGACCAGCGCGCACGGGCGCGGACAGACGAGTCGGCCTGCGCATTGATGTAAACCGGACCGCGACACGTATGTTCGTGCAGCCATGCAACACAGCTGAATGTGCATCCATGGCATATCCTGATGATGATCCGGCTGCCGCTTTTAATAGTCGTCATGCGTAAAAATATCACGTGCGAGAGTAATTGTTGTGGCATGAATTAACGTGCGCTTTAAAAATAAATAGGGTAAATAGCACCTGGATTTGTTCGGACGACGGATGATCCGTTCGGCGCGGAGGCAGCGACTTGCGGACAAGATCGCAGCAGGGCCGGGTGACGCGGGGTCCCGACGAGTCCGCGGTCGATGGACCGGGCGAGGCGAGGCGCGGTGAGTGACCTGGCAAAGGCAGCTCGGAGAGGTGAAAGCGAGGCCGCTCGGTCAAGGGCGACTCAGCGCAGCCCCTAACAGAAGACGGAAGCAACGCGACAGGTTTCAGCTGCGGTGGCTCAGCGCGTAGCGGCGGCGGTGGCGGCTCAACACGAGACGGCGGCTCTCTGGCGGCGGTTTAAGCAAACGGCGACTTGTCAGGTCTTCACGGGCAGGAGTACCGAGACAAGGAAATCCCCTTTGCTTGGACCACCACACGGAGTATTTCCGCGTCAGCGGGGAATCCTGCCATGTGCTATTGTATTTCCTTTTATCTACGTACAACCAACAGCGGATCGGAGGTGCGGCGAGCCTCGGAGGTGGTGGCTCAAAGCAGCTGTGATGGCTTGGAGATGACCGCGGCAGCAGGCCACTTGGCAGCCTGGCGGTTTGGCGAGAAAAAAGTGAAGCTGGGGCGGCTCGTAAGGCTCCGACGGCAACTTGCAGATTGAAGGCAGGCCACGCGAAGTCGGCCACGACGGCGGCTCGGAGATGGTCGTGAAGGCGACTGGGGGCGGCAACCGGCAACGACATCAGAGGTGGCTCCGGCGAGGCCAGCTTGGCGCAGCTCAGCAGGCGCGGGCCGGCGGCTCGGAGGCGCACCGGAGCGGGCGCGCGGAGCTCAATAGGCCAGGGTCGAAGGCCAGGGTCGCTCGAGCGCGACGGGATTATTTGAAGAACTTGACTGTTTTTTGGCGACGGATCAGAGATGCAGCTGGCAGGCCGGCCCATCGACGGCGGCGACGCGAGGCTGGGCTCGAGGCCGCGCTGATTTGCGGTAGTGTCGGAGTAGCGGGTGGCGGCTTACGGCGGCTCGGACACGGTCGAGGTGGAATGCAGCCCCTGCTCGAAATCAAAAACCGAAGCAAAGACCAAATCGTGGCCTGATCCACTCCCCATCAATGATGATTGGGTAGAAACTCTTAATACTCCCTCCGTTCCATAATGTAGTGCCTATAGATTTTTACAAAAGTCAAACATTACAAACTTTGACCATGTTTATATAGAAAAGTATGTACATCTAGAATACCAAATGCACATCATTGGATACATCGTGAGTTATATTTTCATAATGTACATGTTTGGTATTGTAGATGTAGACAGTTTTCTCTGTATACTTGGTCAAAGTTGGCAAAGTTTGACTTTCACAAAAATTTATAGGCACTACATTGTGGAACGGAGGGAGTATAATATAATCAATCTGTCGGCCAACTCTCCGTGAGCATGCATAGACTAGTATTCTGGCCAGCTTTGAATAGATCTCACGTAGAGTTGAAAAAAAGGTACGCAGCGTACAGGCCCAGCACTCCAATCCTTAGCGAAAAACAAACCACGGGGCTTGAGCCTGTAACCTCACAGTAGAAACTTTTGCGGGATTCGGCGGATCAGACAGCCAAATTTTTTGTCGGTCCCGATCGGGAGTCTGATTTGACAATTGGTAGGACTCGGTGTAAAGAAAATCAATCTCCTGTCAATGGGTCGTGCCGCGTCGCCAGCGGCGCACAGAACATCAAACCCTAATTATTTTCATCTCAATCCGGTAAACTTGCTTTTGACAGATCCTTCCAAATCGGCTCATCTTCATCCGGTAAAATGCAAACTTCTCGATCCCCGGAAAAAATCCCTCCAAGAACTCAACACCACCGTGCGCAGGCTCCACGGTGGGCGCCAACTGTCGTGGGATTAACACGTCAGATGTCCGGTTTAGCGGACTTAGTCGTGAGGCCGCGCATCTATGTAGTAGCTTGAGAGGGGTTGAGTGGAATCGAGAGACGCAACGCAAGACAAGGGTTTAGACAGCTTCGGGCCCCGAGAAACATCATCTGGTAATAACCCTACGTGTTGTTTGAGGCTAGATCTCATTATGATCCTCATGGTGTCGCCGGTAAACCGGCTCTTGGTGTCTAGCCCTAGAAACTTGTGAGAACTTGTCTAAATTTGTCTAACTTCTCTAAAACTTGTCCTTCTTTGGGGAGCCCTGCCCCTCCTTATATATGTTGAAGGGGCGGGTTACATGACTAGTCCTAGTAGGATTAGGATTGCTTTATTACAAGGAGTCCTAGTCTTGCTTCCTTTGTAAGAGAATATTCCTTATGCTTTCTTCATGAACCGGCCCACCATAACGTGAACCGGCCTTCTGGGTCTTGGGCCTTGTCATCCATGATCCGCCTGCCGCGTTACCAGTAAATTGCCAAGTGTAAACCGTCTTAAGTAAAATGCCAAGTCCGGCCGGGTTATAATTCCGACCGGTTTATACCGCGGGGTATATCCCTGACAGATCCGTTGGACATGATCCCGCGCCTCCGCGCCCGCCTCAGACGGCGCCTTGCGCAGGGTCAGCTGTGAGCATGTGGAGCTCAAGCGCCTCCTCAGGCAAGGAGGCGTCCGGATTCGGTGAGAAGGGTCGGGCGAAACTCGCGTCGGCGGCAGGGACGATGGGGAGGTGCGGCCTGACGAGGTGGAGAGAGGGGGAGTTGGCGACCAGAAGAATGGGGAATGACGGCCAGAGTATCTCAGAGACATAGAGTGAGTGACTGAGTGTGCAGCGCAGCGTTGTGTAGTACTCCCTCTGTTCCTAAATATAAGTCTTTGGAGAGATTTCACTATGGACCACATACGGAGCAAAATGAGTGAATCTATACTCTAAAATGCATCTATATACATCTGCATGTGGTTCATAGTGAAAACTTCTCAAAGGACTTATATTTAGGAACAGAGGGAGTACAATCTACTCATTAGGGGAGTACGTATTTGTTTATCGGCCGAAAGTTAGAAGGGCACTTTTGGCAGGAGCTTGTAGTCCTTTTGAGCGTGCAAGTCGTGGTTAATCGTGGATTGTGGATATAATCTCAATTTAAGAAAAAAATGGTAAGAAGAAAGTAATATTGAAAATATATTTTTCTTCATTGTAAATATTATAGCAACTCCGACGGGGCGACCCATTTCGTCCGCGGGCGTCTGTTTGGGTCGGCGCGGATACAAAAGTCGGACCAACGCGCCGACTCAAACGGACGCGCATCCGCTTTTTGTCCACGGACGACCCATTCCCGGACCATTTTTGAGCCGGATTTGCGTCCGCGCAGACATGAGACGGACGGGGGCGCGCTCGCCTTCTCCTCCCCGGGCCCGCTGGTCGGTGGCACATTGGCCTCTCCCCATCCAACAGCAAACCCTCACCCGCCTCCTTTGTCGCCGACCAGCGGCCACCCATTTATTTCCGATGACTGCCAGCTGCCGGTACCGCAACATCCGCTCTACAACGCCGCCACCTCCCACGTCGCCCGCCACCGCCGTCTTGCCGCCGGGGAACCGACAGCTTCCCACCCCGGCTCCCCCAGACACAGCCGCGTCCGGGACCAAGGAGCCGCCTCGCCGCCCCGGCCAGATCCTCACCGGCACGCTCGTCGGACGCCCGACAGGGAAACTAGCTGGTCCGTGGGCGCCGTGACTCCCTTCGTCGACGCCCGCAAGTTGTTCGACGGTTTGCCAAGGTACAAAATGGACTCCGCCGACGAGTTCTACGATTTCCTTTGCGACTCTGACGATTCGTCGTCCGATGACGAGGAGGAGATATTGGCTGCCGTGTTGGTCCATCACCACCTCAATAGCCAGCGGCCGTTGTTCCGTGGCTCCATTCCGGCGTTGAATCGCAACCGAGAGAGCGGACATTTCCTTCTTTGGAATGACTACTTTGATACAACAAATCCGTTGTTCAAACATCAGAAATTCTGCCGTCGTTTCCGTATGAGTAGGCATCTTTTCAACCGTATTAGAGAAGGGGTGGTCGGCTATGATGACTATTTCAAGTGCAAAGAGGATGCCATTGGAAAGATTGGTTTCTCCTCTTATCTGAAATGCACTGCCGCCATCTGAATGCTTGCATAAGGAGTGCCCGGTGATCTCATTAACAAGTACATCCGTATGAGCAAGTCTACGTGCCTAGACTCCCTGTATAAGTTCTGCCAGGCTGTTATTGCTGTGTTTGTCCCTGAGTACTTGAGAGAGTCGACTCCTGAAGATACAGCTCATTTGTTGGCGATGAATGCCAGCAGGGGCTTTCCAGGGATGCTTGGCAGCATAGATTGCATACACTGGGAGTGGAAGAACTGCCCTTCTGCTTGGCAAGGGCAGTATAAGGGCCATGTCAGGGCTTGCACTGTCATACTAGAGGTCGTGGCGTCTCAAGATCTCTGGATCTGGCACTCTTTCTTTGGTATGGCCAGATCACAATGATATCAACGTGCTTCAGCGCTCGCCGGTGTTTGCTAGGCTTGCCGAAGGCAACCGCCCACCGGTGAACTTTACTATCAACGGCCACAACTACGACAAATGATACTAACTGGGTGACGGTATCTATCATCAGTGGACAACTATTGTGAAGACAATCCCCAACCCCGTCGGAGAGAAGAGGAAAAGATTTGCCCAAGAGCAAGAGAGTGCTAGGAAGGACGTCGAGCATGCCTTTGGTGTTTTGCAATCTCGATGAGGCATAGTTCGGTATCCTGCTAATACTTGGAGCACGCAAAAACTGTGAAAGGTGATGACTGCTTGTGTGATCATGCCCAATATGATCGTAGAAGATGAGTGCCTAGAACGTCTGTATGATCAAGGGTTTCAGTTTCAAGGTGAGAATGTTGTGTCTGAGCATGAAGGAGCGGCAACGTTTGAACAGTTCACCCAATTTCATCATGACATGTGTGATTGGGACACTCACGTGCAACTACAAAATGATTTGGTTGAGTATATGTGGGCTCATGTTGGCAACCAATAGATGTATCTTCTTTATTCGGCTTGCAAAATTATGTGAGACATTTTTTCTTTTTTTGGCTTATAAAATTATGCTATTTTATTCGGTTGAAACTATGTAAATTGACTATATGTTTGAATGCAAAACTTGTGTGTGAAACAATGCAAAAATGAGCTATTTGTTGAAATAAGGCGGCAAGCCGACCACGCCGGCTCATATTGGTCGATGCATTGAACGCATTGCCGACCAAAATCTAAAATAGGGTGGACGCCGGGCGGGCGGCCGACCCAAACGGACAAGAAGCGGATAAAAGCATCGTCCGTTTGGGTCGCCCGGTTGGAGTTGCTCTTATGCCTTAAATTTAGTTCAGTTTGGATACAATGATGACTCTGTGCTCTAAATAACAGACGAACTATGTCAGTTATACATTTACGAGATCATGGCTGTGATACAGAACAAACTGTTATATCTGCCTTACATGATGAACATCTATATGGTATTGTGTGTTACCTGACGAACATCAATATGGTACCGTGGTTGCCGTGAGGTGTTGGTCATGCCGCTAGTTGCCGAGATGCACTAGCTAAGGAGGAATGGCCATAGTGCAAATATGCTTGGCCAAATTTAATTTTCTTCATTGACTGATTTTCTATCAATTAGTTAATGATCTTTGGTAAGAGTTAAGTAATGGACGTGGGCATGCTGATTCATAAAGCACAAAATCTTTAGTCATTTGTATGATTTAGGAATATATGCTCTTTGCATGAAATTTCATCTTTTCAAAAAGTAGGTTTGCATTATGATAGAATTATTATGTTTTATAATAGAGCATATTTTAGTCGAGACGTGCGTTCCACGTGCATGCTTACTAGTTTACATAAAGATCGTGACGCCGGAAACAAATTCCTGCCTGCTATTCCCAAGCATGTGTCACAGAATCCCAAAAAAAGAATCTGTCACAAAAGATTGTGTTGCCTGTAAAAGAATTCAGATTTTGTATCTCCGACCACATCAATTGGTCATGTAAGCAACTAAACAGAGGAAAATCTCGGGTGTTTGAGGAATCATATTTAACATATCCGGTTGAATATGCTTTAAGGTATGGGCTCTTCACTTCTGATGATTTTATCATGGTGATTGGTGTTACACCGTGATGTACGGTCTTCAACTCTTCATTCCATGGAAATAAATCAAGGGTTGATAAATAAACAAGGTC
>LR738713.1:90761185-90772615 GCA_902687465.1 Secale cereale | reverse complement strand
CACTCCGCTGGATGCGACTACATCACTTGGACGCCCCGCGCGTCGTCACTCCGCGGCTTGCATCTTCATCACTTGGCCGCCCCGTGCGTCGCCACTCCGCGGGATGCGTCTACATCACTCGGCCGCACTGCGCGTCGTCACTCCGTGGCTCGCATCTTCATCACTTGGCCACCCGTGCATCGCCACTACGCGGGTTGCTTCTACATCACTTGAACGCCCCGCGTGCCGTCACTCCGCGGCACGCGTCTTCATCACTCGGACGCCCCGCACATCGTCACTCCGCGTCACGCATCTTCATCACTCGGATGCCCCACACGTCGTCACTTGGTTGGACACCTCCTCACCAATGGGTCGTCCCGCGTGTCACACCCCGGTTGGGCTAGGCCTCACCCAGAATTTCTGCGGCGAATCGATCTGATCGATTGCCCACAGTTCCTTTCCGAAAGGACATCTGTCAGTCCGACTGATCACCCTCCATGGGGACCCATGCACTCGGCCACGTAAAACACCCGACTGAAGTAATCTTCAGACCACCCTCCATGGGACCCGTGCACTCGGACACGTAAAACACCCGACTGAAGTCATCTTCAGACCACCCTCTGTGGGGACCCGTGCACTCAGACATGTAAAACACCTGACTGAAGTTAGCTTCATACCACCCTCCTTGGGGACCCGTGCACTCAGACAAGTAAAACACCCGACTGAAGTCAGCTTCAGGATCACTATGAGATGAGCTTGACGCCCCTCCGCGGGTTAACTTGGCCCTTCCACTAGGATCCAAGGCGCATGCTTCATAAACTTGGACTCATAGATGGCGTGCGCTGGCGTTCCTCCGGGATAAGGAGTGGCATCTCTCGAGAGAGTCAGATACGCGCCGGCGTCGTCACTCGGGTTTCTATGGCATGACCACACTCGGACCTCAAGTCTATCTCTTCCAAGAGACATATGAACGCCACCAAGTTTTGCTCGGCGATCAACAACATCCGATCATTCGGAGAAACTTTTAGTCCTCATCAATCGGCTGCCCCGCGCGTCGCCATTGGTAGGACACATCCTCATCACTCAGTCGCCCCATGTGTTGCCACTCGGTCAGATACATCTACATCAATCGGCCGCCCCACGCGTCACCATTGGTTGAACACATCCTCACCACTCGGCCGCTCCGCGCGTCGCCACTCGGTGAGACACATCTACATCAATTGATAGCCCTGCGCATCTCCATCGGTTGGACACATCTTCACCACTCGGCCACTGCGCGTCTTCAGACAGCTAAGTCATTCTACATGCACTACATTATGTTATTTCCGCATTCCCGAGTATCTTGTAATTCACATGTCACGTTCACTCGGAGGCCACGCCACCGAGTGTACCCCTACGCTCGGTTGCTTATTTTCACATACTTAGTAATGGTTATTTGACTCCAGAGTCCAACGTCCATTTCAACACATACGTCATTCACGGACACCATGTGTTCTTCATTTCGAGTTTGCATCTGTCCTCGGGGGCTGCAACTCAGTCGAAACACTACACTACCTTTTATTTGAATCCGGTGCTCTAACACATCAAGTTGGTTCATTCACTTTGTCAAGTTCGATCAATTCCTTTGCTCTTCTAGACTCTTGTTGGTTCTGAACCATCAAGCCCCTTGCACACCCAGCGGGTGTCTATGGGTGTCCCTTACACAAATCATTTCAGCACACATCAAATTTCCTTGAGAAATTATTACGTTGACTTGTGCTATTTTTCATACACAAGTTACGCGACCACTCGGCGGCTTTGTGCGCCAACTTCATTGCTTCTCGGTCTCGGTCAACGTATCGATCCTAGCGCACCGCAACACCGACCTTGCCGCTCTGTTGATTTCAAACACATCCAGCCAAACACATAGTGAAGGAAATATGCCCTATAGGCAATAATAAAGTTGTTATTTATATTTACTTATATATCATGATAAATGTCTTTTATTCATGCTAGAATTGTATTAACCGGAAACTTGATACATGTGTGAATACATAGACAAAACAGAGTGTCCCTAGTATGCCTCTACTAGACTAGCTCGTTAATCAAAGATGGTTGTGTTTCCTACCCATAGACATGTATTGTCATTTGATCAACGGGATCACATCATTAGGAGAATGTTGTAATGGACAAGACCCATCCATTATCTTAGCATAATGATCGTTTAGTTTTATTGCTATTGCTTTCTTCATGACTTATACATGTTCCTCTGACTATGAGATTATGCAACTCCCGAATACCGGAAGAACACCTTGTGTGCCATCAAACATCACAACGTAACTGGGTGATTATAAAGATGCTCTACAGGTGTCTCCGAAGGTGTTTGTGGTGTTGGCATAGATCGAGAATAGGATTTGTCACTCCGAATGTCGGAGAGATATCTCTGGGCCCTCTCGGTAATACACATCATAATAAGCCTTGCAAGCAAATGACTAATGAGTTAGTCACAAGATGATGTATTACTTTACGAGTAAAGAGACTTGCCGGTAACGAGATTGGACTAGGTATGATGATACCGACGATCAAATCACGGGCAAGTAACATACCGATCACAAAGATAATAACATATGTTGTTATACGGTTTGACTAATAAAGATCTTCATATAATATGTAGGATCCAATATGAGCATCCAGGTTCCGCTATTGGTTATTGACCGGAGATGTGTCTCGGTCATGTCTACATAGTTCTCGAACCCGTAGGGTTCGCACGCTTAACGTTCGATGGCGATCAGTATGATGAGTTATGTGATTTTGATGACCGAAGATTGTTCGGAGTCCCAGATGAGATCATGGACATGAAGAGAAGTCTCGAAATGTTCAAGACTTAAATATTGATATATTGGAAGGTTATGTTTGGACATCGGAAGGGTTCCGGGATGTTCATGCATTTTTCCGGAGTACCGGGAGGTTACCGGAACCCCCGGGGAGTCAATGTGCCTTAATGGGCCCTAGTGGAGAGAGGAGACAACAGCCAGGAGGTGGCGCGCGCCCCCCCTAAGCCCAAACCGAATTGGTTTAGGGTTGGGGGCCGGCCCCCCTTTCCTTCTCTTCTCCTCCTCCTTCCCTCCTTCTCCTAGTGGGAATAGGAAAGGGGGGGGGCAAATCCTACTTGCACTAGGAGTCCAAGTAGGACTCCCCTCCTTGGCGCACCCCCTTGGGCCGGCCTCCTCCTCCCTCCTTTATATACGTGGGAGGGGGGCACCCCAAAGACACACAAGCCAATCTTTTAGCCGTGTGCGGTGCCCCCCTCCATTGTTACACACCTCGGTCATATTGTTGCAGTACTTAGGCGAAGCCCTGCGTCGGTAACTTCATCATCATCGTCACCACGCCGTCGTGCTGACGAAAATCTCCCTCATCCTCAACTGGATCAAGAGGTCGAGGGACGTCATCGTGCTAAACGTGTGCTGAACACGGAGGTGCCGTACGTTCAGTACTTGGATCGGTTGGATCGTGAAGACGTTTGACTACATCAACCGCGTTACTGAATGCTTCCGCTTTCGGTCTATGAGGGTATGTGGACACACTCTTCCCGCTCGTTGCTATGCTTCTCCTAGATAGATCTTGCGTGATCGTAGGATTTTTTTTGAAATACTACATTCCCCAACAATGGCATCATGAGCCAGGTCTATGCGTAGATGATATGCACGAGTAGAACACAAAGAGTTGTGGGCGATCATAGTCATACTGCTTAGCACCAACGTCTTACTTTGATACGGCGGTATTGTTGGATGAAGCGGCCCGAACCAACATTACATGACCGCGTTCATGAGACTGGTTCTACCGACGTGCTTTGCACACAGCTGGCTGGCGGGTGTCAGTTTCTCCAACTTTAGTTGAATCGAGTATGACTACGGCTGGTCCTTGTTGAAGGTTAAAATAGCACACTTGACGAAAAATCATTGTGGTTTTGATGCGCAGGTAAGAACGGTTCTTGCTAGAAGCCCGTAGCATCCACGTAAAACTTGCAACAACAAAGTAGAGGACGTCTAACTTGTTTTTGCAGGGCATGTTGTGATGTGATATGGTCAAGACGTGATGAGTTATACGTTATTGTATGAGATGATCATGTTTTGTAAATTATCAGCAACCGACAGGAGCCTTATGGTTGTCTCTTTATTGTATGAATTGCGAACTCCATGTAATTGCTTAACTTTATCACTATGAGTTAGCGATAGTAGTAGAAGCAATAGTTGGCGAGAGGACCACGACGCTACGATGAAGATCATGGTGTCAAGCCGGTGACGATGGAGATCATGACGATCCTTTGGAGATGGATATCAAAAGCACAAGATGAAGATGGCCATATCATGTCACATATCTTGATTGCATGTGATGTTTATCTTATTATGCTTCTTATTTTGCTTAGTACGACGGTAGCATTATACGATGATCCCTTACAAACTTTCAAGGTACAAGTGTTCTCCCTGAGTATGCACCGTCGCGACAGTTCGTCATGCCGAGACACCACGTGATGATCGGGTGTGATAAGCTCTACATTCACATACAACGAGTGTAAGACAGTTTTGCACGTGCAGAATACTCAGGTTAAACTTGACGAGCCTAGCATGTACAGACATGGCCTCGGAACACTGGAGACCGAAAGGTCGAGCGTGAATCATATAGTAGATATGATCAACATAAGATGTTCACCATTGAAAACTACTTCATCTCACGTGATGATCAGACATGGTTTAGTTGATTTGGATCACGTGATCATTTAGATGACATGAGGGATGTCTATCTAAGTGGGTGTTCTTTAGTAATATGATTAATTGAACTCTAATTTATCATGAACTTAATCATGATAGGTTTTGCATATCTATGTTGTTATGGATCAATGGCCTGTGCTATCGTTCCCTTGAATTTTAATGCCTTCCAAGAGAAAGCTAAGTTCAAAGATGATTGTAGCAACTACACGGACTGGGTCCGTAACTTTAGGATTATCCTCATTGCTGCTTAGAAGAATTATGTCCTTGTAGCACCGCTAGGTGACAAGCCCCCTCCCGCTAATGTAGACGATTTGAATGTCTGGCACACGCAGTCAGATGACTACTCGATAGTTCAGTGTGCCATGCTTTATGGCTTAGAATCGGGACTTCAAAGACGTTTTGAATGTCATGGAGCATATGAGATGTTCCAAGAGTTGAAGTTAATATTTCAAGCAAATGCCCGAGTTGAAAGATATGAAATCTCCAACAAGTTCTATAGCTTCAAGATGGAGGAGAACAATTTTGTCAGTGAACACATACTCAGAATGTCTAGGTACCACAACCACATGACTCAACTTGGAGTCACAGTTGATGATGATAGTGTTATTGACAGAGTTCTTCAATCACTGCCACCAAGCTATAAAGGCTTCGTGATGAACTATAATATGCAAGGGATGCAAAAGACAATTCCCGAGCTCTTCGCTATGCTCAAAGCTGCGGAGGTAGAAATCAAGAAGGAGCATCAAGTGTTTGTTGGGGAACGTAGTATTTCAAAATTTTACCTACGATCACGCAAGATCTACCTAGGATAAGCATAGCAACGAGCGGGGAGAGTGTGTCCACGTACCCTCGTAGACCAAAAGCGGAAGCGTTTAGGAACGCGGTTGATGTAGTTGAACGTCTTCACAATCCAACCGATCCAAGTACCGGACGTACGGCACCTCCGTGTTCAGCACATGTTCAGCACGATGACGTCCCTCGAGCTCTTGATCCAGTTGAGGACGAGGGAGAGTTCCGTCAGCACGACGGCATGGTGACGGTGATGATGAAGTTACCGGCGCAGGGCTTCGCCTAAGCACTGCAACGATATGACCGAGGTGTGTAACTGTGGAGGGGGGCACCACACATGGCTAAGAGATTGTCTGTTGTGCTTTGGGGTGCCCCTGGCCACTTATATAAAGGAGGGAGAGGAGGAGGCCGGCGGCCAGGTTGGGCGCGCCCTAGGGGGAGTCCAACTAGGATTCCCAATCCTAGTTGGAGTCCCCTTCCTTTCTAAGAGAGGGAGAGAAGGAAGGAGGAGGAAGGGGAGAAGGAAAGAGGGGGGCGCCGCACCCTCCCTAGTCCAATTCGGACTTGCCATGGGGGGGTGCGCTCTGCCTCCCCTTGTGCCCTTCTCTCCTTTCCACTAAAGCCCATTAAGGCCCAATACTTCCTCGTCCGCATTCCTGTAACTCTCCGATACTCCGAAAAATACCCGAATCACTCGGAACCTTTCCAATGTCCGAATATATCCTTCCAATATATGAATCTTTACCTCTCGACCATTTCGAGACTCCTTGTCATGTCCGTGATCTCATCCGTGACTCCAAACAAACTTCAGTCATCAAATAACATAACTCATAATACAAATCATCATCGAACGTTAAGCACGCGGACCCTACGGGTTCGAGAACTATCTAGACATGACCGAGACACATCTCCGATCAATAACCAATAGCGGAACCTGGATGCTCATATTGGCTCCTACATATTCTACGAAGATCTTTATCGGTCAAACCGCATAACAACATACATTGTTCCCTTTGTCATCGGTATGTTACTTTCCCGAGATTCGATCGTGGGTATCATCATACCTTGTTCAATCTTGTTACCGGCAAGTCTCTTTACTCGTTCTGTAATACATCATCTCGTGACTAACTCATTAGTCGTTTGCTTGCAAGGCTTATTATGATGTGTATTACCGAGAGGGCCCAGAGATACCTCTCCAACATTTGGAGTGACAAATCCTATTCTTGATATATGCCAACACCACAAACACTTTCGAAACACCTATAGATCATCTTTATAATCACCCAATTATGTTGTGACGTTTGATAGCACATAGGGTGTTCCTTCGGTATTCGGGAGTTGCATAATCTCATAGTCAGAGGAACATGTATAAGTCATGAAGAAATCAATAGCAATAAAACTAAACGATCATAGTGCTAAGCTAACAGATGGGTCTTGTACATCACATCATTCTCTAATGATGTGATCATGTTCATCAAATGACAACACATGTCTATGTTTAGGAAACATAACCATCTTTGATCAACGAGCTAGTCAAGTAGAGGCATACTAGGGACACTCTGTTTTGTCTATGTATTCACACTTGTACTCCCTCCGTCCCATAATGTAAGACATTTTTTGACTCTAGTGTACTATCAAAAAACATCTTACATTATGGGACGGAGGGAGTACTAAGTTTCTGGTTAATACAATTCTAGCATGGATAATAAACATTTATCATGATATAAGGAAATATAAATAACAACTTTATTATTGCCTCTAGGGCATATTTTCTTTCAGTCTCCCACTTGCACTAGAGTCAATAATCTAGATTACACAGTAATGATTCTAACACCCATGGAGTCTTGGTGCTGAAATACTTGCGGTGGGTATCGTTATTTTCTGACCTTCACAGATGATTTGAGCAGATATGGGTATATCTGCTTGATGAAACACAAGTCTAAAACATTTGAAAAGTTCAAAGAATTCCAGACTGAAGTAGGGAATCATCGTAACAAGAAAATAAAGTTTCTACAATCTGATCGCGGAGGTGAATATTTGAGTTACGATTTTGGTCTTCATTGAAAACAATGTGGAATAGTTTCGCAACTCACGCCACCTAGAACACCAAAGCGTAATGGTGTGTCCGAACGTCATAACCGTACTTTATTAGATATGGTGTGATCAATGATGTCTCTTACCGATTTACCACTATCATTTTGGGTTTATGCATTAGAGACAACTGCATTCACATTAAATAGGGCACCATCTAAATCCGTTGAGATGACACCGTGTGAAATATGGTTTGGCAAGAAACCTAAGCTGTCGTTTCTTAAAGTTTTGGGCTGCGATGCTTATGTGAAAAAGCTTCAACCTGATAAGCTCGAACCCAAGTTGGAGAAATGTGTGTTCGTAGGATACCCAAAGGAAACATTTGGGTACACCTTCTATCACAGATCCGAAGGCAAGATATTCGTTGTTAGAATCATTACTATATAATCTAGATTATTGACTCTAGTTCAAGTGGGAGACTGGAGGAAATATGCCCTAGAGGCTATAATAAAGTTGTTATTTATATTTCCTTATATATAATCATAAATGTCTTTTATTCATGCTAGAATTGTATTAACCGGAAACTTGATACATGTGTGAATACATAGACAAAACAGAGTGTCCCTAAAATGCCTCTACTAGACTAGCTCGTTAATCAAAGATGGTTGTGTTTCCTAACCAAAGACATGTGTTGTCATTTGATCAACGGGATAACATCATTAGGATAATGAGGTAATGGACAAGCCCCATCTGTTAGCTTAGCATAATGATCATTTAATTTTATTGCTATTGCTTTCTTCATGACTTATACATATTCCTCTGACTATGAGATTATGCAACTCACGAATACCGGAAGAACACCTTGTGTGCTATCAAACATGACAACGTAACTGGGTGATTATAAAGATGCTCTACAGGTGTCTCCGAAGGTGTTTGTGGTGTTGGCATAGATCGAGAATAGGATTTGTCACTCGAATGTGGGAGAGGTATCTCTGGGCCCTCTCAATAATACACATCATAATAAGCCTTGCAAGCAAATGACTAATGAGTTAGTCACGACATGATGTGTTACGGTACGAGTAAAGAGACTTGCTGGTAATGAGATTGAACTAGGTATGATGATATTGACGATCGAATCTCGGGCAAGTAACATACCGATGAAAAAGGGAATAACGTATGTTGTTATGCGGTTTGACCGATAAAGATCTTCATAGAATATGTAGGAGCCAATATGAGCATCCAGGTTCCGCTATTGGTTATTGACCGGAGATGTGTCTCGGTCATGTCTACATAGTTCTCGAACCCGTGGGGTCCGCACGCTTAACGTTCGATGACGATTAGTATTATGAGTTATGTGATTTTGATGACCGAAGATTGTTTGGAGTCCCGGATGAGATCACGGACATGACGAGGAGTCTCGAAATGTTCAAGATATAAAGATTGATATATTGGAAGGTTATGTTTGGACATCAGAAGGGTTCCGGGATTTTCGCGCATTATTCCGGAGTACCGGGAGGTTACCGGAACCCCCCGGGGAGTCAATGGGCCTTAATGGGCCCTAGTGGAGAGAGGAGGTAGCAGCCAGGTGGTGGCGCGTGCCCCCTAGACCCAAACCAAATTGGTTTAGGGTTGGGGTGCCGGCCCCCTTCCTTTTCTTCTCCTCCTCCTTCCCTCCTTCTCCTAGTGGGAATAGGAAGGGGGGGGGGAGAATCCTACTTGGACCAGTAGTCCAAGTAGGACTTCCCTCCTTGGCGCACCCCCTTGGGCCGGCCTCCTCCTCCCTCCCTCCTTTATATACATGGGAGGGGGGCACCCCAAAGACACACAAACCAATATTTTAGCCGTGTGCGGTGCCCCCCTCCACTGTTACACACCTCGGTCATATCGTTGCAGTGCTTAGGCAAACCCTTGCGTCAGTAACTTCATCATCACTGTCACCATGCCGTCATGCTGACGAAACTATCCCTCGTCCTCAACTGGATGAAGAGCTCGAGGGACGTCATCGTGCGGAACGTGCACTGAACACGGAGGTGGTGTATGTTCGGTACTTGGATCGGTTGGATCGTGAAGACGTTCGACTACATCAACCACGTTACTAAATGCTTCCGCTTTCGGTCTACGAGGGTACGTGGACACACTCTTCCTGCTCGTTGCTACGCTTCTCCTAGATAGATCTTGCGTGATCGTACGATTTTTTTTAAATACTACGTTCCCCAACACATAGACCTTGTCGTCTCGTTGGGCATGGGACAGATAAATCTCATTTATCATCAAACCGCAGACTTGACTCCTTTGCAAGTTTGCCTCTTTCGAGCATCACTCGGAAGCTCCTCGTCACCTTTACCTGAGTCTGACACGATGAATTACAATTTATCCATTCAAAACTATATTAATCGTGTGCCAAAAGGACCGCGGTCGAAGCCTATAGTATGCTCGGGGGCTACGCCACATTCGGGGGCTATGCCGCACTCGGGGGGTTACAGCTAATTCGGAATGACACTCTCCTGAGTGGTCGAGTACTTTATCTCCAGTCAGATCCTCCACTTCAAACAAATGCATCCGACCCGCCACTTTGACAAGTTACATAATCACTCACACGCTCTGCGCGCCATCTTCGTTCCAACTCAGGCTCAGTTGTCGCGCCGGTCTTGTTATGTCGCATGCACACTACATTGACCACATCGCTATATTAGCTTCGAAACCATCCGACTGACTCCTCCGAGGACAGTTTTCGCCACCGGGCCATCCTAGTGTCGCCACTCGGTAGGACATACCCTCACTTGGGGCGCCCCGCGCATCGTCAGTCGGTGAGACACCTCTCCACCACTCGGCCATCCCGCCCATCGCCATTCAATTGGACACACCTTCACTCGATTACCCCGTGTATCGCGAGTCGGTGAGGCACCTCTCCACCACTCGGCCGCCCCCCGCGTCGCCGTTCGGTTGAACACGCCTTCACTCGGTTACCCCGCACGTCACCATCGGTTTGTCACCTCTCCACCACTTGGTCTCCCACGTGTCGCCACGCGGTGAGACACACCTTCATTTTGACCACCCCACACGTCGTCACTCGGTTGTTCACATCCTCACCACTCGGCCACTCCGCGCGTCGCCACTCAGTGGGACACGTCTTGTCCACTCAGCCGTCCCGCGCCTCATCACTCGGCAGGACACATCCTCAACACTCGGCCGCTCCGCGCGTTGCCACTCTGTGGGACACGTCTTCTCCAGTCGGCCTCCCCGCGTCTCGTTACTCGGCCGGACACGTCCTCAACACTCGACCGCTCTGTGCGTCGCACCTCCGTGGGACACGTCTTCACTTCGACCGCCCCGCGTGTCATCACTCGGCCGGACATGTTGTGACGCCCCAAGACCGACGCTTCAGAAGCCTTCCAGTTATTTCATCGTCATCGTGTGATTTATTTTTGTTTGTTGCATTTCATCATCGCATCATCCGCATTGCATCCGCATGTTTTCATAAAACTACTAGTTGTTCGTAGTTGCCGCTTCTCTCTTTATCTCCGTTGACCTTATTGTTAGACCGTTTGTCTTCGTTGTTCATTCTCAGTCCAACCACACTCTTGACTGCGTTTCCCTAACCCCTCTTTGCACGCTGTATCGACCCCTCACACGCGTCCGAAAACCTACCCGAACCCGATCCGAGATGTCGTTACCGTTGGGTCCAGATCATCTCCAAACATCCTTCAAATATCTTCGGTTCTTTGTTTGGACACCCCTAGCCTATGTTCTCGACCGTCCGATCTAAATTAGAGGGACCAAATAGTCCAACACTTAGTCCAGTGCCTATATATTTAGACCGAACCCTAGAAATTAGGAGCCTTGTCCCATCCTCCCAGCCGCCGCCGCTGGTCCTCTTCCA
>LR738713.1:90748542-90760922 GCA_902687465.1 Secale cereale | reverse complement strand
TCCAATCCACCAGCCTCTGCCTAAGCTCTCTCCGCAGCCAATGCTCAACCACGCAGCCTGCCGCGCCCGATCCCTCCTCCTCCCCCGCGCGCCCCGCTGCCTCCTCCTCCCTGTTCGACCTGAAGGAGAGGAGCTCCTCCATGCCCCACATCGCACCGGTGGCCGCCAGCCACCCAAGCAGCAGCAGCAGCCCGTGCGCTGCCCGAGCCTCTCCCTGCTCCTCGTGCTCTTCCCCAAGCCCCGACACCCAGCTATCGACCTCTCCGGGCCTCCTCATCTCCTTCCCGCGTGCCCCCTCCATGGGCGCCCGAAGCTTCTCCACGGACTCGCCGCCGCCGGCATCTTCGTCCCCGCAGCCTCGCGTCCACGTCCCGCCGGACCTCGCCGCTGCCCTCGACATCCAGGTCGTTTCCTACTCCCTTCCATGTTCCATTCTTCGCTGAAGCCCTCTCTTCCCTCGCCTCACATCTCTCTCTGTTCTCTCTTTCTCTGTCGACAGGAGCTCGTCGCGCAGCCGTGACCCTGCCTAGTCGCTTGTGCTGTCTAGCGCCGCATTTGCCCGGATCCGTCGAGCCCTGCACGACCGCCCGCGTGGGCCTCCTGCAAGCCAGCGCCAGGCCTTCTTGGCTTCTGGCCCGTTGGCCCATTGTGAGAAGCTCCCCCAGCGCCCCTCCTTTTTTTCATCTTGTTGGGCCGGCCAGCCATATTCGGCCCAGTGTTGTTGTTTTTTTCAGTCTGCGAATTTGTCTAATTATCCAGAGAACTGCTGTTTTACAGAAAATTCCCTAAAATTCATGCATATCTTAACTCACCAACCATGGATCACATGTAAAATGTTATATATGTAAATTGCTTAGAATTTTGTGTAGAATAATAATTTGCAACTTTCAACCCTATTAAAAATGTTTAAACCTACTGTTTGCTTTAATTTGCTTAAATAACATATTGAAATGGTTTATTTCATAACTAAATAACCGTAGCTCCAAATTTAATAAACTTTATATGTCTTTGGGATAGAAAAATAAGTAGAATAACTTGGTGCACTTTATTTCCCTGTTTAACAAAAATAAAATATGGTTTACGCAGAACAACACCAAATTTGAAATATGCACATGGGGATTTTCCAGAATTGTTGTTTGTTGTTTCCGACCCTATTTAAATTGCTTAGATAGTGTAGTTTATTTGTGTTGCACCTCTTGCCATGTTAATTAACATTTAAACTTGTTGGGTTCATAAACGATCGATTTTACACTAGTTACATTGCGTCTTAATGGATCCTTGGCTATGTTGCTTCGGGGATGCAATGTCCTTTGTATCGTCATGCCCGGGGGGCCTCATCACGAAAACTTTGGACGGAATCTCTATCATATGTTTGTTTCGGCTTATTTTACAAGCCAAATCCTTTTTTTTGTTTTGAGTTGTGGTATTCGAGTTGCTTCAATGTCAAGTATTGATCCATACCTTTCCTAATCGGTGTTCTCTTATTTTTATGGGAGTGCTAGTCCTTCTTGATCATCGAGATTGTCATGTTGAATTATTTTCAACCGCCGTGCTTCTCTTCAAGTTAATCCGATCATTTTTCACTTGCAAGACCAATTCTTGGTTTTTCTCAACGATGTTTGTTTCATTCATCCCAAGTTGTCTCTATTTTTCCCACCCTCCCACCCTTTTTCTTTATGGAGCCAGACTTCTTAATCAAGTATCCATTATATTCATGGGAAGTCTCTTCATTCTTTTTTTGCTTCAATGTTCTTATCCAGTGATTATCATGATGACACTAAGGAAGTTTCAAGTTTATCATTCTCCATTCTCATTTTCTTCTCCGGTGGATTAAATTCAAGCTTTCAGCGTTGATCATATATTTTCCTCTTGTTTCACCGGTTTTTTCCTTGTTGGAATTTCTTATCCAAAGTTTCTCTTGTTTATTCAACTCCCTCTAATTCTTCTACGGAGTGCAGAAAATATCTCAGAAGATTTTTGTTTCCATTCTTAATCTGTTCAAGCTGTTTCGATGTTGTTATCGCATTCAAGCCATTTAATTCAACCGGTGCAATCTCTCTTTCAAGAATCATTTCCATCGCTGTTTCTTTTGAGTGGGCCCTAACCCATAGTTATTTCCCAGGTTCTTACCTGACTCTTCTAATTTTTTTCCGAAGTTATTCTCAGATTCTTTTCAAGTGTGACGTAAGAATGTATTCCACCAGTCATATGCCTTCTCCAAGACCGCTTTCAAATTCTTTCTATCATTGCTTCAACATTTTCATTCTTCATTCTGGAGTGCCTCAACAATTCATGGTGGTGTATCTCATCGTCTTTCTCGGATTTTGAAGACTGAAGAAGAATTTCCCTTAAATCTTGGTCCGTTCTCTTGAAGATTCGTGGTTCTAGCTTCATGACATCCTCATAATTGTTGCCAATTGCGAGAATCCTTTTCATAACCATCTGCAGCATTTCAGAGCTATTTTCATTTTGATTCCACAGAGACCATCATCTCAAATATTTATTTGTTCTCATCATTCACCGCTCGTTCTCTAATTCTCCTAAATTATTGTTTCATCATTCATCTCCAAATTCTTCCGGTGCATCATTCAAGTATTCTCTACTCTGCTCGTGACTCCTTTGTTCTTATCTATTTAAGTTTCCTCAAGTGCCTTTGTTCATTTTCTAATTTTTCTCGGAGATTCGTTCTCCTTTATTCGTTCATTTTTTATTCTTACGGCGGTTCGTTCAAGATTCATTTTCCTTTGTTACCATATCAATTCATTCATTAATTTCGAAATCCTATCAGTGAGTCGTTCAAGACTTTTCTAAAGTTGCGCTATATCGCTCTTTAATCATTTATTTCAATGCGAATAAGTAGTATGCCAAATCCAATGCATCTCATCAATTTAAATTGGTGAAGGATACGCATAACATAATTCTTATTCTTGTTTCATCCAAGTGTTTAATCCCTTCCTTCGGATTTTGCTCAGGAGGAATAAATTCTTGGTTTTAGGTTGTTCGTCTTGTCTCCCGGTGTTCTAAGCTCTCTCAATTTTCTCATCACAAAGATCCATCTAAATCATTGCAAGGCTTCAATCTTACTCTTTTCATCCTTCACTTCTCATCCTTTTGTTACCGGAGTTCTTCATGGTGGATCATCATGATGTAATTCATCCTCGAAGTGCAAATATTTGCTACCTTATCTTTTGAGGTGGTGCTATGCCATTCTTGACAATTTCCTTCATGTTTCATGATTCACAAGTTGTCAGGAATGAGATATTGTAAAACCATCATTTTCTCTTCGATTATGAGTTGTTTCAACCCATAATAATTTCTTCGTTGGAGTATATTTGTATAGATTTCACCTAATACCTTCCATTGGGAGTGTTGCTATTGTGGTGCTTCTCAATGATCCAATTTTCTTCTTCTCATGTCGGTGAAGAAGTTTTGCTTCTCCTTGTTGATCTCAATCCAAATCAATTGTTTCCATTAGTGGCAGAATTTCACCTCTAGTTTTGAGATGTTTTCACAAGTCCACGAGGAGTATATCATTTGATTGTTGATTCTTCAACAACTTCGTTCAACCCTTCTTCGTAAGGTTACTCTTCCAAGTTTATCGTTGTGGTGAACAATATCATGTTCTTCTCCATTCATTTTATTCCATTCTTTCATTCCAGAGGTTTGTGATATTGCTCTCTTTAACCATCATCTCCTTTTGTCAAGATCATGTTATAATCCTTTCTGGTCCATTTAACAGGAGTGTTGTGTCCTCCATTCAAGGTCTCTCATCTTATCAAGTTTTGCCTCTATTTTCAACCGGAGTTATGTCTGAAATCCTTCTTACCCCTTTTGCCGTTTTTGCAATAGTTCCGGAGGCAGTGTGTTGTTGATTTCATCAAGTATCATCCCATATTCTCAAGTTCATGTTAAATCCCTTCAATCTTCAGATGGAGTGTTGTCCAAGTTCTTTCGTTCTTAGTCATTCTCTACCCTTATTTAACCAAAGTGGTTTTAAATTATTCCATGATCCTTGAGCTCTTCGTTCATGTCTTTGCAACCTTCAATTTCTCGTGGTGTCCCTTGTTCCTCCTTTTTATCGGAGTGCTCCAACTTCGTTCATCTCCGTTGTATTCTGTCTTTCAATTTGTTCAACCTCTCAAGGTTCATTGGATTCACCAGTTTGTCGAAGAAGCAACTTTCTTTTACCTCTTCCTTTTCCGTTTCTATCCGGTGCCATCCTTAGGATCTCGGGTCGAGATCCTCTGTTATTGTGGGAGAGTTGTGATGCCCCAAGACCGACGCTTCAGAAGCCTTCCAGTTATTTCGTCGTCATCGTGCGATTTATTATTGTTTGTTGCATTTCATCATCGCATCATCCGCATTGCATCCGCAAGTTTTCATAAAACTAGTACGTTCGTAGTTGCCGCTTCTCTCTTTGTGTCTGTTGACCTTGTTGTTAGACCGTTTGTCTTCGTTGTGCATTCTCAGTCCAACCACACTCTTGACCGCGTGTCCCTAACCCCTCTTTGCACATTGTATCGACCCCTCGCACGCGTCCGAAAACTTACCCGAACTCGAGTCGGGATATCGTTACCGTTGGGTCCGGATCATCTCCCAACATCCTTAAAATATTTTTGGTTCTTTGTTTGGACACTCCTAGCCTATGTTCTCGACCGTCCGATCTAAATCGGAGGGACCAAATAGTCCAACACCTAGTCCATTGCCTATATATTTAGACCGAACCCTAGAAATTAGGAGCCTTGTCCCATCCTCCCAGCCGCCGCCGCTAGTCCTCTTCCACCTCGGGATGTCCCCGATCCAAAATTCCACCCAACCATCACCTCCACCTACCGCATCCAATCCACCAGCCTCTGCCTGAGCTCTCTCCGCAGCCAATGCTCGACCGCGCAGCCTGCCGCGCCCGATCCCTCCTCCTCTCCCGCGCGCCCCGCTGCCTTCTCCTCCCTGTTCGACCTGGAGGAGAGGAGCTCCTCCATGCCCCACCTCACGTCGGTAGCCGCCAGCCACCCAAGCAGTAGCAGAAGCCCGTGCGCTGCCTGAGCCTCTCCCTGCTCCCCGTGCTCTTCCCCAAGCCCCGCCACCCCGAAGTCAACCTCTCCGGGCCTCCTCATTTCCTTCCCGTGCGCCCCCGCCATGGGCACCCGAAGCTTCTCCACGGACTCGCCTCCACCGGCATCTTCGTCCCCGCAGCCTCGCGTCCACGTCCCGCCGGACCTCGCCGCCGCCCTCGACATCCAGGTCGTGCCCTACTCCCTTCCACGTTCCCTTCTTCGCTGCAGCGCTCTCTTTCCTCGCCTCACATCTCTCTATGTTCTCTCTTTCTCTGTCCACATGAGCTCGCCGCGCAGCCGCGGCCCTGCCTAGTCGCTTGTGCTGTCTAGTGCCGCATCCGCCCAGACCCGTCGAGCCCTGCCGTCCCGGATGATCTCCCCGTGCCTCGCCGGAGTCCCGCAGCCTGCCGCCAGGAGCCTCCTCTGCAACCTGCAACGGGCGCCGTTGCCGTTCTTCTGCACTGAGATGCAGCAGCGCTGCATCGAGCGCACGACCGCCCGCGCGGGCCTCCTGCAAGCCAGCGCCAGGCCTTCTTCACTTCTGGACCGTTGGCCCATTGTGAGAAGCTCCCCCAGGGCCCCTCCTTTTTTTCATCCTGTTGGGCCGGCCGCCAGATTCAGCCCAGTGTAGTTTTTTTTTTTCCGGTCTGCGAATTTGTCTAATTATCCACAGAACTGTTGTTTTACAGAAAATTCCCTAAACTTCATGCATATCTTAACTCACCAACCGTGGATCACATGTAAAAATGTTGTATATGTAAATTGCTTAGAATTTTGTGTAGAATAATAATTTGCAAGTTTCTACCCTGTTAAAAATGTTTAAATCTGTCGTTTAATTTAATTTCCTTAAATAACATGTTGAAATGGTTTATTTCATAACTAAATAACCGTAGCTCCAAATTTAATAAACTTTATATGTATTTGGGGTAGAAAAATGAGTATAATAACTTGGTGCACTTTATTTCCATGTTTAACAACAATAAAATATGGTTTTGGCAGAACAACACCAAATTTGAAATATGCACATGGGGATTTTCCGGAACTATTGTTTGTTGTTTACGGCCCCATTTAAATTGCTTAGATAGTGTAGTTTATTTGTGTTGCACCTCTTGCCATATTAATTAACATTTAAAATTGTTCGGTGCATAAACGGGATCAAACTAAATAATCGAATGTGGTGTTTCGTCAATATGCAACCCGTTGCATATTGAGCTCCACTTAACTTGTAATTTTGTTTGTGCACTTTGCCATGCCATGCATATTTAAACCGGACATGCATCATCCTTGGTTGTGCATCATGTCATGCTTATGCTTGTGTTTACCATGTTGTTTGCTTCTTTCCGGTTGGCTTCTCTTGTTAGCTTCGGTTTCGTTCCGGAGTTGTGAGGATTCGTTGGACTACGTCCGTTTGTCTTCTTCATGGACTCGTTCTTCTTCTTTGAGGGATCCCAGGCAAGATGATCGTTCCTCGAAATCACCTCTATCTTTGCTTTGCTAGTTGTCTTTCTCTATAGCTATGTCGCGCTACTCATTCTAGTTTTGTCAGCCTCCCATGTTGCCATGAAACCCCCTAACCACCTTCCTAGCAAACCGTTGATTGGCTAAGTTACGCTTTTCCTCAGCCCCTCTTATAGCGTTGTTAGTTGCAGGTGAAGATGGAAGATGTTCCATGTTGGAACATGGATTCTTTGGGATAACACAATATATATCTTATTTAATTAATGCACATATATACTTTGTAATGGGTGGAAGGCTTGGCTTTTTGCTTGGTGTTTTGTTCCACTCATGCCGCCTTAGGATCCGATAAACCGGTGTTATGTTCCTTGATATTGCGTTCCTAACACGGTTGGGGTTTATGTACCCCCCTCGATAATTCGCTCTGCTTAAATCTTTTCTAGCAAGGCCCAGCCTTGGTTTTACCATTTTCCTAATAACTAAAACTGCATAGGGAGTAATTAACCCATGGATTCTTAATCAACCCCCGAGCCAGTGCTTCTCATGAGTGTTGGTCCAACCCAGAGCACTTTGCGGGGCCGCCCCTTGTCAACTTGGGGTATTCTGGCTCACGTACGCGTCGCTCATCCGACCGTGGCCTGAGATGAGATACGCACGGTTCTTATCAGGGTGTCGGCACGTTGGGAGGTCTTGCTGGATTAGTTTTACCTTTGTCGAAATATCTTTTGCACGGGATTCCGAGAACACTCGGGTCTTCCCGATTCGGAGTTGTTACTCCGCTGATCGTGAGAGCTTGTGATGAGCTAAGTTGGAACACCCCTGCAGGGTTATGATCTTTCAAAAGCCATACCCGCGGTAATGTGGCAGATTGGAGTTTGTTAATATCCAGTTGTAGATAACTTGACACCATTACTCAAATAAGAATACACTACCTGTGTGAGTAACCGTGATGGTCTCTTTTCGAAGGCGTTCGGAAAGTGAACACGGCGGGGTTATGCATGAACGTAAGTAGATAGGATCACTTCTCGATCGCTACTAGTTGCGACCATTGGCATATATTCTCATCTCGCTCCGACTTCGTAAGCTAGCCTCATACAATGCTTAGTGCTGCTACAACCACTTTATAACCTCTCCACACCTAAAAGCCTTGATAATTCTGATACCCGGAAACAAGATTGCCGAGTCCTCGTGACTCACGGTTTACTACACAAACCAGATGTAGGTACCTCAGAGTTTGACGCAGGAGATGTGCAAGATCTTTAGTGGGAGTTCGATAAAAAGCGCGGGAGTATGTATGTGACATACCCCGATGATCAGTAGTGGTTCCTACTAGGGCCGATCGAGATTAGCCTGTGTGGTGTCATTTTCTTCATTTGATTTCATCCGTAGTCGGACTCTGTGTTCTTTGGATGAATGTATGTTTATTGTATTTAACTGTGTGACGTGGCGAGTGTAAGCCAACTATTAAACTCTCTTTCATCCCATTCATTACATGCGTTGTGTAAAGATACCATGCTTGAGACTATTCCATAATGCGGTTATGACTCTAAGTCGTGCCCCGACACGTAGGAGCTATAGCCGCATCCTGGACGTTAAAAGTTGGTAATCAGAGCCTTCCCCGACCTAGGAGCCCCTGCTTGATCGAACCACTACCGATGTTGAGTCTAGAAAACAATTGTTTTGAGTCTTAGGAATATATATATCGGAGAGTAGGAATTCTTTTACTCCTTATCCCCTTCGTCGCTCCGGTGAGGACTCTTGATGTAGAAGTTTTGACTTCCCTATCCTCTTTTTCACTAATTTTTTTAGTATCACACAGATATTGTTGGTATCGTTCCGATATCTTTGTGACGAGAATTCTGTCTTGGTGCCTCCCGTCTGTTTAGGATTAGTCCCGGGGAGTTGAGCTCTGAGGTCTTGTCATCATAATTGTATCGTTGTAGTTCCAGAATACTAGAGGTCGCCGACATCGAAAACTCTTCTATGCATGTCTGGTGGTGAGACAACCCCGACGTCACCCAATACTGGTGGGATAGTTCGGGAGTATTGCCACAGCTAGTATAGCGGATGCTTTTCGAAGGTTTGAGGTACATGGTTTTCGAAGGTGCTTGGTTATGTGTTGACGGATGGATACAGCTGGATGTAGGGATTGTTAGTTGGGTGAGATATTTGTTCTTCCCCTGTATCCCCAACACCAGATTGCATAACCAAAAAGTTTCCGGAATTAGTAGGTGGGAATTAAAGTAGCTATAGGATTTCTTCCGACAAATACATGATGTGAGGTTGGGGTTCAACATCTAGTGATTCGCTTGTCACGGTCGATTTTACACTAGTTACGTTGCGTCTTAATGAACCCTAGGCTATGCTGGTTCGGGGATGCAATGTCCTTTGTAATGTCGTGCCCGGGGGGGGGGGGGCTCATCACGAAAACTTGGGACGAAATCTCTATCGTATGTTTGTTCTGGCTTATTTTACAAGCCAAATCCTTTGTTTGTTTTGATTTGTGGTATTCGAGTTGCTTCAATGTCAAATGTTGATCCATACCTTTCCTAATCGTTGTTCTCATATTTTTATGGGAGTGCTAGTCCTTCTTGATCATCGAGATTGTCATGTTAAATTATTTTCAACCGGCGTGCTTCTCTTCATGTTAATCCGATCATTTTTCACTTGCAAGACCAATTCTTGGTTTTTCTCAACGATGTCTGTTTCATTCATCCCAAGTTGTCTTTATTTTTCCCACCCTCCCACCCTTTTTTCTTTATGGAGCTAGACTTCTTAATCAAGTATCCATTATATTCATGGGAAGTCTCTTCACTCTTTTTTTCCTTCAATGTTCTTATCCGGTGATTATCATGACGACGCTAAGGAAGTTTCAAGTTTATAATTCTCCATTCTCATTTTCTTCTAAGGTGGATTAAATTCAAGCTTTCATCGTTGATCATATCTATTCCTCTTGTTTCACTTGTTTTTCCATGTTGGACTTTCTTATCCAAAGTTTCTCTTGTTTATTCAACTCCCTCTAATTCTTCTCCGGAGTGCAGAAGATATCTCACAAGATTTGTGTTTCCATTCTTAATCTATTCAATCTATTTCGAGGTTGTTATCTCATTCAAGCCATTTAATTCAATTGGTGCAATCTCTCTTTCAAGAATCATTTCCATCGGAGTTTCTTTTGAGTGGGACCTAACCCACATGCCTTTCCCAGGTTCTTACCCGACTCTTCTATTTTTTTTCGAAGTTATTCTCAGATTCTTTTCAAGTGTGGCGTAAGAATGTATTCCACTAGTCATATGCCTTTTTCAAGATTGCTTTCAAATTCTTTCTATTGTTGCTTCAACATTTTCATTCTTCATTCCGGAGTGCCTCAACAATTCATGGTGGTGTATCTCATCGTCTTTCTCGGATTTTGCAGACTGAAGAAGAATTTCCCCTAAATCTTGGTCTGTTATCTTGAAAATTCGTGGTTCTAACTTCATGCCATCCTCATAATTGGTGCCAATTGTGAGAATCCTTTTTATAACCATATGCAGCATTTCAGAGCTATTTTCATTTTGATTCCACGAAGACCATCATCTCAAATATTTATTTGTTCTCCTCATTCATGGCTCGTTCTCTAATTCTCCTAAATTATTGTTTCTTCATTCATATCCAAATTCTTCCGGTGCATCATGCAAGTATTCTCTACTCTGCTCGTGACTCCTTTGTTCTTATGTATTTAAGTTTCCTCCAGTGCCTTTGTTAATTTTCTAATTCTTCTCAAAGATTCGTTCTCTTTTCTTCGTTCATTTTCAATTATTACGGTGGTTCGTTCAAGATTCATTTTCCGTTGTTACCATATCAATTCATTCGTTAATTACGAAATCCTATCGGTGAGTCATTCAAGACTTTTCCCAAGTTGCGCTATATCTCTCTTTAATCATTTTTTTCAATGCGAATAAGTAGTATGACTAATCCAATGCATCTCATCAATTTAAATTGGTGAAGGGTACGCATACCATAATTCTTATTCTTGTTTCATCCAAGTGTTTAATCCCTTCCTTCGGATTTTGTTCAGGAGGAATAAATTCTTGGTTTCAGGTTGTTCGTCTTGTCTCCCGGTATTCTAAGCTCTCTCAATTTTATCATCGCAAAGATCCATCTAAATCATTGCAAGGCTTCAATCTTACACTTTTCATCCTTCACTTCTCATCCTTTTGTTACCGGAGTTCTTCATGGTGGTTCATCATGATTTAATTTATCCTCGAAGTGCAAATATTTGCTCCCTTGTCTTTTGAGGTGGTGTTATGTCATTCTTGACAATTTCCTTCATGTTTCATGATTCACAAGTTGTCAGGAATGAGATATTGTAAAACCATCATTTTATCTTCGATTATGAGTTGTTTCAACCCATAATAATTTCTTCGTTAGAGTATACTGGTATAGATTTCACCTAAAACCTTCCATTGGGAGTGTTGCTATTGTGGTGCTTCTCAATGATCCAATATTCTTCTTCTCATCTCGGTGAAGAAGTTTTGCTTCTCCTTGTTGAACTCAATCCAAATCAATTGTTTCCATTATGGCAGAATTTCACCTCTAGTTTTGAGATGTTTTCATAAGTCCACGAGGAGTATATCATTTGATTGTTGATTCTTCAACAACTCCGTTCAACCCTTCTTCGTAAAGTTACTCTTCCAAGTCTATCGTTGTGGTGAACAATATCATGTTCTTCTCCATTCATTTTATTCCAGAGGTTTGTGATATTGCTCTCTTTGACCATCATCACATTTTGTCAAGATCATGTTATTTTCCTTTCTGGTCCATTTAACAGGAGTGTTGTGTCCCCCATTCAAGGTCTCTCATCTTATCAAGTTTTGCTTCTATTTTCAGTCGGAGTTCTGTCTGAAATCCTTCTTACACCTTGTGCCATTTTTTTCAATAGTTCCGGAGGTAGTGTGTGGTTGATATCATCAAGTATCATCCCATCTTCTCAAGTTCATCTTAAATCCCTTCAATCTTCAGACGAAGTGTTATCCAAATTCTTTCGTTCTTAGCTCTTCACTACCTTTATTTAACCGAAGTGGTTTTAAATTCCTTCATGATCATTGAGCTCTTCGTTCATGTCTTTGCAACCTTCAAATTCTCGTGGTGTCCCTTGTTCCTCCTTTTTATCGGAGTGCTCCAACTTCGTTCATCTCTATTGTATTCTTTCGTTCAATTTGTTCAACCTCTCAAGGTTCATTGGATTCACCAGTTTGTCGAAGAAGCAACTTTGTTTTACCTCTTCCTTTTCTGTTTCTATCTGGTGCCATCCTTAGGATCTCGGGTCGAGATCCTTTGTTAGTGTGGGAGAGTTTTGATGCCCCAAGACCGACGCTTCAGAAGCCTTCCAGTTATTTTTTCGTCATCGTGTGATTTATTTTTGTTTGTTGAATTTCATCATCTCATCATCCGCATGTTTTCATAAAACTAGTAGTCGTTCGTAGTTGCCGCTTCTCTCTTTGTCTCCGTTGACCTTCACTACAAAAAAAGACACATTCGTGACATTTTGGGCCGAACGAAACTTTTTCCTGTCATACTTATGACACTTCTATGACGATAATTGTGACAAAACCTGGTATTATCATATATGTGGTGGGGTCCTACTTCTATGACAAAAAAATATGACAGAAAATGGGCTTTTCGTCCTGGGCGGGCCGGAGACACAGCTGCATGACATTCTTTGGGCCGGCCATGACGGAAAAAACCGTGGTAGAAGTGAGGGCAAGGAAAATATCGGGGTGTTCCCGATTACGGTGGGTGGTCGGGGCCGAGCGATGCGCGTTTCTCTCGTACACGCACGCGCGTGGGTGCGAGGCATTGGGCTCTAACTGAACCCGAGCGAGGCGTTGGGCT
>LR738713.1:90728404-90744949 GCA_902687465.1 Secale cereale | reverse complement strand
AAGCCCTTCCCGTGGGTCCTAGCTGTCAGGTGGAGGAATCATTATTTTGCGTGTAATAAGGAGGCATTTCCTTGCGTGCGGCCGTGGACCCAGCTGTCAGCCTCTCCACGTACAGTCCACTTCCGATGGATGTCGTTCATTGACCACGTTGCCCAGGCCGTGCCGAGAGCACCAGGGCGATGGACGACGGCGAGGCCTAGGAAGGGAACGACACGGAGCCAGGGAAGACTCGACAGTTGTTTTCCACGCGGAGGAGTACGAGGGTTTACTGGTTCGTCTGCCGTCCCCGGAGAAAACAACAGGTGTGGGTGAGTAGAGGGATGGCTAGGCGAGCGACGGGAGTACGGTGGGGCGGTGAGGCCTGCGCGGTGGCACAACCGGCCACGTGGAGGAGAGAGCAGGCAGTCCCGCCGACGCTTATTTGAGCGGCCGGAGCAGGAAGAGCAGAGATTGAAGAAGCACGATGGCCGTTGGATGGACATCCAATAGTCACAGCTTGTGCGTCACCCTTTTTTTAGGAAAGCCTCAAATCTATGGAAAACATCATACATCCCATCTGCCATTATTTCTAATAATTTACAGCCCATTTGCTAATTCCTAAGGTTTTTTTTGGAGCCCATATTATTTTTGTTAGCATTACAGTCCATATTATTTTTGCATATTTTGGTGCGGTCCGAACTGTTTTTAATCCCGAAATTTTGAGTCACATTCGAACTGATTTAAAAAATAAATGCATATCAATATAAAATCCAACAAATTGTCCACGCATAAAAATTAATGCAATTTAAAATCTTGAAATGAAAAAAATAAATTTGAAACTAATTGCCGGTTTGATGTGTTTAAAAAATGTACAACCCATTTCTCATTACTGATAGGCCATTTTCTCGTCCAGCCGAATGAAGCTCTCCTCGTCTTGAAAGATTTGGAACCCAACAGGCTTGACAAAGTGACTTACTTGACAAATCACAAAAAAAACTGGGCTAGTCATTTTCAGAAAGAACAAAAAAACTACCGGGTTGGTCTGTGGTAAGCATAAAAGAGAAGGCTGTCTAGACAGGCCAAAGTGCCCCGCACAACCCAGTTGACACCCTGCTTCCGTCTCAAAAACAAATTAGATAGATGCCACTCCAATTATGGCGATTCATAAAAATGCCACTGCAATTTTCAAACTTTGAAAAATGACACTGCAATTTTTGCAAACTTTGGAAAACGCCACTGCAATTTGCAAACTTCGAAAAACGCCACTCCAGACTTCAAAAAATGCCACTGGAAATGGCATGAAATGGCATTTTTCAAAGTTTGGAAATTGCAGTGGCATTTCTCAGAAATATCAGATTTGGAGTGGCATTTATCAAATTAACCCAAAATAAAAATAACTGGGCGAGATGCTGGATCCCTGGTGTCAGCCGCTCGTTGTGCAATTCTCTCGTTTATTGACTATGTTGACAATGGCATGGGACCCAGATGTCAGAAATCCATTAGGAGGAGCCATTTTTTATTGGCTTGAAATAAGGAGGCACTTGCTTACGTACTGCCATGACCTTGGCGGGTCCTTGCTGTCATCCTCTCCACGTACAATCATCTCCTGATTGTGTATGCGTCAACTTGGTAGGCCCACAAGTCAGCCTCTAAACCCGTGGAGGACAAATACAACCCATTTAAAAAATAACAGCCCATTCCATACGTTCAAACGGAAAGTTCAACATTCAGAGCAAAGTAACATGACTGATCCAGATATAGAGTACTGAACTTCCACGTTGACAACCATCATAGCCAAGTTAACTATCTACTCCCACTAATACTCTAGTAGAGTACAAGTACTAACTTACTCTTAGCTAACTAGACGATGCCGGCCGCCATCTGCGGTACACGCTAAACGCCAGCACCGGCGTCCTCCGCCTCGGCTCGGACTTGCCAGAGGTGTGATAGGGCGTGTTGCTCGCGCGCGTTGGCCCTTTCCATGCCGTCGTCGTCCACCAAAGCTTCGGCTTCTAAGCGGGAAACCTACTTGACGAGTTGGTAGTAAAAATCACGTCGCGACCGCGTGAGTGGCCGACAGCCTCCAGGGCTATTTGTCGGGCGCTGGCCTCCATGTAGTCGGCCCAGTTGCGGGCGCTCTGCTCGTGACTCAGAGTGTCGGTGCGCTACTGCTCCATGTCCCGCTGGCGGCGCAAATCGGCGATACACTGCTCCTCCGCCAAGCGGTCGCGCTCGAACCACTCCTGCTCCTCCACCAGGTGGTCGCGCTCCAACAAGTCCTCGATCTCCTCATTGCCATCTAAAGACCGATAGAATGCCTCGTCCCTCTGTCTGCCTTCCGGTGAAAAACCGAACACTAGTTCCGGCGGTGACCACCTCCGGCCTCGCCTGTCACGGACGGGCGAGGGCATGGCGGACGTGGCGAGAGCGAGGATAAGTGGGCCAGCGACGTCGGGCCGATGGGGGCTTATGAGGATAGGGCGAGCTGGGTCACGGTGCCACCATAGAAGGTCGGGAAACAGTACTTATAGGCGGAAGGTAGCGCGACGGTCATCGAAATTCAATGCATAATTAAGCAGGCATGGCTTAGCGCTCCAGCTTGCCGTGGAAAACTATAGAAACTGAAATTCTGACAGTGCCGTCCCGTCCCGTCCGTGCTGGGTCGCACGCCGGCATGACGGTCAAACGAGTGCACTCGAATCATCTCCCTCCTTGTCAATAATGATTCCATGGATTTAAAAGGCCCGCAACAATTAAAGCGCATCTTTTTTCGCATCAGTTAGCTGCCTTAATTACGGTCGGCTGCATGCAGACGCTCAAAATCGCTCGCAGCCAGTACGCGGAGCAGCATGCAATGAGTCGCAGCCAAGGGCATTAGTTGATTAACTTTAGCTGGGAGATAAGGCATTTAGCTGGGAGATAAGGCATTTGCGAACTCGAATCATCCAGATGAGGTACTCCCTCCTTGTCAAAAATCATTCCACCACTCATCGTCTACTATGGTTGGTGGGATTTTTGAATTAAGTCCTGCAAACTGAAAAGGAGGTAGTACGTGCGTGATCCGCTATTTATTTGTGTAGGATCGAGTAGGTCGTTTTTTGAATTGAGCCATGCAAACCGGAAAGGAGGTAGTACGTGCGTGATCCGCTATTTATCCGTGTAGGATCAAGTAGGTCGGATAGTGTACGTGTAGGATCGAGTAGGTCGGATGGTGTACGTGTACAATCGCATTAACTGATGAACATTCACTGGGAGATAAGGCATTTGCGAACATTTTTGCTGGCAGTTTCTTCAGATTCGCATGGCATTTTCTTCAAAGCAGCTTGTCAGTTTCTTCAGAGGTAGGCATTTTTACTCAAAAAACTGCCACTTCAGATCTTGCATCGCAACTAAAACTGCTAGGAGCGCATTAGTAGGCTAGCTAGTGATCGATCAGTAACTTGTAAACACTGAGCGAACAGATATAAGGAACTGTTAATGCATCTCAATGATTCACATATCATATACAAATATGTAGCTCCAAAAGCAAAGATCAGCCACAACTAAAACCAACTAGTACGATTCCCATACATAAGATCAACATGTTAATGCATCTCAATGATTCATAGATCATATACAAATATGTAGCTCTAAAAGCAAAGATCTAGAAAAAACATATGTTCTTCCTACTAACATGGATGCTTCTCTTGGCCAACATTCAGTACATACTGAAAGACAATTTGTTGTGAAGTCTACAATTCCTCTTGCAAACATAAGTGGTTTCACCAACAGCTGGAACCATCAGAATGAACCACACATGATGGAGGAACATTCACTGCAATATGATTTGGTCTTCTCTCGATCACACGGCGAGACTATTTTCGGAATACAAACTTTAACTTAGGCAAAATGATGCCCATTGTATAATCAGACCAAAGCAATGAAGCACCTAGTGTTGGCCAATAAATAGTACATTACTACTTTTCTGCAGTCCATGAAGTGACTATCCAATCTTTCTGTGTCTATTTTTTCAAATGGCACTGCATGCAGTGACTATACTTATCTCTTGTGCAGTTCAACCAAAATTGCGGTCACTTTGTGTGTTTGCCAAATAGCAACGGGCAGACATCTCTGTCTGCACAAATATCAAGCAGCTAGTAAACATATACCCACCTTGTATTTTCGGTTTAAACATGTCTCTTCCTCTTAGCATCTATCATGTTTTGCACTGGACAATTTGATACAGTCATGTTTTGCCCTGGACAATTTCATACTGAATTGATTTGCTTGTTCAGAGCAGAAATATAGCGCCTATTCTTCATCAGACCAAGGATATCCATGTTCGTAGTGATGGAAGAGGTGAAATCGATACAACCGAAATTGAGCATCCAATCATTGAATCCTGTCCTGCACCTCCAATGTAGGTCCACCCTGCCAATAAATTCACATCCAAAGCACTAGTATTACTATCTAATGACAGTACAAAAGAGTAGCAAGATAGTAGCAACCCATGTACCTTCTTAATGAATAGCTCATAGTGCCACCAATTGGATATAAAGGTTTGGAAGAAAACATGCTCCTAATGTTGAACCAGTTCGACTTTTTGTGGAGTTCCACTAAAATCGAGCATCCCTGTTTGCATAGATATTGAAAGTGTGATCACTATAAAAGTGGCATTAGTTGAAGCATAGACTCACAAATATAAGCGTTCCAATTTCTTAGTGGGAAAAGGTTTCTATAAGTTCTAGCACTGGAAGATTTCCATAAGCTCTAGCACTGGAAGATTTCTATAAGAATTAACTATACAAAATGTAAAGGTAACAAGTTTCAGCATTGGTATACTAGCTGTGCAAGAGCATTAAACCAAATACAAAAGTCCGAAGGTAACTATCATTATTAACTAATGACAGTATTAAAAAATTGCAAACCATGTACCTTCAAGGTAAATATCATTTCAAACTCTGGTGAACATGAAAAATTGCTATCCCAATCTTAACAAAGGTGTGGCTAGCTTTACTGGCAGTATTTGAGTGAACTCTACACCCTCTGTACCAATGCTGAAACTTGTTACTCTGGGAAAGCTTGCCACACCTTATATATGTCGATACGCTAATGCAACACCATTCAAATAGTACAAATATACACTAATCAACTGGCTAGTGGAACAATGGAGTAATTTTTTATTATGTGGTAGAGTATAATGGTTTTACTGAACTGATCTCCATAAGCTAGCACTTGAAGATTGCTATAAGAATTAACAATACAAAATGCAAAGGTAACAAGTTTCAGCATTGGTATACTAGCTGGCAACAACATTAAACCAAATACAAAAGTCTGAAGGTAACTAGCATTATGAACTAATGATAGTATTTTTTTGCAAATCATGTACCTTGAAGGTATATATCATTTCGAACTCGAGAGGACCTGAAAATTGCTATCCCAATCTTGATAGTCGATTAAACATAAAACTTGACCAAGCGAATCAAAGAAAACAGCCAGATAAGGAGGTGCCCACTCTTGACCTTTCCTCTTGTCTTCATAATTTTTTGTGCAGTTTAACCAAAATAAAATGACATCAGCGCCTTGGCATTTTGGTGACACTATACAAAAAAATGATTTATCTCATGAAAGTGAGGTATGTAATCTATAAGCATTAACAGTGCAAAAATCTGAAGGTAGTAACAAGTTTTGTCGTTGGTATACTGCGTGTACAACAACATTAGAATGCCTTAGCTGAAAAATGTTTAATACATCCACAATCAACAACTAACCCTGAAATAATCCAGAGACATTAAATGGCATTGCTTAAATTTATCGGTGGCATTAGACTGAGTGCGGCATTAGTTAAATGTGACATCACTTTAGCAGTAGCATTGGTTGACTTTACCGCTGGCGTTATACTAACAGCAAAAAAGTGGCAATAAGAGCACGCGAGACCTATTCAGACAGTGGGCGCACCAGTATGATGTACCTCCACGGACGCATAGAGTGGTGAGGGAGGTAGGGTTGCCCAGAGCAACAAATATCCAGGCAGCATATGTGGATTACGTCCCATTTTTGTTATGTTCAGCCACCTTTTTCCTATGTGAGCACAACAAACCGATCGACCTGGTCATTCTCTATTGCGTTGTCATACCTTTCTACCCTTCTTCAACCAAGAGACACGAGACTCGTTCCTTAGCTACTGATTTTCCCCTTTTCAACCTAGATGCGGGTTCGATGCCTACTCTCTTGGATAGTACAGTCTCCCTTCCTTTCCTTATTCAACCCAGACATGGATTAGTCTGCATGAAGTAGGGTTTCCTTTAATAGTGCAAATTAAGGTTTTCGTCTGCGTGACCAACAGTGCAGAGGATAGCAAATTGGGAAGATGGTGGAGTGGAAAAAGATCCACATGCAGCGACGTGGCAGATGCGGGCAATAGAACAAGGGTATAGTTTGAAAAGAGGTAGCATACCTGAGGGTCAGCGGGAAGTGGCTTCGCTCGTGGTCGTCGTCCTCCGCACGCACTACGACAGTGAGCTTGGGGACGGAGGTCATCTCGCGCGGGCGCTAGGTCTGAGGGGACGGCGTTGTCGTTAGTGTGTGACCTCGCTCGTCGACGATGAGTGCGTCAACGCTGCACGTCCTTTTCTTCCCCGACGGATCTGTGAACACCGGTGAGGAGGGAGAGAGAGGCCGTCTTTTTTAGATCTGGAGAGAGGGTGATAGTGTGAGAAGCAAGTGGGCAGCCCTTAGCAAGAAAGCTCTGAAGCTCCAGCCTATATATCTTTTTATACTACTAGTACTAGAGGTGGAGTAGTGGTAGAGTAGTTTATATTTTCTCTACAAACATTACCAGTTAGTCGTGCTTCAGAACTGGATGGCACACCATTAAAAAAATAAAGGTCGATAACTAATGCGGCACCTCGGGCCAACGCGGCCAGATCGCATTTTGCACGAGAAATTACACACCATGTTTCGTTGACATGTGGTCCCGTGTACCAGATGAATGGCTCCAAGTTCAACCACCGTGATGCTAGGTGCGAGCCGAGGAACAATGTTGGAGAGACCCCCCTCATAATTTTCCTATATTGGTCGTTTGATTCATAGGATAGAATGCTATATGATTTTTTTCCTATGTAATCATGTTTTAATTGGCAATCTAACATCCACTCCAACTTTTGTTTCACTTCCTTTGATCCTACGAAGAGAGTACTTGCTCTAAATGATGTGCCGCTGCAAGAGCCGCCTATATTAATTAACCATGCTCTAAAAAGGTGGACCGGCTTTGGCTATAGTAGTACTGTAGGTTAGTAGGTGACCTTGCGCTTGGCTCTTCTCCTCTTCCGGAAGCCGAACAATAATGATGGTACTACTTCTGGCAATCTGACACCAAATGAACTGATGCACGTCCACCGCTTGTAAGCAAAAGTTTCTCCTCGTGCTGCGAGCCACCGCGCACGCGTTGGCGAGGGAGAAGGCATAGTAAGCAAGCTTCTCGTCATTCTGCGAGTTGACGGGACACATCAAAGTTACATATTTATTAGTACTCTCTTCAAAAAGGGCAGACCATGTTCATGGCTACCATCCCGTTCTCTGTCATTGAGTACGTGCACTATTCACGTGCCATCGAGGAGAAAAAATATTGCGTAGTACTAGGTGCCATCGAAGTGCACGACTCACTTACGCACTGCATATCTCCATTTTCTTGCATGACAAGCCACATTGATGCTAGATGTCCCGTGTGTCATGGAGGCATATAGTATGATTTTGTAAAATGGAGGCATATAGATGTCCCGCGTGCTGGCAATAGGATGAACAAAGCTCATGTTTTAAACGAAAGAGTGGAAGAACATAGATTCCCGATGACCGAGAAGGAGCTACAAACCTCGGGGTGGAGCGTCTACACTCATAATATTTTATATTATTCAGCGATAACTAATGCGGCACCTCGGGCCAACGCGGCCAGATCGCATTTTGCACGAGAAATTACACACCATGTTTCGTTGACATGTGGTCCCGTTCCAACATGTCAGTGAGACGACGACGAGTCCTTTTGTACAATTTCCGAAAGGACGTGTAGGCCAGGGCGCCTCTTCGTGTACCGTGGAAAATTGGCAACCGTCCACCGACTCTTCGCCTTTCCCTCTCGATTTGGAACTGTTGTCGCACGCTCTTCCTCACTCCTCCATTTGCCTTCACCCTTCCTTCTGCCATTGTTCGATCATCTTCTCCATGGAGGGAACAAGCCGAAAATGACCCTGTTATTCTTGCCCCGATCTGAAAGATGACGTGGTGGGGGAACTCATTGATCGGTGCGATGTCATCACCTCGGCTAGCATGGCAGGTTCGTTCAAGAACATTCTCGACTCAACTAATAACATCATTACAAGGAACCTAAGGGCCCAAGAGTGGTTTGATCTCCCCTATCTTCTTCGTCGTGACCCTGCTGACTGGCATGGGGACGAGGGAAGCCTCGCCGTGTGCAAGTTGATGCCGCTTGATAATGATAGGTATGATGTTAAGATGCCATTGCTTGAGGGCAAGCATTGGGCAGGCGCAAATGGAGATTGGGTTGTTTATATTGGGTACAATTGCGAGTGGGAACTTATGAATGTGTACACTCGTCAGTGGATTCCACTTCCAAAAAACTCCGAGTGCCCTGAGGTTGAGCACATAGATGATCTACGTACGTTCAAATATGATCATGGTGACTGTCGTCTACGGAAGATAGCAATTTCTTGAGTTCCCAACCGCTCTTGGAATTACAAGAACTATAAAGTTGTTGCTATCTTCGACAAGTTTGTTGCCGTCCTTCGTGGTTCGACTGGATGGATATTGCTCAAAAATCAGTTTCTATACACGGATGTGTACTGTGATGCAATTGAATACAAGAGGCTTGTGTTTGTTGCCACCACTCGTGGCACTATTTTTGCATGGGATCCTTATTGTTTCGGTATGTTTGTCTTCGACCGTAAATATAATTGTTTCATCCACATGCATGTGAGTTAGCAAGTTTCCCTTCTCTACTAATTAACCTTCTTGTGTTTCCAAGGTCCTGTGAACATTCCACCACCTATACTTGAAAAAATTTATAACCAAGGGGGAGATGACGATGGTGATGATCACGAGCAGGGACCATATGCTCACTGGTGGCTGGCAACTAATTCCAATGGATCACCACTTCTTGTCTGTATACAGCCCACTGCTGATGTTACTACTGAGGGAGCAGGTGTTGTCTCCCATGGTCGCACTCTCCGGACCTATTCCAACACCCGTTCCATGGTATTTGGGATGGATACTAGTGTGCTAGCGCCAACACCTTCTCCCTGGTAAAATACTGATAGTCTTGGCGCAAACTCGCTCTTCCTTGGACAAAACTATCCAATGATGGTGAAAGGCGATCCAACTGCTGTTGAGACAACATTACTACCATTTATGAGAAGCAATTGTATCTATACGTCGGACATTGCGGTGGCTCCCTACCCTGGTCATGATATAGTAGGCCGCTTCAGCCTGGATGATTAGTCCTGCGTTGGTCTCGAGATTGACACTAGCTGGTCCTTCCCAAAGAATCACTTGTGGTTCAAAGCAAGCGTTTCCAACGCCGAGGATTGGTTGAGTTGAAGTTCATTTCATTGCTTGTTATTTGTTGTGTGATGAAAACTTTAGTATTTATAATGTATCCTCGTTGTCGTTGTGGGTTGATGACCTGTTGTAGGTAATAAAATGATATGCCTGTGATAAACTTACTAAATTTATGAATGGCTTTCGAGTCGCTTCTCTGAGTGGGTGCTGCGACGAGGAAAAATATATTTTCCGAATACATAATTGTACGTGCTTTGCAACAGGTTATCGGATGAGGCCAATCAACTATAGTACACTATTTGTACTAGCTTCACATGCTGCACCATCTCTACGTCTATGTACGTAATACAACCGGTTTTAAACTTGAGACCAGCCACCCATCCTCACAAAGAACACTTTTTAAACTAGCACAGACTCCAGGAAATTTGGCCACAGTGTGAGGTGGGCCATATGTTAATGTGTTCGCTGTATGTAACCAGCACCTCGAATCCTCGATACTACTACTATAAGTAGTAGGAGTAGTAGGGTGGCATGGGCCAGAATAAGCATTCACGTCCAGGAGTACGGCACACGCCACCAGCACGACTTCCATCTGTCACCATATTTGTTGGAGTCCGTGCTACATCAATCTCTTCAACCTCGTCGTTTCTCTAACTCAGCCATCGTGTGGCGGGCAAGGTGGGGGTTTGCCGATAGTCGGTTTCCTCAAATGCGGTCCCACTTGTAAGGCCAACTCCAACGCACAACCCCGAACAAACCTCCGTTTTGCCCGGATTATGTCCGTTTGGGTAGGGCAATGGGGTCATGTCCGGGCCATTTCTCGGATACGGTGGCCGTGCGCCGAACGCGCGAACGCATCCCGGCCGCGTACATTTTTCTTTGCAAACACATATCTTTTTTTCATCATTGATTTTTTGGTACATGGAAATACATCACCAAAATTTTGACTAGAAAAACAAGAACCACAAGAATACATTTTAGAAGATATCCAACTTCCATAACTGCTCCTGTAAGTTGGATTAGTGCCTTCTTGATACATTCATTGTTGATCTGCGGAGGCTCGATCCTGCGTGCTTCTTCTTCTTCGAGTGTAAAGAATTAGACGTGTCTAGCCTCTATTCTATCAACAAGTGCACTAGTCTCATCTCTAGCTTCTATGCTAGCTAAAACTGCTAGAACATCTACTAAATTGCGCTCTATCAATATATCGTTGTAGTCTTCTTCCCAATACCAAAACTTGCATCCATTCTACACAATAAAATTTTAAGTTAGCACAACTAGTATAATCCGAGAGCACAACCGAAGATTTGGTCGAGTTCTTCCTCCTTTTGCCGACACGTGGGACATCCAGCATCCAGGTCGTGTCATGCAAGAATATAGAGTGGTAGTTGATGCCACATGATGTGCATCTTGGGTTAAACTGTAAATAGAATCTTACTACTCTTGAGTAACTCCAAAAGCGGCCATCGAAGATCTTTATTGGATTTGTTTTTCATCACCAGCACGTCGAGGTGAAAGATGTGCAGGTTCAGTGGGTCCTCTTGCGTTTTCACTAACATGTGGGACCGCATATGAGCAAACAGACGATGGGCTCCATGCGTCTGCTGGCTGGCTGAGAAGAGAGATAGAGGAGGGCTGAGCACGGACTCCAGGAAATTTGTTCTACGTAACCAGCACCTTAATATTGTGGGTGGCATGGGCCATAACTAGAATTCATGTCTAGTAGTACGGCACATGCCACCCACATGAGTCCCAACCGACACCAATTTTCTTGGAGTCCGTGCAACATCCATCTCTTCTCCCTCCTGTTTTCTCAGCCATCGTGCAGTGGGCGGGGTGGGGGTTTGCCGATAGTCGGTTTGCTCAACTGAGGTCCCACTTGTAAGTGAAAATGCAACACAACACGCATTCCCCCTTGAGCGGCGTGCCGGACCAACCGTGTGGGGGTGCGACGCGAACACGGCAGGCTTTTCCTTTTGAACTTGTAACTTGTAAAATTTGGTTTTGCTCCATGGCGCGACCGATAGATAGAAATAACAATTTTCACCAGAGTAATGAGAAGTTTGTTTCTGGCGCAGTTCATGCATGGAGTACGTAGGAAAATTATGAAGTTGATGCGAAAGGTAAGATAATTACTAGTAGTACCATATACTACTACATGGATTTGACGGAAAGATAAAGATACATAAGGATCCATCAACGACATCCTCACGCCCTAGTGCACTGGGTCACCAACCTACGTGTGAGGAGCAGCGGCGTTGGCGGCAAGCTCAACGTGCTTCTGAACAATGCCGTCCAAGGTTGCCCTGCGTTCCAAGAAGGCCAACGTCCTATCGTCCTCCTCTTGCATGTAGTAGTCCTTATGGATGATTTGCGCATAGACGTGGGTGATTATGTCGATGGTGTCTTGCTGCGCCAGGCGCTGTGTGGCGAGCGTGACCTCGAGGTGGACATTCTCCGGCGCGACGGCGGGCAGTCGTAGTGCCACTAGTGCGTCGAAGAGGTTGTCACCATGGAGGCCGTTGAGGGTGGCAGGCATCGCAGAGCCTGGGCGCGTGGGCTGGAGGCGTACGTCAAGGTCGTCCGCGAGCTTCTTGACGACGGTGAACTTATCGAGGAAGTCGACGAGGACCTCGTCGAACATGGAGAAGAAGCTGTCTTCCAAGCGGCCCCTCACCCTGGTGGCCTCAAGCACTACATGGAGACGTTCCTCGGTGCCGGGCCGCAGGCCGGCGTCGTGGACCATCTCGCACAGCCGGCTGATGCTCGCGCTCATCGCCTCCATGGGTCTAGCTTCTAGTCAACTGATCTTGCGATTGGAGTGATCACTCTTGCCCTTGGGTGCGTAGGTGCGTAGGATTTCGTAGATTGGACTGATGGGAGCCTTTATATGAGAAGTGTAGACTGCATTGAATTCACGTGCGTGTTGGCCATCTACTCCTCACCCCTCTACTGCACCTGCCTTTGGCTGTATGACAGGTTGGCCAGCCACCCGTTGGGTCCACGTGTCATACACCCAAAGGCAGGTGCAGTAAGTCAATGAAGTTGCTTCCCCCTCCATGCCCGTGCATGCTTTCAATGACTTGAAACTACCAAACATCACATGCAATGGTTAGTTAATCGCATGTAATCCTATTAAGTAGCAAAAAGACATTAAGTTATATCGCCAATAGGAATAAAACAATACACATATTTATTTACAGAGGGAGTAGTACATTTTTGGTGACATGCATTACTAGGTATTGCTAGTCAAATACTAAATCCAGATGGACATGGTAGTACTACTAAATCAAGACGGTGGTGCTAGTACTAGTAGTAGTACTACTACCAATGTAGTAGTAGCACTGTACTACCTGTTGGTCAAATTATTACGTGCTGCTCCTCATAGTGACGTGACAAGACCGTACGTCGGAGATGACATGTAATGCCCAGGATGGGACTATATCTCCTACGTGTCGAGGCACGACTTAAAGATATAAGCCCATTCTGGTATGATCGCAAGTTTGGTATCTTTGCACGACTCATGTAAAAGAGGGATTAAATTGAAAAGGAGATAGTTGGCTTACACTCGCCACTTCACACAATACAATACATAAGCAATTCATCATTCAAAACATCACAACCCGACTACGGGCGAAGATCCAAAAGAAAGATACCAAAACAACATAAAGCCACAGGTCTAGATCGAATCCTAGTAGAAACCACTACTGATCGTCGAAAACGTCACAAGCATACGGCCACTCTCTTCATCGAGCTCCCAGAAGTACTTGAACCAGCTCCTGCGTCATTCTCGGCTGAACCTGCATCTGGTGTTGTAGTATCTGTGAGCCACGAGGACTCAGCAATCCCATAACCATGGGTATCAAGACTAGCAAAGCTTTGTGGGTAGGAAGAGGTAAAGTGGTGAGGTTGCAGCAGCGGCTAAGCATAATATGGTGGCTAACTTACGAGTACAAGAGTAAGATGAGCAGCTATGCAAACGGTCGCAAAAGAAGTGATCGCTAAAGATCCTGAACTACATACGAATCAAACATAACCCCACCGTGTTCTCTTCTCAAAGTGAAAAGAGACAGTCATGGTTACTCACACAGTTGTGTGTTTTACTTCGGATCCTCTGTCAAGTTTTCTACAACCGGACATTAACAAATTCCAATCTGCCACATAACCGCGGGCACGGCTTTCGAAAGATCATAACCCTGCAGGGGTGTCCCAACTTAGCCCATCACAAGCTCTCACGATTAGCTGAAGTGATAAATATAATATCATCACCCCTTATCTTAGCGAAATCCGATCAGGCTCGGCATCCCGGTGCACAAGACATTTCGACAATGGTAAAACAAGTCCAGCAAGACCTCCCGGTGTGTCGACACCCTGATAGTAGCCGCGCGTATCTCGTCTCAGGCCACGACCGAGTGGGCGATTCTACAGGTTTATATCAATCCTCGAGTTTCCTCGTGGTGACCCCGCAGACTCCCCGTTTGGGACCAACACCATCAGCACTGGCCCCCCTGCTATGTAGAATTAAGAACCCGAGGATGCGACTCCCTATGCAAATTTAATTAATTAATTAAGTTGTTATTATGAGGCAAATTAAAACCAATGTTGGGCCTTGCTGGAGGAGTTTTATTCAAAGTCGAACTGTCAAGGGGTCCCCATCCACCCATCGTGTAAGGAACGCAAAATCAAGGAACATAATGCCGGTTTATCGGCGCCTAAGGTGGCATGAGTGGAACAAAACACCGAGCAAAAGGCCAAGCCTTCCACCCATGCCCAGTATATAGGTGTGTTAAATAATAATTATAGATATTGTGATATTCCAACAACAAGTTCCCACCTGGAACGATCTTCATCTTCACCTGCAACTAACAACGCTATAAGAGGGGCTGAGCAAGCGGGTAACATAGCCAAACAGTGGTTTTGCTAGGAAGGTGTCAAAGGTTAGATGTTTCATGGCAACAAGGAGAGGGCTGACAATAAAAGATGGGTAGCGCGACATGTAACGATAGCATCGAGACAACTAAGCATGGCAATGGTAGTAAAGGTATCCAAGGGTATGATCATCTTGCCTGGGATTCCACAAGGAAGAAGAACGGATCCATGAAGTAGTCGGAGCAACATAGTCGAGCGAATCCTCACAACTCCGGAACGAAACCGAAGCTAACAAGAGAAGCAACCGGAAAGAAGCAAACAACACGATAAACATACAAGCATAAACATGGCATAAGATGCACATCCAAGTATGATGCATGTCCGGTTTAATTATGCATGGCATGGCAAAGTGCACAAACAAGACTACAAGTTAAGTGGAGCTCAAATTGACGAAACACCACATTTATTTATTTAATTGACTCTCGTTTATTTACGAGACAAGGTTAAATGTTCGTTAACATGGCAAGAGGTGAAGCATAATAAAACTACACTATTTAGGCAAGTTTAAATGAGGCCGGAAATAACAACAACAATTCCGGAAAAACCCCATGAGCATGTTTAGTAACTTTTAAGCAAACAACAATTCACACATATAATGTTGTTAACATGATGCGGATGACATGATCAAGTTTATGCAAGTTTTATTGAAAGTTGACATGAAGAAGATATGAAGTATTGTCACCGTGGTGGAAGAAAAGGGTGCCACGGCAACGATCCGAAAATGATGCAACGGCAACATCTCGGTTCCGGTAACTCGTTGAGAGACCGGTGCAAAAGAATGATCGGCGTGAGCGAGTCGAACAAGAAGAAAGGTGGGGTGATCCCGTCACCGGGTTCCCACGGGTCGGCGACGAGGCAACCGAGGAGCGCAACAAAAGATGATACGGGCACGGAGCACACAAGGGAAACATTCCATACAAAACATGCATGCATTCAACCACGGGTCATCGTCTCGGGGTTATACCTTCGAAACATTCGTTTCGGGGCGGTTCGAGTCGTCGAGGGACGTAGTGGAAGTAGTGGTACACGGGTCGACGGTAGTGGAAGTAGACGTTCTCGCGAGTCGTGGTACACGTTCGTAGAGGGAAGTAGGCGTTCACGTTCGGAGAGGTACACGCAGTCTTCGGCGGCGGTAGTTGTACTCGTACGTAGAGGTACACATTCCGTAGATGTTCGGGGTCGGTGTCGTGGTACTTGGGGTTCTCGTTCTTGCGACGGTAGTGGTACTTGACGTTTCGCTGTGTAGTCGAACTTGAGGGTCGTCGATGTCGTGGTACTTGTTGTAGGGGTACTTGTCGCGTCGAAGTTGACGTCGGGGTACACGTTTTATGTAGTGGTACTTGTTTCGAAGATGAACTTGACGGTCCTCGTCGATGTCGCGGTACTTGTCGAAACAACACCGGATGAAGTGGTACTTGAAGAGGACTTGGCGGATCCAGCCGCCGCGGTACTTGTTCACGGTTCGTAGGCGAACACGGGGCGACGGTAGTCGTTCACGGGTCGTTGTAGAGGTACTTGGCGAGACTGTGCGTAGAGGTACTTGCTGCTCCGAGCACATGGCAGCAACTTGGCGAGGAGGTCCACACGAGCACTCGATGGGGTCAACGCGCAGGATCAGGACGATGCAGGGCGGCGGCAACCTTGCGCAGATCGCGCGGCTGGCAGGTGGAGCAGCAGAGGCCTGGGGCACGCTGGAGAAGAGCCCCTGGCGGCAACGGCGGCCGCTGGAGGGAACGAGGCAGAGGCCTGGGCACGGCTTTGCTTGAGGTGGCGCTGGACGAGGCAGGTGCTGCGGAGGAGGACGAAGGAGAGGGCGCTCGGGGTGCCGAGGCTGGCCGGAGCAGAGCGCTGCGGCGGTGCTCGCGCTGGACGGCGCGCTCCTGGCCGGCCCTGGTACGGCTGGAGGTGAGGCACACGTCTTGGCGGCGGACGGCTCGGCCTGGAGACGGAGGGAGGAACGGCGCTGCGGTGTCGTGGTGGTACTCAGTGGCGTGCTGCGTCGGGCTTGGGACGGCGCTCGAGGACGGAGCAGGGGCGGAGGACGAGGCCAGCTCGGGCGAGGCGGCCGGCGGCCCTGGTGGCGCGGCT
>LR738713.1:90702312-90728163 GCA_902687465.1 Secale cereale | reverse complement strand
AGCGAGGGGGAGAAACGATCGAGGGAGAGAGAGTGGCGGCGCGCTGAGGGAGAGGGAGGAGCGAGGGGGTGCGAGGGGATCGGGTGCAGCGGTTCTAGGGTTAGGAGGAATTTGGGCCGGATGGCCTCGGGCCAGGAGGGATGGTGGCCTGGGCCAGCTGCGGTTGGGCCTATGGGCCAGAAGGGATGTTTGGGCTGCTGGGAGGCCTAGAGGCCGGCGGCTGGGCCCTCCCTTTTAACTGATTTTTAGCAGAAACCAAAAGGAGAAGGAAAGAATGAGGAGGGGGGTTAGGGAAATAGTTAGCACAAGGGACTAATTTTCTCGGGCTCATAAAAATGAGCACGGACCGAGAAAATAGAAAAGGCATGAACGAAAAAAATATAATTCAAACATATTTGAATTTAAGTCAAATGGGTTTGAACTAAGACTTGATTATTGAAGGGTTCAAAAATGTTCGGATTTTTGGAGGAGCCTCGATAAAACGGATAAGAATTGTTGGCCAGGTTTAGATGGTGAAACTTGGAGTGAAATAGGCATGGGGAAAATTATGCAAGTGTGTTGGGTGAATTCCGACAAATGGAATAATTATTTATATAGCTCCCTAAATATTGGGAGGATATGTTATAAAGAGAAGTCATCCTTCCCTCGATTTATATGGACCGAAGGTCCACACAATTTATTTAGGTTGAGATGCAAAATAAATATGACATGATGGCATGATGACAAGATGCAATGCAAAAATAAATAACACAACTCAAAAGAAACACACGGAAGAACCCGGAACATCTGGAATCTTCTGGAATCTTCTGGGACGTCAGTCTTCGGGCATCACAACTCTCCCACACTAACAGAGGATCTCGACCCGAGATCCTAGAGATGGCACCGGGTAGAAACTAAAAAAGAATAGGTAAAACAAAGTTGCTTCTTTGACAGACGAGTGAAACCACGAACCTGAGAGGTTAACCAATCTTGAAAGAAAGAATAGAATGGAGATGAACGAAGATGAAACACTCCGTTGGAAAAGAGGAACAAGGAACATAACAAGAACCTTGTAGGTTAGAAGACATGAAGCAAGAGCTCACGGATGACGAAAGAATTTCAAAACCACTCCGGTTAAAACAAGATGGAGAAGGAATAAGAACATAATAATTTGGACATCACTCCGTCTGAAAATCGAAGGAATTAACATGAGCTTTAGGAGGTGGAATGATACTTGAAGAAATCAACAACACAATGCCTCTGAAACAATTAAAAGAATGGCACAAGGGGTAAGGAGGATTAAGACATCACTCCGGTTAAAAAGATAGGCAAAAACTTGATAAAATGACGGAACTAGAATGAAGAACACAACACTCCGGTTAAATAGACAAGCAAGGGAAGAATATGATCTTGAAAAGAAAACAAGATGATGGTCAAAGAGAGCAATATCACAATGCCTCCGGAACGAGAGAATAGATGCAAGATCATTGGGAAGAAAGAACGGAGAAGAAAAAGACAACTTCTCCCATGAATGAATTGCAAATCATCCTTACGAAGAAGGGTTGAACGGAGTTGTTGGAAAATCAACAACGAAAAGAATAAGCTCGTTGTGGGCTTATGGAAAACATCTCAAAGTTATGAGGTGACAACCAGCCGCTGACGAAAACAATTGATTGGATTGAGATCAACAAAGGAGACGATAAACTTATTTCACCGGAATGATAAATGAAGAATTTGGGTCATTTATAAGCACCACAATACAACAATCCTTAGGGAAAGCTTTTAGGTGAATCATAACCCAAGATAACTCCAACGAATAAATTGAATGGTTGGAAAGATCTCCTGAACAAAGAAAATGATGGGTTTAAATATCCCATTCCTGACAACTTGTGAATCATGAAACAAGAAGGAAAATTGTCAAAAATGGCATACCACCATCTCAAACAATAAAGGTAGAGAGAATTGCACTTCGAAATGCAAGAAGAAGAATGCTTGAGCTCCAACAAGAATCTTGATGAAGACTTCGAGGATGAATTAAATCATGAGAACCACCATGAAGAACTCCGGTAATGAAAGCATGAGAAGTGAAAGATGAAAAGAATAAGACTCAAGGCCTGCGAAGAATTAGATGGAGCTTTGAAATGATATAATTGAAATAACTTGAAGCTCCGGAAAACAAGATGAAGAATTTAGAACCGAGAATATGATATGATGAACAAGCTCCGGAAAACAGAGATTAATCACTCCGAGGAAAAAATAAGAATAAGATTTACTGTATGCTTATCCTTCATCAAATTAAATTGATGACCAGCAAACGGATTTGGCATACTACTTATTCTCGTTGCAAAGAATTAAAGAGAGATCTCGCACAAGCTTGGGAATAATCTTGAACGAACCACCGGTAGGATTGTGAAAAGAACAAATGAATTAAAACGATAGCAACGGAAGGGTAATCATGAAAGAACCACCGTAAGAATATGGAGACAAACGAAGAGGCATCAATGAAGAATATTTGGAGGACAAGTTGAAAACTGGGAACGAAGAAATATTCTCAAATGATGGCCTTCGGAGGATCACAATAGGAAGAATTCATGAAATGCTTCGGACGGGTATAAAAAGAATTCCTCACAATCGAAACAATAATGAGGATGGCATGAAGCTAGAACCACGAATCTTCAAGAGAACGGGCCAAGGTTTGAGACAAACTCTTCTTCGGTCTTCAAAAACTGAGAAGACGATGAGAAATGCCATGAAGAATTGTTGAGCACTCCGAAATGAAGAATTAAAAAGGTTGAAACAACGATGAAAAGAATTTGAAAGTGATCTTGGAGAAGGCATGTGACTGATGGAAATCATTCTTACGTCACACTTTGAAAAGAATTTGAGTATAACTCCAGAAAAATAGAAGAGTCAGGTAAGATCCTGGGAAACGACCTGTGGGTTAGGGCCCACTAAAGAAATCACCGTTGAAAAGATTGCTGAAGAGATATTGCACCGGTTGAATTAAATGGCTTGAATAAGATGATAATCCTCAAAAATAATTTGAACGGATTAAGAATGGAATTATGAATCTTTAGCACTCCGGATATGAATAGCAAGAGGAGAATGATTAATTGGTGCACCGGAATAAGAAAACATTGTGAAAAGAGGAAAAGGATAAGATCAACACCGAAATCTTGAATTACATCCACCGGCAGAATTTAAGAACAAAAGAATAAAAAATTTGGAGCTCTTGAGCATCTTCACGATAATCACCGGATAAGAACATCGAAGGAAAAGAATGAAGAAATATCACATGAATAAAATGGATATTTCGTCTGAGAATTTTCTTGCTCCGGGAAGAAGAAGGGTGGGAGGGTGGGGAAAACAAAGACAATTTGGGATGAACAAAATGGACACCAGTTGAAAAAAGAATTTAACATGACCATCTTGATGATCAAGAAGAATTAGCACTCCCATAGAAATATGAGAACACCGATTAAGAAAGGTATGGAATCAACATTTGACATCGAAGCAACTCGAATACCAGAATCAAAACAAAACAACGGATATATATGTTTATGAAGAAGATTATGTTGCAACATATCTATCCGAACAGAGAATTGAACGAATGAATTCCGTAGGTACAACAACTTGTCGAGAAGCCACTTGGAGAACAAAAGGTAAATAAAAGCAACAAGGAACAGATGGAACAAACACAAGATAGAAGCTTCGTCCGACATATTCGTGCTGAAAGCTCATGGAACGTGTTACAAAAGGGTTTTGCAATCCCCGGATCAGCATAGCCAAGGACCCTTTAAGATGCAACTCCCGATCGGAACAAGCCCATAATATCACTTCACTCAATGTAGAACCCCGAACTCCATATCATGCACTCATTGGAAGAATGCCTAGAACTACTAGATGAACCCACCTATTAATTTCCGAAAGTTTCCAGTTATGCAATCAGGTGTTGGGGATACAGGGGAAGCATCGCGCACTCAACTCTAATCCTACATCCAGCTGTATCCATCCTTCAACACATAACCAGTTATTTTCGGAAACCGTTTACCTCGGACCTTCGAAACGCATCCACTATACAAGCTATGGCAATACTCCCGAACTACCTCCCCAGTACTGGGTGATGTCGGGGTTATCTTGCCACTAACCGCATAGGAGAGTTTTCGATGTCGGCCGTCTTAAGTATTCTAGAACTGATGCGATATATTTGTGACGACAACACCTCGGAGCTCAACTCCCCGGGACACTGCCACAACCCCTAATGACAGGAGGCATCGAGAACAATGTTCTCGTCACAAAGACATCGGAACAATCCAAACAATACTTGCGTGATCCTAAAAAAAAATTTGGTGCAATTTTGAGAGTAGAAGAGATAAGAGTAATCATCAGGAGTCCTTACCAGAGTGAAAAGAGAAGAGGAGCAAAGAATTCCTACTCTCCGATATAAATATAGGACTCAAAACATTTCCAAGTGTGTGCCTAGACTCAACCGTCAACGATTCGATCAATCAGTGGGGGCTTCTAGGTCGGAGAAGGCTCTGATACCAACTTGTAATGCCCAAGATGGGACTATATCTCCTACGTGTCGAGGCACGACTTAAAGATATAAGCCCATTCTGGTATGATCGCAAGTTTGGTATCTTTGCACGACTCATGTAAAAGAGGGATTAAATTGCAAAAGGAGATAGTTGGCTTACACTCGCCACTTCACACAATACAATACATAAGCAATTCATCATTCAAAACATCACAACCCGCCTACGGGCGAAGATCCAAAAGAAAGATACCAAAACAACATAAAGCCACAGGTCTAGATCGAATCCTAGTAGAAACCACTACTGATCGTCGAAAACGTCACAAGCATACGGCCACTCTCTTCATCGAGCTCCCAGAAGTACTTGAACCAGCTCCTGCGTCATTCTCGGCTGAACCTGCATCTGGTGTTGTAGTATCTGTGAGCCACGAGGACTCAGCAATCCCATAACCATGGGTATCAAGACTAGCAAAGCTTTGTGGGTAGGAAGAGGTAAAGTGGTGAGGTTGCAGCAGCGGCTAAGCATAATATGGTGGCTAACTTACGAGTACAAGAGTAAGATGAGCAGCTACGCAAACGGTCGCAAAAGAAGTGATCGCTAAAGATCCTGAACTACATACGTATCAAACATAACCCCACCGTGTTCTCTTCTCAAAGTGAAAAGAGACAGTCACGGTTACTCACACAGTTGTGTGTTTTACTTCGGATCCTCTGTCAAGTTTTCTACAACCGGACATTAACAAATTCCAATCTGCCACATAACCGCGGGCACGGCTTTCGAAAGATCATAACCCTGCAGGGGTGTCCCAACTTAGCCCATCACAAGCTCTCACGATTAGCTGAAGTGATAAATATAATATCATCACCCCTTATCTTAGGGAAATCCGATCAGGCTCGGCATCCCGGTGCACAAGACATTTCGACAATGGTAAAACAAGTCCAACAAGACCTCCTGGTGTGTCGACACCCTGATAGTAGCCGCGCGTATCTCGTCTCAGGCCACGACCGGATGGGCGATTCTACAGGTTTATATCAATCCTCGAGTTTCCTCGTGGTGACCCCGCAGACTCCCCGTTTGGGACCAACACCATCAGCACTGGCCCCCCTGCTATGTAGAATTAAGAACCCAGGGACGCGACCCCCTATGCAAATTTAATTAATTAATAAGTTGTTATTATGAGGCAAATTAAAACCAATGTTGGGCCATGCTGGAGGAGTTTTATTCAAAGTCGAACTGTCAAGGGGTCCCCATCCACCCATCGTGTAAGGAACGCAAAATCAAGGAACATAATGCCGGTTTATCGGCGCCTAAGGTGGCATGAGTGGAACAAAACACCGAGCAAAAGGCCAAGCCTTCCACCCATGCCCAGTATATAGGTGTGTTAAATAATAATTATAGATATTGTGATATTCCAACAACAAGTTCCCACCTGGAACGATCTTCATCTTCACCTACAACTAACAACGCTATAAGAGGGGCTGAGCAAGCGGGTAACATAGCCAAACAGTGGTTTTGCTAGGAAGGTGTCAAAGGTTAGAGGTTTCATGGCAACAAGGAGAGGGCTGACAATAAAAGATGGGTAGCGCGACATGTAACGATAGCATCGATACAACTAAGCATGGCAATGGTAGTAAAGGTATCCAAGGGTATGCTCATCTTGCCTGGGATTCCACAAGGAAGAAGAACGGATCCATGAAGTAGTCGGAGCAACATAGTCGAGCGAATCCTCACAACTCCGGAGCGAAACCGAAGCTAACAAGAGAAGCAACCGGAAAGAAGCAAACAACACGGTAAACACACAAGCATAAACATGGCATAAGATGCACATCCAAGTATGATGCATGTCCGGTTTAATTATGCATGGCATGGCAAAGTGCACAAACAAGACTACAAGTTAAGTGGAGCTCAAATTGACGAAACACCACATTTATTTATTTAATTGACTCTCGTTTATTTACGAGACAAGGTTAAATGTTCGTTAACATGGCAAGAGGTGAAGCATAATAAAACTACACTATTTAGGCAAGTTTAAATGAGGCCGGAAATAACAACAACAATTCCGGAAAAACCCCATGAGCATGTTTAGTAATTTTTAAGCAAACAACAATTCACACATATAATGTTGTTAACATGATGCGGATGACATGATCAAGTTTATGCAAGTTTTATTGAAAGTTGACATGAAGAAGATATGAAGTATTGTCACCGTGGTGGAAGAAAAGGGTGCCACGGCAACGATCCGAAAATGATGCAACGGCAACATCTCGGTTCCGGTAACTCGTTGAGAGACCGGTGCAAAAGAATGATCGGCGTGAGCGAGTCGAACAAGAAGAAAGGTGGGGTGATCCCGTCACCGGGTTCCCACGGGTCGGCGACGAGGAAACCGAGGAGCGCAACAAAAGATGATACGGGCACGGAGCACACAAGGGAAACATTCCATACAACACATGCATGCATTCAACCACGGGTCATCGTCTCGGGGTTATACCTTCGAAACATTCATTTCGGGGCGGTTCGAATCGTCGAGGGACGTAGTGGAAGTAGTGGTACACGGGTCGACGGTAGTGGAAGTAGACGTTCTCGCGAGTCGTGGTACACGTTCGTAGAGGGAAGTAGGCGTTCACGTTCGGAGAGGTACACGCGGTCTTCGGCGGCAGTAGTTGTACTCGTACGTAGAGGTACACATTCCGTAGATGTTCGGGGTCGGTGTCGTGGTACTTGGGGTTCTCGTTCTTGCGACGGTAGTGGTACTTGACGTTTCGCCGTGTAGTCGAACTTGAGGGTCGTCGATGTCGTGGTACTTGCCGTAGGGGTACTTGTCGCGTCGAAGTTGACGTCGGGGTACGCGTTTTATGTAGTGGTACTTGTTTCGAAGATGAACTTGACGGTCCTCATCGATGTCGCGGTACTTGTCGAAACAACACCGGATGAAGTGGTACTTGAAGAGGACTTGGCGGATCCAGCCATCGCGGTACTTGTTCACGGTTCGTAGGCGTACACGGGGCGACGGTAGTCGTTCACGGGTCGTTGTAGAGGTACTTGGCGAGACTGTGCGTAGAGGTACTTGCTGATCCGAGCACTTGGCAGCAACTTGGCGAGGAGGTCCACACGAGCACTCGATGGGGTCAACGTGCAGGATCAGGACGATGCAGGGCGGCGACAACCTTGCGCAGATCGCGCGGCTGGCAGGTGAAGCAGCAGAGGCCTGGGGCGCGCTGGAGAAGAGCCCCTGGCGGCGACGGCGGCCGCTGGAGGGAACGAGGCAGAGGCCTGGGCACGTCTTTGCTTGAGGTGGCGCTGGACGAGGCAGGTCTGCGGAGGAGGACGAAGGAGAGGGCGCTCGGGGTGCTGAGGCTGGCCGGAGCAGAGCGCTGCGGCGGTGCTCGCGCTGGACGGCGCGCTCCTGGCCGGCCCTGGTACGGCTGGAGGCGAGGCACACGTCTTGGCGGCGGATGGCTCGGCCTGGAGATGGAGGGAGGAACGGCGCTGCGGTGTCGTGGTGGTACTCGGTGGCGTGCTGCGTCGGGCTTGGGACGGCGCTCGAGGATGGAGCAGGGGCGGAGGACGAGGCCAGCTCGGGCGAGGCGGCCGGCGGCCCTGGTGGCGCGGCTGTTTCTGGCCGGTCCTGGCGAGGAAGAGGCGGAGGAGGGAGCTGGGGAGCTCCTGGCCGGGCGAAGGAGGAGAGAGCGAGGGGGGGTTCGAGGGAACGGGATGCAGCGGCGCGAGGGGGAGAGATCGAGAGGAGCGGCTGCGGGAGCGAGAGGGAGAAACGATCGAGGGAGAGAGAGTGGCGGCGCGCTGAGGGAGAGGGAGGAGCGAGGGGGTGCGAGTGGATCGGGTGCAGCGGTCCTATGGTTAGGAGGAATTTGGGCCGGATGGCCTCGGGCCAGGAGGGATGGTGGCCTGGGCCAGCTGCGGTTGGGCCAATGGGCCAGAAGGGATGTTTGGGCTGCTGGGAGGCCTAGAGGCCGGCGGCTGGGCTCTCCCTTTTAACTGATTTTTAGCAGAAACCAAAAGGAGAAGAAAAGAATGAGGAGGGGGGGTTAGGGAAATAGTTAGCACAAGGGACTAATTTTCTCGGGCTCATAAAAATGAGCATGGGCCGAGAAAATAGAAAAGGCATGAACGAGAAAAATATAATTCAAACATATTTGAATTTAATTCAAATGGGTTTGAACTAAGACTTGATTATTGAAGGGTTCAAAAATGTTCGGATTTTTGGAGGAGCCTCGATAAAACGGATAAGAATTGTTGGCAAGGTTTAGATGGTGAAACTTGGAGTGAAATAGGCATGGGGAAAATTATGCAAGTGTGTTGGGTGAATTCCAACGAATGGAATAATTATTTATATAGCTCCCTAAATATTGGGAGGATATGTTATAAAGAGAAGTCATCCTTCCCTCGATCTAAATGGACCGAAGGTCCACACAATTTATTTAGGTTGAGATGCAAAATAAATATGACATGATGGCATGATGACAAGATGCAATGCAAAAATAAATAACACAACACAAAAGAAACACACGGAAGAACCCGGAACATCTGGAATCTTCTGGAATCTTCTGGGACATCAGTCTTCGGGCGTCACATGACACCTGAGTATAGGCGCCGTGTTCGGCATACCATAGTTAGCCTTACCGTCTGCAGTCACTATCATCATAGCTGTAGATCTAGCCTGCTTACAACTAGCCGTGTTTGACATAATTTCCCGTGCGTAGATGCCCGTGCATTGCACGGAACACCAAGATTGTGCGGTGGACGGCGCCGGCAGCGGCCATCGCGCCAGATTTTTCCATGGCCTTCTAGATATGGTGGGGAGGAGATAAGGCTGATTGTGAGAGACAAGGAGTTGTTTGTAAATGGGGAACACGTGCGGGCATCTTTTTGCAAAACTGGAGAAGTTTGGTTTGTATGCGTCAGATCTAGATCCGACGGCTATTGGTGAAAGATGGCAGGCACAACATCATCACCAACTCATGACCTGTTTGATTCGCAGGATTTTGAAAATGCAGGAATAGGGCATGGCAATATTACAAGTTTCAAACTGATATTACAAATGTTAGGAGTAATGCTGCATCTACACAGAGGGAATTACTAGGAAGTTTACGTAAGAACTTTCGTTACTTTAGGTGGATGTAGCATTATCGTACAAACTAAAATCCACCGCCCCGACAAATCACTAATGGGAAAATAAATTTTCGAGTCTCTGGCCACTTGATGTTTCAGAAACAAATTCAGCTTCTGCGGAGACTTTGTCATTTAGGCTTAGACGCTTGCAGTGATCAGCACGCCATTCATTGTTGCGCCAGGGAATGCGAAACCTCATTACCTTGAGCACACTTGCCTCTATAACAAAGAACCTGGCCAATTTAATCTCAGATGTGCTGCCTCGATAGTCGATCAAATCAATTTCTGTAAGATGGAGATCAAGGCATTCGATGAGATTGTTATAGTGCAACACATTTTTCACTTTTGGATCTTTTTTATCTGCAAAAGAAGAGAACATATTAGAGTAGCTGGATGTATAAGATTGTCGTGTCATCAGGAGGTACCAATATCATTCGCTCATACGATAGGTTGGCTGGCTAGTGATATTTTTTCACTCTCTCTCTCTCTCTCTCTCTTTCTCTTTCCTCTCATTTACCTATGAGTACGTGAAGAGCTTGGGCATTTGTTGCCTTCCACTATGTGGCTGATGCCATATTTCGCAAAAGTATGCCACATAATATGCATCGATGTCAAATCAAAAGATTTTGGCACCGCTCTCGTGATGTGAGAGAGTTGGCACCGCTGTGCACACAGACCCACATGTATAAACAAATCAATCAAACCAACTACACCAGCCTCTCACTCTGCCAAACAAGTGTTTTTTATTGCCTCAGTCCTCTCTCTCTCCCACGCAAGTGTTTTTTCATTGCGTGAGTTAATTTGGCACCGGAGCAAAGTAGGTGATCCAGATTGGGGCACCAGGTGAGCAATGGAGGGGCATCGATGCCAAATGCGTCACAAGTGAATTTGGCACGTGTTTTGGCCTACATAGTGAATGGCCGTTATAGCCCACTTTTGTACTACCTCTTATTTAGGATAAAATTTTGACCATATATTTATGTAAGAAAATGCCAATGCATGTCACTAAAAATTACACCATTTGAAATTATGTTCAAATACGAATCCAACGATATAGTTCTTAGTGGCATGCATTAACATTTTGTCAGTTAAATCTACGACCAAATTTTGATACTACAAAATAGGAAGAGTAAACCAGGACGGAGCTAGTACTTGCTCTTAGGGTAACCATAGAGTTACTCGAGTAGTCTAAGTTACTTTCCACTATGAGTAGCCTAGGCTACTAAAGTAGTACAACAAACAAACGATGCAGATGATCACGTGAGAAAAAATACTAAAAACATTTCTTTCAGTGAAGTGCGTAGATGCAGTTTTGAACACTACACTTGTCATCGTAATTTGGGAAAATTACGAAAAAATTGAGCTACATTTTGATTACCATTTACTAATAGGAAAGAAGTTTCACCTCGATCAGTAGCTTCTCCGTGCACAGAAAGCATGTAAGGAATCCAACAACTTGATCCAGATTGGGGCCGATAGATTTTATTGCCAAGATCTTCACTGTGCGCATAGACTAGGTCAAGCTTGTGGGAATCGTTTTTTGGAAGACGGTCGTAAATACATCAAGAAGAAATTTAAAACTGTGAATTTCAAGAAGACGGAGAAGAAGATGAGTCCTGTACCTGAACGATTACGAATCCAATAAAGAGTTCGGAGAATTTGGCAGACGAGTGCACCAACGCTGTCAATTTATGTTGGACCTTCTAGATCCGATACAAGCAATCTCTCAAGGAAAGGCGCATTCTCAATGACCATAACGTGGAACAGCTAGAGTGATCTCTTCCCAATTGATGTCTTGTTGCGGGGCCAGCAAGACACATAAATCCATCGGAGATTCGTTGAGGCGATGTGGAGGCTAATGAACCCGTGGATCTGCTCAAGACAAAGGTACTCGAGCGCAGTACAGCTGCGGAGCAGGTGCTCCATAGCCTTCTTCGTGATGACAACGTCAAAGAGGTCGAGCTACTTGAATTGAGGGAGAAGAAGGGCGGCCGCGGCATTAATCTAGGGAAGATAGCAGGAGCTGACGCTGGTGCGACGCAGCGTTGGCGCGAGGCGGAGCACGGACGGCGGCAGAGAGCGACATCGTCCTGCTTCAAAGCTAAGCTCCTCGAGCTGATCTAGGGCGGGGGATAAGAACCACTCGTCAAACTTGGGTTGAACCTTGCAGTTGGTACTAAACATGCGGATGTCAAGGCGTTTGGCTGGCCCAGGGTGCGATGAAAGGATCTTGGATACTGCGGCCATGCGTTTGCAATCCCCGTCGCAGAGGCAGCTGTCGATGGTGAGGTTGAGGGGGACGCGGCGCCAGAGGGGGCGCCACCGCCGGGAGAGCAGGGCGGTCCGCACGGCAGATTTGGTGGGGAGGAGGCCGATGATCAGGAGCAGCATGTCATCGGGGAGGCTGCTGATGAACTCCAAGCTCGCCGGATGCGGTTTTGGCTCGAGCCGCCTCCGCTTGTTGGCTCCCTCGCCGTCCATCTCAACCGGCGGCGACGCCGGTGTATACGTGTGCTGGTGTGTGTTGTGTGATGGGTGTGCGCAAGTGCGTCCTTCTGTGCATGCCGCCACGTAGTGGTGAATTGTGCGCGAGTGCGTCCTCCACGCGGAAGAAGTGTGTCCTCAATGCGCCCTCAATTTACTAGCGTGCGGGGTGCTACCCCGAGTGGTTTCAACTTTGCTTACTTCACCGCGTGTCAGATGGGCTTCTAGTTTACTTATTTTCACCCACTGCCACATGGACCAGCACACGAAGATACAAAACACGAGCTGACAAGGCAGCATGTGGACTTTTTGACCCTTCAACTAAACAATATATGGAGCTATACGCTGACACAGTGAGCGTATAATCCATTGGTATAGAGTGTTCGTGTGAGAGGGGAGGCCCGTGAGAGATAGCAGAGAGAGAGAGAGAAAGAGCTACTCCCTCCGTTCGATAATGTACTTCCAACATTTTTTTAAAAGTCAGAATTTGAAACTTTGACCAAGTTTATAAAGAAATTGCTTATATCTACAATACCAAAGATACATGATAGTATGAAGTAAGTACATGTTGTGATGAATCTAATGATCTTTCCAAATGTAAATGTTTTTCTCCACATATACCTGGTCAAACTTTTCTGAGGTTTGACTTTTCAAAACATCCATATGCTTATGGACGTGAGAGAGTCCCTAACTAGAGAGAGAGAGAGAGTGAAATAGAAAGAGTGAGTGAAAAAAGTGTGTGTGCGTGTGTGAAAGAGACATGGACAACACTCGATAAAAGTCGAGAAAAAATGTGTGTGTCTTATGCAAACATATCACACATGCATCTTCGACAACGGAAGCAAGGTGAGGAGATAGTGTGTGGTTGTTTGCAACCGAGAGAGCAAGACCCCTAGCACGTGGCCAAGAGGGGTCTGACAAACAAGGGAGAGGTCGAGAGAGACGTACGGAGAAAATGCAGACATGGGGAGGAGAGAGTGTATGTTTGTCATAGAGAGATCCCCCGGAGATCGTGATGGGACTACATGGGTGGGAGATCGAGTGACAAGGTGTGTGCGTGATAGAAGATACCCCAAGAGATATCGAGATAGACGTATGGATGGAAGGATACAATACGTGTGTTCCTGATGGCTAGTGAGAGATAATCATACTTAGGGGGGGAGTGCTTGCGCCTATGATGGAGTGAGGGGTTATGGTACTTACTAGGGGGGTGCGTGTCACATAGAGAGAGAACAAGGGCGCAGAGTGTTGGATGGGTCTATATGTATAGCGCGAGCGAGACATGTGTATGTGTGAACCAGGGAGATATAAAGTTTGAGAGAGATTGAGGAGCCCCGATAAGGCTGAGTGGTGCGTCAGATAGCTGAGAGGGGGAAAGAGATATTCAATCCGCTCGATAATGCAGTGCATGTAATTTTTTTAGAAGTCAAACTTTGGAAACTTTGATCAGGTTTACACAAATGTTATTTATATCTTCAATACCAAAGATACATCATACGGAACTACATCTCATGGTGAATCTAATCGTATATGTTTGCCGTTCCAGATGTAATTGTTTTTCTCCACGTACATGGTCAAACTTTGTGGTGTTTGACTTTTCAATAAATCAATATGCTATGGACCGAGGAGAGTGCCTAAGTCGAGAGGGATCAAGTGCATGTGAAGGAGAATGAGTAAGTGCAAAAAGAGTATGTGTCTGAAAGAGAAAGTGACAACAAACGATAAATTAGAGAGAGAGAGTGTGTGTGTTTTTTCGTTTCTTAGGCGAACATATCACGCATGCATCTCCGAGATAGAAAAGCGAGGCGAGGAGATATACGAAGATAGCTAGTGTGTGATTGTTTGCAACGGAGAGAGACACCCCTATAGCACATGTCCAATAGAGGTCTGGCCAACAAGGTACAAAGGTCGAGAGGGACACATGGAGAACATGGACGCATGGGGAGGGCGAGAGGATGTGTTTACGATAGAGAGACCCGCTCGAGATCGTGAGGGGGCTATATGGGTGGGAGATCGAGGGAGGTGTGTGCGCGATAGAAAGATGCCCCGAGAGAAATCGAGATAGACCATGCCCATGTTTGTGATGGAGACTAAGATTAGCTAGTCATATACATATAGGGCGGACTGCGTGTGCCTACAATTGAGTGAGAGACCATCATACTTGGCTAGCTAGGCATGAGATTGTGTGTGTGTGCGTGTGAGATGGAGAGAGAACGAGGGGAGAGATAGAGTTTTAGATGGGCCTATCGAGTGCGAGTGAGATATGCATGTGTATGTGTGACCCAGGTAGATGGAGAGTTTGAGAGAGAGGGGGAAGAGCTCCGAGACGACAGAGTGGTGCGTGAGAGAGTTACGAGCAACGAGCCAAGGAATTTGTGTGCGTACGATGAGTGCACCCAGGATATCTAGCTTGGACTAGAGAATCATACATAGTGTGCGAGAGAGACCTATAGATGGAGTATATATGCATGCGAACTAGAAAGACCCCCCCCCCACGCACACACACAAAGAGAGAGAGAGAGAGAGAGAGAGAGAGAGAGAGAGATGGAGAGAAAGAGAGAGGATCAACAAGGTTTTTGTGTTGGATGCGTGCGACATAATTGAAGATTGTCGGCGCGATATAGAGAGAGAGAGCAGGAGTCCGGGAGAGGGGGAGGTCGCGTTTTATGCATCAAAGACTAATATAAACCATGTTTCGATATAAACTTGCATTCAAATATTTCAATTGGAGAACATGTTGTCTGCAATCCACACATGAACGGATATATGCGTATATCAAACAAGTTCATTAATTTGACTTTCAACATGTTCATGGAGTACTATAATACTGTACAACATGCTATTCGATTGAGGTGTTCAATTTTGGATTTAGTTCACTATTTTGACCTAGTGAACGAGCTATTTCATTGAATCGAGATATTTTATTTTGGGTTTGATTCCCGTTTTTGAGTGGGTCAACTATTTGTCATATAGTAAATCGCTAGCAACGAGCATGTAAAAACACATTACTCCCGAGCATCATCTCTCCATCTAAAAAAGAAGTGGCAAGATAATATTTCTAAATTTGATTCGAATCGACTTGGTAAGGTAGACGTGGATGCTTGTTCTCCCAAATTTTGAACGAACCGTTAAACATCCTCTGCTCGGTGGAATTCGCCCGAGCAAATAAATGGGAGACGCGAAATTACCGTCCTATGTGGGAGACGCATTAATGGGCCCGTTGTGCAACGAGGGTAGGTTCGTAACTTCATCCAAGCGCGCCTTCTCCTCGACCGAAATGACATGTGCCGAATAATTCATAAACCATGGTTGGCAAAACACGCTCTCCTCGCCCGAAATAGCTCGCGCCCACTATTTCAAAACACGCTCTCCTCGCCCGAAATCGCTCGCGCCCCTATATTTCAAAACACACCCTCCTCGCCCGAAATCGCTCCCGCCTACTATTTGGGGAGAAGCAAAGTTACTCTACTATCCCTGAACCTCAGTACACAGACCCAAGCCGAGAAGCCTAAAGGCAGGGTTAGAACTGTAACTCCCCCTCACATTTCAGGCAAATGCGTACATGGTTCCACTCCCCTCCCAATCCCCCCATTCATACCTCATGGGCGCCAAATCACCTTCTCCCCGGAAGCTCCCTTCTCCCGAGCCGCGAAATCTCAGCCCCTCCTCCATGGTGCCCCCACTGCACCAATTTCACAGCCGCCCTCCTCCCTAATGCCGGAGACGATGTCCATTTGCCGTCGTCCCCTGGGCCATGTGCCTCTTACTCAGTGCAGCTGGAGTTGCCTCGACGACGGTCGTGTGAACCGTACCGGAGCCGATTCACCCCCGCCGTTGTTCACGACGCTGGAGCGGCTCCAACTTCAGATTCGTCCAGAGTCCCGGCCCTGCTTCCCCATAGCCGTCGACTATCGCGACATCGCTGTTTCCCTGCCGCCGGTGGCCACCGCAACCGCAACGGCCTCACCACTCGGCTGCCGGACCTGCCTACTTCACCATGCCGCCAGATAGGTCGCACCCTCATCTCAAATCACTTTATTTAGGCGTCAGTTGTCTGAATTTTTATTCTGGGCCAATCGATTCCCAATGGGAAGCAGCACCCCTTGAGGCGGCGGAGCTCCTAGGCTGCCGGTTGGCTGGTGTCTAACGTAAGGGTGCGGGGCCGCAAGGTCGCCACGGAAGCAACGCTTAGATGGCTATCTTAGAGTTGCGTGGGGTCAAGGTACTGCCGCCGCCGGATCTGGATGACGGGGAGTGTTTGTGGATTGGCCTGGGGGCGGCGCAACCACGGCAGTGCGGTGGGGCGGGGAGCGGGGTTTTGGCTGGGGCCACGGACGGCGGAGGCAAGCTGCTCTGCCGTTGGTCACTGGCTTTTCGGGGAAGATTCCTAACAGTGTCAGCCTGGAGGCACAAGACGGCCATCAAGCCATCCGGCGTAGATCGGACAGTACCAAAATAAAATAAAATCATGTGACCCCAATTTAGTCTCAGTCAACAGACGTGTGACCACTCTCGTACCTTGCTGTTGATCTCTTAGTGTATTTCTTCAGATCAAAGAGATGTGTCGTTCTTAACATTATGCGTTATCTGCATCTTCAGCCACACTATCTTCCGAATCACCGCAGCTGCTCCAACAAGGGAAGCATACACCAGAAGGGAGCTATAGTCCCCACTCAACAGTTCCCTGCATCGAATGCGTGTGCCAGACATGGACAGCCACAACAACTGCAGGGCCATCGACAAGTCAGCACATGATGCTCACTCCTATGGATGGCAGCCAGATAGGTTGTACCCTCATCTTACTTGTGTGCAGCATTTATGGCTTTGTTATTCATCTAAGCATGGAAAATAGATTATCACATTTCACTATATATTCATGATGATCTCTTACGGGTCTTGTTCAGGAGTTAACGATGTTCCATAGTTCAGCTAAGATACTTGTTCTTTAGGTAACGTTGTTCCATAGTTATCATCCATCAGCCAATGCTATCCCACAGGCTAGTGATTATAGTATTATATCACTTCTAGTATTACCTAAGTTGTTCTTTAATACTTTTGTGTGCCATCTAGTTAATCTCGAGTACAAACGATACATATTCTGTAGCTTTCATCCGTGTTCTCCCTTTAGTTTTTGAGACCTGTTGCTGCTAGTTAACCCCAGTCCTACTATTTATGTCGTCTCCTACAAGCACTCATTACATAAATCTAACTACTTGTTGTCTTCCATGCATGTCAGATATAATTGCACACACTGATATATCCACAAGAACCTCACGGAGCAATGTAAAGGCCAATAAACTTGATGTCAATGATACCCAATATGATGGAACATGTAATGGCAGTTCTTGAGAAGACTTGCAGAAAGATGTTGAATCCTCTTCACCCCACAAGGTCCTTGCTCTGAATATCTTATGCATTCTTATTCATCAGTATGTACTTCATCTGTCTACCATACCATGTTTTTTTACATTGAAGTGATGTTCTAGTGCTATCTTGCAATGCCATCTTAGTTTCCCAATCATACACGTGTATGTTGCCTTAGTTTTTTCTGTACGTATTCTGCTAGCATATAGTTTTACATTCAACTAGTGTTTTTTTACTGTGTTGTCATGTCATATCCCTAGCTCTTACACCATACTCCCTTCGTCCGGATTACATGTTGCCGAAATGGATAAAAAAGGATGTATCTAGAACTAAAATACGCCTAGACCCATCCATTTCTTCCGGATGGAGGGAATACATGTCAATATGCCATGCCTTTCTATTCTTCAGTACCTATTACATCTCTCTGTTGTAGCATGTTTTATAATTGAAGCACCATTCTTCTATACAAGGCATGCAAGGGGAAGACGACTATGTTAGAATCTGAAGGGTTACAAACCAGGTCTTTGCAAAAGATCCAAACGCCAGGAGATAATAAACCAACTCCAATTTTTATAGATACTGCTCCAGCATACAGAAACCCAACTTCTACTGATAATAAGCAGTTTCAGTGGCCAAAGAACTAGTCCGATCCAGTCCAGCAAAAATATGTCAACTCCATTCTAAGAAGCGTGTGTGTATCCTTACATCATGAAATTTTATAGCAAGCTGATCATATTTTCTACTTGTTTCTTACCCATCTCTCTTTTAGAAAATAAGCTTAACAGATAGAAGAATTTCTGCACTGGTATCGTCTGTGAGGAAAGATTCTTGCAGGAATTCTCTGTACTCCAATGGAGATGTAAGTACCTGTTGTATATCACTATATTTTTAAATCAGCATGTATTTTGTTAATCGGCGTGAATCCAACCTTTATCTGATCTAAATTTAGTTGCGGCAAAATGTATGATTAAAGGCCACAATGTTGATTTTTGTAAGGAAAACTGACTGGTAGTTTTGCATCCTGAGCTGCATGAGTGTACTATCTCATATCAGTGGGTTTGATTACTTTGGTTCTGCAGTGGGTTTTCAGTGTTTTTTTACTGTCTTGTCCCGTCGTATCCCTAGCTATTACATCATACTCCCTCCGTCCGGATTACATGTCGCAGAAATGGACAAAACTGGATGTATCTAGAACTGAAATATGCCTAGACCCATCCATTTATTTCCGGATGGAGGGAATACATGTCAATATGTCATGCCTTTCTATTCTTCAGTACCTATTCCATCTCTGTTATAGCATGTTTTATAATTGAAGCACCATTCTTCTATATAAGGCATGCAAGGGGAAGACGGCTATGTTATAATCTGAAGGGTTACAAACCAGGTCTTTGCAAAAGATCCAAATGCCAGTAGATAATAAACCAGCTCCATTTTTCATAGATACTGCTCCAGCACAGTGAAACCCAACTCCCACTGATAATAAGCAGATTCCAGTGGCCAAAGAACTAGTCTGCTCTAGTCTAGCAAAAGAATGTCAACTCCATTCTAAGAAGCGTGTGCGTATCCTCGCATAATGAAACTTTATAGCATTCTGATCATATTTTCTACATGTTTCTTACCCATCTCTCTTTTAGAAAATAAGGTTAAATGATAGAAGATTTCCTTCATTGGCATTGTATTCGAGGAAAATATCTTGCAGGAATTATCTGTGCTCCAATCCTGATGTAAGTACCTGTTGTATATCACTATATTTTTACATCAGCATGTATTTTGTTAAGCGGCGTGAATCCAACCTTTGTCTGATCTAAAATTAGTTGTAGCAAAATGTTAAAGGCGCCAATGTTGATTTTTGTAAAGAAAACTGCCTGGTAGTTTTGCATACTGAGTTGCATGAGTGTACTATCTCATATCATGCACATTAGTGAATTGTAGTGCTGCTCTGGTTGCCCATTCATTCATTGTGTTAATGTTGCTTTCGTATTACCTTACCTGGCTGATAATAGTTGTGCCTTATTGTGTTAATTTGGTGTTGGCTAGTTGCACAAACGTTCATTATGCCAATGTTGCTTTCCTATTATCTGACTTGGCCAATGATAGCAATGTTAGTGCCTTAATTCGCTGCAGGCTGCTGAAGATAAGAAGACAAACTCTGAAAACAGCAAGGCAGCCCCATTGTTTCTTTCCAATAAATCTAGGCCAGGTAATATGCCAATAACTCATGATTAATCTGTTTGGTTCCCCTCCTAATTTATGTTATGATGCGGTGGTCGACACACTCTCCCCTATCAATAATACAAGCCTGCCAAAATCGCCATCTGAACATGTTCAGTATCCTCTGTCTCGAATGCAACGGAAAAAATGTATGTTTGTGAACCAATTAATGGCTGAAGGAATGATGGAAATGGTGGAGGAATCAGAGGTGCACAGTCGTGCGACACAACAGCTGATCAATGTTTTCAGAGATAGTGTAGCGAAGCAGCAAGAACTTGCCCACATGCTTATGGGCGTCATCCGTGCTGAGGTTGCAGATTGTGACGTTGTAGATCATTAGGTTATGTTCATTTATTTGCAACGGCATCAATCTTTGATTGCCCAATGGATGTAATTTCCTGTAATATATGCTGGATGTGCAACGTTTTTTCCCGTATGCCGTACCTTTGCTTGATCGGTTTTGGTCCTTTGCATAATTACTCATCGTAATGGGCTCAAATTATCTAATTTAGCCTAAAGACATGTACAAACTTTAGTGGGCCCATTAAGTAAATGGGCCGTTACCAGGCCAAAAGTTAATGGTCGACCCTCTTAACTCCCGGGTCGTTAACAGGCTGACATCAAAGTGGGCAACAGGTGGGCCCAACTGATTTCACGGGCCGTTAACATGTCGTTACTAAGTTCGGGCTACATATAGCCCAACTATACTGTGGGCCTTTAGCAGGCCGAAAGAGACAGCGGGCTTGTACTAGACCATGAAGAGCATGGGCCGCTAAGAGGTCAAAAGTCAGGTCATATTGTAAATGGCCCAACTGTGTTGTGGGCCTTTAGCAGGCCGAAAGAGAAACTGGGCTGGTATTGGACCATGAAGGGCATGGGCCGTTAAAAGGCCAAAACTCAGGTCCGACTACAAATGGCCCAACTCATTTATGGTCCGTTAATAGGCTGAAAGGCACAGATGGCCGGGAATTGGCCCAACACTTAAATGGGTCAATAAAGGCCAAAAATTAGGTCTGACTACAAATGGCCCAACAGATATATGGGCCGTCACCAGGCTGAAAGACACACCAGGCCGGAAATTGGCCCAACACTTAAATGGGTCGCTAAAAGGCCGAAACTCAGGTCCGACTACAAATGGCCCAACTAATTTATGGACCGTCAACAGGCTGAAAGACACACCAGGCCAGAAATTAGCCCAATATTTAAATGGGTCGCTAAAAGGCCGAAAGATGTACATCGTGAAAATTGGCCCATCCACTGAATGGGCCGTTAACATGCCGAAATCTCATCGGGCCGATATTGAGCCCAAATATATAGCGGGCTGTTAACGGGCTCGAACTGACGATGGGCTGCAATGGTGTCAAATCTTTAACGGGTCGTTGACGGGCCGAATTGGCACATCTCGTATGGGCCGTGGGCTTAAATGGACCTGACACAAGTAGGCCTTATATGGGCCGGCCTGCTATTTTTTACTGGGCCGAAGTTTTTCACCGGAATGGGCCACTGTTGGGCTGTGCCACGTGTTGACCTATCATAGGCACCTCGTGTCCAATGAGTGGATGACATCCGTCCCAACGGTGAGGCAACACGTGTTTCCTTCGGCCAATGATGATTTTACACGGGGAAAATCCCCATTGGTCAGGGCTGTTAACGGGTTATCGGATCCAAAACCGGACCCGATAGCTTAACGGCGTTCCGTTACAATGGATGCCACGTGTCGGTCACCCTTGACGAAAGCACTTCTGTGACGTGCGATTTATCATCATGGAAGTGGAAACTTCCGTGATGATAATTTTGGTAATGTCATGGAACACTTCTACGATAGCACGGGTATGACTATCTTGATTCTGTCATAAAATTATCATGGATGTACATGCATGACAGAAAACGTGACCTACTGAGACAAGCACGTATCATCACGGAAGTGTATTTTTTTGTAGTGCTTGTTCTTAGACCGTTTGTATTCGTAGTGCATACTCAGTCCAACAACACTCTTGACCGTGTTTCCCTAACCCCTCTTTGCACGCTGTATCGACCCTCGCACGCGTCCGAAAACTTACCCGAACCCGAGCCGGAATGTTGTTACCGTTGGGTCCGGATCATCTCCCAACATCCTTAAAATATTTTCGGTTCTTTGTTTGGACACCCCTAGCCTATGTTCTCGACCGTCCGATCTAAATCAGAGGGACCAAATAGTCCAACATTTAGTCCACTGCCTATATATTTAGACCGAACCCTAGAAATTAGGAGCCTTGTCCCATCCTACTAGCCATCGCCACCAGTCCTCTTCCAGCTCGGGATCTCCCCCGATCCAAAATTCCACCCAACCATCGCCTCCACCTACCGCATCCAATCCACCAGCCTCTGCCTAAGCTCTCTCCGCTGCCAATGCTCGACTGCTCAGCCTGCACGCCCGATCCCTCCTCCTCTCCCGCGCACCACGCTGCCTCCTCCTCCCTGTTCGACCCGGAGGAGAGGAGTTCCTCCATGCCCCACCTCGCGCCGGTGGCCGCCAGCCACCCAAGCAGCAGCAGCAACCCGTGCACTGCCTGAGCCTCTCCCTGCTCCCCGTGCTCTTCCCCAAGCCCCGACACCCAGCAGTCAACCTCTCCGGGCCACCTCATCTCCTTCCCGTGCGCCCCCGCCATGGGCTCCCAAAGCTTGTCCACGGACTCGCCGCTGCCGGCATCTTCGTCCCCGCAGCCTCGCGTCCACGTCCCGCCGGACCTTGCCGCCGCCCTCGACATCCAGGTTGTGCCCTACTCCCTTCCCCATTCCCTTCTTTGCTGAAGCCCTCTCTTCCCTCGCCTCACATCTCTCTATGTTCTCTCTTTCTCTGTCCACAGGAGCTCTTCGCGCAGCCGCGACCCTGCCTAGTCGCTTGTGCTGTCTAGCGCCGCATCCGCCCGGATCCGTCGAGCCTTGCCGTCCCGGATGATCTCCCCGTGCCTCGCTGGAGTCCCACAGCCCACCGCCAGGAGCCTCCTCTGCAACTTACAACGGGCGCCGCTGCCATTCTTCTGCAGCGAGATACAGCAGTGCTGCATCGAGCGCATGACCGCCCACGTGGGCCTCCTGCAAGCCAGCGCCAGGCCTTCTTCACTTCTGGCCCGTTGGCCATTGTGAGCAGCTCCCCCAACGCCCCTCCTTTTTTTCATCCTGTTGGGCCGGCTAGCCAGATTCGGCCCAGTGTATGTTTTTTCCCGGTCTGTGAATTTATCTAATTATCCAAAGAACTGCTGTTTTATAGAAAATTCCCTAAACTTCATGCATATCTTAACTCACCAATCATGGATCACATGTAAAAATGTTATATATGTAAATTTCTTAGGATTTTATGTAGAATAATAATTCGCAACTTTCAACCCTGTTAAAAATGTTTAACCCTGCTGTTTGCTTTAATTTTCTTAAATAACATGCTGATATGGTTTATTTCATAACTAAATAACCGTAGCTCCAAAGTTAATAAAATTTATATGTATTTGAGGGTAGAAAATGAGTAGAATAACTTGGTGTACTTTATTTCCCTGTTTAACAACAATAAAATATGGTTTAGGCAGAACAACACCAAATTTGAAATATGCACATGGGGATTTTCCAGAATTGTTGTTTGTTGTTTCCGGGCCCCATTTAAATTGCTTAGGTTGTGTAGTTTATTTGTCTTGTGCCTCTTGCCATGTTATTTAACATTTAAACTTGTTGGGTTCATTAACAAGATCAATCTAAATAACCGAATGTGGTGTTTCGTCAATATGCAACCCGTTGCATATTGAGCTCCACTTAACTTGTAGTTTTGTTTGTGCACTTTGCCATGCCATGCATATTTAAACCAGACATGCAACATCCTTGGTTGTGCATCATGTCATGCTTATGCTTGTGTGTTTACATTGTTGTTTTCTTCTCTCGTTAGCTTCGGTTTTGTTCCGAAGTTGCGAGGTTGGACTACGTCCGTTTGTCTTCTTCATGGACTCGTTCTTCTTCCTTGCGGGATCCCAGGCAAGATGACCGTTCCTCGATATCACCTCTACCTTTGCTTTGCTAGTTGTCTCGCTACCCATTCTTGTTTGGTCAGCCTCCCATGTTGCCATGAAACCCCCTTACCACCCTCCTAGCAAACCGTTGATTGGCTAAGTTACACTTTGGCTCAGCCCCTCTTATAGTGTTGTTAGTTGCAGGTGAAGATGGAAGATGTTCCATGTTGGAACATGGATTCTTTGGGATAACATAGTATATATCTTATTTAATTAATGCACATATATACTTGGTAATGAATGGAAGACTTGGCCTTTTGCTTGGTGTTTTGTTCCACTCATGCCGCCTTAGGATCGGATAAACCGGTGTTATGTTCCTTGATCTTGCGTTCCTAACACGGTTGGGGTTTATGGGCCCCCCCTCCATAATTCGCTCAATTAAAGCTTTTCCAGCAAGGGCCAACCTTGGTTTTACCATTTGCCTAATAACTAAAAACTGCATAGGGAGTAATTAACCCATGGATTCTTAATCAACTCTTGGGCCAGTGCTCCTCATGAGTGTTGGTCCAACCCAGAGCACTTTGCGGGGCCGCCCCTTGGCAACTTGTGGTATTTTGGCTCCCATACACGTCGCTCATCCGACCGTGGCCTGAGACGAGATACATGCGGCTTTTATCAGGGTGTCGGCACGTCGGGAGGTCTTGCTAGATTAGTTTTACCTTTGTCAAAATATCTTGTGCACGAGATTCCGAGAACACTCGGGTCCTCCTAATTTGGAGATTTTACTCCGCTGATCATGAGAGCATGTTATGGGCTAAGTTGGGACACCTCTGCAGGGTTATGATCTTTCGAAAGCCGTGCCCGCGGTTATGTGGAAGATTGGAGTTTGTTAATATCTAGTTGTAGATAACTTGACACCATAACTCAAATAAGAATACACTACCTGAATGACCGTAAAGTCATTTTCGAGGGGGTTGTGAGTAACCGTGGTGGTCTCTTTTCGAGGGGGTTCGGAAAGTGAACACGGTGGGGTTATGCATGAACGTAAGTAGATAGGATCACTTCTTGATCGCTACTAGTTGTGGCCATTGGCATATATTCTCATCTCCCTCTGACTTCATAAGCTAGCCTCATACAATGCTTAGTGCTACTGCAGCCACTTTATAACCTCTCCACACCTAAAAGCCTTCATAGTTTTGATACCCGAGAACAAGATTGTTGAGTCCTCACGACTCACGGTTTACTACACAAACCAGATGCAGGTACCTCAGAGTTTGACGCAGGAGATGTGCAAGAGCTTCAGTGGGAGTTCAATGAAGAGCGTGGGCGTATGTATGTGACATACCCCGACGATCAGTAGTGGTTCCTACTAGGGCCGATCGGGATTAGCCTGTGTGGTGTCTTTTTCTTCATTTGATTTTGTCTGTAGTCGGACTCTGTGTTCTTTGGATGAATGTATGTTTATTGTATTAAATGTGTAATGTGGCGAGTGTAAGCCAACTATTAAACTCTCTTTCATCCTATTCATTACATGGGTTGTGTAAAGATACCATGCTTGAGACCATTCCAGAATACGGTTATGACTCTAAGTCGTGCCTCGACACGTAGGAGCTATAGCCGCATCCTGGGCGTTACACACGTCCTCACCACTCGGCCGCCCCACGCCTCGTCACTCAGCCAGACACGTCCTCAACAATCGTCCGCTCCGCGCGTCGCCAGTCCGTGGGACACGTCTTCACTTTGACCTCCCCGCGTGTCATCACTCGGTCGGACATGTCCTCATCACTCGGCCGCCCCACGCCTCATTACTCGGCCAGACATGTCCTCAACACTCGGTCGCTCCGTGCGTCGCCACTCTGTGGGACATGTCTTCACATCGATCGCCACGCGTCTCGTCACTCGGCCAAGCATGTCCTCAACACTCGTCCGCTCTGCGCGTTGCCACTCCGTGGGACACGTCTTCACTTCGATCGTCACTTGGCCGGACACGTCCTCACCACTCGACCGCTCCGCGCGTTGCCACTCAGTGGGACACACCTTCACTTGGACCGCCTTGTGCGTCGTCACTCAGCGCACCTTGCATCGCCACTCAGCGCCCCGCGCGCCACCACTTGGCCTCATGCGTGTTGCCACTACCTAGGACGCGTCAGCATCACTCTGCTGCCCCGCGCGTCGCCACT
>LR738713.1:90688415-90702018 GCA_902687465.1 Secale cereale | reverse complement strand
TGGGACACACCTTCACTTTGACCGCCATGTGCGTCATCACTCAGCGCACCGCGCGTCATCACTCAGCGCCACGTGCGCCACCACTTGGCCTCATGCATGTCGCCACTCCCTAGGACGCGCCAGCATCACTATGCCGCCCCGTGCGTTGCCACCCGGTGAGAAACATATACATCTCTTGGTCGCCCCACGCGTCGCCACTTGGTTGTGCACGTCTTCACCACTCGGCCGCCCCGCACATCGATACTCGGTGAGAAGCATCTCCACCTCGCGGTCGACCCGTGCGTCGCCACTTGGTTGTGCACGTCTTCACCACTCGGCCGCCCCACGCGTCACCACTCGGTTGTGCACATCTTCACCACTCGGCCACCCTGCGTGTCGTCACTCGGTTGTACACGTCCTTGGTCCTCGGCCGCCCCGCATGTCACCATCAGTCGGTTGGGCTAGGCCTCACCCGGAATTTCCGCTGCGAATCAATCCGATCGATTCCTACAGTTCCTCAACACTCATAACACGGATATGTCATCACCACCACACCCCAAACACGGGAATGACTAAGTTACTCATATGATCAAACCTCATATCGCACTCTGTAGCGAGCTTACCTCTTTTGAGCATCACTCGGGGGCTACGCACAGTCGAGGGCCATGCCTTCCTCAGGGGTTACACCCATTTGATCAACCTGTTGATCACATCAGGAATATTTTTCTGACCATACAATCCCGGTCCGCCGAAGATCTATAAGGGTAGCACCGTCCACTCGGACGATCGTCCAAATCATTACCTAGAGTCATCTTCGGGACTGCAAAAGGGTGAAAATAACGCTCCTCTACAGATACACTTGGCCCTTATTCTAGACTCCAAGGCGTCAGTTTCACAAACTTGGACTCAGAGATGGCATGTGCTGGTGTTCCTTCGGGATAATGAGTGGCCTCTCTCCAGAGAGCCAGCCCACATACTAGCATCGCCACTCAGGTTTCGTGGCACGTCCATGTCGGACCACTAGTCTATCTCCTCCGGGAGACATACGAGTGCCACCAAGTTTTTCCTTTGGGTCAACATACCCCGATCAGTCGGCAAGCAAGTCCACTCGAACAAATACCCCTTTCATGCAAAGGGGTGAAAACGAAGCTCCTCTACAAATACAATGTACTCTTACAAATATCCCTTTCATGCAAAAGCTAACGATCAATGAAAGAAGTACTACTTGAGCAATTGCTCCCTGGAGTATCTAGTTTTTTCTACAGTCGGTAGTTCCGAGGCCGAATTCATTCACCGTGCCGAGAGCATGAAGATTCACCTGCTTGACCTAGTACCGGGCTGAATTTATTTATTGTGCTAAGTGCACGAAGATCAATCCGACTGATTCAGCTCCAGGCTGAGCTTATTTACCATGCAAAGTGCGTGAAGATCCATCCGATTGACTCAATTTCAGACCAAAAGATCTTTACCCTGCCGACTGTATGGAGGTTTACCAGGAGACTTAAACCCTATGACAAACTCATCTACTCCAACAGAGGCTCGGGGACTACACCCAATGGGTGCGCTTAGCGTGCCCCCACTGGAAGAGAACTCAGAAAGAAACATTTTTCTCGATCAAGTCCAGCATCAACATTCAAGTACAACTTGACTTCCGAGTCGGAGAGGAACAAGTTCAACCAGTACAAGCTAAGAAGATTTTAATTTCTCTCAGACCCCCGCCGACTGCCCGCAGTCGACGGCGGTCTCGGGGACTACACCTAGTGGGTGCACTCAGCGTGCCCCCACTGGAGTAATCTCCACTCGGTACGTCCTGACCAGTCCGAGTGACGAACAACAAACAAACAAGTTTGAAGGCTCCCGTCGACTACCAAAAAATTCCTATAAGGTGAGTTTAACGCTCCTCTGTGGACCTGTTTTGACCCTTTTTCTAGGACTTAAGGCGTGAAACTCATAAGTTTGGATCTAGAACTGACTCGTATTGACGTTCCTCCGGGATAAGAATGGCATCTCTCCGAGAGAGAAGTCCTTGCATCAATCTTGTTGCCCAGATTAAATGACACACCCATACTCTGATGACGAGTTAACCTCTTCTGAGAGATGAACGAATGTCACCAAGTTGCTCCTCGCGAGCACTTACCCTAGATCAATCGAGAAGCGCAGTGCAAGAATCTGTTGAGATTTTCTTCAAACCTTGGTTGTCTGAAAGCACGATGACGGGTACCGGGTATTACCGTAATCACTCGGTCCAAATTGTGTCTTTCACAAACTCATTCTGCAAAATCGCAACTGATTCGGGAGCTAATGTTGGGGACACACATAACAGGTAGGCCCATGAAGGGTCGAAATATCGTAAAGCATGGGGTCCACACATCAGGTGGGTCCAGATAAAATTACATAAAGGCATACTATCCACTCGGACATATCGACGAACCGTCCACTCAGAAGATAGTCACCACTCGGTCATATGGCACACTCGGAAGACAGTCAACCACTCGGTCATATGGCTCACTCGATATGCGAAGACCAACAGTCGACAAGGCAGTCGAAGCATCATCCGACATTACGACATGAATGCCCCACTTTGTAACATAGGAGGTGAGGGGGTGGCGCACTCTATATAATCCACCCGCTCCACTAGACTAGGGGCAGGATCTCATTTCTTCCCCTCTCTCTCTTTCTCGCCATTAGTCTTGGGACTTAGCTCAGGCATGAGGATCCATTCCTCTCTCTCACACACATTGTAATCTCCGGATACATACTCAGATAAAACAAAGCCTCTCTGGAGCACGAGACGTTGGGCTGTTATCTCCACCGCGAGAGGCCCGAACTTGCTAAAACCACCGTGTCACCCATATGCATCTCGATAGATCATGCTCATTTACCCTATCCCTTATTATTGTTGGAATCGTTCCCACGACAATACCCTCAGACCTCCTGAAGCAGGTAGTATCATAAGTTAATATTGTGCATATGATACTACCTCTTTGTCGGCGTCCTGGGAACCAGGGTACCCAGATTTGCCTATCTACGGGCCGCGACGCGCTCCTACAAGCGGCCTGGTACGGCCCAGCTGATCGACCAACTGCTCAAGACCCTCGCGAGGGGGCCAAGCCTCGTGAGGAGAACAACGTCAAGACCCCCTCGAGAACGGCCTCAGCAAGGCGTTCTGGAGGGGCGGAGAATCCAAGGCCGAGCCTGCCTCGGGAAGAGGCAGTGATGTCAGCAGTGATGCACCACGCCAGTGGGTGCCAGCGTCCGCCAGCGGCGCAGTTGCCATTTCGGTGCAAAGGAGACAGCACAGCCGTTGGTTCCCAAGGAGCGGGGCAAAGGTTTCCTCTTTGGTGCAACAAGACCGAAGACCGCAAGGACGATAAGGAGGATGTCACCGTCGAGTCCACCATCGTGTCACCGCCTGATCCTTTTGCAGGCGAAGACCGCTTTTGTCAAGATAAGAACGTCCTTGTGTTCCCGCTCGAAAATGGCTGTTGTGGTATCCCTTCCCGCCTATACATTTCGAGGGAAGAGGACCGTGGCCACCTATATAAGTAGCTAGGACTCACACTGCAACAAAAACACACTTTACCGCCGCACAAAGGGCAAGAACACTAGCCTCCTGACCCTCCTGAGCTCGCCTCCTGAGCCCAGGAACCGTTGTACTAGCTCATATTCTAGCTCGCCCGGAGCCAATCCACCAAAGTAGGAAGTAGGGTCTTACACCACACGGTGGCCCGAACCTGGATAAACTCTTGTGTGCTTGTTCGTTGTTTGCTTGAATCTTTCCACCGAGACGAGAGCGAGGCGCTAGGTAGACGTGAGTGAGAGAGATCTTCGTTCACGCCCCTGTGTTCGAACTTAACGGGTTTTGCGGAGCCCTGAATCTGACATTTGGCACGCAAGGTAGGGGGCATGTCAAAATCTCGCCTCTCCGACGACCTCGTCGCGTTCTCGTCACCGACCCTGCTCCACAGCCATGGTGGACACACGCCGAGCTCGCGCCGCCCGCCGCGCTGCGAACGTCGCTCAGACGGCGCCCGCGGGCAATGGCACACCGCTCCGCCCCAACTCATCGATCGCCAATGCCGCCACCGACCCGGCTGTCCACGAGCAGCAGGACTCCTCGCTGCCGCTGTCTGTGCGGCGGGATGGCCGCACGGCAACACCGTCACCCTCGCCGGCCGCAGCGTCGTCCTCACTGGTCCGCCGCGGGCCGGTCAACCAGCAGCCTACGCTACTGATGGCACGGGAGCTCTTGCACTACCGCCCGGCAGATGACCTCTACGACGAGTGGCTCCACCGCATCACCGAGCTTGTCAACGCCGCTGGGGAAGCGCCTGCACCAACGCACTCCTCACATCCTCCGTCGCCCGCGGCGGCGAACGAGGGCCGTGGGGTCCCGGCTCCGCCTCCCCTCCACCACGCCGGCCAGGAGGGCCGGCGCGAGGCCCCTCGACGTGAGCAACCCCGCAGAGCCCACGCTCGCGACGAGGAGAGCTGTCAGGTTATTCCGCACCCACAGGCAGGGGCTCGTGGGCCCCCTGGCCCACAGTGCCCGAACCGCGCGCCACAGGAGGTGGTGGCGCCAACACCTCAGGAACCAGCATCCCAAGCGCAGGGGGCGCCTGCGATCGTGAGCCTGGCTGGATGTCGCGCCCTAGCCCCTGAGCTACGGCGCCTCGTCTAGCCCGGCAAGTTCAAGCTGGACCTGCCTCCACGCTACGACAGCACCACCGACCCCACGGAGTTCCTCCAACTCTACGAGCTGAGCATCGAGGCGTCCAACGACACTTAGCAGGTCATGGCGAACTAGTTCCCCATGGCTCTGAAGGACGGCGCGCGCTCCTGGCTCCTGAACCTCCCGATGGGATCCATCTCCTCCTGGGAAGAGATTCGCGAGCGTTTCGTCGCTAACTTCCATGGCACCCGCGACCGAGCCCCGGCAGCTGCTGACCTGCGTCGCGTGAGGCAGCAGCCGGTAGAAACCCTGCAAAAGTACATCCAACGCTTCAGCACCATGCGCCTCCGTATCCCTAGGGTCTCGGACGAGGCCATCATCTCCGCGTTCTCCAATGGAGTCCGCGACATCAGGATGACGGAAGAGCTCGCCATTCACGAAGACCTGTGCACAGCCCTCGAGATGTTCAAACTCGCGGCAAAGTGCACCAGAGCGGAGGAAGGCCGCCTCTCCCTTCAGGAGCTGCCTGAGGCGGAGGTGGACGACAAGAAAACCAAGGCCAAGGAGTCGAAGCGCAAGGGACCCGCCGTGCTGGCTGCTAAGCCAGAAGTGAAACGTGGCTGCGGCTATGATGACCTCCCGAGGGACAACCGACCGTACTGCGTCTTCCACAACGTCCACAGCCACAACACCAACGACTGCCAGGAGCTCAGGGCGATGCGTGGTGGGCGCGTCGGGCAGCGCCCTAAGCGCGACAACTACGGCTACGGCCGTGGAGGAGGCCGAGGAGGAGGACGTTGGGACGGCAGGAACTCACGCCAAGGATGGCGTGAGCAGCTTCGTGAAGACCACTGGCAGGAGTAGCCTCGTGACGCCCCCTGGCACGACCAGCCTCGTGAGGGTCGCCCTCAGGGCAACGGAGGCCTGCCTCCGCTGCCACCATCGCCAAGGAGGAACGACGACGACCGCCAGGGAGACGGGGCAGGGGGCTTCCAGGAACCGCGTGCAGTCACTGCATTCTGGGAGGAGCCCATGCCCCGGCTTCTCACCGCATCTTCAAGCAGTTTTCCCGTGAGGTGAACGCGGCGCTTCCCAGGCCTGACGCCGCGCGCAACCTCAGGTGTTCCAAGCAAGTGATCGCTTTCGACCCCAAAGACTAGCTCAAGTGCACTGCGGCCCCAGGCGCCCTCCCGATGCTCTGCACCCTGACCATCAGCAACGTCCTCGTGACCAAGACCCTCATCGACGGTGGAGTAGGGCTCAACGTCCTCTCCGTCCAGACCTTCGAGACACTCTAGGTTCCCTATTATAATGCCCAGTATGAGATTATACCTCCCACGTGTCGAGGCACGACTTAAAGGTATAAGCTCATACTAGAATGATCTCAAGTAAGGTATCTTTGCACGACTCATGTAAAAGAGGGATGAAATTGCAAAAGAGTAGTTGGCTTACACTCGCCACGTCACACAATACATTACATAAGCAATCATCATCCAAATAACATCACAGTCCGACTACGGACAAAGATCCAAATGAAAGATACCATAAACACAAGGTTCGATCGCCCCTAGTAGGAACCACTACTGATCGTCGAAAATGTCACACACATATGGCCACGCTCTTCATCGAGCTTCCAGTGAAGTTCTGAACCATCTCCTGCACTATTCTCAGCGGTACCTGCATCTGGTGTTGTAGTAACTGTGAGGCACGAGGACTCAGCAATCCCATAACCATGGGTATCAAGACTAGCAAAGCTTTATGGGTATGGAAAAGGGGTAGTGGTGAGGTTGCAGCAGCGGCTAAGCAATATATGGTGGCTACCTTACGAGTACAAGAGTAAGATGAGCATATACGCAAGCGGTCGCAAACTAGTAATGATCGCTAAACATCCTGAACTACCTACGAGTCGAACATAACCCCACCGTGTTCTCTTCTCAAAGTGAAAAGAGACAGTCACAGTTACTCACACAGTTGTGTGTTTTACTTCGGATCCTCTGTCAAGTTTTCTACAACTGGACATTAACAAATTCCAATCTTCCACATAACCGCTGGCACGGCTTTCGAAAGATCATAATCCTGCAGGGGTGTCCCTACTTAGCCCATCACAAGCTCTCACGATCAGCAGAAGTAATAATAATATTACCCCTTATCTTAGGGACAGCCCGATCAGACTCGGAATCCCGGTGCACAAGACATTTCGACAATGGTAAAACAAGTCCAGCAAGACCTCTCGGCGTACCGACACCCTGATAGTAGCCGCGCGTATCTCGTCTCAGGCCACGTCCGGATGAGCACTACGTACATCAACCGAAGACCGCAGATAAGTGGGTGGCACCGCAAGTGGCTCTAGTTTGGGACCAACACCATCAGCACTGGCCCTCCCTGTTATGTAGAAGAATCCTCGGGGACATGACCCCCCATGCAAATTAATTAATTAATTAAGTTGTTATTATGAGGCAAATTAAAACCAATGTTGGGCCTTGCTGGAGGAGTTTTATTCAAAGACGAACTGTCAAGGGGTCCCCATATACCCAACCGTGTAAGGAACGCAAAATCAAGGAACATAATGTCGGTTTATCGGCTCCTAAGGCGGCATGAGTGGAACAAAACACTGAGCAAAAGGCCAAGCCTTCCACCCATTGCCAAGTATATAGGTGTGTTAATATATATAAGAAGTATTGTGATATTCCAACAACAAGTTCCAACATGGAACAATCTTCATCTTCACCTGCAACTAACAACGCTATAAGAGGGGCTGAGCAAGCGGGTAACATAGCCAAACAACGGTTTGCTGGGAAGGTGTCAAAGGTTAGAGGTTTCATGGCAACAAGGAGAGGCTGACAACAAAAGATAGGTAGCGCGGCATATAACGATAGCATCGAGACTTCTAGCATGGCAATGATAGTAAAGGTATCCAAGGGGATGGTCATCTTGCCTGGGATTCCGCGAGGAAGAAGAACAAGTCCAAGAAGTAGTCGAACAAATCCTCACAACTCCGGAACGAAACCGAAGCTAACGAGAAGATGCATACCGGAAAGAAGCAAACAACACGGTAAACACACAAGCATAAACATGGCATACGATGCACATCCAAGTATGATGCATGTCCGGTTTAATGCATGGCATGTCAAGGTGCACAAACAATACTACAAGTTAAGTGGAGCTCAATATGCAACGAGTTGCATATTGACGAAACACCACATTTTATTTATTTAGTTGACTCTCGTTTATTTATAAGACAAGATTAGATGTTTGTTTACATGTCAAGGGGTGGAGCAAAATTAAGCTAACTATTTAGACAAGTTTAAATGAGGCCGGAACAACAAACAACAATTCCGGAAAACCCCCATGTGCATATTTTGAGTTTGGTATTGTTCTGCCTATTACCATATTTTAAAGCTGTTAAACAGCAAAACAAAGTGCATCATGTTATTCTACACATTTTTCCACCCCATTTACATATAAAGTTTATTAAATTTGGAGCTACAGTTATTTAGTTATGAATAAAACCATTTTAACATATTATTTAACCAAATTAAAGCAAACAGCATGTTTAACATTGTTAACAGGGTTGAAACTTGCAAAATATTAATCTACACAAGATTCTAAGCAATTTTCATATATAACTTGTTCAATTCTGAAGCATGGTTAGCTTGAGGACTTTTCTGTAAAACTGATGATCTGCGGATAAAAGAAAAACACTAGACGGAGAAAAAAAACAACGCGGGCTGAATCTGGCTGGCCGGCCCAATAGGAAAAAAAGACAAGGCAGGGCGTGCTGGGGTGGCAGCTCACCATGGGCTTCGGCCCGGTTGATGCAGAGGGGAGCTGGGGCTGGGCCTTGGCGCTGGCTGCAGCCCACGTGCGTGCGTGCGAGCAGAGATCGTCGAGGGAAGGATCGGTCAACGCGGGCTAATTCCCTGTCCTCGCTAGATGCAGAAGAAGCAGACATAAGCGGCGATGCAGGGGAGCGAGGCAGGCGTTAGGCATGCAGCAGCGGTGACCTTGACGCTGCGACATGGCAGGTGAGCTGGGGACGCCGGGATCCGACGCGGCCTGGCCGATCTCGACCAGATCGGGTTGAAAATGAGACGAGGCAGCGCTGGGGTGCTACAGACGGGGACCTGCGGCGAGATAGGGTCAAGCGGGATGCGGCTCAGCTGGTTCGGGCGTCTCAGTGAAGAAGCAGAGGAGGAGCCCGGATTCAGACGAAGTGGAGCTCCATGGCGACTTTGGGGGTTCCTGCGAGGGAGAGAGAGAGAGAGCGCTCAGAGAGAGAGAGAGCGGCACGATGAGGAAGGGAGACAGGGGAGAAGAAGGCGACGGTCCTGAAGGTCATGTTGGTCGCCGGTGGAGCGGCGCTGGTCTCCGACGAGGCTCGAGTAGGAGGCGCTCGGGCAGAGGAGGAGGAGCTTGTGCGCGGGCGATGGAGGTCCAGGAAGGTGAGGTGGCGGTGGTTTGTTACAAGGGAATTAGCTAGGTAGTTCGCTGGTTGGTTGGGGATGGATCCCAAGGTGGAAGGAGACAGGAGGAGGTTCTGGACAGGGGAGGCGGCGGCGATTTGGCAGGGAGGATCCCTAGCAAATAGGGTTTGGTCTTGTTTTAGACTAGGTGGGCTATATGTAGTAGGTGGATAATAGGAGGAGGGAATTTGGATCACTGGATCAAAATCGGACTGAGGAGAATAAATAGGTAGGGAGTCCAAATAAGAAAATGGAGATGCTTTAGGGATGTTTGGGGATGATCCGGATCCATCGGTAACGAGAGCCCCGGGTCGGGTTCGGGGCAGTTTCGGACAAGTAGTGAGGAGAGGAAAAATGGCCTGTGTAGAATGTGTAGGCTGAGAAGAGAGAGAGAGATGGCAGCCCGACAACAGGTTTCAGAGCACTAAAACGTCCGACGTTTAAACCGGCTATAATGCCGCTATATGTTTATCGGTTGGTCTATCAAACGAACTCCGAATGCGACGAAATTTGACAGGCGGTCTACCTACGCTATAATAAGACCGCACGCCAAGTTTCCACCCATTCCGAGAACATTTTCCAGCCACTTATAAAATAAATATTCGGAGGTGCCGCGGGCGCGTGCGAGTGTGTCTGGACTCAGAACGGACAACGGAGAGGACTGGGGAACCCGAACGAATGCAAGTTTTGAAAACATGCTGATGAAATGCACATGATGACATGGCAAAGTGCAACATGCAAGCAAATGACATGGCAACGACGATGAATGACTGGCTGACACCTGGCGCATCGGTCTCGGGGTGTCACACCTATGATCAGCTCCACCCCACCAAGCCATTCTACGGAGTCACGGATGGCTCCACACTCCCGATGGGACAGGTCCGCCTCCCCGTCACCTTTGGTGACCGCGACAACTACCACACAGAGCTCATCGACTTCGACGTCGCCAACATCCACCTCCCGTACAACGCCATCCTAGGGTATTCGGCCCTTGCCAAGTTCATGGCGACGACCCATCACGGCTACAACGTCCTCAAGATGCCCGGGAGCGGCGGAGTCATCACGATCGCCTTCGACGAGAAGGAAGCGGTGCGTTCCCTGGAGCGTGCCTACCAGACCGCGGTGGTCGAGTGTTCCGATGAGGATGGAGCCGTCCTCGCCCTGTAGACCACCCCAAAGAAGAAGAAGAACCTACCCGTCGATGGACCTCAAGACGCGGGGGCTCCCAACGGCCTGGCCTCAGGACTCGCGCCTGCTGAAGAGGCGCCCTCCACCCTCGCATAGGGAGGTGCGCTCGACGCCCCTCACGTGACGGGCTCGGGGGCTCTCCTTTGGAGTGTCCCCGAGCTGACCCGTGCCTCGAGGGAGGTGTTCGAGCACCACCTGCAAGCGTATCTTGATGCGCGTTTTTGTGAGCCCAGCACGAGCCGTCCAACGCTGGGGGCTCAGGACTTCATCGACCAAGTTACAGAGGAAATTCAATAAGCAAGACTCATCCGTGGTGGGCATAACCGCACAATCCCAAGTCCACCTGCTCGCAGCCCAAGCGACTGCTTCCGCGTCTGCGTCGACACAGCGGGACTCAACCGAGCCGCTTCTCAGGAGCCCTTCTGGCCGACAGCGGTCGGCCAGAGGAGGGCCCTCCCCTGCAGCTACGTCCGCACGCTCTTCGGCTTCCGCAACGCAGCTGCCACGTTCCAGCATCTCATGCAGCGGGCCTTTGGGGCTCGGGAGGCTCAGTGGCAGGCGGTCCGGACGGAGCGGGAGTCGGGCCCGCGCGACCACTGAGAGCCTCCGGAGCCCCTGGGCCTCGGGAGCCCAACGAACCTCGGGAGCGACCCACACAGCTCGAGTATTCAGCTACCCCAACTCTCGTGCGGCAAGTATCATGTGACACTTCAGGTATCCAAACGAGGGCGCCTCTCGGGCTGCATTATCCTCGGGCCGCTGGGGGCTGTTTCCCCGCGGCTGTCTCCCTTTTTGCATGATCAAGGCCAGATATTTCTTTCCATTCGCATTATCTATATGCTCGGCGTCCTCACCGCCAATAAGATCATGAGCCCTTGTGAGCCCACTCGCGACCGCCCCATGATTAAGGACTGGCACGATGTCTGTGCTCGGGTCCGTCCCTGCAGCGTCGATAAACCCAAGGGCTGAGCTCTGCCTAGCGAGCCATTTCCGTGACGGCACCTCCCATGGTCCTTGGTGCCTTGTTCTCGCATGGGCTAATCATGGATGGGTAAGTTGGGGCCCGTGGCAGGTGCCTCGCACACGCGGGAACCGCGTGCCGGCTGTTTTTCCTTTGGATCGTGGCATGAGAAGACTGGGCACGACGTCTGTGCTTGGGTTCGTCCCTGAAGTGTCGACAAATCCAGTGGCTGAGCTCTGTCTCGCGGGTTAACCCCGTGACGTCACCTCCTGGGGTCGCTGGTGCTGCGGCCTTCTCATGTGATATCCCCTGGAGATGCACTCGGCGCAGGTTGACACAACACCTCTCTTTTCACATTTTGCAGAAGAAGACTCAGGCGCAACCTGCCTCAGGGTAGGGTCTTGTGAGTGATGCGTAAGCTCACGAGAACTTCCTCAGAGTCCTTCAGCTCGTCCTGAGGAGGGCCCATATATAACTTGGATGTCCTACCGTGCAAGCCACGCGTCAGGACGGGGCTGTACACGCCCCGGAGTCTCTCCCGGTGGGAGGCTCCCTCCCACGGTCCAATGGAAGTACCAAGCTCCGCGCTGGCAGATCCAACCGAGGAGCGGTTATGCCCACGAACCAGTGGAAGCACCAAGCTCCGCGCTGGCCAATACGACCGAGGTGCGGTTATGCCCACACTCCGCGCAAGTGTGGTAGCTCTATGCTCCGCGCTAGTTATAAACAACTGAGGGTGGCCCTCAGTGGTTGCACCAACCTCAAGGAGCTTTTCAGCTCACAACGCTCACAGCTTCTCCTTGGATGGGTGTCGCGAGGGGGGCTAGGCACGGGGGCTATGCTCAGGTCACGCCTGGCAGACACCACCCTACCAGGTGCCTAGACACCCGGCCTTCTCGTGCCCCCATCCCAGGCGAAGGCTCGTGGGCAAGGTATGGTGCTCGTTCTCCTTCATGAGAGCCGTTCGTACGTCAAGGGGGACCCCTGGGCATCACGACCCAGGGGCCTAACTGGCCACGTAGCCCCTCATCCCTTGAGTCTGGTTATGACGATAACCCCGGTCCTCCGGAGGGCTCAATGGCGATCAAGGTATGCGCGGGGTTGGGCCCTGCCGATGCAGAACGAAAATGGGATCGCTGTAACGTCAACGGGGACCCTTGGGCATCGCGACCCAAGGGCCTCACTGGCCACGTAGACCCTCATCCCTTGAGTCTAGTTACTACGGGAACCCTGGTTATCCGGAGGGCTCAGCGGCGGTCGAGGTATGCGTTGGGTTGGGCCCTGCCGACGCATAGCACCTAAAGCAAACATGAAAGGAAGCAAGCATGGAATCATCTAGCTATTACAATAACATCAAGTTTTTTCAAATTCAACCAAAGTTCTTACGCCTCCCCGAGGCACTCGCACTTCTCTCACTAAACAGGACGGGTCAAGCATCGCCAAGTGCAACATCACGGGTCTCCACCTCTTTGGTTGCGATGGCGGCAGCCTAGGGAAATGTCTCTACCAATCATGTGGCTTCTGTTCCCGGGGCCTTGGGAGCAATCATTGCCGCCTCCTCACGAAGGCGCTTGGACGCCAAACCTTGCCACAAAGGAAGGGCAACAGGAATCAAGTACCATCCGACCTCAGGAATTGCTAAGATAAGTTTCCAATGCCGCACCCGCTTGCATACCTACACCATCACTTATTATAGTTACGAATCCGCTAAGGCATGAAAAACTCTTCCCGATGGACCAGTGGGCGGCTTCCTGCACGCCGAGAGGGACCTCCCGAACATTGCGCCTCCGGGGCTCTTATCGGACCCTGGGCCCCTCACCTCCTGGCCTCGACCACGGTGTCGTGACCCGGCATACCAGCACATGCTAAGGCTGGTCCTGGGGCTGGGTCTCGCAGGCGTAGGGCCTTAGGCTACCGCAGGAACGAAAGAAAAGGGAAATCATGCCCTAACAAGGGGCTCATGCATGACATAAGTTTATAACGCTAGATAGTAACAAAAGTATTACAAGAATTTACATGTCCTTGTGAAGCCCTCCGTGATGTCCCGCAGGAACTAAGCTAAGGAAGATGCTCCCAAAGAACTCGGCTTGAACTCCTTCAACAACGGTGACGCCGGGAGGACATAGTTTCCCTCCGACGATAGGGGAGGCGACTTGGCGGCTCGTAGCTCTCGTCGGAGCTCGAGGCCGTCTCAGGGGTAGCATAACTGCTACCAGGAGAGTCGGAGATATAGCCAACAGCGAGCGCTTCGCTGCCCTGACGAAATGGGGAATGGTCGCCGGCGAGCCCATTCTCTGCGCCACACGGCAGCCGGAGGCCGTCCGCCCCGAAGACTTTGAA
>LR738713.1:90670727-90688293 GCA_902687465.1 Secale cereale | reverse complement strand
AATGTGCCTCCTGGCGGGGGCGCAGGCGCAGCGCACCACACCACAGCCCCAGGTCCTGAAGACCTGGCCAGAAGAAACTACCTCCACGTCGGCATACGAAGGAGGAAGGCGACACCCCTCGTGCCTCAGCTCCATTGTCACCCGGACACGAGCCGGGAGCACCTCCCTCAGGAACAGAGGAAGAAGGATCCATGAATGCGGAGGGCCCCCCGCCCATACGATGAACTCGCGGACATCATCCTTAGAATGGGACGGAAGCAGGATGCGGGGAGACGCTCGTCTCTCCGGGCGACTGGCGGCGCCACCCCTGTCACCGCCCCCGCTTCGTCCATCTGCTGCTGGAGCATACAAGGGAAGCGGGAACCCTGGCGGCGCCCGCGTGCACCATGTGCGAGTGTCCGCCGGCCTCAGGGACGCACTCGGAGGACTACGGCGCCTCTTCTTCGGAGGGAGCTGCTCAGGCTCTACCACCGGGGTCTTCCCCTTCTCAGCGGCCGAGAACCTGCGTATATGCGCCATGGAAGCCCTGGGAGTAGTGGAAGCTGCAGGGATCGATCTGCAATAGTCAAGTAAGAGGTGTGGCGCCTCACCCCCTGTTTATAAACCAAGAAGATCAACCAGCGGCCACTCACGCGTGGCCATAATGGCCCCGCCGCCCACGCCAAGGAGTTGTCAAGTCGCACGATTGCCAAGACTGCGTGGGAAGCGGAGTCGCTCGCGTCCCATCCAACTGTCATGTGCCAGCCTCGCTCAGAACCTTTTTGGGGCCCGCGGCGCTTCGTCATCGACTAAGGCTTTGCCCCGAAGCCAACTCCGCGCGCGCCTTGGGCCCGGGGGCTATTGTCGGCGTCCGGGGAACCAGTGTACCCACACTTGCCTGTCTGCGGGCCGCGACGCGCTCCTACAAGCGGCCTGGTACGGCCCAGCTGATCGACCAACTGCTCAAGACCCTCGCGAGGGGCCAAGCCTCGCGAGGAGAACAACGTCAAGACCCCCTCGGGAACGGCCTCAGCAAGGCGTTCCGGAGGGGAGGAGAATCCAAGGCCGAGCCTGCCTCAGGAGGAGGAAGTGATGTCAGTAGTAACGCACCGCGCCAGCGGGTGCCAGCGTCCGCCAGCGGCGCAGTTGCCATTTCGGTGCAAAGGAGATAGCGCAGCCGTTGATTCCCAAGGAGCGGCAAAGGTTTCCTCTTTGGTGCAACAAGACCGAAGACCGCAAGAACGATAAGGAGGATGTCACCGTCGAGCCCACCACCGTGTCACCGCCTTGTCCTTTTGCAGGCGAAGACCGCTTTTGTCAGGATAAGAACGTCCTTGTGTTCCCGCTCGAAAATGGCCGTTGTGGGATCCCTTCCCGCCTAAACATGTCGGGGGAAGAGGACCGTGGTAGCCTATATAAGTAGCTAGGACTCACACTGCAAAAAAAATACACTTTGCCGCCGCACAAAGGGCAAGAACACTAGCCTCCTGACCCTCCCGAGCTCGCCTCCTGAGCCCAGGAACTGTTGTACTAGCTCATATTCTAGCTCGCCCGGAGCCAATCCACCAAAGCAGGAAGTAGGGTCTTACACCACACGGTGGCCCGAACCTGGATAAACTCTTGTGTGCTTGTTCGTTGTTTGCTTGAATCTTTGCACCGAGACGAGAGCGAGGCGCTAGGTAGACGTGAGTGGGAGAGATCTTCGTTCACGCCCCTGTGTTCGAACTTAACGGGTTTTGCGGAGCCCTGAATCCGACACTCTTTAGTGCATAGTATCATACGTTAGTATCTTAGATGACCTTATTTTTTGTCATGACACATAGTAGTATAGCATTTATTATGATACCCAACTCTCTCTTTCTTCTTTTAAATTTATGTCATCTCATAAAACTGCTTAGTTGGCAATTTGGCATGCATGATACTACTAATTATGATACTCCCACTATGGAAAGTCTAAGGAGAGAGAAGAGGTTAAGTTACCGAGGTGGCCTGTGATGTCAGACAGTGTGTGTGCACGCGTGCACGTGCGTGCCCGTGTGCATCCAAAGTTGTGGAGCAAGAACTCAAGTTGAGTTGGACGGCGCACATCTACAATGGTAATGCTCCCTCCAATGTGAACAAGGTACCTAGGGAACATTTGTTGAGACAAGTTGCTTGCAAGAGTTGTCGTTGTAGCCACCAAGATCACTACATTGTTAGTCGGCATAACTATCATTGTTGCCTCGTCCCCTGAGGTCTTAGGGCCATGGAGACGTGGTGAACCCCGACCCTTGCCGGCAGGAGGGCTCCTACTTCGTTTCAGGTGTCTCTTTAAGTTTAGTTAGGGTTTGTGTCTTGCTCATGAAGGTGAGGTGGTGGCGGATCCCTAGAGATTGAATAAGGCTTTCATCGCCTATCCCCCACTATGGCGATGCGTCTAGCTTCGTCGGAGAACATGTGGAGATGTACCTCGATGGATCTCGCGAACTCGATCATTGTTTGTCTTTGGTTGGTTTGCATGGATTCGGTCTTTGGTCGCCTACACATGTGTATCTACATGTTGGATCCTTCCAATCTACGATTCTCTTCATCGGCGACGGTTGTTGTTCCGGTGCGTTGTGCCATGGGCCCTTAGCATGATGACTTCTCAATCGTCTACTACAACATGGTTTTGTCTGGCTCCCGTGAGGGAGGGGCGGTGATGGAGACACACATTCGGCTCGGTCCAATGCTTGTAGTCATCGCTAGATGGTCTATGGGCCTGAATGTAGTTTATTCTTTTGTGTTTACAATTGATGGATAGATGAAAAGTTTTTTCCAAAAATAATTGCCATTGTTGCCATTGTGACCTGGCTGGTTACTCGTTTTTTTACTCAACAGTGTCGCCACCGGCGGCAATTTTCTTTGAAGTGAGTGATCTAAGGTAATCAATTCGCTAGAGGTAAGGGCAATAATTCTTCTTCATAGGACGACACTGAAACACATAAGGAAACCTTCTTGTCCTATTAGGGTTATGTGCCCCCGGTAACGTCATCCGCACCCAAGGACATTTTAAGAAATCAGGGCTAGCCAAGCCCCTCAGGCCGACTGGGCGTACGGCCGGCTTACTGGCCGCTTTCCCGGAGGCGGCACGCCCCTAGAAGGCGGCCCTAGGAGCGGGCCAGCTCCTAGCTACCGGCCTACCCCCTCGGAGTCTGCACCAGCCGACCGTGATCAAGATGGAGCATGGATACCACCTGCTCCCCCCGGGACACGGGGGAGCATGGGAATAGTGTACCTCAACCAGGCGGACACCCTCCGGCACGGCGCGGAACTGTAGCCATGCGCAGCATGACGACGCCCTCGTCAGCATGTACGGCACTACAGTAAAAGGCAATAGGCATGGCCCGCAGGAGGCGGGCCCCAGCAGCTGGCGAAGAACCCGGCGAACGAAGATACTGGCACTCGGGTCCCACCACTCGGACGTATTACCATTGTACCCCTGGGGGTTGGCCTATAAAACCCCCCAGGGCTCACCCATGCAAGGGGCTTATCATCCATTCCCTCACACCATAGCTAGGAGCAAGAGAGTTAGGCCCTGCCCTTCTTCCTGCTCTAGCAATATAGCTCAAGGAGCATCCTTGTACACTTGTGATCATAGTAACCATGTGGAGACCCCGCAGAGTAGGACTAGGGGTGTTATCTCCTCGGAGAGCTCCAAACCTGGGTAAGTCTCGTGTCCGTTCCCGTGTTTGACCGATCTCTTGCCCACTCCCGCTTCCAGGGCCCGACGACGTACTCCTGTCTCCATCCATGATAAGCCACCTCCTGGCATCTGTCGCGAGACTACTCCGACAGTTGGCGCCCACCGTGGGGCCATCCGCGGTGTCATCCGGAGACATGTTCTGGACGGGAACCCTCTTCCTCCCTGGCGAGCACGTCGCGACCGACCCGATCAGCCAGCCCGGCATGCTCGCTAGCGCTTTCACCAGCGTGCTGCCTGATGTAGGAGCAGCCTGCCCCGTGAGCTGCCTTGCCGACCTCCTCGGCAAGGTCAGCCTCTCTGATGAGCCCACCTCCAATGCAGAGGCTCTCCGCTCCGTCGACCCCCTCTCCGAGCTCTTTGAGAAGCTCACTGTCTCCGACGAGCCCGCCTCCGACGTGAAGTCCGTGGCTCCATCGACCCCTTCATCGAGCCCATTGAGATTCTCATCGGCTCCGATGCAGCTACCACTGATGTCTTCCCTGACAATGTGATCATCATCGATGACCCGCTTCCTCCCGTCCCCGGCAACGTCTCTGCCGGCACGCTCGACGTCGGCATCTTCGCGGACGCGATGGTCATTGGCGATAGCCAGCCCTTTGACGGAGTCATTGAGGACCCATTGCGAGCAGCAATGCGGGACTTCGCTACTCCCGTTGACGATGAGACTGATCCTACGATGCTGGAGGCAATCCGTATCAAGATCCTCGATAGCGTCACCAACCTGGCGGCCATGAAGCGCCGCGCGGAAGCCAACCAGCGTGAGATCGACCGCATTACTGGCGGCACGCCGGCTGCTGCCAAGACCAGCCGGTCCAGGGCCATCCGGCAGCATGGCGTGGCCATCGTCAGCATGCTGGGAGTCAGACGCCCGATCTACGAGACCCCTGCGCAGAACCTACGCGCCGCACTGCCGACGGCGGAAGACCTCAGGAATCTGGAGAGCGACGAGCGACGCGCTCAGATGGAGCACCTCCAAGAGCTCTTCAACACCGCAAACATGCAGGAAGAGACCTGTAACCGCGTGCTGGCAGCCGGTAAGCAGGCCGAGAACCCGAAGGCCCGCCACGAGCACGGCACGACCTCCCGGTCCCCTAGCGGTGGGGGCTGTTGGGGAACGTAGTAATAATTCAAAATTTTCCTATGTGTCAGCAAGATCAATCTAGGAGATGCTAGCAATGAGAGAGAAGGAGTGCATCTTCATGCCCTTGAAGATCGCTATGCGGAAGCGTTACAAGAACACTGTTGATGGAGTCGTACTCGCGGCGAACGAACGGCACCACCGCGTTCAACACACGTACAGGCTGGGGACATCTCCTCCTTATTGATCTAGCAACGGGGAAGGAGAAGTTGAGGGAGAGCTCCTGCTGCACGACGGCGTGGTGGTAGAGCTTGCGGTTCTCCGACAGGGCTTCACCAAGCGCTACGGAGGAGGATGAGGAGTTGTAGGGGGGAGGGCTACGCTGATACGTCTCCAACATATCTATAATTTTTTATTGTTCCATGCTATTATATATTCTGTTTTGGATGTTTAATGGGCTTTATTATACACTTTTATATTATTTTTGGGACTAACCTACTAACCCAAAGCCCAGTGCAAATTGTTGTTTTTGCCTATTTCAGTGCTTCGCAGAAAAGGGATATCAAACGGAGTCCAAACGGAATGAAACCTTCAGGAGAGTTATTTTTGGAACCGTATCTACCCAGAAGATTGGAGTACATGCGAGGGAACGAGAGAGGCGGCCACGAGGGCCCAAGGCGATCCCCCACCCTCGTGGGCCCCCTCTGGCTCCCCCGATGCCCTCCTTCCTCCTATATATATCCATGTACCCTGAAAACATCGAGGCAACAGAGAAAACCCTAATTCCATCGTCGCAACCTTCTGTTCCCGTGAGATCCCATCTTGGGGCCTGTTCCGGAGCTCCGCCGGAGGGGGATTGATCACGGGGTGCTTCTACATCAACACCATAGCCTCACCAATGAGTTGTGAGTAGTTTACCACAGACCTTCGGGTCCATAGTTATTAGCTAGATGGCTTCTTCTATCTTTTTGGATCTCAATACAAAGTTCTCCACGATCTTCGAGGAGATCTATTCTATGTAATCTTTTTGCGGTGTGTTTGTCGAGATCCGATGAATTGTGGGTTTATGATCAAGATTATCTATGAACAATATTTGATTCTTTTCTGAAATATTTTATGTACGATTATAATATCCTTGCAAGCCTCTTTGAATTATGGGTTTGGTTTGGCCTACTAGATCTATAGTTCTTGCAATGGGAGAAGTGCTTGGCTTTGGGTTCAATCTTGCGGTGTCCTTTCCCAGTGACAGCAGGGGCAGCAAGGCACGTATTGTATTGTTTCCATCGAGGATAAAAATATGGGTTTTATATCATATTGCTTGAGTTTATCCCTCTACATCATGTCATCTTGCCTAAAGCATTACTCTGTTCTTATGAACTTAATACTCTAGATGCATGCTGGATAACGATCGATGTGTGGAGTAATAGTAGTAGATGCAGAATCATTTTGGTCTACTTGTTACGGACGTGATGCCTATATATAATGATCATGCTTAGATATTCTCATAGCTATGCGCTTTTCTATCAATTGCTCGACCGTAATTTGTTCACCCATCGTAGAATTCTGCTTTCATGAGAGAAGCCACTAGTGAAACCTATGGCCCCCGGGTCTGTCTTTATCATATTACTTTCCTTTAATTTCCGCTGCCGTTGCTTATTTTCTTTCTTTACTTTCTGTTCTTATACCAAAAATACCAAAAAAATACAATACTATCATATCTATCATATCTCACTTTCGTAAGTGACCGTAAAGGGATTGATAACCCCTTATCGCGTTGGCTGCGAAGTTCTTATTTGTTTGTGCAGGAGCGAGGGACTCGCGCATGGTCTCCTAGTGGATTGATACCTTGGTTCTCAAAAACTGAGGGAAATACTTACGCTATTGTGCTGCATCACCCTTTCCTCTTCGAGAGAATACAACGCAAGCTCGAGACGTAGCATATGTCAGGTGAAGGGTTTAGCTCCCATGCACCTCCCCACTATATAAAGGGGTGGAGGGGGCTGGTTTCTTTCCCTCCAAGTCCATTGGGGCATTGGCAAAGGTGGGAGGAAAGAAATCACATCCTTTCCCTTCCCCACTGATTGTTATCCCCCCTTTTAGGGATCTTGATCTTATCCCATCCAGATACGATCTTATTCCTTCTAAGGGGGGATCTTGGTGCGCCTTGACCAAGGATGTGGGGCCTTTCCCCCATTACCCACGTTCATGTGGGTCCCCCATGAAGGTGGGCTTCACTCTGTAACCTTCTAGAACCTTCCCGGTACAATATCGAAAAATCCCTAACATTTTCTGGTGGCCAAAATAGGACTTCCCATATATAAATCTTTACCTTCGGACCATTTTGGAACTCCTCGTGACGTCCGGGATCTCATCCGGGACTCCGAACAACCTTCGGTAACCACATACAATTTCCTGTTACAACTCTAGCGTCACCGAACCTTAAGTGTGTAGACCCTACGGGTTCGGGAACCATGCAGACATGACCGAAACACCTCTCCGGCCAATAACCAATAGCGGGATATGGATACCCATATTGGCTCCCACATGTTCCATGATGATCTCATCGGATGAACCACGATATTGGGGATTCAATCAATCCCGTATACAATACCCTTTGTCCAACGGTATATTACTTCTCGAGATTCGATCGTCGGTATCCCTATACCTTGTTAAATCTCGTTACCGGCAAGTCTCTTTACTCGTTCCGTAACACATGATCTTGTGACTAACTCCTTAGTCACATTGAGCCCATTATGATGATGCATTACCGAGTGGGCCCAGAGATACCTCTCTGCCATACGGAGTGACAAATCCCAGTCTCGATCCGTGCCAACCCAACAGACACTTTCGGAGATACCTGTAGTGCACCTTTATAGCCACCCAGTTACGTTGTGACATTTGATACACCCAAATCATTCCTACGGTATCCGGGAGGTGCACAATCTCATGGTCTAAGGAAAAGATACTTGACATTAGAAAAGCTCTAGGAAACGAACCACTCGATCTTGTGTTGTGCTTAGGATTGGGTCTTGTCCATCACATCATTCTCTAATGATGTGATCCCGTTATCAATGACATCCAATGTCCATGGTCAGTAAACCATAACCATCTATTGATCAACGAGCTAGTCAGCTAGAGGCTCACTAGGGACATGTTGTGGTCGATGTATTCACACATGTATTACGGTTTCCGATTAATACAATTATGGCATGAACAATAGACAATTATCATGAACAAAGAAATATAATAATAACCATTTTATTATTGCCTCTAGGGCATATTTCCAAAAGTCCCCCACTTGCACTAGAGTCAATAATCTAGTTACATTGTGATGAATCGAACACCCATAGAGTTCTGGTGCTGATCATGTTTTGCTCGTGGAAGAGGTTTAGTCAACGGATATGTGACATTCAAATCCCTATGTACTTTACAAATATCTATGTCACATGTAGATGCCGCCATGACGCTTTGCTTGCAACTGCACTAGCTGACTGTCCCACCATTCAAAATATACACGTATCCGGTTTGTGACTTGGAGTCATCCAGATCTGTGTCGAAGCTAGCATCCACATAACCCTTTACGATGAGCTATTCGTCACCTCCATAAATGATAAACATGTCCTTAGTCCTTTTCAGGTACTTCAGGATATTCTTGATCGATGTCCAGTGTTCCATACCAGGATCACTTTGGTACCTCCCAACCAAACTTATGGCAAGGTTCACATCAGGTCTGGTACACAGCATGGCATACATAATAGAGCCTATGGCTGAGGCACGGGGGATGGCACTCATCTTTTCTCTATGTTCTGTCGAGGTCGGGCATTGAGCTGCGCTCAATCTCACACCTTGCAAAATAGGCAAGAATCCCTTCTTGAACTGGTCCACATTGAACTCTTCAATATCTTGTCAAGGTATGTGCTTTGTGAAAGATCAATGATGCGTCTCGATCTATCTCTATAGATCTTGATGCCTAATATGTAAGCAGCTTCTCCAAGCTCCTTCATTGAAAAACACTTATTCAAGTAGGCCTTTATGCTTTCCAAAAGTTATATATCATTTCCCATCAACAATATGTCATCCACGTATAATATGAGAAATGCTACAGAGCTCCCACTCACTTTCTTGTAAATACAGGCTTCTCCAAAAGTATGTATAGACCCAAACACTTTGATCACATCATCAAAGTGAATGTTCCGACTACGAGATGCTTGCACCAACCCATAGATAGAGTGTTGGAGCTTTCATACGTTGTTAGCATTCTTAGGATCGACAAAACCTTCCAGCTGCATCATATACAACTCTTCCTTAAGGAAACCGTTAAGGAATGTCATTTTGACGTCCATTTGCCAGATCTAATAATCATAGAATGCGGCAATTGCTAACATGATTCAGACGGACTTCGGCATAGCTATGGGTGAGAAAGTCTCATCGTAGTCAATTCCTTGAACTTGTCGATAACCTTTAGCGACAAGCCGAGGCTCATAGATGGTCACATTTCCATCCATGTCATTCTTCTTCTTAAAGATCCACTTGTTCTCTATGGCTTGCCGCTCATCGGGCAAGTCCACCAAAGTCCATACTTTGTTATCATACTTGGATCCTATCTCGGATTTCATGGCTTCAAGCCATTTGTTGGAATCCAGGCCTGATACGTCACCAACATATCTATAATTTTTTATTGTTCCATGCTATTATATTATCTGTTTTGGATGTTTAATGGGCTTTAATATGCACTTTTATATTATTTTTGGGACTAACCTACTAACCAAAGGCCCAGTGCAAATTGTTTTTTTGCCCATTTTAGTGTTTCGCAGAAAAGGAATATCAAACGGAATCCAAACGGAATGAAACCTTCGCGAGGATTGTTTTTGGAACAAACGCAATCAAGGAGACTTGGAGTGGACATCAAGGAAGCAACGAGGCGGCCACGAGGCAGGATGGCGTGCCCAGGGGGTAGGCGCGCCCCCCACCCTCGTGGGCCCCTCGTAGCTCCATTAACCTACTTATTTCACCTATATATACTCATATACCCTGAGAACATCCAGGAGCACCACGAAACCCTATTTCCACCGCCGCAACCTTCTGTACCCGTGAGATCCAATCTTGGGGCTTTTTCCGGCGCTCCGCCGGAGGGGGAATCGATCACGGATGGCTTCTACATCAACACCATAGCCTCTCCGATGATGTGTGAGTAGTTTACCACAGACCTTCGGGTCCATAGTTATTAGCTAGATGGCTTCTTCTCTCTCTTTGGATCTCAATACAAAGTTCTCCTCGATCTTCTTGGAGATCTATTCGATGTAATACTTTTTGCGGTGTGTTTGTCCAGATCCGATGAATTGTGGTTTTGTGATCAAGATTATCTATGAACAATATTTGGTTCTTCTCTGAATTCTTATATGCATGATTTAATATCTTTGCAAGTCTCTTCGAATTATAGGTTTAGTTTGGCCTACTAGATTGATCTTTCTTGCAATGGGAGAAGTGCTTAGCTTTGGGTTCAATCTTGCGGTGTCCTTTCCCAGTGACAGCATGGGCAGCAAGGCATGTGTTGTATTGTTGCCATCGAGGATAAAAATATGGGCTTTATATCATATTGCTTGAGTTTATCCCTCTACATCATGTCATCTTGCTTAATGCGTTACTCTGTCCTTATGAACTTAATACTCTAGATGCTTGCTGGATAGCGGTCGATGTGTGGAGTAATAGTAGTACATGCAGAATCGTTTCGGTCTACTTGTCATAGACGTGATGCCTATATACATGATCATGCCTAGATATTCTCATAACTATGCGCTTTTCTATCAATTGCTCGGCAGTAATTTGTTCACCTACCGTAAAATATGCTATCTTGAGAGAAGCCACTAGCTAAACCTCTGCCCCCCGGGTCTATTTTCCATCATATTAATCTCCCGTCAACAAGCTATTTTTATCGTAGTTTATTTTGCAATCTTTACTTTTCAATCTATATACCAAAAATATTTATCTTGTTATCTTTATCAGATCTCACTTTTGCAAGTGGACGTGAAGGGATTGACAACCCCTTTATCGTGTTGGTTGCAAGGTTCTTAATTGTTTGTGCAGGTATTAGGGATTTGCGTGTAGTCTCCTACTGGATTGATACCTTGGTTCTCAAAAACTGAGGGAAATACTTACGCTACTTTGCTGCATCACCCTTTCCTCTTCAATGGTGTGACGCCCGGATAATCAAGCTATAGTAACCCTCTACTAATGATGCCATGTCACTACGGTTACTGTTGTTAAACTCGCGTTGATTCAAATCCCATCCAAATTCGAATTTAAAATCAAGGCAAGCAATAACTTTTTTTAACGCTAAAATTAAAATGTTCAAAATGGCACAAAAAAATCGTAAGTAATTATGGTGGAGAAACCACATTTTTATGAAAGATTAAATGCACTTGAATAATTAAAACAGTGGGTAAAACAATTAAATAAATGCCTTTTGAATTTTATAAAATATTAAACCATTTTAATTTGGGGATAAGAATTAATGTGGCAGTAGTATATTTATAAGTACTATTTTAGGTGCTAGTGATAATTTTTATAAAACTAAAATAAAAGGAAATTAGAAATAAAACAGAAAAGAAAAGAAAAGAGAAGAAGAGTTAAAGCCTAACACTGTTCACCTAAAAGCCTAGTACTACAGAAGGCCCAGCCCACCAGTGGGCTTTTCTCCTACCACTTGGACGGAGCAGGGAGGCCATGGCGCTGGCAGTGCTCGCACGCCGTCCATGTCATGGATATCGCGTTGTCGGCCATCCCGCGGCTCCCTGGGTGGATAAGGCCGCACCACGACACCCCCGACGGAACCCTAGCTGTAGTTCTTCCCCCTTTTCGCCCTCTCCCTCTCTGTTCCCGAGCGAGTCCGTCTCCAAGCCGTCGCCGCCGTCGTGCACCGAAGCAGCCCCGGGTCGCGCGGAGATGTCCAGCAGGAGCTTCGGCTACGTCAACGAATCGGACCGGAGCCGCACCGAATCACCGCCATCGCCCTTCCTTCTTCGGCCACAGCCGCGCCACCGTGCTGCTCGATCCCGTTGACTCCGACAAGACCCTGGCTCCCCTGAGCTTCCTCTGACCTCGAGGTGAGCCGCACACCCCTCTCGCTCCATCTCCCGACTTCGGCTGGTCCCTCTGTAATTAGACCCGCGATGGATCACCGTCGGCCGCCGCCAAGCGTCGTCGTTGTCAACGCATCTGACCACCTCCGCATGCGGCCCCTTGCATCCACCCATGCGCACTTGGTCGTCGCACGGGCGTGCCTGCTTACTCCCATCCGCGCGCCGACCGCGCGTCCCGCCTGGGTCTGGCCGCATTCCCGACTGCGCCGGCCGTGTACGCCTACCGTCGCGCCCCTGCTCACCTCCTTCTGCCGCCCCGATGCTGTTGCCTGTTACTGCCACCGCTGCATTGCTGCTCTTGCTCAGCTTGCTGCTGTTCCGGCCACGGCGCTCGACCGTGCCGCTCGCGAACCACTGCCGCGTCTCCGCTGTTATGGCCGCACCCACGGCGCCCGCGTAGCCCCGCACCCTTGCCCAGCCATCAGCTTGTTGTACTGCTGCTGCTAACTACTGTAGATGGAGCTAGCTTTAACAACATTACATCGAGTAACCCCCTAGACAGCCTCTAATCAGTGGTTAAACAACTGTCAACAGGACAAAAGAAAATATGGGAAGATAGTACACTTGACAAGGCTCAAATGTGTCCATTGGACCAAATTCATTTGATGCATAGATTAAATCCTATAAAAATCACAAAATGACATCTTATGTAATAATCCCTAGCATACTAACTTGTATGTGCTGTGTGTGTGCGTCGTGTGGTGGCCGGCTGGGTTTTGACGAGTAGTATTAATTAGTGCCCTTGTTAGTACTAGGTTTAGTATTAATTAGTGCTAAGTTAGTCTAGTAGTAGATGACATTTAGGCCCCATTAAGGTAGGTTTATTTAAATGTTTAGGTAAATGGTATATGATATATGGGCCACACACATCCCATTGACTAGTCAAATTGACTGGGTCAACCCAAATCATAGCCCCACTTGTAATACAAACTGACTAGCACAGCCCCATGTGAGAGAAGTATTTAGATATTTATTTTCGAATTAAAGAAAATTAGAAAATGATTTAAAACTTTACAAATTAATATAAAATAATCCGTAACTCGGATGAAAATACTTTATATATGAAAGTTGCTCAGAATTTCGAGACAAATCCGAATACGCAGACCGTTCGTCAAGCACATGTCTCTAGCATACCAAACCTGCAACTTTCCCCCTCCGTTTCATCTGCCTGAAAACGCGAAACACCGGGAGTACTTTCCCGGATGTTTCCCCCCTTCGCCACTAGCGCCCGATACTGCGTTAGGTCACACGTAGCATGGCGTATTTCCATGTTATGCTTTGTGATGTGATGCTTGATTTATATTTATTGTTTCTTCCCCCTCTTCTCTCCGATAGACATCGGGACTGAGACCGCTGGCAGTGCCACGGTGATCGACTGCGTCGACGACGACCCCTCCTTCTTGCCAGAGCAACCAGGCAAGCCCCCCCCCCCTTGATCACCAGATATCGCCTATTCTTCTCTCTACTGCTTGCATTAGAGTAGTGTTGCCTGTTACTGCTATCGAATAATCATATTCTGTTGCATAGCCTGTCATTGTTGCTACAACTGTTGATACCTTTACCTGCTATCCTAATGCTTAGTATAGGATGCTAGTATTCCATCAGTAGCCCTACATTCTTGTCCGTCTGCCCTGCTATACTATCGGGCCGTGATCACTCGGGTGGTGATCACGGGTATATACTATACTATTACATACACATGATGATGATTCGGAGATGGGGGCTGAAGGGGCAGGTGGTTCCACACAGGTAGTGGTGGGCCTGGGTTCCCGGCAGCCCCCTGATGGTTACTTTGTGGCGGAGCGACAGGGCGGGTTGCGACCACCTAGGAGACAGGTGGGCCTGGCCCTGGTCGTTGTCCGCGGTTATTTCATAATAACACATTTAACGGGATCTTGGTATTTGATCTGAGTCTGTCCATTGGCCTATACGCACTAACCAGCTACGTGGGAATAGTTATGGGCACTCGATGTCGTGGTATCAGCCGAAGCCTTCTTGACGTCAGCGACTGAGCGGCGCGTGCCGGGTTGGACCGCGTAACGTAACTTCCTTAGTAATGGAAGTTGCTAGGTCTGCTCACCGGCCGCCCTCGCAACGTGCAGGTGTGCATTGGGCGATGGGCCCAGACCCCCGTGCGCTTAGGGTTTAGACCGGCGTGCTGACCTCTCTGTTGTGCTTAGGTAGGGCTGCAACGTGTTGATCTTCCGAGGCCGGGCATGACCCTGGAAAGTGTGTCCGGCCAAATGGGATCGAGCGTGCTGGGTTATGTGGTGCACCCCTGCAGGGAAGTTAATCTATTCGAATAGCCGTGTCCCTCGGTAAAAGGACGACCCGGAGTTGTACTCTGACCTCATGACAACTAGAACTGGACACTTAATAAAACACACCCAAACAAGTTCCAGATACAACCCGGTGATCGCTTTCCCACAGGGCGACGAGGGGAGGATCGCCGGGTAGGATTATGTTATACGTTGTTACTTGGTGAACTCTTGAGCTACTCAAGACGGAGGCGGCCAGAAGCTTTGATAGTTGTTACTATTCCATCTTCTCTCTTCTACTGCTGCAAGATGGAGGTGGCCAGAAGCATAGTCTTCGATTGGATTAGCTATCCCCCTCTTACTCTGGCATTCTGCAGTTTAACCCACATATATTACCCATTTACACAGACACCATTGCATATGTAGTGTAGATCCTTACTTGCGAGTACTTTGGATGAGTACTCACGGTTGCTTTGCTCCCCCTTTTCCCCCTTCTTTCTTCTTTCTGGTTGATGCAACCAGATGATGGAGTCCAGGAGCCAAAGGATCCCGATGATGTTTCTACATGGAGTTCGGCTTCGAGGAGTAGTTAGGAGGTCCCAGGCAGGAGGCCTTGCCTTTTCGATTGTTGTTACTTTTGTGCTAGCCTTCTTAAGGCAAACTTGTTTAACTTATGTCTGTACTCATATATTATTGCTTCCGCTGACTCTTGTGTTTCGAGCTTATGTATTCGAGCCCTCGAGGCCCTTGGCTTGTAATATAAAGCTTGTATTATTTCAATTTGTGTCTAGAGTTGTGTTGTGTCCAGTGAGTCCCTGATCTTGGTCGTACACATTTGCGTGCATGATTAGTGTACGGACAAATCGGGGGCGTCACAAAGGGAAAACCAATGCATGCTCAAGAGGTAGCAGGGCCTGTCATCGCTTCTTCATAGTTCGAAGGTTCACCGTTGTCTAACAACATGATTTCCAGGACAGGGTTGCCGTACCACTCTTGTGTGGAACGTGTCCTCGTGGACCTACGAAGTTCAGTAGAAACTTGGTCTAAAGTTTCATGATCATCATCATTAACTTCCTCTCGAGTCGGTGCAGGCACCACAGAAACATCTTCTTACGCTACGCTACTCTCTGATTCAAGAGGTGGTACAATCTCCTCATTAAGTTCTACTTTCCTCCCACTTACTTCTTTCGAGAGAAACTCTTTCTCCAGAAAGGATCCATTCTTGGCAACAAAGATCTTGCCTTCAGATCTGAGGTAGAAGGTATACCCAATAGTTTCTTTAGGGTATCCTATGAAGACGCACTTTTCTGATTTGTCTTCGAGCTTTTCAGGTTGAAGTTTCTTGACATAAGCATCGCATCCCCAAACTTCCAGAAACGACAGCTTAGGTTTCTTCCCAAACCATAATTCATACTGTGTCGTCTCAACGGATTTAGATGGTACCCTATTTAAAGTGAGTGTGGCGGTCTCTAAAGCATAACGCCGAAATGATAGCGGTAGATCGGCAAGAGACATCATAGATCGCACCATATCTAATAGAGTGCGATAACGACATTCGGACACACCATTACGCTGAGGTGTTCCAAGCGGCATAAGTTGTGAAACAATTCCACATTTCATTAAGTGCGTGCCAAAGTCGTGACTCAAATATTCTCCTCCACGATCTGATTGTAAGAACTTTATTTTCCTGTCACGTTGGTTCTCTACCTCGCTCTGAAATTCCTTGAGCTTTTCAAAGGTCTCAATCTTGTGTTTCATTAAGTAGACATACCCATATCGACTTAAGTCATCAGTGAGGGTGAGAACATAATGATAGCCACCGCGAGCCTCAACGCTCATTGGACAGCATACATCAGTATGTATTATTTCCAACAAGTTAGTTGCTCGCTCCATTGTTCAAGAGAACGGAGTCTTGGTCATTTTTCAAAGGAGTCATGGTTCACATGTGTTAAATGACTCATAATTAAGAGACTCCAAAAGTCCATCTGCATGGAGTTTCTTCATACGTTTGACACCGATATGGCCATGGCGGTAGTGCCACAAGTATGTGGGACTATCATTATCAACCTTACATCTTTTGGCATTCACATTATGAATATGTGTAACATCACGCTCGAGGTTCAATAAAAATAAACCATTGACCAGCGGGGCATGACCATAAAAGATATCTCTCATATAAATAGAACAACCATTATTCTTGGATTTAAATGAGTAGCCATATCGCATCAAACGAGATCCAGATACAATGTTCATGCTCAAAGTTGGTACTAAATAACAATTATTGAGGTTTAAAACTAATCCCGAAGGTAGATGCAGAGGTAGCATGCCGTCGGCAATCACATCGACCTTGGAACCATTCCCGACGCGCATCGTCACCTCGTCCTTCGCCAGTCTCCGCTTATTCCGCAACTCCTGTTTTGAGTTACAAATGTGAGCAACCGCACCGGTATCAAATACCCAGGAGCTACTATGAGTTCTGGTAAGGTACACATCAATATCATGTATATCATATATACCTTTGATGTTGCCGGCCTTCTTATCCGCTAAGAACTTGAGGCGGTTCCGCTTCCAGTGACCATTTCCCTTGCAATAAAAGCAGTCAGTCTCAGGCTTGGGTCTATTCTTTGGCTTCTTCCCGGCAACTGGCTTACCGGGCGCGGCAACTCCATTGTCGTCCTTCTTGAAGTTCTTCTTACCCTTGCCTTTCTTGAACTTAGTGTTCTTATTCACCATCAACCCTTGATGTTCCTTCTTGATCTCCACCTCCGCTGGTTTCAGCATTGAATACAACTCAGGAATGGACTTCTCCATCTATAACATCCCAAATTTTCAATTTGGAATGTTATACATAGATCATCATATGCATATCATATTTTATTTGCATTTTGGTTTGGATCCTAAAAATCCTAAGAAACTCAAGGACCCGCGGAGAGAGTTGGGGATTTTATTATTTTCATATTTGAATTTTCTCAAATATTGAAAAGAGGGTCATTTGGTTTTAATTATTTTCTCTCTGAAATATTTCAATATCAAAATATATGAGAGGAGATAATATGACTTCTCCAAAATAAAAGAAATATTGGAGGAAAAATGCTAAAATCAAATAAACAATTTTATTTGGATTTTATTGCTATTTTTTCTTCGAATTAGAAACAAATATGTATTTTTTTAAAATTGCATTTTAGGCCAAGAAAATGTTCACTTTGTTCTAAATATTTTATTTAGATGGTGAAAATTGTTTTTGGCATTTTTAGAATTTTTTATATTTTTTTAGGATTTTTCCTTTGGCGGATTTTTTTAAAGTAAAAAAATCGCGGCCGAACTGGGCCGGCCCAGCCGCCACCGCCTCTCCTCCCGTGCCGACGCCGGACTCCGGCAGGAGTCCGAG
>LR738713.1:90656770-90669244 GCA_902687465.1 Secale cereale | reverse complement strand
CCACCCCGCCACTAAGTCGCGCCGTCGCCTCGCCCTCCCCCTCGCGCCAACGCCGCGGCTGCCGCACTTCCGCCGCCGGCCGCACTCGCCGACCCGTCACCGACCTACCGCCCGACCCGACCCGCGAGTCGAACCCGACCCGCGAGGTAAACCGATGTTTTTTTAGACCGGTTTTTTTTAACCCTAGTTTGGTTTTTTTAGGTCGGTTCGTTTTTTCTTCGGTTTAGCTTATTTAGTGAGCGTTCGCTCGTTAGTTCGTTTTAACTAATACATTCGTGTACGCGTCGTAGTTTTTTTTCTTTTTCGGCCAGGGACCTATCCATGATTATTTTTATTGTAGATTAGCCCCTGAACTTCAAACCGTCGCCGTTTCTAAAACGTTCGTCCAAATCCAGTGAAACCAACGCCAAAATCTTTGTCTCGAGCCCCTCTTTTTGTTTAAACAAGTTGAACAAGATTTTGACAATTTAAAATTTGGTTTCAAGCAGATTTGAATTCAAAGTTATTTTGATCGTAGTTTGAGTTTCGTAACTCCGTTCGAGTTGATTCTTTTTGCAAATCGAAGCTCTTGACCTAAAAATTCTGATAAGGCCAAATTCACCCAATTTTGGTACTATTAGAAATTGTTTTCTATTGCAAGAGTGATTCATTTGTTTTCGAAATCTTTCGAGTTTTGTTCTTCGATTCTGTTGCATGATTGCTTATGTATGCTATTGTTTGATTGCGATAGAATCCCCGAAGTGCAAAGCGTGATACTATGAGTCACTAGGTTTCAGCGATCGTCAGCAAGGCAAGTTCATACTTTGATCATACTCCCCAATACCCGGTTTTTATTGCATTAGTTCTATCCTCAAACACTTGCATGAGTAGGACTGGTTACATGTGATGATGCTTTGTAGTTCATGAGGTAGGAACCCAATGACTTGAGATCAACCCAAGGGAATTTACGCTTTGTTACTTATTGCTTAGCCATGCTTGTAGACGTGGATTGGTATGAGTGATTTCATGAAAGTTGTGAGTGTAATAACAACTAAGGGTTTCTTTAAGGTGGAAATTTAATACACATATGGGTGGATTGGTTGTGGCACCCTGGGGATGGACCAGTGTTTGTCAGGGCACTTGGGGATATAGCAGTGTTTTCCACGGAATGCCACCCAGGCTCAAAGGGATCATATATCATTCATGCCTAGAAACTTCCGTGTGCAGCCACAATGCCATTGTGTGACCTCTTTCCGTGGTAGACTAGCAGATGTAGTGGATGTAGGTGGTACGGTCTACCCAGGATTAAGAGTTAATGCTTCTGAAAGACTGTGTCTCAGTCATTCGTTTTTGAAACACCATGCAGTGCGAGAAATCAAACGGAGGAGATCGAGTCGTGTGGGGAAAAGTGCACAAACCTCTGCATAGTGTACAAACTATTCATGAGTAGCCGTGTCCCCGGTTATGGACATCTTGAGTATCCTGGTATTTGAATTATGGACTGATCTCAACACTTGATTTAACTTGTTGGGTTATTAATGACTTTGGTTTTGGGATTGAGATGGGGGGGTACCATTCTCAATTGTTCATGATTAAATTTAACAAAGTAGTTAAATAAATACATTCCTTTGTCGTAGGGAAAACTAGCTTTATGCAAAAATAAACCTTACAGCCTCCACCATCCAAATATGCATGTAGTTGTAGGCATTTGCTCATTATCATTACAGTGTGTTCTTGCCAGCATATTCAATGTGCTGACCTACATGGCTGCAACGTATCATGTTGCAGAGTTTTTAGAAGAAGATTAAGGTGCAATAGGTCGTTGTCGTGCACTCAATGTTTGTCGAGGAGTTTGATGGACTCAACTACTCTTCATAGCTTCCGCGGTTTATTTTATTAGATGGCCTTCAACAATTTTCATGTAATGGATATTGCCTCTTCGAGTATTTTTGATGTAATAAAGTGTGATTGAACCTCTGTTATAAATCCTCGAGTACTGTGTGTGTCAGCATACCGATCCAGGGATGACACTGAGCACAAAGACTTCGGTTCATTGGAACCGTGGTCGCTACACCATCCCTTGCATATTGTAGTTCATCACAAAGCTCTTGTAGCTAGGTAGAGCGACTGGAGGATTCTGTCAATGATCGAATCATCTGGAAGATTAACTCCCAGCTAAGACAAGCGGTTGTGCAACCCAGACATTTTGAGTATATGCTCACTGACAGAACTGTTTTCCTCCATCTTACAATTGTAGAACTTGTCGGAGACTTCATATCTCTCGACCCGGGCATGAGCTTGGAAAACTATTTTCAGCTCTTGGAACATCTCATATGCTCCGTGTTGCTCAAAACACTTTTGCAGCCCCAATTCTAAGCTGTAAAGCATGCCGCACTGAACCAGCGAGTAATCATCACTACGCGATGATACTTCTCCAACGTATCTATAATTTTTTATTGTTCCATGCTATTATATATTCTGTTTTGAATGTTGAATGGGCTTTATTATACACTTTTATATTATTTTTGGGACTAACCTACTAACCCAAGGCCCAGTGCAAATTGTTGTTTCTTTGCCTATTTTAGTGTTTCGCAGAAAAGGAATATCAAACAAAGTCCAAACGGAGTGAAACCTTCAAGAGAGTTATTTTTGGAACGATATTGTCACGAGAGACTTGGAGTACAAGTCAGAGAAGAAACGAGGTGCCCACGAGGGGACAGGGCATGCCCAGGGGGTAGGCGTGCCCCCACCCTCGTGGGCTCCACGTTGCTCCACCGACATACTTTTTCCTCCTATATATATCCACATACCCTGAAAACATCGAGGAGCACGAAGAAACCCTAATTCCACCACTGTAACCTTCTGTTCTCGTGATATCCCATCTTGGGTCCTGTTCCGGAGCTCCACCGGAGGGGGCATCGATCACGGAGGGCTTCTACATCAACACCATAGCCCCTCCGATGAGTTGTGAGTAGTTTACCACAGACCTTCGGGTCCATAGTTATTAGCTAGATGGCTTCTTCTCTCTCTTTGGATCTCAATACAAAGTTCTCCTCGATCTTCGAAGAGATCTATTCGATGTAAACTTTTTGCGGTGTGTTTGTCGAGATCCGATGAATTGTGGGTTTATGATCAAGATTATCTATGAACAATATTGGATTCTTTTCTGAAATTGTTTATGTATGATTATAATATCCTTGCAAGTCTCTTTGAATTATTGGTTTGGTTTGGCCTACTAGATCTATAGTTCTTGCAATGGGAGAAGTGCTTGGCTTTGGGTTCAATATTGCTGTGTCCTTTCCCAGTGACAGTAGGGGTAGCAAAGCACGTATAGTATTGTTGCCATCGAGGATAAAAAGATGGGGTTTATATCATATTGCTTGAGTTTATCCCTCTACATCATGTCATCTTGCTTAAGGCGTTACTCTATTCTTATGAACTTAATACTCTAGATGCATGATGGATAGCGGTCGATGTGTCGAGTAATAGTAGTAGATGCAGAACCATTTCGGTCTACTTGTAACGGATGTGATGCCTATATACAATGATCATGCCTAGATATTCTCATAACTATGCGCTTTTCTATCAATTGCTCGACGGTAATTTGTTCACCCACCGTAGAATTCTGCTATCATGAGAGAAGCCACTAATAAAACCTATGGCCCCCGGGTCTGTTCTCATCATATTAATCTTCCATCTACTTTACTTTGCTTTATTTACTTTCTGTTTCTATATCAAAAATACCAAAAATATTATCTTATCCTATCTATCAGATCTCACTCTCGTAAGAGACTGTGAAGGGATTGACAACCCCTTATCGCGTTGGATGTGATGTTCTTATTTGTTTGTGCACGTGGTCTCCTACTGGATTGATACCTTGGTTCTCAAAAACTGAGGGAAATACTTACGCTACTGTGCTGCATAACCCTTTCCTCTTTGAGGGAATACAACGCAAGCTCTAGAAGTAGCAAGAAGAATTTCTAGCGCCATTGCCGGGGAGATCTACGCCAAAGTCATATACCAAGTACCTATCACAAACCCTTATCCCTCGCACTACATTATTTGCCTCTCGTTTTCCTCTCCCCCACTTCACCCTTGCCATTTTATTCGCCCTTCTTTTTCCATGTGTTTTACCGTTCGATTGCCTCTTGTTTGCTTGTGTGTTGGATTGCTTGCTTGTCACTATGGCTCAAGATAATACCAAATTGTGTGAATTTTCTAATACCAACAATAATGATTTTATTAGCACTCCGATTGATCCTATCTTAGATGCTAAATCTTGTGAGATCAATGCTGTTCTGTTGAATCTTGTCATGAAAGATCAATTTTCTGGCCTTCCTAGTGAAGCTGCCGCTAACCATCTGAACAACTTCGTTGATTTGTGCGTTATGCAAAAGAAGAGGGATACGGATAATGATATTGTTAAATTGAAGCTATTTCCGTTTTCACTTAGAGATCGTGCTAAAACTTGGTTCTCCTCTTTGCCTAGAAATAGTATTGATTCATGGAATAAGTGCAAAGATGCCTTTATCTCTAAGTATTTTCCTCCCGTTAAGATTATCTCTCTTAGAAACGATATTATGAATTTTAAGCAACTAGATCATGAGCATGTTGCACAAGCTTGAGAGAGAATGAAATTAATGATACGTAATTACCCTACACATGGTTCGAACTTATGGATGATTATACAAATTTTTTATGCCGGCTTGAATTTTGCTTCTAGAAATCTTTTAGATTCGGCCGCGGGGGGCACTTCTATGGAAATAACTTTAGGAGAAGCTACCAAACTCCTAGATAATATTATGGTAAACTACTCTCATTGGCACACCGAAAGATCTACTAGTAGAAAAGTGCATGCTAACGAAGAGATTAGTGCTTTGAGTGGAAAGATGGATGAACTTATGAAATTATTTGCTACTAAGAGTGCTTCTTCTGATCCTAATGTTATGCCTTTATCCATGTTGATTGAAAATAATAATGAATCTTTGGATGTGAATTTTGTTGGTAGGAATAATTTTAGTAACAATGCTTATAGAGGAAACTTTAATCCTAGGCCTTTTCCTAGTAATTCCTCTAATAATTATGGTAATTCCTACAATAACTCTTATGGAAATTTTGGTAAGATGCCCTCTGAATTTGAGACTAGTGTTAAAGACTTTATGAATTCGCAAAAGAATTTCAATGCTTTGCTTGAAGAAAAATTGCTTAAGATTGATGAGTTGGCTTGAAACATGGATAGAATTACTCTTGATGTTGATTCTTTGAAACTTAGATCTATTCCACCTAAGCATGATATCAATGAGTCTCTCAAAGCCATGAGAATTTCCATTGATGAGTGCAAAGAAAAAACCGCTAGGATGCGTGCTAAAAGAGATTGCTTTATGAAAGCGTGTTCTTCTAGTTATCATGAGAATAAAGATGAAGATCTGAAAGTGATTAATGTGTCTCCTATTAAATCCTTGTTTTCTAGTATGAATCTTGATAAAGATGGGACTAGAGATGAGTCTACTTTAGTTAAAATGCGTCCCAATGATTCGAAGTTTTTAGATCTTGATGCTTAAATTGTTAAAAGTGGGATTGAAGAGATCAAAACTTTGCATAGCGATGAACCCACTATGTTTGATTTCAAGGGAATGAATTATGATAATTGATCTTTAATAGATTGTATTTCCTTGTTGCAATCAGTGCTAAATTCTCCGCATGCCTATAGTCAAAATAAGGCTTTTACCAAACACATAGTTGATGCTTTAATGCAGTCTTATGAAGAAAAAACTTGAATTAGAAGTTTATATCCCTAGAAAGCTTTATGATGAGTGGGAGCCTACTATAAAAATTAAAATTAAAGATCATGAATGCCTTGCTTTGTGTGATTTGGGTGCAAGTGTCTCCACAATTCCAAAAGCTTTGTGTGATATGTTAGGATTCCATGAACTTGATGATTGTTCTTTAAATTTGCATCTTGCGGATTCTACCATTAAGAAACATATGGGAAGGATTAATGATGTTCTTATTGTTGCCAATAGGAATTATGTACCCGTTGATTTCATTGTTCTTGATATAGATTGCAATCCTTCATGTCCTATTATTCTTGGTAGACCTTTCCTTAGAACGATTGGTGCAATTATTGATATGAAGGAATGAAATATTTGATTCCAATTTCCATTAAGGAAAGGCATGGAACATTTTCCTAGAAAGAAAATAAAATTACCTTATTAATCTATTATGAGAGCCACTTATGGATTGCCTACCAAAGATGGCAATACCTAGATCTATTCTTGTACCGTGCCTAGCTAGGGGCGTTAAACGATAGTGCTTGTTGGGAGGCAACCCAATTTTATTTTATTTGTTTTTGCTTCTGTTTAGGAATAAATATTTCATCTAGCTTCTGTTTAGATGTGGTTTTGTGTTTTAATTAGTGTTTGTGCCAAGTAGAACCTTTGGGAAGACTTGTGTGAAGTTTATGTGATCATGCTGTAAAAAAAAGAAACTGTAGCGCTCACGAGATTGGCTGTCATTTTTTACGAGAGAGTGCTTTTTAGTTGATTCTTTTTGCACATGATTAATAGACAAATTCTTCACATCCACCAATTTATTTCAATTTTTTAGAGTTACATAAGTATTCGAAAGTTACAGATTACTACAGACTGTTCCATTTTTGACAGATTCTGTTTTTCGTTTGTTGTTTGCTTATTTTGATGAATCTATGAGTAGTATCGGGGGGTATGAATCATAGAGAAGCTGGAATACAGTAGGTTTAACACCAATATAAACAAAGAATGAGTTCATTACAGTATTTTTGAGTGGTGATTTGTTTTCTTATACTAACGGAGCTCACGAGATTTTTGGCTAAGTTTTGTGTTGTGAAGTTTTCAAGTTTTGAGTATGGATTTGATGGACTATGGAACAAAGAGTGGCAAAAGCCTAATCTTGGGGATGCCCAAGGCACCCCAGGGTAAAATTCAAGGATAACCAAAATCCTAAGCTTGGGGATGCCCCGGGAAGGCATCCCCTCTTTCGTCTTCGTCTATAGGTAACTTTACTTGAGACTATATTTTTATTCACCACATGATATGTGTTTTGCTTGGAGCGTCATGTATGATTTGAGTCTTTGCTTTTTAGTTTGCCACAATCATCCTTGCTGGACACACCTTTTGAGAGAGATACAAATAGATTGGAATTTATTAGAATACTCTATGTGCTTCACTTATATCTTTTGAGCTAGATAGTTTTGCTATAGTGCTTCACTTATATCTTTTAGAGCGCGGTGGTGGTTTTATTTTGTAGAAATTATTGATCTCTCATGCTTCACTTATATCTATTTGAGAATCTTTTAGAACAGCATGGTAATGTGATTTGGTTATAAAACTAGTCCTAATATGATAGGCATCTAAGATGAGTATAGTACAAACTTTCACATAAAGTGCATTGAATACTATGAGAAGTTTGATACTTGATGATTGTTTTGAGATATGAGGATGGTGATATTAGAGTCATCCTAGTATAGTAGTTGTGAATTTGAGAAATACTTGTGTTGAGGATTGCAAGTCCCGTAGCATGCACGTATGGTAGCCCTTGTGTGACAAATTTTAAGCATGAGGTATTTCATTGAGTGTCTTCCTTTGTGTGAAGGTCGGGATCGCGCGATGGTTAACTCCTGCCAACCCTTCCCCTAGGAGGATGCGTGTAGTACTTTGTTTTGATGACTTGTAGATTTTTGCAATAAGTATGTGAGTTCTTTATGACTAATGTTGAGTCCATGGATTATACGCACACTCACCCTTCCACCATTGCTAGCCTCTCTTGTACCGCACAACTCTTGCCGGTACCATACAGCCACCTTATACCTTCCTCAAAACAGCCATCATACCTACCTATCATGGCATTTCCATAGCCATTCCGAGATATATTTCCATGCAACTTTCCACCGTTCCGTTTGCTATGACATGCTTCATCATTGTCATATTTCCATGCATGATCATGTAGTTGACATCGTATTCGTGGCTAGGCCACCATGCATAATTTTTCATACATGTCACTCTTGATTCATTGCACATCCCGGTACACCGCCGGAGGCATTCATATAGAGTCATACTTTGTTCTAGTATCGAGTTGTAAATCAGTATAAATGTGATGATCATCATTATTAGAGCATTGTCCCAAAGAAGAAGAAAAAAAGGCCAAAGAGAAGAAAAAAGAAAGGCCAAAAAAAAGAAGAAAAAAGGGACAATGCTACTTCTTTTTCCACACTTGTGCTTCAAAGTAGCACCATTATCTTCATGATAGATAGTCTCTCGTTTTGTCACTTTCATATGCTAGTGGGAATTTTCATTATAGAACTTGGCTTGTATATTCCAACAATGGGCTTCCTTAAATGCCCTAGGTCTTCGTGAGCAAGCAAGTTGGATGCACACCCACTTTTCTTTTGTTGAGCTTTCATACATTTATAGTTCTAGTGCATCCGTTGCATGGCAATCCGTACTCATTCACATTGATATATATTGATGGGCATCTCCATAGCCCATTGATATGCCTAGTTGATGTGAGATCATCTTCCTCTTTTGTCTTCTCCACAACCACCACTCTATTCCACATAGTGATATGTCCATGGCTCACGCTCATGTATTGCGTGAAAGTTGAAAAAGTTTGAAAAAATTAAGTATGAAACAAGTGCTTGGCTGAACTCGGGGTTGTGCATGATTTGAGTATTTTGTGTGACGAAGATGGAGCATATCCTAACTATATGATTTTGTAGGGATGAACTTTCTCTGGCCATGTTATTTTGAGAAGAGGTGATTGCTTTGTTAGTGTGCTTGAAGTATTATTATTCTTATGTCAATATAGACTTTTGTCTTGAATCTTTCGGATCTAAACATTCATGCCACAATAAAGAGAATTACATTTAGAATTATGTTGGTTAGTATTACACATCAAAAATTCCGTTTTTATCATTTACCTACTCGAGGACGAGCAGGAATTAAGCTTGGGGATGCTTGATACGTTTCCAATGTATCTATAATTTTTTATTGTTCCATGCTATTATATATTCTGTTTTGGATGTTTAATGGGCTTTATTATACACTTTTATATTATTTTTGGGACTAACCTACTAACCCAAGGCCCAGTGCCAATTGTTGTTTTTTTGCCTATTTCAATGTTTCGCAGAAAAGGAATATCAAACGAAGTCCAAACGGAATGAAACCTTTGGGAGAGTTATTTTTGGAATGATATCTTCACGAGAGACTTGGAGTACAAGTCAGATAAGAAACGAGGTGCCCACGAGGGGGGTAGGCGTGCCCCCCACCCTCGTGGGCCCCACGTTGCTCCACCCACGTACTTTTTCCTCCTATATATATCCATATACGTTGAAAACATCGAGGAGCACAAAGAAACCCTAATTCCATCGCCATAACCTTCTGTTCCCGTGAGATCCCATCTTGGGGCCTGTTCTAGAGCTCCGCCGGAGGGGGCATCGATCAAGGAGGGCTTCTACATCAACACCATAGCCCCTCCGATGAGTTGTGAGTAATTTACCACACACCTTCGGGTCCATAGTTATTAGCAGGATGGCTTCTTCTCTCTCTCTTTGGATCTCAATACAAATATCTCCTCGATCGTCGAGGAGATCTATTCGATGTAATATTTTTGCGGTGTGTTTGTCGAGATCCGATGAATTGTGGGTTTATGATCAAGATTATCTATGAACAATATTGGATTCATTTCTGAAATCTTTTATGTATAATTATAATATCCTTGGAAGTCTCTTCAAATTATTGGTTTGGTTTGGCCTACTAGATCTATAGTTCTTGCAATGGGCGAAGTGCTTGGCTTTGGATTCGATCTTGCGGTGTCCTTTCCCAGTGACAGTAGGGCAGCAAGGTACGTATAGTATTGTTGCCATCGAGGATAAAAAGATGGGTTTTATATCATATTGCTTGAGTTTATCCCTCTACATCATGTCATATTTCTTAAGGCGTTACTCTTTTTTATGAACTTAATACTCTAGATGCATGCTGGATAGCGGTCGATGTGTGGAGTAATAGTAGTAGATGCAGAATCATTTCGGTCTACTTGTCACGGACGTGATGCCTATATACAATGATCATGCCTAGATATTCTCATAACTATGCGCTTTTTTATCAATTGCTCGACAGTAATTTGTTCACCCACCGTAGAATTCTGCTATCATGAGAAAAGCCACTAGTGAAACCTATGGCCCTCGGGTCTATTCTCATCATATTAATCTTCCATCTACTTTACTTTTCTTTATTTACTTTCTGTTTCTATATCAAAAATACAAAAATATTATCTTATCCTATCTATCAGATCTCACTCTCGTAAGTGACCGTGAAGGGATTGACAACCCCCTATCACGTTGGTTGCGAGGTTCCTATTTGTTTGTGCTGGTGCGAGGGACTCGCGCATGGTCTCCTACTGGATTGATACCTTGGTTCTCAAAAACTGAGGGAAATACTTACGCTACTATGCTGCATCACCGTTTCCTCTTCGAGGGAATACAATGCAAGCTCGAGAAGTAGCACGCGACTGCCATGCATTCATAACGTCTTGAGTTGCTGGGAAAATGGGTGCGTCACCTAGCGATGCTTCAAGGACATATGCTTTCTTGCAAGCTATGAGGATTATCCTCAAGTTACGGACCCAGTCCGTATAGTTGCTTCCATCATCTTTCAGTTTGGTTTTCTCTAGGAACGCGATGAAGTTGAGGGTAACATTAGCGTGGGCCATTGCATCTACAAGATAGATTGTAAAGACCCATATTAGACTAAGTTCATGATAATTAAGTTCATATAATTAAATTATTTAATGAACTCCCACTCACATAGACATCCCTCTAGTCATCTAAGTGATACATGATCCATACCGACTAGGCCGTGTCCGGTCATGACGTGAAACGGACTAGTCATTAATGGTGAACATCTCCATGTTGATTGCATCTACTATACGACTCATGTTCGACCTTTCAGTATCTTGTGTTCCGAGGCCACGTCTGTACATGCTAGGCTCGTCAAGACAAGCTAAGTGTTTCGCGCGTGTAAATATGGCTTACACCCGTTGTATGCGAACGTTAGAATCTATCACACTCGATCATCACGTGGTGCTTCAAAACAACGAACCTTCGCAACGGTGCACACTTAGGGGGAACACATTTCTTGAAATTTTAGTGAGGGATCATCTTATTTAAGCTACCGTCGTTCTAAGCAAATAAGATGTAAACTTGATAAACATCACAAGCAAATCATAAAGTGACATGATATGGCCAATATCATCTTGCGCTTTTGATCTCCATCTTCAAAGCGTGGCATGATAACCATCGTCACCGGCATGATACCATGATCTTCATCATCATGATCTCCATCATCGTGTCTTCATGAAGTTGTTTCACCAACTGTTACTTGTACTACTATGGCTAACGATAAGCAATAAAGTAAAGTAATTACATGGCGTTTTCATTGACACGCAGGTCATACAATAAAATTTGGATAACTCCTATGGCTCCTGCCGGTTGTCACACTCATCGACATGCAAGTGGTAATTCCTATTACAAGAACATGATCAATCTCATACATCACATATATAATGCATCACATCCTTTTGGTCATATCACATCACATAGCATACCCTGCAAAAACAAGTTAGATGTCCTCTAATTGTTGTTGCATGTTTTACGTGGCTACTATGGGTTTCGAGCAAGAACGTTCCTTACCTACGCAAAAGCCACAAGGTGATTTGTCAATTGCTATTTACCCTTCATAAGGACCATGTTCATCGAATCCGATCCGACTAAAGTGGGAGATGCAGACACCCACTAGGCACCTTATGCAACTAGTGCATGTCAGTCGGTGGAACCTGCATCACGTAAGTGTACGTGTAAGGTCGGTCCGGGCCGCTTCATCCCATGATGCCACCGAATCAAGATAGGACTAGTAACGGTAAGCAAATTGACCAGGTCATCGCTCACAACTACTTGTGTTCTACTCGTGCATAATCTACGCATAGACCTAGCTCATGATGCCACTGTTGGGGAACATAGTAATAATTCAAATTTTTCCTACGTGTCACCAAGATCAATCTAGGAGATGCTACCAACGAGAGAGAAGGAGTGCATCTTCATACCCTTGAAGATCACTAAGCGGAAGTGTTACAAGAACGCGGTTGATGGAGTTGTACTCACGGTGATTGAAATCGCGGAAGATCCGATCCAAGTGCCGAACGAACGGCACCTCCGCGTTCAACACACGTACAGCCCGAGGATGTCTCCTCCTTCTTGATCCAGCAAGGGGGAAGGAGAAGTTCAGGGAGAGCTTCGGCAGCACAAAGGCATGGTGGTGGAGCTTGCGGTTCTCTGGCAGGGCTTCGCCAAGCGCTACAGAGGAGGAGGAGGAGTTGGAGGGGGGAGGGCTGCGCCAGGTGAAGGGTTCAGCTCCCATGCACCTCCCCACTATATATAGGGGTGGAGGGGGCTGGTTTCTTGCCCTC
>LR738713.1:90621428-90652222 GCA_902687465.1 Secale cereale | reverse complement strand
CATAAGATGTGTTATGGCGTGTAGTTTGCCACCAAGAAGCTGAAGTAGTACTTCCTGGAGCATGCGGTCACAGTTGTCTGCACCGCTCCCCTTGCCGAGATCATGGGAATCCAACATGCCACGGGCCGGGTGGCGAAGTGGGTTATTGAGCTAGCTCCCTACACTATCCTCTACCTGCCCCGCACCACCATCAAATCCCAAGCACTGGCCGACTTCCTAGTCGACCTGGCCGAGACCCAGTACCTGCCGCCAACCCCAGATTCCATGCATTGGCGGATGCACTTCGAGGGCTCCAAGATGCACACCGGCTTGGGAGCCGGCATCGTCCTCACCTCTCCCAAAGGCGACAAGATTAAGTACACCTTGCAGATCAACTTTGTCGCCTCCAACAACGTGGCCGTGTATGAGGCACTCATCCACGAGCTTCGGCTGGCCAAGGAGTCCAGCATATGCCACATCCTATGCTACGACGACTCGGACCTGGTGGTCCAGCAATCTTCTGGCGACTAGGGCGCCAAGGACGCCAACATGGCCAGCTACCGCTCCCTCGTCTAGCAGATCAGTGGATACTTCGACGGGTGCGAGTTCCTCCATGTGCCACGGGCCGACAACGATGCACCCAACGCCCTGGCCTAGATCGGCTCCACCTGGCAAGCCATTCCAGCCGGCGTCTCCCTCGAGGGCCTGCACAAGCCGTCTATTCAACCCTTGCCGGAATCAGAGTCCATCTTTGTGCCGACTGCCCCTGGAGTAGCCGGATCCGGCTCGAGGACTGCAGCAATCGGCCTGGGGACTTCTGCATGCGGTCCGGGAGCTACAACGCCAAAACTCAGTCCGAGAACTCCAGAACCCGGCCTAGGGGCTGCTGCAGTCGGCTCGGGGACATCTTCGGCGCAGCAAGCGGCGGCCGATCCCAGCCCACCGCCTCCCAGCCCGGCCACCCTAGTCTCGACTGTTGTCATGACGGTGGTAGCAGCTCTGTCTTGGGCGCAGCCAATCCTCGACTTTCTGGTAAGCCACGTGCTACCAGTCGACAAGGACCTGCCCGACAGGTGCAGTGTCGGGCGTCTGCATACACCATCATGAACAGAGAGCTCATCAAGCACAGTCCAACTGGTGTTTTCCAGTGCTATGTTGAGCCGTGGAAGGGCATGGCCATACTGAAAGACATCCACCAAGGCGAATGTGGCCACCATGCCGCCTCCAGAGCCCTCGTCGCCAAGGCTTTTCGCCACGATTTATTTTAGCCGACTGCCCTCACAGACACGAAGGTCCTGGTTGATAAGTGCAATGGATGCTAGTGTTTCAGCTCCAAGCAGCACCAGCCGGCCTCCGCCCTCCAGACCATTCCCATAGCCTGGTTGTTTTCCGTATGGGGATTGGACATGGTGGGCCCGTTCAGGATAGCACGCGGCGGCATGACCCATTTGCTGGTGGCCGTGGACAAGTTCATCAAGTAGATCGAAGCAAATCCGATCAAGAAGCTGGACGGTCCCACAGCCGTCACATTTATCATGGATATCATGGTTCGATACGGCATCCCACACATCATCATCACTGACAACGACACAAATTTCGCCAAAGGTGCCTTGGCTCATTTCTGTGCGGCATGAGGCATCTGACAGGACCTCACGTCGATTGCCCACCCGCAGTCAAACGACCAGGTAGAGCGAGAAAACGGCCCCATCTTGTCTGGTATCAGGCCGCGGCTGGTCGAGCCGCTGGAGGGCTCAGCCGGCTGCTGGATCGAAGAGTTGTCGATCGTCCTTTGGAGTCTTCGGACCACGTCGAATCGCTCAACTGGCTTCACTCCCTTCTTCCTCGTGTACGAGGCCGAGGCTATCATCCCAATAGATATCGAGTTCGACTCACCTCGCGTCACCCTGTACACAGAGGCGGAAGCAAAGGAGGCATGAGAAGATGGCGTCGACTTGCTCGAGGAGGCCCAGCTACTGGCAGTCAGCCGGTCTGCCATCTACCAACAGAAGTTGTGTCTCTACCATAACAAGAAGGTCAAGCCGGTTGTTTTCCGAGAGGGCGATCTTGTGCTCCGACTGATCCAGCGAATAGTCGACCATCACAAGCTCTCGGCCCCTTGGGAAGGACCCTTCATCATCAGCAAGGCCCTGGGCAATGACTGCTACTATCTAATCAATGCTCAGAAGCCCAGGGCATGCAAGAAAGACACATCCGGCGAAGAGACGGAGCACCCATGGAACACAAACCTCCTCCGTCTATTTTACAGCTAAATGCGGTGTATGTACCGCACTATCTTTTGTACTAAGCAAAGATAATAGGTCCCTCGAGGCGCACTCGATGGCTACCTTTTTATCTCTATGATAAGCTTCACTTATGAATGAGTTTTTATTCTCTTGCCCCGTCCGGGTTCGGTCAGCCAGCCCGGTGGCTCGCCGCCTTGACCTAAATTGGCAACCCCCGAAGTCAGCTAAGTAGTGTGCCGACGCTAAAGCCCTCTCTTCGTCCCAAGCCACAGCTCGCAGCGTGACTGTCCGGCTGGCAAGAGCTAAAGGTAGGAAACGTTGTCCACATGAAAAACGACTAAGGAGAAACGCCAATAAAGACCAAACCGGCTCCTCACCTTACCCATCTGGCTGCCCAGCTGCCGGCCGACCGGCTTCTCGCTTGAACAGCTACGCTCTAGGCGTCCGAAGTAACTTGCCTATTCTAAACAACCTAGTCCCTGACCCGGCAACATATCACAGTGCGGCTGTCCAGCTGGCAAGGTGGCAGGCAAAGGAAGACGGCAAAAGAAAAAGCCAAATAGAGCAAAGGAAAAATCGAGCCAGAACCTGGCAAAAGACACAAGAATGTGGGAAATAAATTATTTACATCGCAAAAGGCCCGAGGCCAACATTCAACAGAGTTTGAAATACACCTCCAGCGGGTGGAATTGAGCAGGACTAACTTGTTTATTTGAGCACAAGACAGGAAAGCGTAAAAGAAAACTAGGCCAGAGGTGCGGAAGGCGGCTCACACTGGTCGGCGGTGGTTGTAGCGCCGGCTAGCGGGGCGTCCGTCTGGTTGGTTCTGGCTTGGTTGGCGGCGGCGGTTGACGTAGTCTTCGGCTGCCCGCTGGCCGAAGCCGGTTCGGGTTGGGTCCGGCTGGTCGCCCCGTTGTCTGGGGCGTCGTCATCGTCTTCCTCATCCTCGTCGTCTTCCTCACCCTCGTCCCTGGAGGCGATCTCCTCCGCCAAGTCCTCCCCCTCGTTTGGGCCAGCCCGAACCAAGAGGATGGCACTTCAGTGCCGTTTTCCGCCCGCTCCGGGACGAAAACACCGACATCGGCGTAGTCGGCAAGGGCGGCCGCGCACTTGATGATCTTCTCATGCTCTGCCTCCAGCTCCGACTTGGCCTCCTGGCGGCGCATCCAGACGGCCAAGAGCTGCTCGCCGACAGTTCGGGACCGGTTCGGCTGAATCTGCGCACCCGTCCTCCTCTGCTGGTCGCGTTGTGCCTCGATCGCCTAGCATAGGACAACAGAGCGACCTGGGAGGAACTCTATTCAAAACAAGACTAAAGATTTAGAAGTCGGCCTCCTGCAGCGGCCGGCGACTAAGCAACGAAGGAAGAAAGGATTTACCTTTGAGCATATCCTCAATCACCTCGTAGCCGTCCGACAACAGCTTGTCCCTCTCGGCCCAGTTCGAGCGCTGAGTCTCGAACTCGGCCTTGAGGAGCACCTCCCCGTCCTCCAGCTACCGGACCTTCTCCCTTTGCTGGGCTGCCTGGTCCGCAAGCTCCTTAGCAAGCCAGTCGCGCTCCGCGTCCGCCTGGCTGCGCTCCAGCTCCTTCTCGAGCTCATGCATGCGGTCCCGTAGCTTGGCAGTTGCTTCTGCAGAAACAAGGAAGAATCATCAGCATCAACAAAAACAAGAAGTCGTCGGAAGATCCGGCCCGACTGCTTAGCAGTCGGCCCGAATCTCGGGGGCTACACACAACGGGTGCGCTTGCGTGCCCCCACCGATGGATGGCTTACGTACCATGGCTCTTGTTCAAGTCGGTGGTCCATTTGGCAAGCTACTGATTCTGTGAGTTGAAGGCGGCCGCACGCACATTATGGTAATCCTGGAGAAAGTATAACATCCTGATAATCAGGTACGCGCCTTAAAAGTTCCAACCCGCCTGCTGAGCAGATGGCTCGGAACTTGGGGCCTACATCCTGTGGGTGCGCTGGTGCGCCCCCACTGAAGTTTGCAAAAACAAAAAGCAAAGTCAAAAGGCATACCCGAATAGCCATCCATGACGCCATCATGTCGCTCTTCGCCTTCAGGAGAGTGGCGCCGAGGGCGGAGAACTTGTCTAGGACGTCCATCACCGCGACGTTCAGGACAGTCGGGCCGGCCCCTGGCGCTCAACCAGGCAGGGCGGAGCTCGTGGCCTCAGTATCGGCCACCTGCGAGCTCATAACCTCGACACCTGCCGACTTCGGCGCAGAAACAGCCTGCGTCGGTTCCTGGCGCACAGAAGTGCGGGTCACCACGGCCTGGCTCATCACTAGCCTGGTGTTAGCCGGCGGCACTTCCGGCCTTTTGGGGTGGCTGCCACCTCGCCCGCCAGCCTCCGGCGCACACGGAACCACCTCCACCTCATGGACGATGGGGTCAACCCCCTCCCGCTCCGGGGCCGCCCGGTCAGCTCTGGCTGTTCCAGTCGGCGTCCGGTCCTCCATCATTGGCGGCTCCGGCTGCTACAAGTCGGTGGCCTCCGAATCCACGCTGTAGGACAGGTCCTGCGGGGCCTTGGCGTCGGCCTCCGCATGTGCCTTGGTCGCTGCGTCCGGCCGCGCCTTGGCTGCGGCATCGGATTTTGCCTGTGCCACGGTCGCCGCCTCAGCTTCCGCCCGAGCCATGGCATTCCGCTCCTCTTGCGCTTCCTGTGCGTTCCTCTCTGTCGCCTCTCGAAGGGTGGTGGCCGGATCCACGCGACGGGCCTCCTCAGAGCCGCCTGCTGAGCTGATCAACGAGGCGGACGGAGCCCGTGAAACAGAAAGGGGAGCCCTGCACGGCAAGGCAAGCAAAGATAAAAAAACTCACAAAGGAGAAAAAGCCAAGAAGACAACTATGACAAAAGCAGCCAAAGCACTCACCTGGACACCATGGTCGCTCCTTCGGGGCCCTCTGGACGGCGGTTGCCTTCGCGGCCTCCTGTCACTTGGTCGCGGCGACCGTTGACTTGGTCTTCTTGGGCGGCCGGCTGCCAAACATTCCCCCCCTTGGCATGGCACTTAAGCGCGTCGGCTGCTCTAGTCGGCGCCCCGCCTATCTGTCGCACCATCGTATGGCCGGTACCTGTCCTATTGGCACCTTCATGGCGGCGCTGCTCGTCACCATCCTCGTCGTCGTTTGGCCAGTCCCGGACGTCGCCTCCTGCCGCTCCGCTTGCTCCATCTCCGCCTCCCCCGGCGGTGTCCTCCTCCTCCATCGCGGCCGCCCCCAGCTCGGGGTCGCCCACGTCGCTCACCTCCCGGTCCGGCATCCATTGGTGGCCGGGAGCTGGGGCGGTGACTGCTCCTTGGTCGATGAAGCGCTGCGCCACGTTCGAGTGGTCAGGGCAGATGAAGAATACGACGTAAGCAAAGAAAGGGGACCAGATACTCACCGCAAGCGAAGGGTTGGCGCGGCTATATGGCGGCTTACCGAAGCTCCAGTCCTCCTCACTGAGCTGGCAGTTGGAGAAATAATTGACATGTCGGACCACCTCGACAGTTGGCAGGCTCTTCGTCGACATCCGGTAAGGGTCCTTGCAGCCGCTCATGTCGCACATCGGGTGTGGCCGGAATTGGAGGGGCGACACTCAGAGGTAGACGAAGGCGGCCAATAGGTCCGCTGGCTGGAGCCCCTCTGACTCCGTCATCTCCTGGAGCCGGTCGAGGATGTTGGCGATAGCAATTGGTAATGGTTTGGGTTGTTGCCTCCAGTTGCTCCGCGTCCCAGGAGGCGGGTCGGGCGCGATGGCCGGCAGGTTGATGTAGTCACGAACCGGGTGAGCGTTGCAGACGTAGACCCGCATTGGGCCGGCTCGCCCTTGGTCGCGGTGCTGAGCTTGAGGTGGAAAAACATGCCCCACGGCTTGAATGTGGGCAGGACGCCTAGGTAGCCCTCACAGAACATGACGAAGGCGGAAAGGAGGACCATCGTGTGTCGGTGTCAAAACCGGCAGATCTCGAGTAGGGGGACCCAAGCTGTGCGCCTAAGGATCGATGGTAACAGGAGACAGGGGACACGATGTTTACCCAGGTTTAGGCCCTCTCAATCGAGGTAATACCCTACTTCCTGCTTGACGTTGATGAATATAGGTTACAAGAGTTGATCTACCTCGAGATCGTGATGGCTCCCTAGGAGTCAAGCCTATGTGATTGTAATGATTCTGTTGTCTCTACAAACTAAACCCCTCGACTTATATACACGCTGGAGGGGGCGTAGGGTCACAAAGGTGACTTGGGGAGGAAGGAATCGTTACACCCGGACATCTTTCTTGCCTTACTACATACATTGGAGTCCTCACCGAACACGGGGGAGGGCCTTCTGCTTCTATCTTCGCGGCCCTGCATCAATGACCCAGAAGCCTGAGGACCCCTAAATACAGGACTCCCTCAGTAGCCCCGGGACTTGCCTTCAAGGACGAGGTTGTATCTCGCTTCATGTCTTCGGTCTTCCAAGGTGAGTCCTCCATTGAGTTAGATGATAGTTCGGCTCCATATTTAATGTTATATCCTATCGATTTCCTGCCACTGTCGCTTGAACTTCCATGTGTCAGACAAATGTGAATCATCTGGGTATATTTACAATTAAGCCCTGCATAAGGAAGGCGCCTATTTAAGGAGACTAGATCTCAGATGCCATTCCATTCCACGCGAAAGATCCTTAGAGGCTGCCACGGAAAATCTCCAGACATGGCCGGCGTCCCTAGTTCTTCCTCGCGCCCCCACGGCCCTCAAGCCGGCGATTGGGAGAGTTGCTCTGTATCTCATCCGCATCTGAGAAAACTTCAAACGCAGGGATATCTCCCTCCCAAGGATCTAGTCCCCGTCCGGGCCGGATTAACTTCTCTCGACGATCAAGCCCTGGCGGAAAGTTTCCCAATCCTTCCCAAGAAGAACGGGTGTGCTTCGTCTCCTTCTCCTAAGAGGCATAGGATTTCGTATCCACCCTTTTCTTAGGGGGCTTCTGGAGTTCTATGGCCCCCAACCGCACGACCTTACACCAGGATCTATCCTCCACATTGCGGGCTTCGTCACTCTGTGCGAGTTTTTCTGGGCTGCGAGGCTCATTTTGAGCAATGGCGAAAGTTCTTTTGCCTTGTCCCTCGGTCCCAGAAGGGATCTATATTCGAGGTAAGCGGCGCCGAAGTGTGGCGTATAGCCGGGACAGGTTACTTTTCCGGCACTCTGAAGAAAGCATCCAAAGAGTGGCCCTTGGAGTGGTTTTATATCGAGGACGTTGTCCTGCCGGACCCCATCCGGCAAGGCCTTCCCGAATACTCCAGTGCTCCTTTAAAGAAGCGCTTCAACTGGTGTCTCCGTGGTCTCAAAGAGGAAGTTAGTGCGGAAGTCAAAAGACTTGTGAGCAATATTAGATTACTCGCCCACCTCGAGCTGATGATAATTGAAGTGATGGCAATCTCAATAACGCGGTGCGTGCAGCCACTTCAGGCCAGAGGGTTTCCAATCTGGCACTATAATGGCCAGGATGATGCCTCGCGTTGTCTACACCAGGGTCCGGACAACCCCGCCGCTTTGGCCGCCATCCTAGCTGATCTCTACAAAGGGGAGAAGGAGGACTTTCTTCGCTTGAAGTGTCGGGAAGATTTTTCTATGTATAACCCCATCGACTGGGTAAGCCTTTCTCTGATCGCTAGTTTCGTCCGATTTTTATTTTGAGATATACTTACCGAACTGAATTCGATTACTTCTAACAGGAGTGGAGGAAGGTGGTCGAAGGGATTAGCAGTCCCATCCCACAGCCAGAGGACCATATTCGAGACATGAATCCCGGATTTGTGGAAGATCCGAACTAGGCATAGATCTTAAAGATGGAGTTTTTTATCAAGCCAGCCAGATGGTACTGAAGTGGCTATTATAGCCGACTATCCTGGCCTTCTTCCTTCCTCTCAAGTAAATGCCCAGGAGACTCCTCTTCAAAGAGAATATTCCCAGCGTGCCTCACCCACCGCACTATCTCATGCTCAAAAGGGGCGGCGCTCATCCCGTCGAACTGCATCAAAAATGTCATCCTAGAGGGCGACGCTTACGTAGGGTGGGTCTCTGAAGCAAAAGGGGGCCGGAGACACCATTGAACCTCCTCCTTTATCGAAGAGGTATGACTTTTTAGCATATGTCTGTGGCAGAGCCGGATCATAATTTTCCACTTTCTTTTCTCTTTAGGAAGAGTATATGCCGGACTGGAAGAGTATATGCCGGACTATGTCCAGGGATTGTATTGGTCATGCTCCAACCAATCCAGCCCCCGGCCCCTCCACAAGGACTAGGGCGAATGCGGGTGTACCAACGGATTGTCCTCTTCAAGAGGATTTAGATGAAGTATCAATTACCAATTCCGAAGTGGAGAGCGCGATGAATCATCGACGGCGCAAAGCAGCCTTGCGTAACCCAACTTTCACTGAGGAGGCGTTTAATGCCTTCAGTTTTGCGAATGCGTATATCCGAGCCGCTCAAGACGGACTTGTCGGAGCCACTCACGATCTTTCCAAGGATATGCGGGTGAGTGTTAATTCAATGTTCATATGCCAGTAGCCCCCGAGACTCAAAGCAGTTGGGCCAACTGATTTAAGGATCGTTGTGTTTTGTAGGTACTCAAGGAAAAGAATAACGCCTTATCCAAGGAACTGGAACAATGCCAAACCAAGCTTGCTACTGTCACCATCGAACTGGAAAATTCCAAGAAGTCCAGGAATGACTCTGATGGTAAGAAACAATAGTATCCAAATAGTATGATCCTGTACCGATCAATGATCTTTAAGTATACATTGTTTGAACTGCAGCAGCAGGACCAATAGACCAGCTGGAGGAAAAGCAAAGGGTTGCTCTGGCAGTTAAAGAACAAGCCGAAAGGGAGACGGCTACTGGTCACCGTGTACTGACACGGGCCATAAATGAGAAAAACAAGTTGCAGGATACAAACATGAAGCTAGCCGAAGAGCTAAAGGACGTGTGATCCCAACTCTCGGATGCCTTAAAGGAGAACAAGAAGTTTAAAGGCGACATATTCAGTATGACATTGAATCTAGCTTTCATTATAGTTCCTTGATTCAAAGTTTCTGTACGAAAACTATTCCTGCAGGTTTGTTAACTGGGCGACCCGAAGGAGAGGTGTCCGGATTTCAAGGTGATCTGCTGCAAGAGGTTTCCAAGGTACACGAGGGAGCTCAAAAGGCTATGAAGAACATGGCAAAGGCTTTATGGCCGGCCGATTCTCCTCCAGAAATTATGGAGGAACTGGCGAGTCTATTCAAAGGGGCCCGACGCCGCTTTGAATTATGGAAAGCATCAGTGTGCCAAGAAGGTGCCCGGGAAGCCTGGGCTATGGTGAAGACACGTTATACCGGGCTAGATCCGAACCATATGGCTCTGGTTGGACCACGAGGGCCTGACGGACAAGAAATCCATGTAAGCTTGGTGTACGACCAAGTGAAGACAGCCGCCAAGTGTTCCCAACAAGATTGTATATTAGACAGGCTTATAGATGGTATAGATGAAGAATAGGCATTTGATTCTATGTAACAATGTACTTTATCATCAAACTTATCTCCGGCCGAAATGAATTAAAAGTTTGTCATGGCCAACCTTTTGCTTTAACCTCTGAAAACCCGAGGGCTAGAGTGTTTCCGAATACTATACCTGTGGTGAACACGTGGTATGTTCTGTAACCAGGCAATCCAGTCATAATTGCTTGAATAGATGAACTATGTTCGGGGAGCTATGTTATATTACTTTTTAACATAAGAAACATCTTCCAGAGAGAATAGTTCCGTTAAGGGTTCCTTTCCCTGGGTCAGCATGCGTATATATGCATGCCTAGGCTTAGAACCTGTAAAGAGGATTTATAGGATGTCGTATCCTGTTATATTTAAAAAAATGTATGTGCTTTTAATAAGCAATATGTCATGTGTCCGCCGACCGATTATTCCCTTAAGAATGCTAGCCTTCAGCTTCACCCGTCTAAGGTACAGATCCGGATTACCCGGTTGTAACAATCGCAAAGGTGCTCCCTTTACACCCTAGCCAAACAATCGGGAACGTAGGGTATAAGCACAGGAGCTAGGCAACCCAGCTTGGCAAAAACTGAAGTCATAAAGGTGCATATGATGGCAAGGATACTGTATAAAAGAGACTACATAAATATTTTGAGCAATATGTTTTTGATAATGGGCTTCGTTATAGAAGCCCCCAAGCATTATTGAGGTATATACATTTAAGGATGTTCTACCTTGTGATAGTTCGGTTGAGCCGAAAACTTATCAATGAGAAAAAAAAAAGAAAAAGAAGAGGAGAGCTTAAAAAATAAAAAATGAGGAATAAGACCTAGACTGGAAAGAAAATATGCACTACCGAACTATCCGTAGAATTGTCGGAGCCTGGCAACGTTCCATGGGTTCAGCTCAAGGCGATTGTCTGATGCGTTTCGAAGGCGATAGGCTCCACCGGTGAGTACTTCATCAATAATGAAGGGGCTCTCCCATCTTGGTTTGAGATTGTCATTTTTCTTCTCCAGGAGGCGTAAGACAAGTTCGCCAACATTGTATGTCTTGGCCCGCACTTCTCTACTCTGGTATCGCCTGGCCTATTGTTGATAGAATGCGGAACGTGCATGTGCGATATCGCGCTCTTCTTCGAGGCCGTCTAGGTCGTCCTGCCGATCGAGATCGGCCTCTCTCTCTTCGTACATGCGCACCCGAGGTGAGTCATGAATAATATCGCAGGGCAAGACAGCCTCTGCGCCGTACACCATGAAAAAGGTGTGTATCCAGTTGTCCGGTTAGGTGTAGTTCGTAACCCCCATAGTACGAAGTCAAGCTCCTCCACCCAGTGTTTATATGACTCCTGAAGGGAGCGCACCAGTCGGGGTTTAATGCCACTCATTATCAAGACATTGGCTCTTTCTACCTGACCGTTTGTCTGAGGGTGGTACACAAAGGCATAATAAAGTTTAATGCCTAACTTAGCGCACCAAGTTTTTACCTCGTCAGCTGTGAAGTTGGAGCCATTATCTGTGATAATACTATGCGGGACACCATAACGGTGTACTATGATGGATATAAAATCTATCACTGGCCCCGCCTCAGCTGTTCGGACTAGCTTGGCTTCTATCCATTTAGTGAATTTATCCACCATGACCAGTAAATATTTATTTTTATGGCTTCCCCCTTTAAGAGGTCCGACCATATCCAGCCCCCAGACCACAAAGGGTCGGGTAATGGGGATGGTTCTGAGAGCTATGGGAGGCATATGACTTTGGTTTGCGAAAAGCTGGCATCCAACGCAATGTTGAACTAAGGTCTGTGCGTCTACGAGCGCAGTTGGCCAGAAGAAACCAGTCCGAAAGGCTTTGCTTACAAGAGATCAAGCCGCGGCGTGATGGCCGCCCATGCCAGCGTGTATTTCGGCTAGAAGTTACCGTCCCTCCTCTTCAGAGATGCACTGTTGGAGAATACCAGCAGTGTTTTTCTTGTATAGTTCACCCTCGTGAACCTTATAGGCTTTAGAGCATCGAATTATGCGGCGGGCCTCATTTTGGTCATCGAGGAGCTCTTGCCTATTAAGGTAGGCTAGGAAAGGCTTGGTCCAGGGGGCTATAACATCCATGATCTCGTGAGCCGACGATGTGATTTCCATGTCGGGGTCCCTGATGACATCTGTATTGAGTTCGGCTGGGGGCGTGTTCGAGTCTGGATTGGTGTCACTGCTCTCGTCCTGCCATGTTACTGATGGCTTGAACAACCTTTCCAGAAAAGTGTTAGGTGGGACTGGGTCATGTTTGGCGCCCATGCGAGCAAGTATATCTACTGCCTGTTTACTGTCCCGAGCCACATGGTGAAATTCTAGCCCCTCAAATCGAGTCGATATTTTTAATATGGCGTTTTGATAAGCCGCCATTTTCAAATCCTTCGCATCAAACTCTCCGTTTACCTGAGATATGGTTAGGTTTGAATCTCCGCGCACCTCGAAGCGCCGTATACCCATGGATACGGCCATGCGGAGACCATGCAGTAGTGCCTCGTATTCGGCCGCGTGTTTGAGTCCGTGTACATGATCTGCAACACGTATCGGACTATATCTCTTGTTGGGGATATCAAGGTGACGCCGGGCCCCAATCCGGCTAGCATTTTGCAACCGTCGAAATACATTGTCCAGTGGGAGTATGATCCGTACTCTTTAGGGAGTTCGGCTTCAGTCCATTCTGCGACAAAGTCGGCCAACACCTGGGACTTAATTGTCCGGCGTGGTTTGTATGTTATTTCAAACGGTAAGAGCTCGATGGCCCATTTGGCTATGCGTCCAGTGGCAGCTTTATTGTTTATGATATCGTTGAGTGGTACTTCGGATGCCACTGTAATCGAACACTCTTGAAAGTAGTGTCGAAGCTTCCAAGATGCCATGAATACTACATCGGCAATTTTCTGGTAATGGGGGTATCGTGACTTGCACAGTGTGAGAACCTCGGATACATAGTATATGGGTTTTTGAACTGGGAATTTATGTCCCTTGTCATCTCGTTCTACGACGAGCACCGCACTCACTACCTGATGAGTGGCGGAGATATAAAGCAGCATTGGCTCGCCAATGTCTGGAGCGGCTAGGATTGGGTTACCCTCTAATAGGGTTTTTATTTCCTCCAGTACGGCTGTGGACGCATCCGTCCATTCGAAGTTGTGTGTGCGCCTCAGCAGTCTATAAAGCGGCAGTACTTTCTCCCCTAATCCGGAGATAAAGCGGCTCAAGGCCGATACGCAACCTGCTAGCTTTTGCACTTGTTTGAGATTGGTTGGCGTGGTTAGCTGTCACAGAGCCCGGATTTTAGCTGGGTTCGCTTCGATTCTTCTATGGGATATGATGAACCCTGACAGCTTTCCGGCATGAACACCAAAGACGCATTTTTCTGGATTGAGCCGTATGTCATATGTTCGTAAATTATCAAACGTAAGGCGGAGATCATCCACCAAAGTTTCGACGTGTTTAGTCTTGATGACTACATCATCAACATAGGACTCCACTGTCTTGCCAATTTTTTTTCTAAGCATGTTTGAATCATGCGTTGGTATGTGGCACCAGCGTTCTTGAGTCCAAATGGCATGGTATTAAAGCAAAAAGGGCCGTACTAAGTGATGAATGCCGTAGCGGGCTGATCGGATTCCTTCATTTTTATTTGATGGTATCCGGAGTAGGCGTCGAGGAAACACAATGAGTCATGTCCTGCGGTTGCATCTATAATTTGATCAATGCAGGGCAGAGGAAAGGGATCCTTAGGGAAAGCCTTGTTGAGGTCAGTGAAGTCGACACAAAGGCGCCAGTATTTGTCCTTCTTTGGCACCATGACCAGGTTGGCAAGCCAGTCCAGGTGTTTGATTTCCCTTATGAATTCGGCTTCCAATAGCTTGGCTAGCTCTTCCCCCATAGCATGTCTTTTGGGTTCAGAAAATCGTCCTAATGACTGCTTGACTGGCTTGAACCTTTTGATAATGTTGAGGCTGTGTTCGGCCAGCCTGCGTAAGATTCCTGGCATATCTGAAGGATGCCAAGCGAATATGTCCCAGTTTTCGTGAAGGAAGGCGCATAAAGCGTTGTCTACCGCCGGATCCAGCTGTGCTCCGATGGATGCCGTTTTATTAGGGTCCGTTGGGTGCACTTGGAATTTCACAATTTCATCTTCTGGTTTAAAAGAGGTAGATTTCAATCGTTTATCAAGGACTACGCCGTCCCTATCCACCATAGATCGTAGGGTGGTTAATTCTTCCGCCGGGAGGGCGTCGGATAATGCCTTTAGGGCTAAAGATGCAGTTTTGTTCTCGGCACAGAGTGCTCTATCCGAATCACTTGCAACTGTGATTATTCCATTGCGCCATGGCATTTTAAGCTTCATATACCCGTAATGGGGTATAGCCTGAAAGCATGAGAAAGCGTCCCGCCCTAGAAGGGTGTGGTATCCGCTGTTGAAGGGGACAATGTGGAAGAGCAGTTCCTCCGACCTGTAGTTCTCGGGTGTACTGAATACTAAATCAAACTTAATGCTTCTCGAACACCGGGCTTCTCGGCTGGGGATGATTCCTCGAAAGGTTGTATTACTTTGTTCAATGCGGAATTTGTCCACCTGCATTTTTGCAAGTGTGTCCTCATATATGAGGTTGAGTCCGCTGCCTCCGTCCATGAGTACTTTAGTGAGGCGGAAGCCATCTACTATGGGGTTTAGTACGAGAGCGGTTGTGGCTCGGACCGGCCGAACTCATGGTTCGTCTTCGGTAGAAAAGGTGATTTCTGTGTCGTTCTATGGGCTTGCAATGTTGATTTGATTGACTTCTGCAAGTTCGTGATTCGCTCTCTTGCGCCAGTTGTTTGAGGAGAACGTCTCGAAGACGGTGAAGACATCGAGGCCTTTATCTACCGGCATTGCGATGGTGAGTATTGATTCACCATTTTTTGCTACCTGCCGGAGTACCCAACATGCTCTAAAGTAGTGGGTAGGGGTATTATCCGGGGCGGCATGTATTTGGCAAGGTTTATCCAACATTTCGTCTAGAATGGACATGTGCCTTGTGAAAGGTCTGTTTTCTTGCCATTGTATGTGTTATCGAACGCCCTACGAGTGTATGTCCGTTCAGCTTTATTGGCGTATGGTCCGAAGATGGACTATTCCAGAGGTGTAATCTCGGCTTTCCAAGTATTTTCCATAGCACAGTACTTCCGTACCAAGTGTGACAGTTCTGCAAAGCTCCGTATTCGACGGCGGTTGAGGGCGTTCAAGACTCCCTCCTCCGTACAATTACGGTGAAATATGGGCACCGTATCGTCGTCACAGCAGTCCTTAATCTTATTTTTAACAAGTAGGAATCTGGCCCAGAAGTGATGAACTGTTTCCTGGGGCCGCTGCCGTATATACGTGAGGTCATATATGTCCGGTAGTCCGGACTTACTTGGAGAGTGCGTACTGTGGTGGGTGGGTGTGGATAAATTTAAGTCACGATCCAACGTAGTGTCCGGGGTTTGCACAACCTCCGGTGTGGACGATCTGGGCCCGGCAGTTTCTGAATATTCCGCGGGCCCAATGTTTGTCCCAGAGCTAGAAGGGCACAGAGTGCCACCTGTCAAAGGTGTCTTTGGCTCAATGGGTTCGGAGATCCGAATAGCGTCGGTCTCCGTTTTGAGAGGTGACATATTTTTGGCTCGGTCCTCGATTGCCGCCACCAGGTGAGTGGTCGGGGTGGAATAGATTTCCTGACCGGATTTAGACCCGATCTGATCATCTGACGACGATAGCCCCAGGGCGAAGATGCGATCCAGCAGCTCGTTTAAAGACGAGGAATCCACCGGAGTCGCGTCATCATGGAGGTCGGAGCCAATGTAGGAGTGGTGCTCGATGGCCGCGGGAGGCGCGGCCGGCCTAGAGGCCACGCGGGCGCATGCAGCGAACCCGCCGAGCTGGAGGATCTGGCCCATGGACAGGTTGTTTCCGAGGGTGATCTCGTTGTTGATGAAAATGCAAGCCATCGATCACTTTTCGCGAGTGCATAGCGAAGCTCTCAATGAAAGCACCATTGTTGGTGTCAAAACCGACATATCTCGAGTAGGGGGGGCCAAGCTGTGCGCATAAGGATCAATGGTAACAGGAGGCAGGGGACATGATGTTTACCCAGGTTCAGGCCCTCTCGATCGAGGTAATACCCTACTTCCTACTTGATTGATCTTGATGAATATAGGTTACAAGAGTTGATCTACCTCGAGATCGTGATGGCTAAACCCTAGGAGTCTAGCCTATGTGATTGTAATGATTCTGTTGTCTCTACGGACTAAACCCATCGGCTTATATACACGCTGGAGGGGGCCTAGGGTTATAAAGGTGACTTGAGGAGGAAGGAATCGTTACACCCGGACATCTTTCTTGCCTTACTACATACATTGGAGTCCTCACCGAACACGGGGAGGGCCTTATGCTTCTATCTTTACGGCCCATCAATTTGGCCAAGCATCAATGACCCGGACGCTTGAGGACCCCTAAGTACAGGACTCCCTCACTGTGTTGGGCGTGAGATGGTGGGGCTGAAGGCAGTAGAAGTCAAGAAATTCACGGAGGAAGCCGTTCACCGGCATGCCAAAACCACAGAGAAAATGGCTGCGGAAGACGATGTACTCTCCGGCCCGCGGCGCCAGCGAGATCTCAGCAGGCACGCCTCGTTGGGTATCTGTCGCGACGCGCGGAGGAACTCGACATGCCCGTCGTGGACATTCGAGCCATCCCACTCGCCTCGCGCCATGTCTCGTGGTTGCTTGGCGGCGCAGCGAGGTCGGGTGGCGGCAAGATTGCGGTGGAACGGCGAAGTTAGGAAACGGCGAGCTGTGGCGGCGCTTCGGTGGCGGGTGGCACGGCGGAGCAGCAGCAGCGTGGAGGAGAAGAAGGAATAAGATGGGGAGCGGACGGGGTGCGCGTGCGCTTCACCGCACCCCCTCCTACTTATATGGCTGCGGCGGCGGAGCCGAAGCGGGAAGGCGTGGAGGACGTGGGGATTAACTGCGCCCACGCCCCGTACGACCCCGCAAATCCCGCGGGCAATTACTCCACCCCGGAAGAGCAACAGCCCACCTTGGCCACAGTGTATCCGCACGCGTGCTGAGGCCTTGTAGTGGTGGGCCCAGGCCTGCGGCAACGTCCCGTCGCGCGCGTGGGCTGGCAGGCCGACCTGGTCTACTGGCGATGCTTGGCGGGCGGGTAACGGGCAACAACCGCGCCACCCGGCGATGCGCCACGCCGCGCCCGCCTTGACGATTCGAATTCACCAGTCGACAGGCGCGCCTCGGCCGGTTCCTAGCATACGGCCCTCACCCGCCGGACGAGCAAGGACGGCGGATCTCCTAGAGGAGGAAGCTGCTGAGACGCCCCGGCTTCGAGCCATGACACCTCACCAGCTTCGGAGACTACTATCGGGGTTATGTACCCCGGGTAGCCTCATCCGCACCCAAGGACGTTTTAAGACATTGGGGCTAGCCGAGCCCTTGAGGCCGACTGGGCGTATGGCTGGCTTCCTGGCCGCTTTCCAGGAGCTGGCCCCATGAGCGGGCCGGCTCCTTGCTGCCGGCCTCCCCCCTCCCCCCCGGAGTCTGCACCATCCGACCGTGATCAAGATGGAGCATGGCAACAGTGCCACCTGCTCCCCCTGGACACGGGGGAGTATGGCAACAGTGTACCTCGACCAGGCGGACACCCTCCGGCACGGCGCGGAACTATAGCCATGCACAGCGTGACGCCGCCCTCGTCAGTAAGGACGGCGCTACAATAAAAGGCAATCGGCATGGCCCACATGTGTCGGGTCCTACCTGTCGGCCGGATTCTCAGCAGCTGGTGGGTCCACCAGAGGCGGGCCCCAGCAGCTAACGGAGAACCCGGCGACCGAAGACACTAGCACTCAGGTCCCACCACTCGGACGTATTACCATTGTACCCCTGGGGGGTTGGCCTATAAAACCCCAGGGCTCACCCATGCAAGGGGTCCAGCATCCATTCCCTCACACCATAGCTAGGAGCAAGAGAGTTAGGCCCTGCCCTTCTTCCTCCTCTAGCAATACAACTCAAGGAGCATACTTGTACACTTGTGATCATAGTAACCATGCGGAGATCCCGCAGAGCATGACTAGGGGTGTTATCTCTTCGGAGAGCCCCGAACCTGGGTAAGTCTCGTGTCCGTTACCGTGTTCGACCGAGCTCTTGCCCACTCCCACTTCCAGGGCTCGACGACGTACTCCTGTCCCCATCCATGATAAGCCACCCCTGGCATCTGTCGCCAGAATACTCCGACATGTCCCCACAACAAGCCCAAGTATGGAGGTCGGTCACACCACTCTACTTAATGTGACCAAAACACTCAATAAAAGACAATTATAACTAAATATTAAAATTGTAGTTCGGGGCATTGTCTTGCAGCATTAGGCTGGTCCAACATCAAACCACTCATGCGGAATTTTTTATTATTTTGCTCGAAAGCTGGCAGATAACATACAATTATTTATGTAAACTCTGCTGGATCACCATGACACCACCCCTTGCAACAATGCCTGAAAAACTCCATGAAGGCCCCTCAACTGAAGTTAAGTTAATGTATCTTGGCATATATAGATCATGGAAGGCTGATGCTGCATGGCAGGTTCTGAAGCTTGAAGACATAGTGCAGGAAGACATATGCTAAACAAAATACAAAAGGAAACATACAGTGTGTTGCTTCAAGACAGGTACCTGGTTGGGTCCGATGCTCACAACAGTAGGCTTGAGCATTGTTACAGTTAATACCACACTCTAGAACTTTACACTGTTTTCAAGAGTTAATAGCCAGTTCTATTTCAGTATTTTTTTTTCGAAAAGGAGGATGACCCCCGGCCTCTGCATCTAGGAGATGCATACGGTCACTTTATTGATTATTCTCGAGGACCTTACAAAGTATTACAACAATATGTCTGAATCCGCCATCTTGGCAACATATGCCGCTATTCCTATCCAAATGATGAAGGCGTGCTAGCTGGGCCACTACCCAGACCACTCATCTAAGCCTAACATCAAAATGATGAAGGGGTGCTAGCTGGGCCACTACCCAAACCACTCACCTAAGCCTAAAATCAAACGCCGGAAGCCCCAGTCGAGCCACATACCGGGTCTGGGGCACAATCCGGTCAGACGCACTCGTGTGTCGTCGCCGCCATCTTCCACAAGTCCGTCTTCAGATCATATTGAGGCTTCTACCTTGTCTGGCCACTCTGCCATCGACGTCACCATGACGCCAGATAGCTACCTCCTCCTGCGCGAGTCCATCTTCGCGCATCGGACGCTGAGCCTCCACAGCGTCATGCCGCCGATCTCCGCCGCCATCAATGTGTGAGATGAAGTACCGCTCCACCATCCCCCCAGCCATCACTTGCTCCAAAACTATGCCCCCAGGAGGGACAGCGATAAAACGCCATCATCGTCCGATTCGGAAGACCCAGATCTGGGGTTTCCCCCGGAGCATCCCGAGCCTGATGACGCAGACTGCAACGACGATGCCTCGACAAGGGAACGACATCTAAGACGCCGTCATCGTCCGCCATGACCGTAGTCGGCACGATTTTCATCGGCAGTTGCTCCACCAGACGTGCGCCACCGACGTCGCTGGTCCCTTCAACCGGAGTAAACTCCAAAACGGATGCAAAATCGCCGTCATCGCTCGATCCCAAGGAGATCTAGGGTTTCCCCCGGAGTTGCACGCGCTGTCAAGGACCAGACAAGGGTAGAATCCCAGCGGATCTGCCCAGCTGTCGACGAGTCGCACCCGCCACCGTGCCGACGGTAGACCAGCGATCAAGGCCCACGCTTGGGCATAGATCCGGCTGCGCCGCCGCGACCAGATCCGATCACGCCGCCGCCGTCCCTGTCGACCGCTACGCACCAGATCGCGAGGCCTCCTGTCGCGGGGGAACGAAGTCGCCGAGGCGCCGCCACCACCCGTCGTGACGTCCGCCCGCCGCCACGCTCCGGCCCGGGGGCGCCGGCCCGCGCCAGCCCCACGCGAGCGAGAGGGCCCGAGTCCCCGCCGCCGCCGGCGACGACCAGGCTTCGCCTGGCCGCGCCCTTGGGCGGCGGCAAGGGATGAGGAGGAGTGGGAGAGGGCCGGTCGACGGGATCTGGGGGCCTCCCGGCCGCCCACGCGGGGGGCGACTCGGGAGGGTCGGGAGGGTCGGGTGGATGATCAGTTCTATTTCAGTATGGAACCAAGAGATCTATTTGGTGTCAACAAAACGAAACTAGACCCAAGCAATCAGCGTCTACAAGCAATCTCTGCTCTGGGCAAAGTGAAGCGAATGGTTTTTCTAGATGCCATTGTCGTCCAGTACACGGTGTTTATCAGTACTACTATTTTGTTCTTGTCTTGATTGAGTCTAATGCAAACTTATAAGTGGATGATAAACACCTCTCTCTATATTGAAATGATGTGTTGATTGATTTATACACGGTTTGTGATATTATCATATAAATAGCGTTAATAATTAGGCAACAGGTTCAGTGGAATCTAATCTCTTTAAGGAGACCCGAGTCTAAATGCATAGTTGGTTTATTGAGTTTGCAGAGCTTATTTCTTTCAGGCGGTGCTTGAATTAGCCGGGGAAAAAGTGTAGTGGGTATGTTATTCTGAATGCAATTTCAAGTAGTAGTACACAATGAATAACTTGACCAACCAATAACCCCTGAGATGGTCTACAACATTTGAAGCGGTCTTTCTTCTCATGGTAGGACATTAAAAGTCTGTTATATTATTTCAGGAACTGTTTCAAGGAAAAGATAAATACTTTGATGTCCAAAAGGCTTTATCAGCGAACATTTTGTGTGACTTTAATGGGACAATATCCATGGTTTCACATGGTTTTGCTAATGTTGATGACTTTTCGAAAAAATATTGTGAGGTTGTTAGTTGCCATTTGAAAATACATGTACTCTTCATATAGGCAATTCTAAAATATTGCACTTCATATATCAATCTAATGTCAAGATATGCAAATGTATAACATCTAGATTTTGCTAAAATCCAGTTGCATACTCTGTCAATACTCAATACCCTTTTCTGGTTATCAAATTTTGAAGCAATTTCTTGCAGAGTGATGACCGGACTGTGCGACTTCTGTTAGTACCGTGCAGTAGCATATCAAATAATCCTTTTACCAGCCTTCTCCTTTGTTCTTGTGTACACTTCATTGTCTTCACCATTGAGAGATACACTAAATTATGGTACCAGAATCTTACCCGAGAGGTAAGCGTTGACACTTAAGAAGGCAGCCAACCTCATCACCTTAAGATTGATCACATTCGTCGTGAAATAGGTGAAAAATATGACCATCATCACAGGCGGGGCAAAGAAAAGTGACAACATGTAAGCATTTGTTTCTCTCGTTGCAACGCACAACGCACGGGCCCTTTTACTAGTGCTAAACAAAATACAAAGGAAACATACAGTGTGTTGCGCCAAGACAGGTAGGTTCGGCCCGATGCTCACAACAGCAGGCTTGAGCATTGTTACAGTCAATACCACACTCTAGAACTTTACACTGTTTTCAAGAGTTAATAGCCAGTTCCATTTCAGTGTGGAACCAAGAGATCTATTTGGTGTCAACAAAAAGAGAATATAGTCATCTTCTACATCTCTGCTAAACTAGACCCAAGCAATCAGCGTCTACAAGCAATCTCTGCTCTGGGCAAAGTGTGCTACTCCCTCCTTCACAAATACAGTACAAGATGTTTCGGATCTAGCATACATGGACTGCATACGGACTGAAATGAGTGAACAAACACACAAAATTGTCTATATACATCCGATTTACAAAAATGTTAGAACATCTTATATTCGTAAGCGGAGGGAGTATTATAATGTTCTACTGTAATTATTTTTCAGCAGCATACAAGAGAAAAATTGGTCTGGAAACCAATATCATGTAGCCAACATCGGCTAGGAACCTATTGTCCATCAAAAGAAACTAGGCACCTTTTATTGTTAATGTAAGCCTTTAGTTTAAGTATTTCCATCGCATACATTCATGCTATAGAAGATATGCTCCCGTTAAAAAAAAGATATGTTTGTCTATACATCACATAAAAACATAATCAGGACCAAGTTCTTCTCAAAACATACACAGGTCTTAGAAAACAAAAACTCAGTCAGTACTCAATAATAGGGCCAGGGAAAAAAGAAGGTACTACATACAACAATTATCATCATGGAGACATAAAAGGCAGCATTTGAAGCATTAACACTTAATGTCGAAATTATATGCAACTTGGGCAACATCATTTACTAATCTAGCATACATGAAACTATCTTACAAAAATGTCTCGAGAGCCTTGCACTATTGCTTAGACCAAAAGCATGAGAAGGATGCATCCAACCATGGGCATAATAGATCAACTAATTATACTAGGTCTAACCCAGTTGCTACCTTCTGCATAGATGGACGCAGCACATTCAGTGCTTGTTTGGGAGTGCCGGTGACTCAGAGAAACACGGAACATAAGGTACAACATGCAGATCTGAAGCATCATTTTTTAATGTTCCCATAATACTCACTAGCTTATGGTCCATGTGATATGATATCAGCTTTTGGTTCCAATCTTGAACAATGAAAACCACATTTCCATCTGGATGCATGGCAACCACACTGTAGACTTTTTTGTCGCCTGTGCATCTCTTTTCTCTAAACAGCTCCGTAAAGCTCACACTATGCTTCAAGACCCATTCTTGTGTATCATAGCCCTCAAGAACCCAGATGGACAGTTGACCATCAACTGCCTGACTGATGTAATGCAGGCGCCCTTGGGATTGGGCAACATAACCAGGCTCCAGCCAGTGGAGCCTCTCGGGCATCGTCGGCACTGGGATGATCTTTCGTGTCATACCTTGCATGTCAACAGCAGCAATCTGACCTTCATCCGAAATTATGAAATGTAGCATGCTGTTGAGAACAGCACAGCAGAAGCTCTCAGGTATCAAGCCCTGAAGACGCCATCCTTCCAAATCATGCTTGTTCCGGTCACTTTGGATTTGACTCCAGTCACTTTGTGTGTGAGTCCACTTGCCAGTCTCAGAGGAGTAGACGTGCACTGATGTCCGGGACAACTCCTCATCTTCATCTTCATCTTCATCTTCACCTTCATCTTCATCTTCATCTTCATTGTAATTATAACGTTGCTGATGACGACGACCCCAGTAATCATCACAATAACCATCGCTCCCGTTCTCCTCATCATCTTCATCACTATCACCATGACTAACCACGAACTCCTCCCCGAACTTCACCAGGCGCACAAACTCCCACGTGAACTGGACCAGGTGGAAGTGAGAGGAGACGGATGGATCAAAAACCAAATAGTTGAACCTTTTGGGTTGCCGAAGATACAACGGAAGCGGAGGGCCGTCTCTGGGCACCTCCACCCACTGCTTCGTGGCGGGGTTGCATACCACATAGCCCAATAGATTATATGGCCATGGCTTCTCTTTGTGCTCGAAGAGGAGGAGCCCGTTACAGGAATCGGAGAAGTCAAGAGTCCCAATCCCGGGCGATTCCTTCAGGAAGGAGAGATTACGGTCGATCTGGAGAGGCACGGATCTACTGGTAAGCAGATTTATGAAGCGGACACGCTGCCTATGGGTCTCCTTGTCAATGAAGAAGAAGCCTTGTAGGGTTTGGGGGAGCTTCTTGCGGTGAAGGGGATCTTCGATGAGGTCACGCCAGGCCTTCGCGACGCACTTTGAGCGGTAGACGGACCTGGCGGGGACGCGCGCGAGGATCTCCACCAAGGAGTCCTCGGGGAGGCCGGCGCTCGCGCTCCGCTTGGGGCAGTCCATGCCGCCGCCGCCGCCGGTGGGGAGGGAGGAGGAGCGAGCTGCGAAGCCTAGTGATATCAGCGGATGCGATGCGAAAGAGGAATGCGAGGAGAGAGAGGGGGGCAGCTTACCTGCCGCAGGAGATGGTCGAGGTGGGAGGAGATGGCGGCGGCGGCCGGTGGTGCCTCCGTGTCTCGTGGATGAGAGAGCTTTTTTCGAGGGAAATGGAGGGAGGCTGTGTTTGGTTACTCTCTGATCAGGTTTGGTTGCCTGCATATGAGGTTCTACATTAGAGCATCTCCAACAGCCGCGTACGCGACGTGTCCAAAAAATGCATTTGTCGCGCGCGCTTCGGCTGGTTTAGTGCGTGGATGGGCGCCAGCTCCAACAGCCGCGCTATAATGCAGCGCGCGCGCCGCTCCAGCAGTGCCCAAAAATGCAGCGCGCACAGCAAGCACAAACCACATATACAATTCAAAAAATAGGAGAAAAACCATCAAACAAACAAAATAAATCAACAATAAATAGTTATTACAACTCAAACAAATAGTTTATCGTTCAGTACAACAAATAATGCAATAAACACAACCAATAGTTCATGAACAATACAATACAAATAATGCAATGAAATCATGCTCTTTGTCGTCCATGCCATGCCCGCCACTCTTCAATCGGATTCTTCTGAAGATCATTGTGCGTTGCGGGACGCCGAATGGCATGATAGGAGGCAACAAAACGGGCTACCCTTTCAGCCCTCCGTCGCACTCGCACGGGATGTCCCAAGAGCTCATACTGTGAGTAGTCTAAATCTTGGCCACGCTCATTCTCGATGATCATGTTGTGCATGATCACACAAGCGTGCATGATGTACCAAAGCATTTTTTGATCCCAAAATCTAGCCGGTCCTCTCACAATAGCAAATTGGGCTTGCAAAATCCCAAATTCTCTCTCCACATCTTTTCTAGCAGCCGCCTGAGCATTGTGGAAATCAAGATTTTTTTTACCTTCTGGCTTTTTCAACGGCTTCACAAAGGTTTGCCACTTTGGATAGATGCCATCCGCTAGATAATAGCCATAGTTGTACGTATGACCATTTGCTACAAACTGCACCGGTGGCAACTCAACATTCGCAATCTTATTCATCAGTGGTGACCGGTTGACAACATTGATGTCATTCAAAGATCCAGGCATTCCAAAGAATGCATGCCAAATCCAAGTCTCCTGATCGGCCACCGCTTCAAGGATTATAGTGGAACCCTTTTTTTGGCTGTGGAATTGCCCATGTCATGCCTTTGGACAATTCTTCCAACTCCAATGCATGCAATCTATTGAGCCAAGCATGCCAGGAAAGCCGCGAGATTTGTTCATCGCCAATAGCCTTGCGGCGTCTTCAGCAGTGGGAGATCTCAAATACTCCTTGCCAAACACTTGCACAATTCCCACTACAAAGCGCTTAACACACATGATGGCTTGGCTCTCACCCATAGCCAAGTGATCATCAACTAGATCGGCCGGGATACCGTATGCCAACATACGCAAAGCGGCTGTCACCTTCAGAAAGGTGCTATGCCCGAGCTCTCCGGTGGCATTCCTCCTTTGCTGGAAAAACCGGTCATGGCTCGCTAGTTTCTCTGCAATGCGCTTGAACAGGTCTGTGCTCATCCTAAACCGACGACGAAAATACGACTCCGGGTATGTGGGATTCTCCACGAAATAGTTCTTCATCAATCTGTTATGGGCATCAATCCTATCTCTCCAAATTTTATCCCGACCCATAACCGAACCACCGTGCTTCGGTTTTTTATTGATATGCATAGCTATGATCATTGCAAGATCCTCCTCCTCTTCCATATCAAATTCTTCTTCGGAAGAATCATACGACGAACTCATCTACAATGTTCAATACTATACTACCGAAACTACAATTCAAAATATGCACCAAATTCATAAGTTTGGAGCAATACATACCTTGTAGGCGTTTTGTCGAACACCTTGCGGGCGCGGCGCGGCAGCGAGCCCTCGGGCGCTGTTCCTCGGACGCCGGAGGCGCGCGAGGTCCGGCCGGACTAGGAGGGGGTGGGGCGGAAGCGCAGCGGCGCTGGGAGGCCGGCGAAGCGCCTGAACAGTCGCCGGCGGGCGCGGGCGCCGGGCGCAGCGGAGACAGACTGGGGAAGCGCTTGAGTGGTCGCCGGCGGGCGCGGGCGGTGACGGCGGCGCGGGGATAGGCCGGGGAAGCGCTGAACGGTCGCCGGGGGCGCGAGCGGCGGCGGCGGCGCGGTCGGATGGGGGCGGCAGCGCGGTCGCGAGAGTGGAGGAGGGAGCGAGCGAGCGCGGGAGAGAGCAGCGAGCGAGCGCGGGAGAGTCGCGCGCGCGTGAGCCGGCGCAACAAATAATGGGTGCGGGATTGCGTTTCGGCCAGCGCGCTGAATTGGAAATGGCGCGCGCGCCATTTTTGCGCGTCCGCTGGAGCTGCCCGACGAGTTGCGCGCGCGCTAAAACTGCCGTTTTTACGGCGCGGCGCTTGTATAGCGCGGCTGTTGGAGATGCTCTTATGAAAGCAATTTTCATCTGATGTTTGGTTGTCTGATTCAATGAGTGATTAAGGGTAAATGACTACACTTAAACCACACACCTCGGCTAGCACGGTGGCGTACGGCATTTCGCCTCGGTACTCTATCGAGACGCCGGCGGCAAGCAGGACGCCGGGGATGGTGGGCAAGGCGAGGAAGGAGCTCGAGGAGGTGAAGGGGGGCGTCGAGAAGGACAAGGCCAAGATCATGCATGTCGTCGTCACGTTGTTGCGCGTGAACTCGTAGGGCATGTCCTTGATCAAGAAGGAGGTCGTGAAGGAGGAGTCATCATCTCCGAGATGAACGACGGTCGCTTCCCCGCAGGACGTCCTTGTGCTTCAGGCCAACGTGCCAGTAGAACCAGATGATCTTGTTCTGCACCACGCATGCCTTGCCACTCATCGACGCCGCAGTCGTACCGGGCCATTACGTGGATCCCCAGCACCATCTTGTCGTGCGGCGCGCCGGGGTCGAGGTCCTCCACGGGGAAGGAGTACCACTAGTCCAACCAGTTGAATAACTCCTCCTTTTCCCGGACGGAGGCTCCTGCTCCATCCATGGCGACTCGGACGCCACAACCGACGTTGGCAACATCTGAGCGGCTCTGTTGTGGTGGCACGCCCGTTATCGTGGGACTCCACGCGGCGGTTGTCGCCTCCCCGGAGCTTCTCGACCTCAGCCTTCACCCGCGCGGCTGATACCCCGACATCCTTGAGTACATTGAAGACCCGCGGGTCCTCGAGGAGGCCCATGAGTGGCCGGTCGACGACGAGGTGCGAGTCGCCACACGACTTATGCGCCAACTGTGCACGGCGGGCGACCTTGACCAGCGAGGTGGACATTGGGACAGTGTTGGGCTGCGGGGATTACAAGGGGAGCCTCTTGAGCGCGGCGGTTGCTACTTGTAAACTGTGCTAGGAATTTTCCCAAAGAGGAGGGGTGTTGGTGTCAAAACCGGCAGATCTCTGTTAGGGGGCCCAAACTGCGTATCTGAGGATCGGTGCTAGCAGGGGGAGACAAGGACACGATGTTTACCCAGGTTCAGGCCCTCTCGATGGAGGTAATACCCTACTTCCTACTTGATTGATCTTGAAGGATATGGAGATTACAAGAGTTGATCTACCTCGAGATCGTAATGGTTAAACCCTAGATGTCTAGCCTATGATTGTTCTGTTAGCCTCTACGGACTAAACCATTCGGTTTATATACACACCAGAGGGGCCTAGGGTTGTACAAAGTTGACCTGGGAGGAAGGAATCATTACATCCGGACATCAAAATTCGCCTTTCTACATACATAGGAGTCCTACCCGGATAGGGGGGAGGGTCTTCTGCTTTATCGTCACGGCACATCAGTCCAGCCCACCACTAGTAGTCCGGCCACTCGAGGACCCCCAAATCCAGGACTCGCCCAGTAGCCCCCGAACTTGCCTTCAATGACGATGTAGTATCCGGCTTTGTGTCTTCGGCCTTGCAAGGCAGATTCTTCATTATACTCTGGAACGATGATAGTTCGGCTTTGACCTTTACACCCTTGTCTTGATGATTCCTTCCCGTCATCGCCTCGACTTCCACGTGTCAGGCGAATGCAAATAGTCCACGTACTTTTTACAAATAAACCCTTGGCTGCGCGAAGATGGCGTCTATTTAAGGAGATTGGATCTCAGATGCCCTTCCACACTGCGTAGAGATCCTTTAGAACAAACCATGCAAAATCCTCCCAACATGGCAAGCTGAAAGGATCGATATGCTTGACTAGGGGGGCTGAATAGGCAACTAACAATTTTTAGCTTTTCTTAACCAAATTAAACTTAGCAACAATATAGGTTGTCTAGATATGCAACTAGGTGGACAACCTATATGATGCAACAATAATAAGCACACAAGCAAGCTAGCTACGAAATGCAACAAAAGCTTGCACGAGTAAAGGTAAGAGATAACCACAAGTGGAGCCGGTGAAGACAAGGATGTGTTATCGAAGTTCCTTCCCTTTGAGAGGAAGTACGTCTCCGTTGGAGCGGTGTGGAGGCACAATGCTCCCTAAGAAGCCAATAGAGCCACCTCATTCTCCTCACGCCCTCACACAATGCGAGGTGTCATGATTCCACTAGTGGTGCCCTTGAAGGCGATGAGCGAACCTTTACAAACAAGGCTGTGGCTATCTCCACAACTGAATTGGAGGCTCCCAACGACACCACGAAGCTTCACCACAATGGAAGATGGCTCCGAGGTGACCTCAACTGTCTAGGGTGCTCAAACACCCAAGAGTAACAAGATCCGCAAGGGATTAGTGGGGGAATCAAATTTCTCTTGGTGGAAGTGTAGATCGATGCCTTCTCAACCAATCCCTAGGAAATCAACAAGATTGATTGGCTAGAGAGAGAGATAGGGCGGAAATGGAGCTTTGAGCAACAATGGAGCTTGGGGAGGAAGAGGTGAGTCTACTTGGAGAAGAAGATTCCCCTTATATAGTGGAAGAACAAATCCAACCATTATCCACTAACTCTGCCCGCTGTCGTGGTTCTAAGTCTAACAGTACGAGTAGGGGGTACGTAAGAGGAGGCAAGGTCCTAGCTATGGTGAGATTGTACGCATGATGTTTATGAGTTCAGGCCCTTCTCGGAGGAAGTAAAAGCCCTACGTCTCGGTGCCCTGAGGCGGTCGACTGGAATGTATATGGGTGTTTGAGTTACAGGGGGTGCGAACCCTTGTACTGGAGGAGGGGGTGGCTTATATAGAGTGTGTCAGGACCCCAGCCATCCCCACATTACAAAGGGTTCAATGTACATAAAGGCAGGGCGTTACTGATAACGCCTGCAATGAATAGGGACAAAGGCATTAATTGTCACAGAATGAATGCCAGATCGTTGCTGTCCTAAGGGACCTTTGACCTTCGGGGGTCGAGTGTCTTTGCATGGTCGAGTGTCCTCATCCTGTCGAGCGGAGTTGAGTCGTCTGAGCGGGGGTGTGCAGTCGAGTGGAATGTCCTCTTGGGCCGTATCAGTCGACTGTTCCTATTGTCTTCGAGTTGTCTCTTGAGCTTCTGGGGTAGTGACCTTGGGTGGGGCTCCTGGGTCAGGCCCGTGATCCTACCCTAGGTCTGTAGCATCGTTAGTAGCCCCAGAATGGATTGAGGTTCGAGTGGAGGAGAGTGTTGAAGTTGGCCTTGGTTCGGGTTCGATTCCCCTGGGGGGGATCCTCTTTGAGCTCGCGGACCAGGCTGACTCTTCAACTTTGACTTGATCGCCTTAATCGATTCAAGAAGCATCGAGTGTACTTGTTTGTGTTGACCGTCAACTGAGCTTTGCGTGTGGTTTCGAGCGCTGGCCGGGTGCGCAGTTTTCGGCGGGATTGACTGCTCTCTGGTCTCCGGATTTTGCGGGATTTTGAAATTTGGGGAAGCGCGCGGGACGGGTCATGCCGCGGCAATCGGATCGGATATGCTCAGGACGCCTCGATCTCTGTGCTGCCTTTTTCGCCACGTATCGTGTGCGCGCCTGTTGCGGGATTTGACGGGATAGCTCGGGGCCACCAGTCAGTCACTCGACCGCTGCGCTATAAATGTGCGCCGCGGCCGAGGCGGAGGCATTGTGCGCCCATTCTTTGCTTCTTCTTCCTCCGCTCCTCCTCCGCGCTCCTGCTCTCCGCTTTCCGCCGCTCAGTCCGCACTGGCTCGCCTTCCATGGGCAAGGACAAGACGGCGGCTCTGGAGCGCTCGAAGAAAGCGGCGGCGACAGGGAAAGGGAAGAGATCCAACCGAGGGGGATCATCGTCGAGGTCCGGGCTCCCGCCTGGCTGGATCCAGGGGGACCGGATCAGGTCCACGATGACGCCGGAGGATATGGAGGAGTTGGTGGAGGAGGTCCTGGTCGCCCGCGACTCCTGGAGGCTGTCGGAGGACGAGCTCGAGCCCCAGCCGCGGTAGGGCGAGTGCGTTCTCCTCGCGACACACGTCGATCGAGGTTTTTCTTTGCCCTCGCACCCTTTCTTCCCCGGTTTTCTGGCTTTCTACGACGCCCAGTTGCACCACTTCACTCCCAACACCATCACATACTTGGCTGCATTCGTTTCGATGTGCGAGAACTTCCTCGTGTGCCGACCGCACTGGGGCTTGTTTAAGCATATCTTCACTTGTCGTTCCCAAACTATCAAGAAAGCGAATCCGAGTGACGAGAAGACGCATGTCATTCAGACGTGCGGTGGATTGGGTATCCAGCTCAGGGGTAGGAGCGCTTTCCCTGCCATGACCCTTCCTGAGTCGGTCTGGGGTTGGCAGTCGACTTGGTTCTATTGTAGGGACATTCCGACTCCCGATCAGCCGACCGGGCTTCCTCCGTTTTCTTTTGGTCGGGTCAACCAGCCACTGACGTTACTCGCGAGTCGGGTTGAGAGGGTAGAGGTAGACATGCTGGTGGAGCGGGTGGTTCGGCTGGTCCGTGACGGGGTCACGGGAATGGATCTGCTCGAGGTGTTCCTCAAGAGGAGGATCCAGCCCCTCCAAGCCCGGGACCATCCAATGTGGTTGTACTCGGGCGCCGACGACACGTCTCGGATCCATCCGGAGGAAGCTGTCGCGCTGACGGTGGCGCAGTGCCTGAAGTGCATCACGGGGAACAAGGACAACCCTCGGGGGACTGGAAGAGTTTGTC
>LR738713.1:90583349-90600584 GCA_902687465.1 Secale cereale | reverse complement strand
CGGTCGATCCCGAGCACTTGGGCTCTCTGGGGATGATTGAGTGGTACTGGCGTGTTGCTGGGGTGAGGGGAGGTTGTTGGTGCAGAGTGGAGGGCTTGGGGGGCCCTATTTATAGGGGTGCGGCGAGGTCCCGTGGACCTGTGCGCCGGCGAGCTTCTGCTCGACGCCACAGTGCACGGGAGGCGACGAGAGTGAGTCTGTGGCGTTGCTGGACGATCTACAGGGCGGAGGGAAGAGAGAGGAGGAGCGGGGGACGCTCCAGACAGCGTGCGCGTGTGAAGCCGAGGAGTGGAGGCTGCGGGCGGCCAGCTGATAACCCTCAACCGTAAGGGATCGAGATAGTCTTCGCGGGTAAGAATAACCCAATTTATTGATTCGACACACGGGGAGCCAAAGAGTATTTATAAGCTTTGACAGTTGAGTTGTCAATTCAACCGCACCTGAAATATACTTACTTGCAACAAAAGATAAGTGGTAACGGTGATATGATAGTGATGATAGTAATAGTAAAAGTAAACAGCAAAAGTAAATAACAGTAGTAAATGGCAAAAGTAGCAACTAGTAACAAGCAGGGTTTAAAACACTGTAGGCTAGGGAGATGGATGGTTGGGCGCTGCATGGATGAGATAGATTCTAACTTGGGGCACGGCACACGGAAAAGTAATGATCATCTAGGCAAATATCAAACATTAGGCATGTATCCCGTAGGTAGTTGTACGTGCTTTAAATAAGAACTTGCACAACATCTTTTGTCCTACCATCCCGCTACGAACGGGGCCAAAAGGAACTAATGGAGATTAAGGTGCTCCTGTCAAAGAGCACCGGAACAAAGCAATGAACTCAATGGATACATGTAATCCTCAAACTACGGACCATCCCCTTTGGTGTCCCAAGCTGTCACTTTTGGGATCGCCGGTTCCGGACCGTAACAGGTGCAAACAACTCATAGATAGGATCACGAACACAAATATATTCATGCAAACACATATGGTTCAGATCTGAAATCATGGCACTCGGGCCCTAAGTGTCAAGCATTAAGAATAACAAGTTGTAGCAAAGATGATAAACACCATAGTAGATGATAGGCAACATGCCCCCAACGATCTGATAAACTATTACATGATCTAACTCATCCAATCCCTACCATCCCCTTCACCTACAGCGGGGGAATTACTCACACATGAAAGGGGAAGTCATGGAGGGATGATGGAGTGGTGATGATGATGACGATGGCGACGATCTCCCCTCTCCGGAGGCCAATTCAGCCTCCAGATTAGCCCTCCTGAGGAAGAACAGAGGGTGGCGGCGGCTCCGCGACGAAAAACTGCGAAAGAACTTCTGATCTGCGATTTCTGCGTCGGGAGTAAAAATACGAGGTGAAGTAGGACACCAGGGGGCGTGGGACCCACCCAGGCGGCCCCCCGGCGCGGCCCAGCGGGGGCGCGCCCACAGGGCGCCTGGGCAGCCCCTGGCCCCCTCTGGCCCCACTTCTGGTTCCTGGTTCCTTCGGGTGCGTGGATTTTCTGTGTTTTTTCGTGGATTTTTCTGAGATACCTAAAAATCCATTTTCCTGCACACAAATAAACCATACAGGCAGCTCTGCTGAAAACAGCGTCAGTCCGGGTTAGTTTAGTCCAAATCATGCAAGAATGAGGTCAAAACAATATCAAAAGTGTTTGGAAAAGTAGATACGTTTGAGACGTATCACCAGCGCGCGTGTGGAGGCGGCAACTGGAGGGCGAAGGAGGAGGGGGACAGCGTCGGGGGAGGTCGCGGACGTCGAGGGGCATCGACTGGCGCGAGGGGAGAGCTCGAGGCTGTCGGGGGCAGGCGATTGGGCGAAGCTACAGTGCGGGGGCGCACTGTAGCGCGCTCTGGAGCGGCCTTATCGCATGCCATGGCATGCCATTGGTCCTCTGGGCGCGTCCACTGTGTCTGGGGGGTCCAGGGTGATGCAAGCAACACGGATGAGGCCTTGGATGCTCTGGAGATGCTGTGAGAGAGAAGAGAAGCTGGTAACTTGGTAGAAAATGGCTGTCCAGCAAGGTGATCTAGGGTTTTCACCCCTCAATCATGGAGCTGGGGACATGGGGGAGTTACTGGAGGTAGATAGTAACTAGATGAAGCTGTGGTAGAAAGTTGAGGCCAAGGTAAATAGTAAAAGTGATCAAGAAGATGGTTTTGGTAATTTGGCAGAAGGTGTTTGATCAAGGTTTGGTCAAGCAAATGATTTCCACTTGCCATGACACTTAACAGGATTGAATGTCATATGAAAATAGGGTGTTTCACCAAATTTGGGCTCATTTGAAGAAACTAGCCAATGTAACTTTGGTGAACCCTAGAAATCAACAGAAATGGCTTCATCTTGTTTGAGTCAAGCTAATCATCTCCCCTTGATGCACCACTTGGTGTAGTTTCATCATTTGGGGTATTGATCATGCCCACAAAGTTTGAAGCTCCGGGTAAAAAGTTGGTAATGTGAAGTTGTTCAAATTTGCATTTGAACAGAAAGGGTTTTGGGGTATTCTGATCAAGTTACCCTACTCCAAATCTTGTGCCATTTGGTCTAGATGCCTTATTAGGCCATTCTAGCATGTGCACCAAGTTTGAGGGCATTTGGATAAGTTTGGCAATGTAAAGTTGCTCAAACTTCAAATATGGACAGATTGGTTATGAGGGGTTTTAAGGATGTTATCTTGCTTCCCAAGGCATGGGACTTGGCAAGATCATCAGATATGCCATATATGACATGATAGAATTTCCCTGGAATTTTTGGAGAATAATTCCTTTGTAAATATTTCAAAAGCTTGAAATATCCAGAAAGGGTTTTGGAGGGATTAGCCCATTATTTTGAACATGACCAAGTGTTGAAACTCTTATATATGGACAATATATGTCCTATGAGTCTCCCTGAATTTTGGCAAATATTTTTGAAATACTTAAATAATTTTGCCCTATTAAAGACCATTTCTGGCCTTAAGAAAAAGCTTTTAAATAAAATAGGAAAATAACTTTTAAAATTATACTTTTGTGGTTTCTGGGAGTCCTATGACTACTAGGTATCAAATACACCTTTTGAAATAATTTTCTCACCCTAAATCAAGCACTTGCAGTGCAAACCTCAATTCAGGGGTTTTAGGAAAACTAAATTTATAAAATACATTTTGGCCAAATTAATTTTGTAAGAAAATACTATACTGCTATATAACACTTGGCATGATCATTGGGCAGAAGTTTTGGGTATGGAGATGAATTTTACAAGAGGTAATAGTTGACTTTAATGAGCACATGAAAAGCACATGAAGAAAAACTCAAGTCCAAATAAAAGCCAAATGATGCCAAAAAATTTTGCTGGTCCAAATTTTCATGCTTCATTGATGCAAATAACATATTACAAAATGCAGGGTGTGACATATATATACCTATGTACCCCGAAAACATCAGAGACGGAGAGAAAACCCTAATTCCACCGTCGCAACCTTGTGTTCCCGTGAGATCCCATCTTGGGGCCTGTTCCGGAGCTCCGTTGGAGGGGGGATCTACCATGGAGTGCTTCTACATCAACACCATTGCCTCACCATGAGTTGTGAGTAGTTTACCATAGACCTTCGGGTCCATAGTTAGTACCTAGATGGCTTCTTCTCTCTCTTTGGATCTCAATACCAAGTTCTCCTCAGTCTTCGAGGAGATCTATTCGATGTAATCTCTTTTTGCGGTGTGTTTGTCAAGATCCGATGAATTGTGGGTTTATGATCAAGATTATCTATGAGAAATATTTGGTTATTTTCTGAATTCTTTTATGTATGATTATAATATCCTTGCAAGTCTCTTCAAATTATTGGTTTGGTTTGGCCTACTAGATCTATAGTTCTTGCAATGGGAGAAGTGCTTGGCTTTGGGTTCAATCTTGCGGTGTTCTTTCCCAGTGACAGTAGGGGCGGCAAGGCACGTATTGTATTGTTGCACTCGAGGATAAAAAGATGGGGTTTATATCATATCTCTTGAGTTTATCCCTCTACATCATGTCATCTTGCTTAAGGTGTTACTCTGTTCTTATGAACTTAATACTCTAGATGCATGCTGGATAGCGGTCGATGTGTGGAGTAATAGTAGTAGATGCAGAATCGTTTCGGTCTACTTGTTATGGACCTGATGCCTATATATAATGATCATGCCTAGATATTCTCATAATTATTTGCTTTTCTATCAATTGCTCGACAGTAATTTGTTCACCCACCGCAGAATTCTGCTATCATGAGAGAAGCCACTAGTGAAACCTATGGCCCCCAGGTCTATTCTCAACATTTCAATCTACAAGCTACTTTACTTTTCCATTTTTACTTACTGTTCTTATATCCAAAAATACCAAAAATATTAAACTATCATATCTATCAGATCTCACTTTCGTAAGTGACCGTAAAGGGATTGACAACCCCTTATCGCGTTGGCTGCAAAGTTCTTATTTGTTTGTGCAGGTGCGAGGGACTCGTGCGTGGTCTCCTACTGGATTGATACCTTGGTTCTAAAAAACTAAGGGAAATAGTTACGCTACTGTGCTGTATCACCATTTCCTCTTTGAGGGAATACAACGCAAGCTCGAGAAGTCGCACTCACACCATATGATAGTCGTCAGGTCTCACACACACGACGCAAACCAACACAAAACAAACAGGGTTCAACAGAACAAAAGCAAAGCAAATAACACGGCACAAGACTCGTAAATCCTACACTCTCTCCCCCTTTGGCATCGAGACACCTAAAAGGCAGAGAGGACACCTACGACATAAGTGGCAGCTCAGGATGAAGCGATCAATCGTCACGCGCCTTATCGGTCTCCTCCTGCTCCTCCTCAGAATCAGTCCACTTGTAGCCCTGCTTTGCCACCCATTCAACCTCTGGAGTGATGACCTTCTCAGAGCCACTAGACACCTCCTCGCCGAACGTCCTCAAGATCTTCTTATCGCACCGGCAAACCTCCTTCCGAGCAACGTGTGACCTGTACTATCACGCCCAAGATGCAATTCTATCCCGATCACGTGATGAACTCGTGATTGGGGCACAACAGCATTTCGGGCGCTTAGCAAGATGGATATCATTACATTGGACCATTACATACATAGATGGGGATACATACAAGTCATACAATTCCACATGAATACAACAATTCATACACAAGACATCCGACTACAGATGAAAACATGAAAAGCACAACGACATCCATCCCGCTATCCCAGGCTGCCGACCAGGAACCTAACCCAAGATCGATGAAGAAGAAGAAACAAATCCAACATAAGGAAACATCGCTTCATGTCAAGTCATCGGAAACCTACACCTGCACCTGTTGTTGTAGTATCTGTGAGCCACGAGGACTCAGCAATCCCATAACCATGTGTATCAAGACTAGCAAAGCTTAATGGGTATGGAAAGGATAGTGGTGTGGTTTCAGCAGCGGCTAAGTATTATATGGTGGCTAACTTACGAGTACAAGAATAAGATGAGCATCTACGCAAACAGTCGCAAACTAGTAATGATCGCTAAGTGATCTTGAACTACCTACGAGTCAAACATAACCCATCGTGTTCTCTTCTCAAAATGAAAAGAGATGGTCACGGTTACTTACGCGGTTGGCACGTTTTATTTCAGATCCTCTATCAAGTTTTGTACAACCGGATATTAAAAAATTCCAATCTGCCACATAATAGTGGGCACAGCTTTCGAGAGATCCTAACCCCGTAGGGGTGTCCCAACTTAGCCCATCACAAGCTCTCACGATCAGCAGAGGTAAAAACCACTTATCTTAGGGACAACCCGGTCAGACTCGGAATCCCGGTGCACAAGATATTTCGACAATGGTAAAACAAGTCCAGCAAGACCTCCCAGCATGCCGACACCATGATAGTAGCCGCGCGTATCTTGTCTTAGGCCACGTCCGGATAGGTCAGCCTACATGTATACCATATACCTCGAGTTCCCCCGAGGCGGCCCCGCAGTCTTCCCGTTTGGGACCAACACCATCGGCACTGGCCCCCCTGTATGTGGAAAAGAATCCTCAGGTAGCGCTAACTCCCTATGAAATTTAATTAATTAATTAAGTTTTTATTATGTTGCAAATTAAAACCAAAGTTGGGCCTTGCTGAAGGAGTTTTATTCAAAGCGAACTGTCAAGGGGTCCCCATATACCCAACTGCGTTAGGAACGAAAAATCAAGGAACATAACATTGGTTTATCGGTTCTTAAGGCGACATGAGTGGAACAAAACACCGAGCAAAAGGCCAAGCCTTCCACCGGTTGCCAAGTATATAGGTGCATTAATTTAAGTAATAGTTATTGTGATATTCCCAAGATATCCAAGTTCCGACGTGGAGCAATCTTCATCATCACCTGCAACTAACTACGCTATAAGAGGGGCTGAGCAAGTGGTAACATAGCCATACAATGGTTTGCTGGGATGGTGTCAAAGGTTAGGGGATGTTGCATGGCAACAATGAGAGGCCGACGGACAAAACATATGTAGAGCGACATATAGCGATAGCACCGAGACAACTAGCATATCAATGATATTAATGATATCCAAGGTGACGGTCATCTTGCCTGAGATCCAGCTAGGAAGAAGATCGAGTCCATGAAGAAGAAAAATCCACAAATAAGAACCAAGCGTAGTCGAACGAATCCTCACGATCGCAACGAAACAGGAACTATCGAGAAGAAGCACAACCAGAAAGAAGCAAACAACATGGTAAACACACAATACATAAACAAGACATGAAGCTCAACCAAGTATGATGCATGAAAAAGCTACATGATGCAAAACATGGCAAGAGATGAAGCACACAAGATCAACACACAAAACAAGTTTAAATGAGGCCGGTAACAACATATACCAATTTCGGTAAGTCCTCATATGAAAATTTCGAAATTGGTCCAGATCCGGACAAACCTTAAGTTCAAGTTGTTAAAAAGCAATTTAACATGCACCATGATGATCTACACGAAATTCTAGTCAAGTTACATATAAAGTTCATTTAATTCGGAGCTACGCCCTAGAAGATATGAGCAAAACAAGTAGAACATGGCATTGATGCAAGATGCATTCAAACATCAAGCAACCACACCCAAACATGGATACGACAAGATAAGATGCATCTATATGCAAATATAAGCAATTTTCATATAGAGCACGCTCAAAACGGAGCAACGGTTCAACACATACACATGAAACAAGATATAACAACAATCTGTCCCAAAACAGCAACTAGGCACTTTGCAATTATCAAAACAACATGCTACAAGAACATTTCTTGGCATCAAAGGTCATGGAAAGTATGTACATGTCAAGCACTACAAACATGACCACTAAGCTACTGCCCAACACTACTAGAACATGCTCAAAACATCATGGCAAGATTGCAAATGATAACAATTTCACAGATTTGGTGAAATAAATTGAGCATGGCAGCAACAACGATAATTAGGCATGTTTGTAAGCTCGTGCCACTCATCTCAAATCATATCATGGAATGTGAATATAACCAATAGCAAGAAGACATGTTTATTCAGCTACTCATGGCAAGAACATGGTCATAGGATGCATAGAACACTAGCTATTCACATGGCAAAACTGAACTTACTGATAACAGGCTGACAGAAACATTATATATCAATTTGAGAGCAAGAAAGAGACAAGCTACAACAACCTATAATTGCAAATAAGGGCATGTATGGATAGATCATAACATGGACTTTAAGTCATGGTCACTGGACATTCCAAAACATGCATGGATATGACTGTAGCATCAAGCAAATATGGCATCATAATATAACAGTTTCAGACTTAGCAGTTTTCAAGTCTTAGGAAACATCAAACAGCAAGTAGGTCACTTTGTAAGCTTGTTCCACTCGACACAAGGAATATCATAAAAAGTGGATTGCTCCACAGCAAAGATGACATGATTGTGCTCCTAACACATGTTGACATGAAGCTCAAACAAAAATCACACAAAAAGATATGAAAAGACAAATCAACAAGTTATATCAAGTTTCAGCAGTTAACAACACTTAGCACTTTTGCAACAGATATTAAGGCATCAAGATGGAAAGCAACATGCATGCCAACTACACCATCATCTAGAGCATCAAGAGATGAACATTTTGACATATTATATGCTCAAATTGGACACACATGCAAAAATATATTATAGGTCAAACATGCACACATATTATGCAAATGCCAGGGACTTAGTCATATTCTGAAGAAGAAAAAACAGGGAGAGTGCTAGAATCTAAAATGCGCAACCGTCATTGGATAGTGGGGCTCACCATGGGCTTGGCCCAATTAGCAGAGGAGGTGGCCGTGCCGGGGTAGTGGGCCAGGGCCTTGGGCCTTGGAGGTCGGTGTGAGGTGAGCCGCGGGAAGTGGCCCACGAGGGCGCTCAGGGAAGGTGCGGGGGCATCGTTCGTCCTCCCGAGCTCGCCCAAGAGCGGGAGGCCATGGCACGGCGGCGGAACGACAAGGGGAGGCCGGGGACCGGCGGGAAGGAGCAAATCCGGCGGATTCCGGCACTGGGTGACCGGTTCGGGTGATGGCGGGGTCCGACAGAAGTTGGCCGGCGGCGGACGAACTCAAGCTTTGCGGCGACGGTTCCCTGCGAGGCGGCGGCGACTACGGCCCTCGCCGGTGGGGCGACGACGGTCGGCGGGGAGGTGGCCGGAGGCGGGGCAGCGCGAAGGGTGAGGGCACGGAGGCGGGGGAGCTGCGGGAGATGGATGCTCGCGGCGGCGCGCGCGCGGATCGCGGTGGCACGGCCGAGCGGGCCCGCGATGGGCTTCCAAGGCTGCGGCGGAGGGGAGGTGTGGGAGGCTAGGATGCGCGCTGCGGTTGGCTTGGGGTGGTGGTGCTGCTGAGGTGGCTTCCCCCGATTGGCCGTGCGAGGTGGCTGGGCAGCGGTGCACGTGTCCGGCGCCGGGCGGACATGTCCGACACGGTGGGAGGAGCTGGGAGGCTAGGGTTTGCCTGCAAATTTCGAAGGGGGAGGCCTATTTATAGGTAGAGGGAGCTAGGAGAGTCCAAGTGAGGTGCAGTTTTTGGCCACGCGATCGTGATCCAACGGCGAAGAGCATGGAGAGGGTTTAGATGGGCTAGTGGGCTGTTGTGGAGGGGTGCTGGGCTGCAAAGAGAGAGGGCTTCCAGCGGTTAATGCGGTTAACCGTTGGGGCATCAAACGACCTACAAATGGAACGGAATTTGACAGGTGGTCTACCTATACTATAATAAGACCGCACGTGAACTTTCACCCCATTCCGAGAACATTTTACGGCCACTTATAAAATAAGGTTTCGGAGGTGCCACGGGCGCGTGCGGGTGTGTCCGGGCCCAGAACGGACAACGGAGAGGACTGGGGAACCCGAACGAATGCAAATTTTGAAAATATGCTGATGAGATGCACATGATGACATAGCAAAATGCAACACACAAGCAAATGACATGGCACCGACAGTGAATAACTGGAAGACACCTAGCGCATCGGTCTTAGGGTGTCACATGTACTGCCCCTTGGCTTGCATGCAGAATAGAGCCTTCATCTTGTTCTTCAGCTTTTTAGCCCACGAGGGGTCAGAAGAGGAAGGAGTGTATCCACCAGAGTTGTCCTCATCCGCTTACTACTCCTCGATCTCATCCTCATCCACATTCATCTGAGCAGCTGCAACCTAAGGACGGGTAGTGGTGTTACCCCACTGGCTCTTGATGTGGAGCTTGACGGGCTCATGACGAGTCCAGTTGGGAGGCTCAAAATCATCATCGGGATAAAGCTTCTCCCAAGTCTTGGGAATCAAATGAAATAGGTAACGTCCATAGATGGGCACCTTACAGTTGAACGCCACAAACCGTAGCTCACACCACATGATATGTGAGACATCAAGTGGTTGCGTCTGAGCATGATGCGCCTCCTCACAAATGAGCATCATATCCACGAGATAGGCATGTACCTTATCCTTGTCACCAATGCGGGGAAACAGGGAGTTGCGGAAGTACCATGGCAGGCCACGGTAGTACCGTTGCCCCAAGAAAATGCAAGTTTCGAAAAAGGAAAATGCAAAACAACCTTCAAGCGAATGAACACAGCAACGAGCTAACACACGAGGCAACCTAAACACAGACTCAACTACAAGAAAGAACGTCAAAAGACAACAAGAATCAAACACAAGACACCACTCTCCAAAGGAGGGCGGTGGCCGGAGCCACCTATGTTTGAGTTAATTGGTATGGCACCGCGAAGAATTATCCTTGGGCCCATGACCAACACTCGTCTTGAAGTACAAGAACCATCTAAAATGGCAAACGTGAAAGACTTGATCAATTTATGCATAATGGGGGGAGGAAGAGTTCACTGAGAGAACACTACTCCCCCTATGTCCATACCTACACCTAAACAAGATAACATGATGATTGTGAGGGGGTGTGCATAGTTTCAATCCACGTTGCTCAAATCTATGATATTTAGCTCATGCCTTAACTCGCGAAATCTCGCTTCATCCAAAGGCTTCGTGAAGATATCTGCAAGGTTATCATGAGTGTTGACATAGTGAAGATCAATTTCCCCTAGCAGAATATGCTCTCGGATGAAGTGATACCGAATCTCAATATGCTTCGTCTTGAAGTGTTGCACCGGGTTGAGAGAAATATTGATGGCACATTCATTGTCACACCAAAGAGGCACTTTGTCACAAGTGACACCGTAATCCTTTAAAGTTTGCCTCATCCATAGAAGTTGAGCACAACAACTACCGGCCGCCACATACTCGGCTTTGGTGGAAGAGAGAGATACACAACTTTGCTTCTTGGAATACCAACTCACCAAAGAGCAACCAAGAAATTGGCAACCTCCGGAAGTTGACTTCCTATCCACTTTGTCTCCCACCCAATCCGAATCCGAGAAGCCTACAAGGTTGATGTTTGCTCCTCTTGGGTACCATAAGCCAAAGTTTGGGGTATGAGCCAAATATCAAAAGATTCGCTTGACTGCCACAAAGTGACTTTCCTTAGGTGAGGCTTGAAACCATGCACAAATTCCCACACTCAACATGATATACGGTCTAGATGCACGCAGGTAAAGCAAGAATCCAATCATAGAACAATATACCTTTTGATCCACCGCTTTACCATTAGGATCAATGTCAAGTTGGCACTTGGTGGGCATTGGAGTAGTAGCCGGCTTGACATCACTTAGATTGAACCTCTTGAGCATGTCTTGAGTGTATTTGGTTTGTTTGATGAAGATTCCTTCTCTTCTTTGTTTGATCTCGAACCCAAGGAAGAACTTCAACTCTCCAATCATGGACATCTCAAACTCCGTGGTCCTGAGTGCGGCAAACTCATCATTGAAAGCTTTGTTAGGTGAACCAAAGATAATATCATCAACATATAGTTGGCATACAAACAACTCCCCTTTGACCTTCTTAGTAAAAAGAGTGGGGTCGATTTTCCCAATTTCAAACCCATGATCTTGCAAAAACTCGGTAAGATGCTCATACCACGCACGTGGGGCTTGTTTAAGGCCATAGAGCGCCTTATGAGTTGATACACATGATTGTGGAACTTAGGATCCTCAAACCGACATACACCAACTCATTAAGAGGACCATTTAGAAAAGCACTTTCCACATCCATTTGTTGCAATTTAAAGTTATGATGAGAAGCATAGGCAAGCAACAAACGTATAGATTCAAGGCGAGCAACGGGGTCAAAGGTTTCACCGCAGTCGATACCCTCGACTTGGGAGTAGCCTTGAGCCACCAAACGAGCCTTGTTGCGGATGACAATTCCATGAGCATCTTGCTTGTTCTTAAAGATCCATTTGGTCCCTATGACATTATGGTTCTCCTTCGGCCTTGGCACCAAACGCCACACCTTGTTGCGCTCGAAGTTATGGAGTTCTTCATGCATGGCGTTGAGCCAGTCGGGGTCTTAGAGCGCCTCATAGACCTTTTGAGGTTCAACACAAGAGACAAACGCTTGATGAGCACAATAGTTTGCTAATTTTCTACGAGTGCTTACCCCCTTTGTGATGCTTCCAAGTATATTCTCCATGTGATGCTCTCTAGAAGCGAGCCTGGAAGCAACTTTGGCAGGACGACACTCCAATTGCTCTTCAAGTGATAGTTGAGGAGCTATGAGTTGATCAACTCGTGCGTCGTCATGAGCTTGATCTTGATCTTGAACATGCTCGGGAGAGGGAACTTGGCCTTGTGCATCACTTGGTGGATCACCACCATCTTGCGGTTGATCTTGCACTTGGCCTTGTTCATCGGGTTGAGGGCCTTCACTTTGTTCTTTGGAAGCGTGTGGGTCTTGGGTTAGTGATGGTTCCACTTGAGTGGAACATTGTCCTTCTCCTTCGGCAACAAGGGGTTCCTCAGTGGGTAGGATATGACCAACACCCATTCTTCTTATGGCTTGAGGAGGAATTTCATCACCTACATCACAAGTACCACTTTGCTCCACTTGGGAGCCGTTATTCTCATCAAACTCTACGTTACACGTCTCCTCAATGAGTCCATTGGACTTGTTGAGGACACAATAAGCATGAGAGTTTGTAGCATAACCAACAAATATGCCCTCATGAGCTCTAGCTTCAAATTTAGACAAACGATAACCCTTCTTGAGTAGGAAACACTTACAACCGAACACCAGGAAGTACTTGAGGTTGGGCTTGTTACCGGTAAGTATCTCATATGGAGTCTTGTTCAAGCCTTTGCGGAGATAGAGCCGATTGGATGCATGACAAGTGTTGTTGATGGCTTCGGCCCAAACGTTGTACGGAGACTTGAACTCTGCCATCATGGTCCTTGCCGCGTCCATCAATGTCCAGTTCTTTCTCTATGCCACACCATTTTGTTGAGGGGTATACGGTGTGGCATATTGATGCTTGATCCCCTGATCACTAAGAAACTCATCTAAGGTTTAATTCTTGAACTCGATGCCATTGTCACTTCAAATCATCAAGATCTTTGCATCATGTTAACGTTGAGCTTCATTTGCAAAGATGATCACGGATTGTTGGGTCTCACTCTTCCTCTTGAAGAAGTATACCCAAGTGTATCTAGAATAATAATCTACAATCACCAAGCAATACTTTCTACCCCCAAGACTATCAAAGGATGGAGGCGCAAAGTGTCGGCGTCCTGGGAACCAGGGTACCGAGACTTGTCTATCTGCGGGCCGCAGCGCGCTCCTGCCACGACCTGGTACGGCCCAGCTGATCGACCAGCTGATCAAGACCCTCGCGAGGGGGCTAGACCTCGTGAGGAGAACGACGCCAAGACCTCCTCAGGAGCGGCCTCGGTCAGGTTGCTCCGGAGGGGCAGAGAATCCAAGGCCAAGCCTGCCTCAGGAGGAGGCAGTGACGCAAGAAATGACGCACCACGCCAGCGGGTGCCAGCGCGTGCCAGCGACATAGTTGCCGTTTTGGTGCAAGGGGGACAGCGTAGGCGCGGGTTCCCGAGGAGCAGGACAAAGGTTTTCCAATTGGTGCAACAAGACCGAAGACCGCAAGGATGACGGGGAGGATGTCACCGCCGAGCCCACCACCGCGTCATCGCCGGATCCCTTTGCAGGCGAAGACTGCTTTTGTCAGGGTAGGAACGTCCTTGTGTTCCCACTCAAAATGGCTGTTGTGGGATCCCTTCCCGCCTAAACATTTCGGGGGAAGAGGACCCTGGCCGCCTATATAAGTAGCTAGGATCCCCACTATGAAGAGGGAGGCGGATCTGATCCAGAAACTCTGCCCTCGCATAAGGGAGCAAGAACTCTTGCCTCCTGACCCTCCTGAGCTCTCCTCCTGAGCTCAGGAACCACTGTACTCATCCATATTCAAGCCCTCCCGAGGCCAATCCACCAAAGCAGGAAGTAGGGTTTTACACCACAAGGTGGCCTGAACCTGGGTAAACGCTTGTGTGCTTTACTTGTTGTTCGCTTGAATCTCTTCACAGGGTGAGGGCGAGACGCTAGGTAGACATGAGTGGGAGAGATCATCGTTCACGCCCCCGTGTTCGAACTTCTTGGGTTTGTGGAGCCCGTAATCTGACATTTGGCGCGCCAGGTAGGGGGCGTGTCGAAATCTCGCCTCTCCGACGACCTCACCTCCCCTCTCCAGCTCTGCGCCGCCACAATGACCACGGCCCGCCGCATCCGCGTGGAGGCTGGCACTTTCCTTGTCGTCCGAGAGGCATCGGCGGACCGCGCCACCCATGGGCGCTCCTCCTCCTCCCGCGACGGCATTCTCGCCAGCGAGCCTGATACATCTCCAATGTATCTATAATTTTTGATTGTTCCATGCTATTATTTATGAAGTCTTGGATGTTTAATGGGCTTTATCATTCACTTTTATATCATTTTTGGGACTAACCTACTAACCCAAAGGCCCAGTCCAGATTGCTGTTTTTTTGCCTGTTTCAGGGTTTTGCAGAAAAGGAATATCAAACGGAGTCCAAACGGAATGAAACCTTCGCGAGAGATATTTTTGGAGGAAATCACGCACCAAAGACTTTGGGGCCAAGCCAGTGGACAGAGGGGCAACCCTCGAGGGTGGGGGGTGCGCCCCCTGCCTCGAGGGCAGCCCGTGTGGCCCCCGGTTTCCCCCTTCTTCCTATATATACCTACGTACCCCAGAAACTCCATACGCAGAGAGAAAACCCTAATTCCACCGCCGTAGCTGCTGTTCCCATGGAGATCCCATCTTGGAGCCTGTTCCGGGAGGGGGATCCATCACGGAGGCCTTCATCATCATCATCATCGCCCTCACCATGAGTTGTGAGTAGTTTACCTCAGACCTTCGGGTCCATAGCTAGTATCTAGATGGCTTCTTCTCTCTCTCCGGATCTCAATACAAAGTTCTCCTCGGTCTCCGAGGAGATCTATTCGATGTAATCTCTTTTTGCAGTGTGTTTGTCAAGATCCGATGAGTTGTGAGTTTATGATCAAGGTTATCTATGAAGGATATTTGGTTCTTCTCTGAACTTTTTATGTGTGCTCATAATATCCTTGCAAGTCTCTTCGAATTATTGGTTTGGTTTGGCCTACTAGATCTATGTTTCTTGCAATGGGAGAAGTGCTTGGCTTTGGGTTCAATCTTGCGGTGTCCTTTCCCAGTGACAGTAGGGGCAGCACGACACGTATTGTATTGTTGCCATCGAGGATAAAAAGATGGGGTTTTCATCATATTGCTTGAGTTTATCCCTATACATAATGTCATCTTGCTTAAGGCGTTACTCTGTTCGTATGAACTCAATACACTAGATGCATGCTGGATAGCGGTCGATGTGTGGAGTAATAGTAGTAGATGCAGAATCGTTTTGGTCTACTTGTCTCGGACGTGATGCCTATATACAATGATCATGCCTAGATAGTCTCATAATTATTCGCTTTTCTATCAATTGCTCGACAGTAATTTGTTTACCCGCCGTAGAATATCGCTATCATGAGAGAAGCCACTAGAGAAAACTATGGCCCCCGGGTCTATCTTTATCATATTACTTTCCCTAGCCAATTTCTGCCGCCGTTGTTTATTTGCTTTCCTTATTTTCTGTTTCTATACCAAAAATACCAAAAATATAATTATCATCTCTATCAGATCTCACTATCTTAAGTGACCGTAAAGGGATTGACAACCCCTTATCGCGTTGGCTGCGAAGTTCTTATTTGTTTGTGCAGGTGCGAGGGACTGGCGCGTGGTCTCCTACTGGATTGATACCTTGGTTCTCAAAAACCAAGGGAAATACTTATGCTACTGTGTTGCATCTCCCTTTCCTCTTCGAGGGAATACAACGCAAGCTCAAGAGGTAGCAAGAAGAATTTCTAGCGCCGTTGCCGGGGAGGCTTACGCAAAAGTCATATACCAAGTACCTATCACAAACCCTTATCCTTCGCATTACATTTATTTGCCTCTCATTTTCCTCTCCCCCACTTCACCTTTTCCGTTTTATTCGCCCTTCTTCCGCTGTGTGTTTTCGTTCGCTCGCTTCTTGTTTGCTTGTGTGTGTTGGATTGCTTGCTTGACACTATGGCTCAAAACAATACCAAATTGTGTGACTTCTCCAATACCAACAACAATGATTTTATTAGCACTCCGATTGCTCCTATTACCGATGCTGAATCCTATGAGATCAGTGCTGCTTTGTTGAATCTTGTCATGAAAGATCAATTCTCCGGCCTTCCTAGTGAAGATGCCGCTACCCATCTAAACAACTTTGTTGATTTGTGTGATATGCAAAAGAAAAGGGACACAGATAACGATATTCTGAAATTGAAGTTATTTCCGTTTTCACTTAGAGATCGTGCTAAAACTTGGTTCTCCTCTTTGCCTAGAAATAGTATTGATTCGTGGAATAAGTGCAAAGATGCTTTTATCTCTAAGTATTTCCCTCCTACTAAGATCATCTCTCTTAGAAAAGATATTATGAATTTTAAGCAACTAGATCATGGGCATGTTGCACAAGCTTGGGAGAGAATGAAATTAATGATATGTAATTGCCCTACACATGGTTTGAATCTATGGATGATTATTCAGAACTTTAATGTTGGCTTGAATTTTGTTTCTAGAAATCTTTTAGATTCGGCCGCTGGAGGCACTTTCATGGAAACTACCTTAGGAGAAGCTACCAAACTCCTAGATAATATTATGGTTAATTATTCTCAATGGCACACCGAAAGATCTACTAGTAAAAAAGTGCAGGCTATCGAAGAAATTAGTGTTTTGAGTGGAAAGATGGATGAACTTATGAAATTGTTTGCTGCTAAGAGTGCTTCTTCTGATCCTAATGATATGCCTTTGTCCACTTTGATTGAGAATAACAATGAATCTTTGGATGTGAATTTTGTTGGTAGGAATAATTTTGATAACAATGCTTATAGAGGTAATTTTAATCCCAGGCCTTTTCCTAGTAATTCCTCTAATAATTTTGGTAATTCCTACAAAAACTCTTATGGAAAGATGCCTTCTGAATTTGAAACTAGTGTTAAGGAGTTTATGATCTCGCAAAAGAATTTCAACGCTATGCTTGAAGAGAAATTGCTTAAAGTTGATGAATTGGCTAGAAGTGTGGATAGAATTACTCTTGATGTTGATTCTTTGAAACTTAGATCTATCCCACCTAAGCATGATATCAATGAGTCTCTCAAATCCATGAGAATTTCCATTGATGAATGCAAAGAAAGAACCGCTAGAATGCGTGCTAAAAGAGA
>LR738713.1:90518563-90583325 GCA_902687465.1 Secale cereale | reverse complement strand
TATATTAAATCGCGTTCTTCTAGTTTTCATGAAAATAAAGATGAAGATCTGAAAGTTATTGATGTGTCTCCTATTAGATCCTTGTTTTCTAGTATTAATCTTGATGAGAATAGGATTGGAGATGATTCTTCTTTAAGGTGTCCCAATGATTCAGAGTTTTTAGATCTTGATGCTAAAATTGCTAAAAGTGGGATTGAAGAGATTAAAACTTTGCATAGTGATGAACCCACTACTTTGGATTTCAAGGGATTCAATTATGATAATTTCTCTTTGATTGATTGTATTTCCTTGTTGCAATCCGTGCTAAATTCTCTACATGCTTATAGTTACAATAAAGCTTTCACTAAACATATAGTTGATGATTTGATGCAATCTTATGAAGAAAAACTTGAGTTGGAAGTTTCTATACCTAGAAAGCTTTATGATGAATGGGAACCTACTATCAAAATAAAAATAAAAGATCATGAATGCTATGCTTTGTGTGATTTGGGTGCTAGTGTCTCCACTATCCCAAAAACTTTGTGTGATTTGCTAGGGTTCCATGAGCTTGATGATTGTTCTTTAAATTTGCACCTAGCGGATTCCACTATTAAAAAACCTATGGGAAGAATTAATAATGTTCTTATTGTTGCCAATAGGAATTATGTGCCCGTAGATTTCATTGTTCTTGATATAGATTGCAATCCTTCATGTCCTATTATTCTTGGTAGACCTTTCCTTAGAACGATTGGTGCAATCATTGATATGAAGGAAGGAAACATTAGATTCCAATTTCCATTAAGGAAAGGCATGGAATACTTTCCTAGAAAGAAAATCAAATTACCATATGAATCTATCATGAGAGTCACTTATGGATTGCCTTCCAAAGATGGCAATACCTAGATCTATCTTGTATCGTGCCTAGCTAGGGGCGTAAAACGATAGCGCTTGTTGGGAGGCAACCTAATTTTATGTTTTTTTGCTTTTGTTGCTGTTAGGGAATAAATATTGCATCTAGCCTCTGATTAGATGTGTTTTCATGTTTTGTTTAGTGTTTGTGCCAAGTAGAACCTTTGGTAAGACTCGTGTGAAGTTTATTTGATCTTGCTGTGAAAAACAGAATCGTTAGTGCTCGCTAATGTAGACTTCATATTTTACTGGAGCGTTATTTTTAGTTGATTATTTTTGCTGATTATTGATAGACAAATTTCGCAAATTTACCAATTTAGTTTGAATTTTTTGGAGTTCCATAAGTAGGTGAACCCAGCATATTACTACAGACTGTTCTGTTTTTGACAGATTCTGTTTTTCGTGTGTTGTTTGCTTATTCCGATGCATCTATGAGTAATATTACAGGATATGAACCATAGAGAACTTGGAGTACAGTTGGTTTAACACCAATATAAACAAAGAATGAATTCCTTGCTATACCTTTGAGTGGTGGTTTGCTTTCTCTTACTAATGGAGCTCACGAGAATTTTTGTCTAAGTTTTGTGTTGTGAAGTTTTCAAGTTTTGAGTATTGCTTTGATGGACTATGGAACAAGGAGTAGCAAAGGCATAAGCTTGGGGTTGCCCATGGCACCCCAAGTAAATTCAAGATAATCAAAAGCCTAAGATTGGGGATTTCGTCTTCATCCATCGGTAACTATACTTGGAGCTATATTTTTATTCGCAACATGCTATGTGTTTTGCTTGGAGCGTCTTGTATAATTTGAGTCTTTGCTTGTTTGTTTGTCACAATAATCCTTTCTGGACACACCTATTTGAGAGAGTTAAATATGGCCTAGAAATTTTTAGAACACTCTATGTGCTTTCCTTATATCTTTTGAGTTGAATAGTTTTTGCTCTAGTGTTTCACTTATATCTTTTAGAGCATGGTGGTGGTAATATTTTGTAGAAATTGTTGAACTCTCATGCCTCACTTAGATCTATTTGAGAGTCTATTAAAACAGAATGGTAAAGTGTTTATGCTAGAGAAACTAGTCTTCACATGATAGACATCCAATGTCAATGTAGTAAAAAATTTCACATCAAGTGCATTGAATAGAAAGAGATGTTGGATGCTTGATAATTGTTTTGAGACATGAGGATAGTGATATTAGAGTCATGCTAGTGGAGTTATTATCAAATTGAGAAATATTTGTGTTAAGGTTAGTGATTCCCGTAGCATGCACGTATGGTGAACCGTTATGTGACTAAGTTAAAGCAAGAGGTATTTGTAGAGTGTGAACCTTTGTGTGGAGGTCGGGGGCGCGCGATGGTTAACTCCTACCAACCTCCCCCCTAGGAGCATGCGTTGATTGCTTTGTTTTGATGACTCGTAAATTTTTGCAATAAGTATATGAGTTCTTATGACTAATGTTGAGTCCATGGATTATACGCACTCTCACACTTCCACCATTGCTAGCCTCTCTTGTACCGCGCAACTTTCGTCGGTGCCATAAACCCACTATATATCCTTCCTCAAAACAACCACCATATTGTTCCTCAAAACAGCCACCATACCTACCTATCATGGCATTTCCATAGCCATTTCGAGATATATTGCCATGCAACTTTCCACTGTTCCGTTTATATGACACACATCATATTGTCATATTGCCATGCATAATCATGTAGTTGACATCGTATTTGTGGCAAGGCCACCACACATAATCTTTTCATACATGTCACTCTTGTTTCATTGCACATACCGGTAAATCGCCGGAGGCATTCAAATAGAGTCATACTTTGTTGTTGTAGTATCGAGTTGTAATATTGTGTTGTAATGAAAGTGTGATAATCATCATTTTTAGAGCATTGTCCCCATGGGAGGACAGACTGAATCTATAAAGCCCATCCGCAAAAAAAAAGAAAAAAAATAAAGGCCAAAAAGAAAAAAAGGCCCAAAAAAAAGAAAAAAAAAGAAACAAAAGAAAAGAAAAAGGGACAATTGCTACTATCTTTTTCCACACTTGTGCTTCAAAGTAGCACCATGTTCTTCATTGTAGAGAGTCTCATGTTTAGTCACTTTCATATACTAGTGGGAATTTTCATTATAGAACTTGGCTTGTATATTCCAACGATGGGCATTCTCAAATGTACTAGGTCTTCATGAGCAAGCAAGTTGGATGCACACCCACTAGTTTCTTTTGTTGAGCTTTCATTCATATTTAGCTCTAGTGCATCCGTTGCATGGCAATCCCTACTCACTCACATTGATATCTATTGATGGGCATCTCCATAGCCCGTTGATACGCCTAGTCGATGTGAGACTATCTCCCTCTTTTGTCTTCTCCACAACCACCTCTATTCCACCCATAGTGCGATGTCCATGGGTCACGCTCATGTATTGCGTGAAAGTTGAAAGGTTTGAAAATATAGAGCATGAAAACAAATGCTTGGCTGAAATCGGGGTTGTGCATGATATGAATATTTACTGTGATAATAAGGGAGCATAGCCAACACTATATGATTTTGTAGGGATAACTTTCTTTAGCCATAATATTTTGAGAAGACATGATTGCTTTGTTAGTATTGCTTGAAGTATTGTTATTTCTTATGTCAATATAGACTTGTTATTTCTTGAATCTTTCAGATCTGAACATTCATGCCACAATTAAGAGAATTACATTGAAAAACTATATTGGTTAGAATTCCACATCAAAAATTCTTTCTTTATCATTTACCTACTCGAGGACGAGCAGGAATTAAGCTTGGGGATGCTTGATACGTCTCCAACGTATCTATAATTTTTGATTGTTCCATGCTATTATTTATGAAGTCTTGGATGTTTAATGGGCTGTATCATTCACTTTTATATCATTTTTGGGACTAACCTACTAACCCAAAGGCCCAGTCCAGATTGCTGTTTTTTTGCCTATTCAGGGTTTTGCAGAAAAGGAATATCAAACGGAGTCCAAACGGAATGAAACCTTCGTGAGAGATATTTTTGGAGGAAATCACGCACGAAAGACTTCGGGGCCAAGCCAGGGGACAGAGGGGCCACTGTCGGCATCCTGGGAACCAGGGTACCCAGACTTGCCTGTCTGCGGGCCGCGACGCGCTCCTTCGAGTAGGCCTAGTACGGCCCAGCTGATCGACCAACTGCTCAAGACCCTCGCGAGGGGCCAAGCCTCGCGAGGAGAACAACGCAAGACCCCCTCGGGAGCGGCCTTGACAAGGCGTTCCGGAGGGGCGGAGAATCCAAGGCCAAGCCTGCCTCAGGAGGAGGCAGTGATGTCAGCAGTGATGCACTGCGCCAGTGAGTGCCAGCGTCCGCCAGCGGCATAGTTGTCATTTCGGTGCAAAGGAGACAGCGCAGCCGTTGGTTCCCAAGGAGCGGGGCAAAGGTTTCCTCTTTGGTGCAACAAGACCGAAGACCGCAAGGATGATAAGGAGGATGTCACCATCGAGCCCACCACCGTGTCACCGCCTGATCCTTTTGCAGGCGAAGACCGCTTTTGTCAGGGTAGGAACGTCCTTGTGTTCCCGCTCAAAAATGGCCATTGTGGAATCCCTTCCCGTCTAAACATTTCGAGGGAAGAGGACCGTGGCCACCTATATAAGTAGCTAGGATTCCCACTAAGAAGGGGGATCGACTCACACACTTGACCAGCGCACAAGGAGCAAGAACACTAGCCTCCTGACCCTCCTAAGCTCGCCTCCCGAGCTCAGGAACCCTTGTAGTTCATACTCCAGCTCACCCAGAGCCAATCCACCAAAGCAGGAAGTAGGGTCTTACACCTCGCGGTGGCCCGAACCTGGATAAACTCTTGTGTGCTTGTTCGTTGTTTGCTTGAATCCTTCCACTGAGACGAGAGCGAGGCACTAGGTAGACGTGAGTGGGAGAGATCTTCGTTCACACCCCTGTGTTCGAACTTAACGGGTTTTGCGGAGCCCTGAATCCGACATTTGGCGCGCCAGGTAGGGGGCGTGTCGAAATCTCACCTCTCCGACGACCTCGTCGCCTTCTCGTCACTGACCCAGCTCCACAGCCATGGTGGACACACGCCGAGCTCGCGCCGCCCGCCGCGCTGCGAACGTCGCTCAGACGGCGCACCGCTCCGCCCCAACTCGCCGGTCCCCAACGCCGCCACCGAGCCGGCTGTCCACGAGCAGCAGCACTCCTCGCTGCCGCTGTCCGTGTAGCGGGACGGCCGCACGGCGGCACCTTCACCCTCGCCGGCCGCAGCGTCGTCCTCACTGGTCCGCCGCGGGCCGGTCTACCAACAGCCCGCGCTACTGATGGAGCGGGAGCTCTTGCGCTACCGCCCGGCGGATGATCTCTACGATGAGTGGCTCCACCGCATCACTGAGCTCGTCAACACAGCTGGGGAAGCGCCTACACCAATGCACTCTTCGCGTCCTCCGTCGCCCCCGACGGCGAACGAGGGCCGTGGGGTCCCGGCTCGGCCTCACCTTCACCCCGCCTGCCAGGAGGGCCGGCGCGAGGCCCCTCGACGTGAACAACCCCGCAGAGCCCACGCCCGCGACGAGGAGAGTTGCCAGGTAATCCCGCACCCACATGTAGGGGCTCGTGGGCCCCCTGGCCCACAATGCCCAGACCGCGTGCCATAGGAGGTGGTGGCGCCAGCACCTCAAGAACCAGCGTCACAAGTGCAGGGGCGCCTGTGATCATGAGCGTAACTGGGTGTGGCGCCCTGGCTCCTGAGCTACGGCGCCTCGTCTGGCCTGGCAAGTTCAAGCTGGACCTGCCTCCGTGCTACGACGGCACCACCGACCCCACGGAGTTCCTTCAACTCTACGACGTGAGCATCGAGGCGGCCAACGGCACTGAGCAGGTCATGGCGAACTGGTTCCCAAGGCTCTGAAGGACGGCGCGCGCTCCTGGCTCCTGAACCTCCCGGTGGGATCCATCTCCTCCTGGGGAAAGCTTCGCGAGCGATTCATCGCCAACTTCCAAGGCACCCGCGACCGAGCCCCGACAGCTGCTGACCTACGTCTCGTGAAGCAGCAGCCGGGAGAAACCCTGCAAAAGTACATCCAACGCTTCAACACCATGCGCCTCTGTATCCCCAGGGTCTCGGACGAGGCCATCATCTCCGCGTTCTCCGATGGCGTCCATGACGTCAGGATGAGGGAAGAGCTCGCCATCCACGAAGACCTGTGCACGGCCCTCGAGATGTTCAAGCTCGCGGCAAAGTGCGCCAGGGCGGAGGAAGGCCGCCTCTCCCTTCAGGAGCTGCTTGAGGTGGAGGCAGACGACAAGAATACCAAGGCCAAGGAGTCAAATCGCAAAGGACCCGCCGTGCTGGCTGCTGAGCCAGAAGTGAAGCGTGGCTGTGGCTACGATGACCTCCCAGAGACAACCGACCTACTGCGTCTTCCACAACGTCCACAGCCACAACACCAACGACTGTCAGGAGCTTAGGGCAATGCGCGCGGGCACGTCGGGCAGCGCCCTGAGCATGACAACCGCGGCTATGGCCGTGGAGGAGGCCGAGGAGGAGGAGGCTGGGACGGCAGGAACTCGCGCCAAGGGTGGCGTGAGCAACCTCGTGAAGACCACTGGCAGGAGCAGCTTCGTGACGCCCCCTGGCGCGACCAGCCTCGTGAGGGTCGCCCTCAGGGCCACGGAGGCGTGCCTCCACTGCCACCACCACCAAGAAGGAACGACGACGACCGCCAGGGAGACGGGGCAGGGGGCTTCTAGGAACCGCGTGCAGTCGCGTGCATTCTGGGAGGAACCCATGCCCCGGTTTCTCACCGCATCTTCAAGCAGTTCGCCTGTGAGGTGAACGCGGCGCTTCCCAGGCCTGACGCCGCGCGCAACCTCAGGTGGACCAAGCAAGTCATCGCCTTCGACCCCAAAGATCAGCTCAAGTGCACTGCGGCCCCAGGCGCACTCCCAATGCTCTGCACCCCGACCATCAGCAACGTCCTCGTGACCAAGACCCTCATCAACGGAGAAGCCGGGCTCAACGTCCTCTCCGTCCAAACCTTCGAGACACTTCAGGTTCCCTACGATCAGTTCCACCCCACCAAGCCATTCTACGGAGTCACGGATGGCTCCACACTCCCGATGGGGCAAGTCCGCCTCCTCGTCACCTTTGGAGACTGCGACAACTACCACACCGAGCTCATCGACTTCGACGTCGCCAACATCCACCTCCCGTAGAACGCCATCCTGGGGTATCCTCCCCTTGCCAAGTTCATGGCGGCGACCCATCACGGCTACATCGTCCTCAAGATGCCCGAGAGCGGCGGAGTCACCACGATCGCCTCCGACGAGAAGGAAGCGGTGCGTTCCCTGGAGCGTGCCTACCAGACCGCGGCGGTTGAATACCCTGATGAGGATGACGCCGTCCTCACCCTACAGACCGCCCCCAAGAAGAAGAAGAACCTACCCGTCAACGGGCCTCAGGACGCGGGGGCTCCCGACGACCTGGCCTCAGGACTTGCGCGTGCTGTCGAGGCGCCTTCCACCCTCGCAAAGGGAGGCGCGCTCGACGCCCCTCTTGTGACGGGCTCGGGGGCTCTCCTCTGGAGTGCCCCTGAGCTGACCCGTGCCCCGAGGGAGGTGTTCGAGCACCACCTGCAAGCGTATCTTGATGCGTGTTTTTGTGAGCCCAGCGCGAGCCGTCCAGTGCTAGGGGCTCAGGACTTCATCAAACGAGTTACAGAGGAACTTCAGTATGCAAGACTCATCCGCGGTGGGCGTAACCGCACAACCCCAAGTCCACCTGCTCGCAGCCCGAGCGACTGCTTCCACGTCTGCGTCGACATCGCGGGTCTCAACCGAGCCGCTTCTCAGGAGCCCTTCTGGCCGACGGCGGTCAGCCGGAGGAGGGCCCTCCCCTGCAGCTACGTACGCACGCTCTTCGGCTTCGGCAACGCAGCTGCCACGTTCCAGCATCTCACGCAGCAGGCCTTGGGGGCTCGGGAGGCTCAGTGGCAGGTGGTCCGGAAGGAGTGGGAGCCGGACCCGCGCGACCACTGAGAGCCTCAGGAGCCCCTGGGCCTCAGGAGCCCGACGATCCTCGGGAGCGACCTGCACAGCTCACGTCTTCAACTACCCCAACTCTCCTTTGGCAGGTATCAGGTGACACTTCAGGTATCTAAACGAGGGCGCCTCTCGGGTTGCATCATCCTCGGGCCGCTGGGGGCTGTTCCCTTGCGGATGTCTCCCTTTTTGCATGATCAAGGCCAGATATTTCTTTCCAATCGCATTATCTATATGCTTGGCGTCCTCACCACCACTAAGGTCATGAGCCCTTGTGAGCCCACTCGCGACCACCCCATGATTAAGGACTGGCACGACGTCTGTGCTCGGGTCCGTCCCTGCAGCGTCAATAAACCCAAGGGCTGAGCTCTGCCTAGCGAGCCATTTCTGTGACGGCACCTCCCATGGTCCTTGGTGCCTTGTTCTCGCATGGGCTAATCGTGGATGGGTAAGTAGGGGCCCCTGGCAGGTGCCTCTCTCATGCGGGAACCGCGCGCTGGCTGTTTTTCCTTTGGATCGTGGCATGAGAAGACTGGGCACAGCGTCTGTGCTCGGGTCCGTCCCTGCAACATCAACAAATCCAGTGGCTGAGCTCTGTCTCGCGGGTTAACCCCGTGACGTCACCTCCTGGGGTCGCTGGTGCTGCGGCCTTCTCATGCAATATCCCCTGGAGATGCACTCGGCGCAGGTCGACACAACACCTCTCTTTTCACATTTTATAGAAGAAGACTCAGGCGCAACCCGCCTCAGGGTAGGGTCTAGTGAGTGATGCGTAATGTCACGAGAACTTCCTCAGAGTCGTTCAGTTCGTCCTGAGGAGGGCCCATATACACCTTGGCTGTCCTACCATTCTAGGCACGCGTCAGGACGGGGCTGTACACGCCCCGAAGTCTCTCCCGGTGGGAGGCTCCCACCCACGGTCCAGTGGAAGTACCAAGCTCCGCGCTGGCAGATCCAACCGAGGAGCGGTTATGCCCACGAACCAGTGGAAGCACCAAGCTCCGCGCTGGCCGATACGACCGAGGCGCGGTTATGCCCACACTCCGCGCAAGTGTGGTAGCTCTATGCTCCGCGCTAGTTATAAACAACTGAGGGTGGCCCCCAGTGGCCGCACCAACCTCGGGGAGCTTTTCAGCTCATGACGCTCACAACTTCTCCTTGGATGGGTGTCGCGAGGGGGGCTAGGCACGGGGGCTATGCTTAGGTCACGCCTGGCAGACGCCACCCTACCAGGTGGCCAGACACCTGGCCTTCTCGTGCCCCCATCCCAGGCGAAGGCTCGTGGGCAAGGTATGGTGCTTGTTCTCCTTCATGAAGAGCCGTTCGTACGTCAAGGGGGACCTCTGGGCATCACGACCCAGGGGCCTAACTGGCCACGTAGCCCCTCACCCCTTGAGCCTAGTTATGACGATAACCCCGGTCCTCCGGAGGGCTCAATGGCGATCGAGATATGCGTGGGTTGGGCCCTGTCGATGCAGAATAAAAACGGGATCGCTTGAACGTCAAGGGGGACCCTTTGGGCATCGCGACCCAAGGGCCTCACTGGCCACGTAGCCCCTCACCCCTTGAGTCTAGTTACTACGGTAACCCTGGTGTCCGGAGGGCTCAGCAACGAGTCTAGTTACTATGGTAACCCCCGTGTCCAGAGGGCTCAGCGGCGGTCGAGGTATGCGCGGGGTTGGGCCCTGCCGACGCAGAGCACCTAAAGCAAACATGAAAGGAAGCAAGCATGGAATCACCTAGCTATTACAATAACGTCAAGTTTTTTCAAATTCAAACCAAGTTCTTATGCCTCCCCGAGGCACTCGTACTCCTCTCACTAAACATGATGGATCAAGCATCACCGGGCGCAACAGTACCGGTCGTCTCCCCTTTGTCCGCGGTAACGGTAGACTGGAGGAACGCATCCACTAGCGACATGACCTTCGCCCTCAGGGCCTCGGCAGCTGAGTTCGCCATGACTACGGTCACGGGCTCGGACAGCGAGGCCAGGTCAAGGGTGGGGTCGCGAAGGCTTAGGTGGCCGCACACCTACGTCAGGACCAAGGTAAGCAGCGTACGGCCTTCAACATCGGCTAACTGGCCAATCGCGTCCGTAACACCACGCATCGACTCCACGAGCGCAGAAAGAAGCCCGGGGGGGCCTCCCTCAGGGGCGGCCAGTGGCTCCTTGAACCCTTCTCCGTAGGACGCATGCAGCGCCTTGCGGGCCTCAAGGTCAAAGGCGGAAAGGTCCTCAGGACTCACCGTCGCCAAGGCTGCGAGAGCTTCCTCCTGGGCACGAGCGGCTTGGGCCGCCTTGGCCTGCTCAACTTCAACCTTCAGCTTCTCTAGGGCGGCACGGTCAGCAAGCTGCTCCTGCTGCAGCTGGGATGTCGCGGCCTTCTGCACCTCGAGCTCCATCTCCAACCCTTTGAGCTCCAGGGCGCGCCTAGAGTCTTCCTCGCGGAGGGCCCCCAGCTCGCTCTTTGCCTTGAGGCAGCGCTTCTCGAAGGTCGCGACGTTAGCTCGTGCGGCGTTGCGAGCCAGCGCGGCCGCCGCGGCTTCCTCTCGACCCTTGGCAGCAGCCGCCAAGGCTTGATCCTAGGAGGCCCGTGCAGACTCATCTGCCAGGAGCCACCCGTGGATCAGCCCCAGGCGCCCTTCTGTCAAGTGGTCGTCGTTGTTTTGCAGGTTAGCGCAAAGATGACCCAGCGCAGTGGAGGCAGCATCCAAAGCCTCGGGACCAGGCTGCGCTAGCTGGCGCACGGGCACCGACAAGACTGGCTGCTCGGCCAGGGGCTCGGGGGCTCCGGCCCCCCTCGCCAGAGCAGCCGAAACAGAAGCCAACTCCGCAACCTCGCCGGAGATAGGCACGTCTTTGGGTGGCACCGTCACCGCACTCGCGGTGGCCCGGCCAACCGAGGTGCCCAGCGCCACGGCATCCTTCCCCGAGGTTGCACCAGCAACCGAAGGAGCAGGGCACCGTGGCAGGACCTCCCCCTTCACCCTCTTCATCACACCTCCTAGGCTGCAGCATCAAAGGAGACGCATCAGGGGCACGGCAAATAAAAATGAGTGAGAAATTGCACACTTACTCATCGGAGGCGAGGCGCACCCTTCTCTTTACCAGCGAGTCAACAGCAGCCCCTGGCGCACTAGGCGTGCCGACAACCCGGGCCTGGGCAAGACGCGAGGCCACGGTCCTGGGCGCAGTCGGGGCCGCCAGGTTCGCCGGCGTGGTGCCCTTTGGCGGGGTCGCCACATTGCTTCCCCCGGACGCAGTGCGCCCGAACCGACGTGGAGTGGTCGCCTGGGATCGCCCGGTGGCACCTGCGCCTGTCGCCCTAGCGAACACTTCAAATGAGTCCCCATCGTCGTCCAGGGTATACCCCGAGCCCCCGTCGTCGCCCTCGTCGTCATCACCAGAAGACACATCGAACGTGGGCGGAGCGCCCACGGGCGCACCAAGTGTCAGGACCCCGATCCTAAGTCACACCGATCTAGCTTGTAACACGTCATATCACTTTGCGGCCTCACGCACGGTATCCGCATGGGTGCCACCTTACCTGGCCCGGGACCGTTTGCGCATTTTGGCACATGTATCTGACAGTGTCGCTAGCATCCATATGACAGAGAACCCGGGCCGACATGGCTAGTCATAAACCAAAAGTGGCACTAAATTACAGAGACGGGCATTCATGACCCAGCAACGAACGTGTCGGTCATCAACGTATGAACCCAAGTCGTAGCAAGCTACATGGACTTAAAGGAACAACGCGTGACATTTCCCCTAAGGGACAGACACAGGAACGAAGAAGGACACATGCCGGCCAGCCTACGTGTTCCGAGCAGTAGCAAGCTACCAAGGCTCATTGGAAACACTAGGAGGCATTTCCCTGTAAGATAGGCTACCAAAGGAAAACAACTAGGTGTCGGATCCCACACATACCAAGCATTTCAATCATACACACAATATGCTCAATATGTGCAAATACAACATTGCATCACAACAGAACTCTATGACTCAAAGTACTTTATTTAAAAGGCTCCAAAGAGCCATACATAACATATTCATACAGGTAGGGGTCACATGACCCAACACTCAAGTCATACAGTCATACAAGCACAAGCGGAAGCTACATGTCTGAGTACAGACAACTTCGAAAATAAAACAGGCTTGGTGTAGACTGACTATCTACAAGGCCCTTCACAAGCTCCAGATCTCCGTCTGGGTAGCAAGCTACTCGTCGACGTCAACGTCTATGTAGAACCCATCAGAAGGGGTAGGGTTCTCCTCTGCAACAGTTATTAAGCAAACATGAGTACAAAGGTACTCAGCAAGTCTTACAACAGAACCTATCATACATGCAACATTATCAATAGGGGGTAGTGGAGTTCATAGCAGAAAGCCAGCTTTGACTCTTGGCTAACCTATACTACAACTCTCAACAGATTGCAAGATATTACTACATACACGAGTCCCCTACTCACCACAACAATACACCACCGAGGATCCTCTTCTGTCATCCTACGGAAGGGCCATCCACGGCACTCACACTTGTCTTAAGGCTTTTAGTAGTATCCATCAACTTGTCTATGAACTGTAAGAGTAACCAAGTAGTCCGTACCGCGAACAACGGCTATTCGAATAGATTGATAACCCTGCATGGGTGTACTTCTTCACACACGCTTCCACCACTTATCGTCGTTTACTCGACATGTACTCGACAACCTTCAAGCGGAAGCCCAGCGAGGGTGTCGGCCACGACCTGACTCACTACACAAGTCTCTCGTCCAGGTTTATCGCCTATTTGGGTTCCATCCGTGGGGAGATCCGGCCGGGGTGTCGCTCACGGCCCCAAACGATGTGTACAGGGTTCCCAAGTCACCAAACGGGCAACCGGTACACCGTGCCACGTACCTGTCGCATCACAGCCCACCCCGGGGGTCAGCGCTGTGCACGACCACCAGTAAACTACAAACACCAGAAACTAGTTGCAACTCCTGGACAGAGATCAAGGGTAATTAATAAGTCGAGAGGGTTAATTAAGGATCCCAATGTGTGGTAGTAGCTGAAACTTGAACCACACATACAGATCTCGGGTCCTATGGACGGTTCCAATGAAACAACCCACCACGTACTCCTACATGGCCTTTCATCGATACCTTTACCAAACATGTTCCACACTTCCTTCTCTTCACCGGTATGATCATTTCACTCTGATCCATCACCCAGATGAATCAGACCTGACACAACTCTAAGCATAGCAGGCAACATGAACAAATAGCATGGTGGATCACACATCACATGGCTCAATCAACTCCTACACATGCTAGTGGGTTTCAACTATTTACTGTGGCAATGACAGGTCATGCAAGGAATAGGGTTCAACTACCGCAACAAGTAGCAGTTCACACGCTGTTGCCTTAATGCAGTAAAAGAGAGCAAGAGCGAGAAGATGGGTTTGTATCGGAATGATCAATGATTGCTTGCCTGATAGAGTGGTTGTCGGGTACTGCTCTTCAGCTGGATACGCAGAAGTATCCTCGGGAGCAGGACCTAACACGGAGAATATCGGCGATACAATCAATAAGCAAACAAATGCAAAAATATGATGCATGCTCATGATATGGCAAGATGCATGTGTTTTGGGCTAATGCAACTATAACCAGAAGGGTTTGAGCCCATTTGAATCAAAGATTCAAATTGAAACTCAAACTATTATTTATTTAAGTGCATTATCATGTTTTAGAGTATACAGCAAGGTTAACTTGCTCAAACATGCATGAAACCAGTGCCATTGGAAAGATTGGATTTTTCTGATCAATTTTCATATATAAATCTTTTCCATCTGAGCTAAAGTTGAATTTATATGATTTTTTTAAAGTTTAAAGCATTTTCTGGAATTTCCTGAATTGTTTTTAAATCAAATAATCCCAGAAAATCCTTTACTGCGTCAGCATGACATCATGCTGATGTCAGCAAGTCAACATACCTGATCCAGGTCAAACCTGACTGGTGGGTCCCTCATGTCAGTGTCTCTGGAGCTAATTCTGGTCAAAACTAGAGTTGACTGGGTTTGACTAAGCGATGGGGCCCACTGTCAGTGACTGTGGTGGTTAATCTAATTACTGTTAGCTCCTAATTAACAGGCCACGTCAGCCCACCGGAGTTTGGCCGGCGGCGACCATTTCGCACAGCGGTGACTCGTCGGAATCCTTGTTCCGGCGACCATTTGTCGTGCGGATGGGCTCTATGTGCTCCTGGTGATGCACCACATCCAACGGTGCCACTGGTTGGTCGATTGGTCGCCGGAGTCGACGGCGACGAGCTCGTCCGCGGCGGCGCTCGCACGGAGTTGGCCGGGACGGCGTTGTGGTGCACGGTAGGAGGAGTTAGAGCTGGCATTAGCTTGCTGGTGATCTACTGATCCTAATGGCGTGCTCAGCTGCGAGGCACAGTGCCTGTGGCCACGACGGCGAGTTGGCCGGCGGCGGTGAGCTACGGTCAGCAAGGGGGCGGCGGCTACAAGGCGTAATCGAGCCCGTAGAGAGAGGGGTTCGAAGCGTGAGCTCACAGCGGTCGCAGAGGGCGTCGAGGCGAGCTCAGGGGAGGTCGGACGGCGACGTACGGGTGGCGGCGATCTCCGGTGCCGAAGGTTGAAGACGACGGTGGGGAGGGCGTTGCAGGGCTTCTGGCGTCGTGTGCGTCGGTGGGGAGCTTCGGGGCGATGCGGCGGAGCTAATGGTGCGTCGGGGAGGCGAGGGAGTGGCATAGGGCGCGGTGGCAGCGATCGACGGCGAGGAGCTCGCTCGGTGGAGCTCGGCGGAGGGGAGAGAGGAGGGGAAAGACACAAGGGAGAGGGGAGCGGTCGAGGGGGTCTGTGTGGCGTCGTCCAGGTCCATCCAGGGCATCGAAGGGGCCAGCCAGGCAGGCAGGAGGTGGCCGGTGCGTCGGCGGCGCTCGCCACCGAGCTGCTTCGTGCGCTGGCACGGCGAAGAAGACGGGGATGCCCCTCGTGTGCTGGGCCACCTGGGCCAGCAGGTAAGTGGGCTCAGGTAAGTCTGCTTCTTCCTTTTTTTTCTATTTACATTCTGTTTCATTTCTTTTGCAACTTTGTTGAATTAATAAAAATGCCAGAACATTTTTATAACTCATAGAACTAGTCATGCCCACTGTATATAATATGAACAGTATGGAACATTTTAGTTTATGATTATTTGGGCACATAGAATATTTTATAGCATTTAAATGCCCAAATGCAAATACCATATGAATTAATCCAGAGACCTTGGGTGTCCTAGAAAATTGTGCACCATTTTTGGCAGAGGTTTAAGACCAAGGCAGAAATGATGAACATTTTTGAAGGGCATTTTGGGTACATTGGAAAAGATTTTATTAAACCCTAGTTGTTAGAAGAGGGGTGCTGGGGTTTCTGTCATTCCCATTTGAAGTTTCTTTGGAAAGTAAACATGATGCACACTCTAGCTAGTCCTAATGCAAGCACTGACTAGGGATGTGACACCAAGGTCCGGCATGGCCTTCAACAGTTCAGCCTTCTCAGGGCGGCTGTATAGCGGCAGGTAGGCCCCAGCAAGATCCTCCGGAACCATCCCCAAGAGGGCCCTGCAGGAGAAGTCCAGATCGACTTCGGCCAGCATCCCTGGGTGCAGCCGGAGCCGGTCGTCGTCACCCGTCAGCTCCCACATGGGGCGTGAGTGAGCCTGCAGCGGAGCCAAACGCCGCCTCAAGAACTCCTTCATGATCTGGCCTCCTTCGAGCCTCGAGCTCAGGTCGGCGTCGATCTTCGCCAAGACTAGCCCGGCAAGAGGGCCGGTGAGCTTCGCGTGGCGCCAGCCGTCAAGTTTCTTCGGACGGGCGGTATGCAGCGCCAACAGAGGATGGGTACGCTGGGCGTCCAGATAGACCCACCTCTTCCGGTGGGACTCTATCTTCTTCCCGGCCATCATCAGGCGACAGCCCTGGCGCTGGAAGACAAAGGAAACGCAGCCTGAGCACGGGCCCTCGTCGTATTGACGCATGAAGAAGAAGTGGCGGAAGAGGGCGACCGTCGGCCTCACCCCCACGAACGCCTCACAGTAGAAGGCGAAGAGCGACAAGACAAATATGGAACGAGGTTGGATATGGAGAGCATGCACCTGGTAGTGTTCCAGGATGGCATAGAAGAACTCGGAGAAAGGGGGCACAAGCCCCACGGAGATGCTGTGGAGGAAGAAGGGGCAGCATGACTTTGGCAGGGTCCGCGCCATGGTGGATCCAGCCCAGATCTGCGTCCGGCCGTGCTCATCGTGGGAGCTCGACAGGAACGGCTGGACCTCTGAGTAGTCCTCCTCCCTAATGATGGAGGACTCCTCAAGCGCCGCGTCAAGAGAAGAAGCAGATCCAGGCGCCAACGCGGTTCCCTTGTTCTTCTTCGCCATGGTCAAGGAAGGCCAAAGGATGCAGAGAGGCAAGAGGCGCAAAGGGAAGAAATCCAAGCAGGAAGGAAGGAGGGCGATAACTCCCCCAGCGGAGAAAGGACCCCTTTTGTCAAGACACACGGTTACCGAGACGGCGTGGGGAGCGGAGTCGCTCGCGTCCCATCCAACCGTCACGTGCCGGCTTGGCCCGCGGCCTTTTTGGCGCCCGCGGCGCTTCGTCCTCGACTAAGGCTTCGCCCCGATGCCAACTCCGCATGCGCCTTGGGCCCGGGGGCTACTGTCGGCGTCCTGGGAACCAGGGTACCCAGACTTGCCTGTCTGCGGGCTGCGACGCGCTCCTTCAAGCAGGCCTGGTATGTCCCAGCTGATCGACCAGCTGATCAAGACCCTCGCGAGGAGAACAACGCCAAGACACCCTCAGGAGCGGCGTCGGCAAGGCGTTCCGGAGGGGCAGAGAATCCAAGGCCAAACCTACCTCAAGAGGAGGCAGTGATGTCAGCAGTGATGCACCCCGCCAGCGAGTGCCGGCGTCCGCCAGCGGCACAGTTGCCATTTCGGTGCAAAGGAGACAGCGCAGCCGTTGGTTCCCAAGGAGCGGGGCAAAGGTTTCCTCTTTGGTGCAACAAGACCGAAGACCGCAAGGACGATAAGGAGGATGTCACCATCGAGCCCACCACTGTGTCACCGCCTGATCCTTTTGCAGGTGAAGACCGCTTTTGTTAGGGTAGGAAAGTCCTTGTGTTCTCGCTCAAAAATGGCCGTTGTGGAATCCCTTCCTGCCTAAACATTTCGGGGGAAGAGGACCGTGGCCACCTATATAAGTAGCTAGGATTCCCACTAAGAAGGGGGATCGACTCACACACTTGACCACCGCACAAGGAGCAAGAACACTAGCGGTGGCCCGAAGCAGGAAGTAGGGTCTTACACCTCGCGGTGGCCCGAACCTGGATAAACTCTTGTGTGCTTGTTCGTTGTTTGCTTGAATCCTTCCACCGAGACGAGAGCGAGGCGCTAGGTAGACGTGAGTGGGAGAGATCTTCGTTCACGCCCCTATGTTCCAATTTAACGGGTTTTGCGGAGCCCTGAATCCGACAGCCACCCTCGAGGGTGGGGGGCCCGCCTCCCTTCCCAAGGCGCACCCCCCTGCCTCGAGGGCAGCCCGTGTGGCCCCCGGTGCCCCCCGTCTTCCTATATATACCTACGTACCCCAGAAATCCATACGCTGAGAGAAAACCCTAATTCCACCGCCGTACCTGCTGTTCCCGTGGAGATCCCATGTTGGAGCTTGTTCCGGGAGGGGGATCCATCACGGAGGCCTTCATCATCATCATCATCGCCCGCACCATGATTTGTGAGTAGTTTACCTCAGACCTTCGGGTCCATAGCTAGTATCTAGATGGCTTCTTCTCTCTCTCCGGATCTCAATACAAAGTTCTCCTCACTCTCCGAGGAGATCTATTCGATGTAATCTCTTTTTGTGGTGTGTTTGTCGAGATCCGATGAATTGTGATTTTATGATCAAGGTTATCTTTGAAAGATATTTGGTTCTTCTCTGAACTTATTATGTGTGCTCATAATATCCTTGCAAGTCTCTTCGAATTATTGGTTTGGTTTGGCCTACTAGATCTATAGTTCATGCAATGGGAGAAGTGCTTGGCTTTGGGTTCAATCTTGCGGTGTCCTTTCCCAGTGACAGTAGGGGCAGCAAGGCACGTATTGTATTGTTGCCATCGAGGATAAAAAGATGGGGTTTTCATCATATTGCTTGAGTTTATCCCTCTACATCATGTCATCTTGCTTAAGGCGCTACTCTGTTCGTATGAACTCAATACACTAGATGCATGCTGGATAGCGGTCGATGTGTGGAGTAATAGTAGTAGATGCAGAATCGTTTCGGTCTACTTGTCTCGGACGTGATGCCTATATACAATGATCATGCCTAGATCATCTCATAATTATTCGCTTTTCTATCAATTGCTCGACACTAATTTGTTTACCCGCCGTAGAATATCGCTGTCATGAGAGAAGCCACTAGAGAAAACTATGGCCCCCGGTTCTATCTTTATCATATTACTTTCCCTAGCCAATTTCTGCCGCCGTTGTTTATTTGCTTTTTTTATTTTCTGTTTCTATACCAAAAATACCAAAAATATAATTATCATCTCTATTAGATTTCACTATCGTGAGTGACCGTAAAGGGATTGACAACCCCTTATCGCGTTGGCTATGGAGTTCTTATTTGTTTGTGCAGGTGCGAGGGACTGGCGCATGGTCTCCTACTGGATTGATACCTTGGTTCTCAAAAATTGAGGGAAATACTTACGCTACTGTGCTGCATCTCCCTTTCCTCTTCGAGGGAATACAACGCAAGCTCAAGAGGTAGCAGGGCCACCGGAGAGCGTCCTGCTCCGCCACTCCCGCTACCTGTGGCTATGCCGGCGACGCTCTTGGTGGCACGACGGCTGCCCCGGGACCGGCCATCCGTGGGAGAGCTTGGCGCTCGAACGGCCCACGGCGGCGGGCTGCGGATCGTTGCCGGCGGGGAACTGCCCTGCCGCGGGGTCGCCTGCATCCTCGGGGGACCCCAAGCGCCGACGTCGGCCCGACATGTCAAGTCGCACTTTCGGCAGGTCAGGGCCGCCGCCCAACCGCAGGAGGCCTCGCGGGCACAGAGCACGCAGGGGCACGTCATCACCTTCGGCCCTAGCAACCTCGCCATGGAAGCAACTGGCGTGAGCGTTCTCCCAATGGTATGCACGCCCACCATCTGCGGGGTGGCCGTCACGAGGACCCTCATCGACGGCGGCGCCGGGCTCAACATCCTCTCCCCCGAGGCCTTCGGTCATCAGCCCGTGTCCTACAGGCAGCTCCTCCCTGCCAAGCCCTTCTCAGTGGTCGCGGGCTCGGCCAGATCCGCCTCCCAGTCACCTTCGGCACACCTGCTAACTACCGAAATGTGCTCATCGACTTCGACATTGCGCCCATCCACCTGCCCTACAACGCCGTCCTCGGCTTCCCAGCCTTGGGGAAATTCATGGCGGCGACTCACCCGGGCTACAACACCGTCAAGATGCCTGGGAGCAATGGTGTCATCACCATCAAAGGGGACCCCAAGGCCGCTCTTCAGGTCCTCGGGGCCCCTGTCGCCCCCTGACGCAGTTCCAGACATAGATTCAACCGTGGTCACTGGCGGCCCCGCCATTCAGCAAGAGGCACCCAAGAATCCTGAAGCGCCCGAGGGTCCTGCTACGCTGACCCTCGTGGAGCACCCAGTGTACTTCGTCAGCACCGTATTGCGTGACGCGCGCTCGCGCTACCCGATGCCTCAGAAGCTGCTCCTGGAGCTCCTCGTCGCCTCCAGGAAGCTGCGCCATTACTTCCAGGGCCACCGTATCAAGGTTGTCTCGTCATACCCTCTCGAGAAGGTACTCCGGGGCCAGAATGTCGTCGGAAAGGTCGCCGAGTGGAACATCGAGCTTCAGGCGTTCCAGTTGGAGTTTAGCACCACACGAGTGATCAAGGGAGTGGCTCTGGCAGACCTTGTGGCGGAATGGACCAACGCGCCGGAGCGGGGGGCTGGCGAGGATTGCTCGCTGGCCCCCGGTGATGAAGCCCCGGACGGATGGGTGGTATACTTCGACGACACCTTCTTGCGCCTTGGCGTGGGGGCTAGCGCCGTGTTAGTATCTCCCACTCAGGACAAGTTGTACTATGCTGTGCAGCTTTGCTTCCAGCAAGGCGAGAAGGTCTCCAACAACATCGAAGAGTACGAGGGCCTAATTGCTGGGCTCAAGGCCGCCGCTGCACTGGGGGTCAAGCGTCTCACCATCAGAGGTGATTCGCAACTCCTCGTCAACTTCTCCAAAAAGAAATACAAGCCCAAGGACGAGCACATGGATGCATATCTGGAGGAGGTGCACAAGATGGAGAAGCGATTCCGAGGACTGGAGCTGCAACACGTACCAAGAGGCACCAACAAGGAAGTGGATGACAGCGCCAAAGGAGCCTCCAGTCGGGAGCCTCAGAGGCCGGGCGTCTTCGAGGAGCTGCTGCTCAAACCATCGGCAACATCGCCCGCTCCTGAGCTGGCATCCCCTCTGCAGGGGCTACCTGCGGCGCCCGCGGACGGTGCCCCGCCCTGCGGACCGGCCTTCGGAGCCCGCCTGCTACTCGCCGCGGAGCCCGAGGAGGGTTGTTGGACCCAAGATCTCAAGATTTAGCGGCAACACGACACCCTACCAGACAAGGCGGAAGACGCAGAGCACGTGGTCCGACAAGCCTCGGCTTACTGCATCCAAGACGGTGAACTCTACAGGAGGCGCCCCAACGACGTCTCACTGAAATGCATCTCGAGGAAACAAGGGCGCGAGCTGTTGGCTGACATCCACGGTGGGGACTGCGGTCATCACTCGTCGTCCCGCACCCTCGTGGGCAAGGCCGTCCGCAGCGGCTTCTACTAGCACACGGTGCTCAACAACGCCACGGAGCTTGTGCGGGCTTGCGAGGGGTGCCAGTTTCATGCCAAGCAGATCCACCAGCCAGCGCAGGGCCTCTAGACGATCCCGCTCTCCTGGCCCTTCGCGGTTTGGGGATTGGACATCCTGGGTCCGTTTCCCCGGGCAGCGGGGGGCTACCGCTTCCTATACGTCGCCATCGACAAATTCACCAATTGGGCAGAGGTGGAGCCTGTTCGCACGATCCCAGCCGGGTCGGCCGTCAAGTTCATCCAGGGTCTCGTGAGGCGATTCGGGGTCCCCGCATCATCATGGATAACGGTTCGCAGTTCACAAGCAATCTCTTCAGGTCATATTGTGCTAACCTTGGAACATAGATCTGCTACGCCTCGGTGGCTCACCCCAGGAGCAACGGTCAGGCCGAACGCGCCAACGCGGAAGTCTTGTGTGGCCTCAAGACGCGCAGCTTTAAGAAGAAGTTCGAGGCTTGCTGCAGGGGCTGGATCGACGAGCTCCAGTCCGTGCTCTGGTCAATCCGAACCACTGCCACCAAACCCATGGGAGAAACTCCTTTCTTTCTCGTCTACAGGGCGGAGGCGGTCCTCCCTCATGAGGTCAAGTATCGCTCCACACGGGTCTTGGCTTTCAACGAGGAATGCCAGGACGCCGCCTCGCGGATGGACCTCGTGCTCGGCGAGGAGGGCCGCCACCGAGCTGCCCTCAGGGCGGTGCGATATCAGCAGGTGCTACGGCGGTACCACTGCCGCAGCGTCCGCGCAAGAACACTTGAAGTTGGTGACTTGGTCCTGAGGCGGGTCCTCTCCAGGGAGGGGTTACACAAGCTCTTGCCCATGTGGGAGGGCCTGTTCAGAATCGCCCGTGTCTCTAGGCCTGGTGCTGTGCGCCTGGAGACGCATGATGGGATACCTATCCAGAATTCCTGGAACATTGAACACCTCAGGAGGTTCTATCCGTAATCAAGGCTCCGTTCCCGTGAAGGTCTCTGCTTGTGACACTCTCACGTAATAATGAGTTGGGGCTGTACACGCCTCGGAGTCTCCTGTGCATTGCCTACAGGCCCTCAGACGGGGCTCCTACCCACGTCCCAGTGGCAGTCCTTAGCTCTGCGCTGGGAAGAATACGTAGTGTAGGGGTCGGGCACAACCTTTTTCCTTTTTTGGCTTGGTGTTTGGCTGTCAACCATTTCTATTTCCTTGGTGAAAGTGCAACTAATCCCCGGGTGGTTTTGGTAATTAATAACAACATATATATCATTGAACTAATAGTTACTTGAGAATCATTTCAGAGAAGTTCAGTGATATGGGTATGGCAAGGACTAAAGAAGTGGACCCCTCAAAATGCTAAGGCAAGCATTGGCAAAAGCTCAAGACTCCATTTTTGGTTTAGTGATCCAAGATCACATTGAGTCCATAGGAAAAGCCAATACTATTAAAAGGGGATGAGGTTATGATGATGATCTTGTTGCTCAAGTGCTTAGTGATACATCTCCTAAACTATCAGCAACTTTCACTGCCATATACACTCATAAGTAATCTCGGTCCCACCGATATTCCAAACTCAGTCACACCGAGATGAACCACCTCAGCCATAAGCCAAACCCTAGTAAACTCGGATTTTCCGATTCTGAACTCGGTCTCACCGAAACATGAGTTGCCAAGGTTCTGTAACCTTATGTCATCAAATCGGTGTCACCGAGATGATGAAGTCGGTCCCACCGAAACTGGCATGCTCTTGTCATTGCGCGAATCGGACTAACCGAGATTGTATATTCGGTCCCACCAAAAACCCCAACGTTCACATTATTTGAACTATCGGTCTCACCGAGCTGTCCACTTCGGTCCCACCGAGATTGCTCAAATGTGTGTAACGGTTGGATTTTGTGTGGAGGCTATTTATACCCCTCCACCCCCTCTTCATTCGTGGAGAGAGCCATCAGAAAGAACTACCACTCCTACCTTACATTTCTGAGAAGAGAACTACCTACCCTTGTGTTGAGATCAAGTTGCTCCACTCCCACCATATGAAGCTTGATCTCTAGCCTTCCCAAGTTGCTTTCCACTCAATCCTTTCTTCCACCACAGCCAAATCAGTGAGGAGAGTTGAGTGTTGGGGAGATTATCATTTGAAGCACAAGAGCAAGGAGTTCATCATCATCTACAACATCTATTACCTTTTGGAGGGTGGTGCCTCCTAGATTGGTTAGGTGTCGCTTGGGAGCCTCCGTCGTCGAGATGTGGAGTTGAACCAAGAAGTTTGTAAGGGCAAGGAGATAACCTACTTCGTTAAGATCTACCCCGAGTTAGGCTAGCCCTCCGTGGGCGTAGGCCATGATGGAATAGACAAGGTTGCTTCTTCGTGGACCCTTCGTGGGTGGAGCCCTCCGTGGACTCTCGCAGCCGTTACCCTCCGTGGGTTGAAGTCTCCATCAACGTGGATGTACGATAGCGCCACCTATCGGAACCACGGGAAAAATCACCGCGTCTCCAAAATTGCGTTTGCTCTTCTCCACCTCTCTTTACTACATGTGCAATTTACTTTCCGCTGCCTATACTCTAGAATTGCATGTGTAGGGTGATGCTTGACTTGATCAAAATTGTGAATCTGCCAAAAACTGTTCTTTGTCAAAAGGCAGAATTTTTATATTTACAAGTAGTCTAATCACCCCCCTCTAGACATACTTTCGATCCTACAAGTGGTATCAGAGCTTTGGTCTCCATTGTATTGGTTTCCATTTGCATTGGACTCCATAAGCTTGGTTTCACAACCTAGGAGAGTATGGCGTCTAGTGAGGGTAATTTTCGTAGAGGTCCTTACTTTGATGGTACAAATTTTGCTAGTTGGAAGCATAAAATGAAAATGCATATTCTTGGTCATAACCCAGCCGCATGGGGCATTATTTGTGTTGGTATGCAAGGTGAATTCTTCGAGGAAGGAAAAGTTCTGGATCGCGAAGCTACACCGGAAGAATTGCGGATGTTGCAAAACAATGCTCAAGCTTGTGACATTCTCTTCAATGCCTTGTGTCCCGAGGAGTTCAACAAAATCAGCCGTCTTGAGAATGCAAAAGAGATTTGGGATACTTTGGTTGAAATGCACGAAGGTACCGAGTCCGTGAAGGAATCAAAGCTAGATATTCTTCAAGGTCAACTTGACAAGTTCAAGATGAAGGATGGTGAAGGAGTCGCTGAAATGTACTCTAGGCTTGCTCTCATCACAAATGAGATTGCCGGCTTAGGAAGCGAAGAAATGACCGACCGATTCATCATCAAGAAGATTCTCAGAGCTTTGGATGGAAAGTATGACACCGTGTGCACTTTGATCCAAATGATGCCAAACTACAAGACTCTCAAGCCAACCGAAGTCATTGGAAGAATTGTTGCTCATGAGATGACACTTAAGGATAAGGAAGAGCTTCACAACAAGTCAAGTGGTGCTTACAAAGCTACAAGTAATGCTCCCACAACCTCAAGTGACAAGTTAGTTTCCAATGAAGAGATAAGCCTAATGGTCAAGAACTTCAACAAATTCTACAAGAATAGAGGCAAAGAGAGAAGCTCAAAGTCTAGATCATATGATGAAAAGAGATCTTCTAGTCGTGATCAAAACTGCTACAATTGTGGAAGACCCGGACACTACTCAAATGAGTGTACGGCTCCCCACAAGAGAAGAGAAGAATCTCCAAGAAGAAGAAGCTCAAGAGATGAGTCACCTCGGAAAGAGAGAAGGAGTAGAGATGATCGTTATGAACGAAGACCCTCTCGGAGAAGCAAGGATTCGGAGAGGAAAGACAAGTCATCAAGGAGCTACACAAGAAGAAAACATCAAGCTCATGTAGGTGAATGGGTCTCCGACTCCGACAATCAATCCGAAGGAAGCTATCACTCCGACTCCGACTACAGTCAAGATGAAGGTGTTGCCGGTATTGCTCTCGTATCATCCAACTCCAACTCCTACGACTTATTTGATTCACCAAATGAGGGAATTGGAAGATGCTTCATGGCTAAAGGCCCCAAGGTATCACACCCTGAATTCATTGACTTCGATAGTGATGAGGATGACTTGCTTGGTGAAGATGAGCTCTTGCATGATAAATCCAGTGAGCTTAGTAACGATGAACATGCTAGTAGTCTTTATAGTCGAGAAGAGTCGAATGACAATGCTATGAAGGAGATTGAGCGTCTAACTAAAGAACTAAACACTCTTAAGTTAGCTCATGAAACAACTCAAGAAGATCATAGAGAGCTCCTAAGATCTCATGAGAAGCTACGCTTCGAGAAGCTCACTCTAGAGCAAGAACATGAGTTTCTAAAAGCAATCAATGACGATCTTCGAAAGAAGAGTTCTTCATATCTTGCCAAACGACTTCTCTTGTCTAATTTCTTGCCACCCATTAAGACTAAGCATGACAAGCATAAGAAAAATTCTTCCTCTAGCAGTAACAATAACCATGCTAAATCCAATGTTGTTGCTTCTAGTAGTTCTCTTGATTCCACTAACAATGTTTCAAGCCAAGTTACACTTGATCAAGAGAATAGTTTATTGAAAGGGATCATAGAGAAAGGTGTCTACAAGAGCCTTGCCGGAAGCAAGAACTTTGAGGAAATTGTTCGCAAGCAAGGAAGGCACCGGAAGAATCAAGGAATTGGTTTTGAGCGAAAGTTCAACGCCGAAGGTGTTGAGTGGGAAGAAGGTCAATATCCTACTCCACAGTTTGTTCCTCAAAAGGAGAAGTATGATCCTACTTCTTCCAATGTGGAACAAGCTCAAGATGACCTTCCACCACAAGACCACAAGCTAAAAGCCAAGGACAAGCTTCAAGAGGAGATTGATGCATTTGTTGAAGCACCTCAAGCCATGGTCAAGTGGGTTCCCAAGGAAACGTCAAGTTCTACTTCGTCAAGCTCAACTACAACCCCAAGGATTCCCATCAAGATGATGTGGATCCCGAAGAAGAAGAACTAGAAAGTTCTTGAGGGTGACTCCGCCAACATACTTCACTCACATTCATTTTGACAAAAACTTGTGCAATCAACTTCCATATCGTGCACTAGTTCATGGAGTCACAAACCCTCTTGTTGGTAAGTCAAGGGACAAGGTAATCATTGCTTACATGGACATCATCTATTGTGAATGTCAATCTATGTCCATGGATATCCGTGTTTGTTCCTTGTAGGACTAACCCATGTAGGTATTGAAAGTGCCCGAATCCAAAGGATAGCTCCCAACTCTTGATGATATCCATCAACATTGAGCATCCACATCTTCAACATCTACATGAAGTCTTCTACGACAACCCAAGGTTAGTTTGACCCTTTAAAAGGGGTTCTCACATCTAGGGGGAGCTTTGCTCTAAAAAATTGAGCTAAAGCATCTTCAAATGATGTGAACACATCAATGCTTTATGTAAAAGTGGTAACCCCACTTGTACTTAAACGATGAGTATGACCTATGATCAAACGTTCTCATTTGGCTCCTAAGTCAATATACTCATATAAAGATGACCTAGTCATCGACAAATTGTGTGTTAGTTGCTAGAGTTTTTGGTTGTGCATGTTTGACACATATTTCATTTGCTATCTTATTGTGTGAGCATGTTGGATGCATGATTTTATCCATTCGAGGACATCCATTTGTTGTTTTGGTCGTTTTGATTTTTCTGACCAAATGGATGGACAAGAATGCCTAAGTACCTCCCCTAGCTATCTATGCTTTCTTGTCTCAAATTCTATTCATGCTTACATCACAAACTTTGAACAAGTCATTTTCGGACCCTCCGGGTGAGGAGCACTCGGAGCCACCGATCCGTCAAGGGCTAATCTCCAAAACCTTCTAATTGATTTCGGTCAGACCAACTCACTCAAACTCGGTTGAACCGAAAGCATTTAGACTGATCTAGGTTTTCATCTCGGTGAAACCGAGTTGTGATTTTCGGCGTGACCGAAGTGCATAACTGCCTAGCAGTTATCCATCTCGGTGCCACCGAGTTTTACAACTCGGTCCCACCGACAGCAAAGGGGTATATATTCCAAGGGCCGCGCGCGTTGATTCCTCCTTCAAACGTTTCGCCCCCACATCCCTTGCTGCCATCTCCTTGGTCTCCGGATCGTCGCCGTCGTCGCCTGTGCGCCCTCGCCGCAGGTCTCCGTCGCCGTCAACGGCCATCTCCTCTGCGTCGTTGCCGCCGTAGAAAAACTCCACCAAGTTAGGGTGAGTTTTGATCCCACTCGTGCTCCCATCTCCGATTCAATGCACGTTTGGATTGCCTAGTATCTTGCCACGATTGAAATCCTCCTGTACACCAGATTGGTTCGTTTGAACTAGATTCGAGTAAAAGTTTTAGGGTTAGGTTTCCACGGAACACATCTCGGTGAGACCGATTTTATATTTTCGGTATGACCGATTAGGCCTATGGCCATTGCACTGCACCCTTCGGTCCAACCGAGTTGTGCAAAATCGGTGTGACCGAAATGTAGATTTTGTGAAACCCTAGTGTTTTCGGCAGGACCGAAACCCACTTCGGTCAAACCGAAAGTGGTGTGCCAAGCTCCTGTTTAACACTTCGGATTCACCGAAACTTAAACTCGGTCTGACCGAAATGTCTTCTGTGAAAACTTAATACTAGAATTTGAACTCATTTTTTTTTGCAAAAACTTCTGCAGTTTGTGATGACTCTTCTTCTCTGCCTATACCTTATCTATTCACAGGTTGTCAGCCATGTCAGATACCAGTGACAGTGAGAACAGGTCAGAGACACCCATTGCAGACATTCCAGAGGCAGACACTAGTCCTGATCCTAGTAGCTCATCTGATGATGGTGAGAGGAGTACACCAAGTGGCATGCCTCCTGCAACCACCAGAGCTAGAAAGGAGAGGAATTCAGATGATGAGGATTCAGATTTTGTTGTTGAGGAAGAGGTGACCTCAAAGCCTAAAAGGAAGGTTGTTGCCAAAGAGCAACAAGGTCAACAATCTAAGAAGGGCACCAGCAAAGTCAAGCAGTCAACTGTTGCTAAGAAGCTGAATTTGGGAGAGGCAGCTGCAAGCAAAGTGAAGAAAACCACCAAGAGAAAGATGGTAGTGCATGTGTCAGAAGCTAGAGCAGATATGTATATTGATTCTCATGCAGATGCAGCAGTAGAGGATGAGGATGAGGAAGCACCCCAGCCTCCTCCTCAGAAGCCGAAGCTGATGGGTGATGCCATTAAGGCTGGAGCCACATCAAAGCCCAAGAAATCTGCTCCAGCTAAGGCAGCTCCAGCAAAGCTTGCTGCCAAGCCCAAGAGGACCATCAGAAACATTCCAGCGTCTGAAAAGAACAAGGATGATGTGCCACCAGCTGAGTCTGACGATGAAGGACAAGTTTTGCTGAAACTTCGTCCAAAACTGCCACTCCATAATGATGCTCATCCTCAAGCTGAGGATATGAAGGCAAGGAAAGATAGAGGTCTCAGGCTATGGAGACAAACTGACCCATATGCCGTGAGGAGAAGAACTGCTGTAGATCCCAGATTTCACACCAGAGAGCAGCAGGACTTCTATGAGACCGTGCTGATGGACAAGAAGCCCATAGTCGCAGACACCAGATATGTTGACTGGAAGTACATTGACAGCGAAGAGCACAGAGATTTCTTTCCACATGTGCATGAAAGTTTCACTGCATGTGGAGTTGCAGATTTTGTAGGTCAGAAATTGACCAGTTGGAACGATGAGATGATAATGCAATTTTATGCCACGGCTCACTTCTACCCTGATGGAAAGATTACGTGGATGACTGAAGGTCAAAGGTTTTCTTCTTTTGTTGAAGAATGGGCAGAAATTCTGAATGCTCCAGTGCAACGAGAAGATGATATTGATGTATATGGGATTCCAAAGAAGAATCATGAATCCATGAAAAATATGTACAAAGAGGTTCCAGCAGAGGATTTGGAAATCTGGAAGCTCGGCTCAGTCTACCATCTCCAGGCAGGCTTACCTACCACTAATACCATTTTGAGGCATACCTTGATGCCCAAATCTGGAGATCATCGCATGATCAGAGGATACTCTATCAACATGCTGCATATACTTGATGAGAAAGCACCTTTCAAGGTGATGGACTTGATGGTAGAGACCATTAAGAGGACTGCAGCTGACCAGAAAAGGTCATGTGGATTTGCCCCATAGATTCAGATGCTTATCAATGCCAAGTTTGGCACAGGCACATTCTTGTTGGATAGAAAACATTTACCATTGCAGCCAGAGCATGAAGACAATGTTGTTGTGATGGATGAGGAGGATCCGACATCTGTTGAAGGTCAAGCCAAAATCGCAGCTGCTAAGAAAGCCAAAGCTGACAAAGCAGCAGCAGCAGCAGCTAAACCAAAGAGTTTCGGAGAGCAAATTCTTGAAGCTACTCAAAGGATTGAACAACGCCTGGCCAGCATTGAACAGTCTCAGGAGAGCTTAGAGAGGATTGTTGACGAGAAGATCCACGCTCTGGACGTGAAGCTGACTGAAGTACAAGTGACCGTCAACAAGCTCGAGGCAGACATTGAGGAAGCAAAGCAGGACAAGGCAGAGCTTATGCGTGAGTTGCAGGATGACTTAGTCCAGGATTCTCATCGACAGACTGCTCCGGTTCCCAAAGGATCCCGATCAGCTGCTATTCCAGTGACTGACACCAGGACTACAGCTTCAGCACCTCCCACAGTTCCAGCAGTTACTCCAGCTCCAGCTCCAGTGTCCACTCCTCCAGCACAGACATCAGCTGAAGTCTTCGCCGATGCTGTCATATCCACTCCGACATCAACCCAGACGGGAGCCGCCAGCAGAGTCCACAGTGACGCTTAGCTCTATGCTTTTTCGAACTTTTTGGTAACTTGTTGCCAAAGGGGGAGAAATTGTATAGATCATAGGGCTTCGAGAGAGAGAGTGCTGTTGTCTTTGCGCTTTTGCTCTTTCGTTCTTTTGCGGTTTCTTTGAGATACTTTTGGTTTTCGAGACATTCAGTGTGCTTGATACTCCGTTCGATTCTATCTTAATGAGTGCTTGGTCGTACTATGCTTTAATGTGTGCTTAATGCTTATCATATGCCATTCCTATCTCGTATGACTATTTACTCATGTCTTGGTGATTGGGTGCATGCTGTTCATTCTTATCATTTTGTACGCTCCACCAAGATGTATGTGACATGGAAGAGTGACCCATGATCCCAATCGATTGTGCATTTGCATTCAAACGCAAATCTTAAATAATGCACAAATTTAGGGGGAGCTCTTGCTTATCACATACTTCTCAAAGCGACGATAATATTCATTGATTATATCCTTTGTCGAAGCTTTGATCTATATGTTGTCATCAATTACCAAAAAGGGGGAGATTGAAAGTGCAACTAATCCCCGGGTGGTTTTGGTAATTAATAACAACATATATATCATTGAACTAATAGTTACTTGAGAATCATTTCAGAGAAGTTCAGTGATATGGGTATGGCAAGGACTGAAGAAGTGGACCCCTCAAAATGCTAAGGCAAGCATTGGCAAAAGCTCAAGACTCCATTTTTGGTTTAGTGATCCAAGATCACATTGAGTCCATAGGAAAAGCCAATACTATTAAAAGGGGATGAGGTTATGATGATGATCTTGTTGCTCAAGTGCTTAGTGATACATCTCCTAAACTATCAGCAACTTTCACTGCCATATACACTCATAAGTAATCTCGGTCCCACCGATATTCCAAACTCAGTCACACCGAGATGAACCACCTCAGCCATAAGCCAAACCCTAGTAAACTCGGATTTTCCGATTCTGAACTCGGTCTCACCGAAACATGAGTTGCCAAGGTTCTGTAACCTTCTGTCATCAAATCGGTGTCACCGAGATGATGAAGTCGGTCCCACCGAAACTGGCATGCTCTTGTCATTGCACGAATCGGACTAACCGAAATTGTATATTCGGTCCCACCGAAAACCCCAACGTTCACATTATTTGAACTATCGGTCTCACCGAGTTGTCCACTTCGGTCCCACCGAGATTGCTCAAATGTGTGTAATGGTTGGATTTTGTGTGGAGGCTATTTATACCCCTCCACCCCCTCTTCATTCGTGGAGAGAGCCATCAGAAAGAACTACCACTCCTACCTTACATTTCTGAGAAGAGAACTACCTACCCTTGTGTTGAGATCAAGTTGCTCCACTCCCACCATATGAAGCTTGATCTCTAGCCTTCCCAAGTTGCTTTCCACTCAATCCTTTCTTCCACCACAGCCAAATCAGTGAGGAGAGTTGAGTGTTGGGGAGATTATCATTTGAAGCACAAGAGCAAGGAGTTCATCATCATCTACAACATCTATTACCTTTTGGAGGGTGGTGCCTCCTAGATTGGTTAGGTGTCGCTTGGGAGCCTCTGTCGTCGAGATGTGGAGTTGAACCAAGAAGTTTGTAAGGGCAAGGAGATCGCCTACTTCGTGAAGATCTACCCCGAGTTAGGCTAGCCCTCCGTGGGCGTAGGCCATGATGGAATAGACAAGGTTGCTTCTTCGTGGACCCTTCGTGGGTGGAGCCCTCCGTGGACTCTTGCAGCCGTTACCCTCCGTGGGTTGAAGTCTCCATCAACGTGGATGTACGATAGCGCCACCTATCGGAACCACGGGAAAAATCACCGCGTCTCCAAAATTGCGTTTGCTCTTCTCCACCTCTCTTTACTACATGTGCAATTTACTTTCCGCTACCTATACTCTAGAATTGCATGTGTAGGGTGATGCTTGACTTGATCAAAATTGTGAATCTGCCAAAAACTGTTCTTTGTCAAAAGGCAGAATTTTTATATTTACAAGTAGTCTAATCACCCCCCTCTAGACATACTTTCGATCCTACACTTGGCTATCAACCATTTCTATTCCCTTGGCTATCAACCCTTCCTCTACCCCATGCTATGAAGTTCTTGTGTTTCTTGCATTTGGTTGGGAGTCTTGCTTGGATATTTCTCGCCGGTTTTAAGTTCAGCTTGTTAAGGAGGGGCTGCGCCACTCACTCTCCTTCGCGTGCCTCACGCGTGGGGGCTGGGGCACGGTCGATCACCGGCTTTCGTCTGCCACGGCCCCGTGACCTCACCTGGCCAAGCCTGCTCAGGCTCTAGAGTCGGGATTTTTAGTCCGCGCAATCAATCCAACAAGCTGGCTCAGGCTTTGGCGCCTTAATCCACGCTCGGCGTTCTCAGCAGCTCTCAGTGGCTCACCCATACTCGGGGGCTGCGTGAGTACTCCGAATTCAGCCGTCCTAACGACCCGATGGGGGCTCATGATGCTAATGAGTCAGGAGCCCTTCACCTCAAGACGCTGCAACGCATAAGCTAAGTAATCTCACCAAGACCAAAAACATGATAGCAAGTTCTCGCTTCATACATATGTCGCAGTCCATTACACGCCTTCTCGAGGCAACTTAAAGTTTTGACACAGGAAGGACATGAAGAAAAAAAGGAAGAGGAAGCAAAGGCCACTCCCGCTCAGTCGGAGTCTCCCAGTTCCTCCGGCTTCACCGAGCCACAGCGGCGCAACGACCCCCTCCCATCGCTAAGCCGAGCTCGGCGGCGTGGTGGCTCGTTGTAGCCGCCGCTGCTGGAGGAGCTGCTGTTGCCACAGAGGGGGGACCTGCGGCGCCCCCCAGGACCAAGATCATCTCCGGAGGAGGAGCTGCTCCTCTGGACGCCGTCCCCACCGTCCTCTTCGTCATCAGTCTCAGGACAGCACCCAAGGCGCTTACCTTCCTCCGAGAAGACCCTGACGAACAACGTGGAGGTGTCATCGTACCTGAAGTGGAGCGTGCACCTCCCCTCCAGCCGGCGCGCGCGTGCAAACGATTGCCAGCCGTGCTCCAGGAACACGTCACCCGAGGGAGCCACATCAACCTCCACGCAGGATGCACCGCGCCTCCACCTTCACCGCGTGAAGATGCACCGTGCCTCTCACCGGTGACCGCCACGGGACCAGGAAGGCCGCGCTCGCTTCCCCGAGGAGTCGCTGCGGGCGCAACGGCATGCTTGCAGGGACGCCCACAGCCCCTCTTCAATGACGGCGAGGCCAAATCCTTCAGGGCCTTCCCTTTCTCTGTGGAAGACGGCTTCCTCGGCGGCGCCATGGAGATCTCGCAGCAAGAGGGAGAGCGGAGAGCAAGTAAGAAGGCAGATGGCGCTGGCTTAAAGATGGCTTTGGGGCTCCCCCCTAGTCCCATTTATAGGGTGGAGGAGCCCAACCGCCAGTCGCTGGCGTCGTAGCCATAACGGCCCCGTCGTCTACGTCGGGGAGTTGTCAAGTCACACGGTTACCAAGACTGCGTGGGGAGCGGAGTCGCCACGTCCCATCCAACCGTCACGCGCCAGCCTGGCCCGCGGCCTTTTGTGGCCCGTGGTGCTTCGTCCTCGACTAAGGCTTCGCCTCGAAGCCAACTCCGCGCGCGCCATGGGCCCGGGGGCTACTGTTGGCGTCCTAGGAACCAGGGTACCCAGACTTGCCTATCTGCGGGCCGCAGCATGCTCCTACCACGGCCTGGTATGACCCAGCTGATCGACCAGCTGCTCAAGACCCTCGCGAGGGGGCTAGACCTCGCGAGGAGAACGGCATCAAGACCTCCTCAGGAGCGGCCTCGGTCAGGTTGCTCCGGAGGGGCGAAGAATCCAAGGCCAAGCCTGCCTCAGGAGCAGGCTGTGACGCATGCAATGATGCATCGCGCCAGCGGGTGCCAGCGCGTGCCAGCGATGCAGTTGCCGTTTTGGTGCAAGGGGGACAGCGCAGGCGCGGGTTCCCGAGGAGCAGGTCAAAGGTTTCCCCGTTGGTGCAACAAGACCGAAGACCGCAAGGACGATGGGGAGGATGTCACCGCCGAGTCCACCACCACGTCATCACCAGATCCCTTTGCAGGCGAAGATTGCTTTTGTTAGGGTAGGAACGTCCTTGTGTTCCCGCTCAAAATGGCCGTTGTGGGATCCCTTCCCGCCTAAACATTTCGGGGGAAGAGGACCCTGGCCGCCTATATAAGTAGCTAGGATCCCCACTATGAAGAGGGAGGCGGATCAGATCCAGAAACTCTGCCCTCGCATAAGGGAGCAAGAACTCTTGCCTCCTGACCCTCCTGAGCTCAGGAACCACTGTACTCATCCATATTCAAGCCCTCCCGAGGCCAATCCACCAAAGCAGGAAGTAGGGTTTTACACCACAAGGTGGCCTGAACCTGGGTAAACTCTTGTGTGCTTTACTTTTTGTTCGCTTGAATCTCTTCACTGGGCGAGGGCGAGACACTAGGTAGACGTGAGTGGGAGAGGTCTTCATTCACACCCCTGTGTTCGAACTTCTTGGGTATGCGGAGCCCGTAATCCGACACAAAGAGATCCATGTGAAGGAGCTCTAAAGGTCTCATCGAGTAGATGATAGTTGTGGGAGGGTGAGCCTTCTCATGTAGCTTTCCTTCGATACAAGCACTGCAATCACGATCTTTGGCAAAACTAACATTTGTTTGTCCATGGACATGGTGTCCCTTGAGAAGACTTTGCAAAGAACTCGTATTGACGTGGGCTAACCGGCGATGCCAAAGCCATCGCACATCAACTTTAGCCATTAGGCAAGTCGCGGTCTTAGCGGGTCGCTCCGAGAAGTTAACCACATAGAGACCATTCTCGACATGCCCAACAAAGGCTAATTTAAGAGTCTTGCTCCACAAGAGGGCCAGGGTATCAATATCAAAGAATGTGGCAAAGCCCATGAGTGCAAGTTGATGAGCATAAAGTAAATTGTATGCAAGGGACTCAACAAGCATGACTTTCTTGATCAAGAGATCATGAGACACGACAACCTTGCCAAGCCCCAATACCTTAGAAGATGAAGCATCACCCCATTCGACATAGGTGGCCATAGATGAACCTTGGTGCACGTCCACCACCAAGTCTTTGCTTCCGGTCATATGATTTGTGGCTCCACTATCGAGCAACCATGATCCCCCACCGGAAGCAAACTCCTACAAGAGATCAATGCTTGGATTTAGGTACCCATTTTGTAATGGGTCCTTTGAGGTTAGTAACAAGGGTCTTAGGAACCCAAATAGACCATTCAATGTACTCATAAGAAGAACCAACAAATTTAGCAAAAACATGTCCATCACTAGCACGGCATAACACATAAGACGGGTTAATGTGGCCGGCTTTGTTGGAAGGAGTGGCAATGTTTTCTTGACTCCACTACCCTTCACATTGTTCTTCTTCTCCTTAGGAGTACCCTCTCCCTCCTTCACAAAGGTTTGCTTGAGAGGAGGGGGTTGCTTGGTCTTTTCATTCTTCTTCTTCTTGGACTTGGGGGCAAACCCAGTTCCCTCCTTGGCAACAACTTCCTTTTGGTTGCTCAAAAGGTCGTTGAGGTTCTTCTCACCTTGTATGCAAGACACAAGGCTTTTCTCAAGTTGCTTCTTTAACTTGGCATTCTCTTCAACAAGATGCACATGCTCGCAACATGGGTTAGTAGTATTTGCATTATTAATTAAAACCATGCGAGGAAAGGTGGCTTTCTCCTGGGTTAGCGAAACTTGAAGTTTATCATGAGACTCCTTGAGGCTAGCATGTACGCTCTTCAAGACCTTGTGAGCCTTGTCAAGTGTATCAAACTCCTCCTTGAGTCTAGCATGATCAACCACAAGTTTTTCCTTCTCGGAATTGAGCACACGAGAGACAACTAAGGCATGATCAAGATCTTTCTTTAATTTAGCATGATCATCGTTGTGTGACTCCTCAAGAGCCAAACGAAGACCACGCTCTTCCTTAAGAGCATTAGAGAGATCCGATATCTCATCGGCATAGTCTCGACTATGACCCTCCATCTTGTAGATGGTCTCCTCGTGAGTCTTGATTATGTCATTGGCTTCACCAAGTTGTTCCAAGAGAGCAACGATGTGCTTCTTGGATTTACCTTTGAGCTTACGCATAAAAGACTCAAATTCATTTTCCTCCTCCCCTGCCCCCTTACTCTCGTCAATGCAATCTGTCAATTAGGGATTAGAAGTGATGGTAGAATTGATGTTGGGGGTTACCTTGTTGGTGGCTTTAGCCATGAGGCACTTGACGGTGATGTTCTACTTTGGTGAGTCAAAGAGTGATGACCGTGGAGATGTTGCAATAGAAATGTTGGCCATGGTGACCATCTCCTCATCTTCTTCATCATCGTCATCTTTATCATACTCTTCTTGGGCCACCAATCCTTTGGGAGGAGTCTTCTTGGTGAAGTTGTTCTTGTTGGGATAAGACTTGGCCTTGTCCTTTCGGATAAGCTTGCCTCCATTGTCTTCTCTTTTCTCATATGGGCAATCTACAACAACGTGACTCACATTGCCACAATTGTAGCACGTCCTCACTCGTTGCTTGCCCTTGAAGCCACTTGAATTGTTCCTATTGAAGTTGGGCCTTGAGTTCTTCTTGTTACCCCAAAATTGCCGTGATGCGAGAGCCATGTGCTCATGATAGGCATATTTGGTGTCTTCGGGGCAACACTCATCTTCATCCTCTTCTTCCACGCAAGCCTTGGCCTTTAATGCAAGGTTGGGCTTCTTTGATTGTTGAGCTCGCAACACCGCATTGTCGGCGGTCTTGTCCAAAATCCTCATGGCAACGAACTCATCCAACACTTCACTTGAGGACAAAATGTGGAAGTCCGGTTTTTGGCGGATGACGGAGGACATGGCCTTGTGATAAGGCATCATGGCATTGAGAAACTTGCGCTTGATACAATTGTCATCCGTATCCTTGCTCCCATGATCTCGAAGTGAGACCGCAAGAGTGGTTAATCTCCAATAAAGTTCACGGGGATCTTCATCTTCGATCATGGCAAACTCATCGGCTTCATCTTGCACAAGTTCATAGTTTGAGCATTGAATGCTTGCGCTTCTCTTGTACAAGGAACCCACATGCTCCCATGCTTCCTTGGCCATGGAGAAGGGTCGAAGGTGTGCAATGTCTTATGAAGGGATAGCTTTTTGAAGAATGCAAAGAACGGACTCGCTGAATTGATGATCCACAGCTTCTCTTGGAGTTAAGTTGTATGGATCATGTGGGTAGAAACCTTGCTCAATAATTCTCCAAAGATTAGTAGAGCAATGATTTTAAATGACGTTTAAAACAAAACGTCCAAGTAGAAAAATCAACATTTTTCACAAACTTAGAGGAGGACCAACCGAATTTAAATGCGGGGTGGGAACGGGTCCTCCATAATTGATGGGAGGTGCGGAGTGAGCAAAAATTCCACTCCCATTCTTAGTCACTAGGACTTGCTCACTACTAGCTTCTCCCTTATCGGGAATAGCATCCGACAGGTTGTTAGCGAGACGAACCACTTCCAACGGTGTGGTGGGTAATTTAAGTCCCTCAAGAAATTCTTTGAACATGACTTTGACATCGGTCTTCAATGATTCTTTCAATGTGTCCAAGGCCACATTGAACTCCTCACGAGAAACTGAGGGTCCCCCATTGAACATAGACAAGGACGAATTTCCACCGGAGTGTCCCTCCGTCTCGACTACGTTGTCACCCATACTCTTTGGACGGTAAAGTCATTAATAAAGAGATGAGGCTCTGATACCAATTGAAAGGATCGATATGGTTGAATAGAGGGGGGTGAATAGGCAACTAACAATTTTTATCTTTTCTTAACCAAATTAAACTTAGCAACAATATAGGTTTTCTAGATATGCAATTAGGTGGGAAACCTATATGATGCAACAATAATAAGCACACAAGCAAACTAGCTATGAAATGCAAGAAAAGCTTGCATGAGTAAAGGTAAGAGATAACCACAAGTGGAGCCGATGAAGACGAGGACGTGTTACCGAAGTTCCTTCCCTTTGAGAGGAAGTATGTCTCCGTTGGAGCCGTGTGGAGGCATAATGCTCCCCAAGAAGCCACTCGGGCCACCGTATTCTCCTCACGCCCTCACACAATGCGAGGTGCAGTGATTCCACTAGTGGTGCCCTTGAAGGCGGCGATCGAACCTTTACAAACAAGGTTGGGGCTATCTCCACAACTGAACTGGAGGCTCCCAACGACACCACGAAGCTTCACCACAATGGACTATGGATCCGAGGTGACCTCAACCGTCTAGGGTGCTCAAACACCCAGGAGTAACAAGATCCACAAGGGATTAGTGGGGGGACTCAAATTTCTCTTGGTGGAAGTGTAGATCGATGCCTTCTCAACCAATCCCTAGGAAATCAACAAGATTGATTGGCCAGAGAGAGAGAGAGAGAGAGAGAGAGATAGGGCGGAAATAGAGCTTTGAGCAATAATGGAGCTTGGGGAGGAAGAGGCGAGTCTACTTGGAGAAGAAGACTCCCCTTATATAGTGGAAGAACAAATCCAACCGTTATCCACTAACTCTGCCCACGACATGCGGTACTACCGCACAAGACTTGCGGTACTACCGCAAGGCCATGCAGTACTACCACACGGGTTGTGGTACTACCGCTAGCGTGGCAGGATCTAGACGTGACCCTGTTGCATATAGCAATGAGTGGTAGTACTGCCAGAGCTGTACTACTGAGCACCCTTGCGGTACTACCGCAAGGCGGGGTTCAGTTTAGGCAGGGAAGAGCATGGACTAATAAAATTACATCCGTGGCTACTTCCGCAGAGTTTCGATCGATGCCAAAAACCGGCATGGTACTACCGCTCACCAGGAGCGGTACTACCGCGTAGGGTGCGGAAGTAAAAAATTACTTCCGCTCTAGCCACGAGGTTGGGGCAGAGGCCACGGTACTACCGCAAACCTGGCACGGTACTACCGCAATGAGCGGTACTACCACGGCCACAGGGCGATACTACCGTGGGTCTCTGTGGTACTACCACTCCCATGAGCGGTACTACCGCATGCCACAGACTAATAGTAGTAGGAAGCCTCTGTTTTTTCGATGACAAGGAAAACGACCGGAGCTCCAAAGAAGCGGACCCCCTCTTAATAGTACGACTTTCCTATGACTCAATTCCACCCTAACCTTTCCGAAGAGGACCCCCTCTTCGGAAAGGTGGTGCAAATGGATAGATGTGTTCGTGTTGATTCCACCCTAACCTTTCTGAAGCGGACCCCCTCTTAAAAGTACGACTTTCCTATGACTCAATTCCACCGGAAAGAAACAAAAGGAACCGCTATCTTCGATAGGCTTCGAGGGACAGTTAATCGTCTTGTGCCTAGACATGAGATATCTGAAATGCTCAATGCACACAATTAGTCCGCAAATGCATTGTCATCAATCACCAAAACCACTTAGGGAGAAATATGCCCTTACACAAGCGTTCATGGCTCTTCCTCGCGTCCCCATGGCCCTCAAGCAGGCGATTGGGGAAGCTGCTCGGTATCCTACTTCCAACTGAATAGATTTCAGACGGAGGGATATCTCCCTCCCGCAGATCTAGTCTCCGTTCGGGTTGGTTTAGCTTCAATTGACGTCGAGGCACTGGCTGAAAATTCCCCAACCCAAGTAAGGAGGAGCGGGTGTGTTTTGTTTCATTCCTTCTGAGAGGTGCAGGCTTCCCAGTCCATCCCTTCCTCAGAGGCTTTTTGGAGTTTTATGGGCTCCAACTGCACAACCTTACGCCAGGTTCCATCCTGCACATCGCGGGTTTCGTCGCTCTTTACGAGCTATTTTTAGGCCGCGAAGCTCATTTTGAACTATGGAGAAAGTTATTCTGCCTCGTCCCTCGCTACCAAAAGGGATCCATATTCGAGGTGGGCGGCGCCAAAGTATGGCGCATAGCAAGAACATGTTACCTGTCCGGCTCTCCTAAAAAGGGAGCCGAAGAGTGGCCCTCGGAGTGGTTTTATATCGAAGATGTTGCCGGTGCTTCCGGACCCAGTTCAGCGCGATCTTCCCGAATTCACGAGTGCCCCTTTGAAGAAACGCTTCAACTGGCGCCCCCAGAGTCCGAAGCAAGGGGATGGCAAGGAAGTTAAGAGGCTAGTCAGCAAGATCAGGGTACTTGCCCACTCGAAGCTCTAGATAATTGAAGTTATGGCTATTGCGATAAAGCGATGTGTTCAGCCACTTCAATCCAGGGGGTTTCCAATGTGGCATTACAATGGGCAGAACGATGCGTCTCACTACAAGCACGAGGGTCTGGATACCCCGATCGCCTTGGCTGCCATCTTAGTAGATCTTTACAAGGGGAAGAAAGAAGACTTTGTCCGTTTAAAATGTCGGGAAGGTTTTTCCATGTATAACCCCATCAACAAGGTAAGTTTTTTCGATTGCTAGCATCATCCAACCTTTTTACTGAGATGTGCTGATCGAACTATATTCGGATGTCTTTTTAAAACAGACATGGGAGAAGGTGATCGAGGGGGTCCATTGCCCTGCCCCACAACCAGAGGACTGTGCCCGTGGCAAAGATCCTAGATTCGAAGAGGATCAGGATATATTCATAGAAATCATCGACGGAGTTTTCTATCAGGCGAGCCACGATGGTACGGAAATGGCAATTATAGCCGATTATCCTGGTCTTCTTCCTTCCTCCAAAGTAAGTACCTAGGAGACATTCCCTCGAAGAGATACTTCCCTTCGCGCCTCACCCACTGCATTTACTCATGCTCAAAAGGGTCGGTGCTCGCCACCTCGTACTGCATCGAGGGCATCTTCTAGGGGGACAGCACCTACGCAGGGCGAGCCCTTAAAACGAAAAGAAACAGGGAGCACCGTCGAGCCTCCTCCTTCATCGAAGAGGTATAATTTTCAGTATGTGCTCTGGTTCGAGACCGGGCTGTTACATTTCACCTTCTATCTTTTTCCAGAAGGAGCATACGCCGAACTACGTCCGAGGACCTAGCTAGCCGAGAACCATCAAATTCGGCCCCAGGCTCATCAACAAGGACAAGAATAGATACGGATGCGGCGCCTGATTATCCACTGTAGGAGGATTCAGACAACGTATCAGTCATGAATTCCGAGGTGGAGAGTGATACGTCCATTTTGCATCATGCTTATATGTTGATATTTATTGCATTATGGGCTGTTATTACACGTTATGTCACAATACTTATGCCTTTTCCCTCTTATTTTACAAGGTTTACATGAAGAGGGAGAAAGCCGACAGCTGGAATTCAAGGCTAGGAAAGGAGCAAACTCTGGAAACCTATTCTGCACAACTCCAAAAGCCCCGAAACTTCACTGAACTACATTTCAGAAAATATAAAAAATATCTGGCGGAAGAAGATCACGAGGGGGGCCACCTGCTGTCCACGAGGGTGGGGGCGCCCCCCTCTCTGGGCGCGCCCCCTGTCTCATAGGCCCCCCGATGCCCATCTTCTCCTATATGAGGTGTTTTGACCTAGAAAAAATCATAAGGAGGCTTTCGGGACCAGACGCCGTCGTCTCGAGGCGGAACCTTGGCGGAAACCAATCTAGGGCTCCGGCAGAGATGTTCTGCAGGGGATACTCCCCTCCGGGAGGGGGAAATCGTCACCGCCGTCATCACCAACAACTCTCCCATCTTAGGGAGGGCTATCATCATCAACATCTTCACCAGCACCATCTCCTCTCAAAGCCTAATTCAATTCTTGTATCCAATCTTTGTACCCAAACCTCAGATTGGTACCTGTGGGTTGCTAGTAGTGTTGATTACTCCTTATAGTTGATGCTAGTTGGTTTATTTGGTGGAAGATCATATGTTCAGATCTATTATGCATATTAATACCCCTCTGATCATGAAAGTTATTATGTCTTGTGAGTAGTTACTTTTGTTCCTGAGGACATGGGAGAAGTCTTGCTATTAGTTGTCAAGTGAATTTGGTATTCGTTCGATACTTTGATGAGATGTATGTTGTCTCTCCTCTAGCGGTGTCATGTGAACGTCGACTACATGACACTTCACCATTATTTGGGCCTATAGGAAGGCATTGGGAAGTAATAAGTAGATGATGCGTTGCTAGAGTGACAGAAGCTTAAATCCTAGTTTATGCGTTGCATCGTAAGGGGCTGATTTGGATCCACTTGTTTCATGCTATGGTTAGGTTTACCTTGATACTTCTTTTGTAGTTGCGGATGCTTGCAATAGAGGTTAATCATAAGTGGGAGGCTTGTCCAAGTAAGGACAACACCCAAGCACCAGTTCACCCACATACCAAATTATCAAAGTACCGAACGCAAATCAGATGATTGTGATGAAAACTAGCTTGACGATAATTCCCATGTGTCCTCGGGAGAGCTTTCCTTCATATAAGAGTTTGTTCAGGCTTGTCCTTTGCTACAAAAAGGATTGGGCCATCTTGCTGCACCTTATTTACCTTTACCTTTTGTCACTTGCTACCAATTACCTTATCTCAAAACTATCTGTTACCTATAATTCAAGTGCTTGCAGACAATACCTTACTGAAAACTGCCTATCATTTCCTTCTGCTCCTCGTTGGGTTCGACACTCTTACTTATCGAAAGGACTACGATAGATCCCCTACACTTGTGGGTCATCAAGATTCTTTTCTGGCGCCGTTGCCGGGGAGTGAAGCGCCTTTGGTAAGTGGAATTTGCTAAGGAAAAAATTATATAGTGTGCTGAAATTTATTGTCACTGGTTACTATGGCTCATAATCCTTTGAGGGGCTTGTTCGGGGTATCTTCACCATGACCAGAAGAGCAAAGATTTTCTCCTCAACCTACTGCACCTACTGAAAATGTTTGCTTTGAAATTCCTTCGGGTATGATAGAGAAATTGCTTGAAAACCCTTTTACAGGAGACGGAACACTGCATCCCGATTTACACCTAATCTATGTGGATGAAGTTTGTGGATTATTTAAGGTTGCAGGTATGCCCGAGGATGTTATCAAGAAGAAGGTCTTCCCTTTATCTTTGAAGGGAGATGCATTGACATGGTTTAGGCTATGTGATGATATTGGATCATGGAACTATAATCGTCTGTAGTTGGAATTTCATCAGAAGTTCTACCCTATGCACTAGGTTCATCGTGATCGTAATTATATTTGTAATTTCTGGCCTCACGAAGGAGAAAGCATCACGCAAGCTTGGGGGAGGCTTAAGTAAATGTTAAATTCTACCCTATGCACTAGGTTCAATAATCGCTCCATGCTCGATACTTCTTGTTCTGGTTCTTTTATGATGAAGACTATTGAATTCAAAAGGGATTTATTGGAAAGAATTAAATGCAACTCTGAAGATTGGGATCTCGACGAAGGTAAGGAGTCAGGTATGACCCCTAAGTTTGATTGTGTTAAAGCTTTTATGGATACCGATGTTTTCCATGAGTTTAGCACTGAATATGGACTTGACTCTGAGATAGTAGCTTCTTTCTGTGAATCATTTGCTACTCATGTTGATCTTCCCAAGGAGAAGTGGTTTAAATACCATCCTCCCATTAAAGTAAAAGTAGTTGAACCTATTAAAGTTGAAGAAAAGACTATCACTTATTATATTGATCATGTTGTTCCTACTGCTTATATTGAGAAACCACCTTTCCCTGTTAGGATAAAGGATCATGCTAAAGCTTCAACTGTAGTTCGTAAGATTGGTACTAGAACACCTACACCCCCTGAGCAAATTAAAGTTGAACCTAGTGTTGCTATGGTTAAAGATCTCTTGGTAGAAGATTTAGATGGACATGTTATTTACCTCCAAGAGGAATCTGCTAGAATAGCCAAACCCAATGCTAGGAATAAACATAGACCTATTGTAGGCTTGCCTGTTATCTCTGTTAAGATAGGATATCATTGCTATCATGGTTTATGTGACGTAGGCGCTAGTGCGAGTATTATCCCTCTTACCTTATATCGAGAAATTATGCATGATATTGCACCTGTTGAGTTAGAAGGGATTGATGTTACTATTAAGCTTGCTAATAGAGACACTATTTCACCAATTGGGATTGTTAGCGATGTTGAAGTCTTGTGTGGGAAGGTTAAATATCTTGCTGATTTTCTTATTCTTAGTTCCCCGCAAGATGAATTTTGTCCCATTATATTTGGTAGACCCTTCTTGAATACTGTTAATGCTAAGTTAGACTGCGTAAAAGATATTGTTACTGTCGGGTTAGGGGATATGTCTCATGAGTTTAACTTTGCTAAATTCCGTAGACAACCCTTGATAAAGAATTACCTAGTAAGGATGAAATTATTGGTCTTGCTTCTATTGTTGTGCCTCCTAATGATCCCTTAGAACAATACTTGCTAGACCATGAAAATGATATGCATATGAATGAGAGAAGGGAAATAGATGAAATAGTCTTTAATCAGGGACCCTTATTGAAAAACAACTTGCCTGTTGAAATCCTAGGGGATCCTCCTCCACCCAAGGGTGATCCCGTGTTTGAACTTAAACCTTTACCTGATAATCTTAAGTATGTTTATCTTGATGAAAAGAAGATATATCCTGTTATTATTAGTGCTAACCTTTCAGAGCAGGAAGAAGAAAAACTATTGAAAACTCTAAAGAAGCACCGTGCTGTTATTGAATATACTCTGGATGATCTTTAGGGCATTAGTCCCACCTTATGCCAACACAAGATAAAATTGGAAGAAAATGCTAAACTGGTTATTGATCATCAGCGATGGTTAAATCCTAAGATGAAAGAAGTGGTAAGGAAGGAAATATTAAAGCTTCTAGAGGCAGGTATTATCTAACCAGTTGCTAATAGCCAGTGGGTAAGTCATGTCCATTGTGTCCCTAAGAAGGGATGTATGACTGTTGTTCCTAATAATAAAGATGAATTGATCCCGCAAAGAATAGTTACAGGTTATAGGATGGTAATTGATTTCCGTAAGTTAAATAAAGCTACTAAGAAAGATCATTACCCCTTGCCTTTTATTGATCAAATGCTAGAAAGGTTATCCAAACATACTCATTTTTGGTTCTAGATGGTTATTCTGGTTTCTCTCAAATACCTGTGTCAAAAGGTGACCATGAAAAGACCACTTTTACTTGTCCTTTTGGTACCTTTGCTTATAGACGTATGCCTTTTGGTTTATGTAATGCACCTGCTACCTTTCAAAGATGCATGATGGCTATATTCTCTGATTTTTGTGAAAAGATTGTTGAGGTGTTCATGGATGATTTCTCCGTTTATGGGACTTCTTTTGATGATTGCTTAAGCAACCTTGATCAAGTTTTGCAGAGATGTGAAGACACTAATCTTGTCTTGAATTGGGAGAAGTGCCCCTTTATGGTCAATGAAGACATTGTCTTGGGACATAAAATTTCCGAAAGAGGTATTGAAGTTGACAAAGCTAAAGTTGATGCTATTGAACGATGCCATGCCCTAAGGGCATCAAATGTATACGAAGTTTCCTTGGTCATGCCTGGTTTTATAGGAGGTTCATAAAGGACTTCTCCAAAATCTCCAGGCCTCTGACTAATCTCTTACAAAAAGATATACTTTTTGTCTTTGACGATGATTGTCTAGAAGCATTTGAAATACTTAAGAAAGCATTGATCTCTGCACCTATTGTCCAGCCTCCTGGCTGGAATTTACCCTTTGAGATTATGTGCGATGCTAGTGATTATGCTGTAGGCGCTGTCTTAGGGCAAATAGTTGATAAGAAATTGAATGTTATCCAGTATGCTAGTAAAACTCTAGATAGTGCCCAGAAAAATTATGCTACTACTGAGAAACAATTTTTAGCAGTTGTATTTGCTTGTGATAAGTTTAAACCTTATATTGTTGATTCTAAAGTAACTATTCACACTGATCATGCTGCTATCAAATACCTTATGGAAAAGAAAGATGCTAAACCTAGACTTATTAGATGGGTTCTCTTGCTGCAAGAGTTTGACTTGCATATTGTTGATAGAAAGGGAGCTGAGAACCCCGTTGCAGACAACTTGTCTAGGTTAGAGAATATACTTGATGACCCACAACCTATTGATGATAGCTTTCTTGATGAACAATTAGCTGTCATAAATACTTCTCGTACTGCTCCATGGTATGCTGATTATGCTAATTATATTGTTGCTAAGTTTATACCTCCTAGCTTCACATACCAGCAAAAGAAAAAGTTCTTCTATGATTTGAGACATTACTTCTGGGATGACCCACATCTTTATAAAGAAGGGGTAGACGGTATTATTAGACGTTGTGTACCTGAGCATGAACAGGAACAGATCCTACGCAAGTGCCACTCCGAAGCTTATGGAGGACACCATGCGGGAGATAGAACTGCACACAAGGTATTGCAATCCGGGTTTTATTGGCCTACTCTCTTCAAGGATGCCCGTAAGTTTGTCTTATCTTGTGATGAATGTCAAAGAATTGGTAATATCAGTAGACGTCAAGAAATGCCTATGAATTATTCACTTGTTATTGAACCATTTGATGTTTGGGGCTTTGATTATATGGGACCGTTTCCTGCCTCTAATGGGTACACACATATCCTAGTTGCTGTTGATTACGTTACTAAGTGGGTAGAAGCTATTCCAACTAGTAGTGCTGATCATAACACCTCTATTAAGATGCTTAAATAAGTTATTTTCCCAAGGTTTGGAGTCCCTAGATATCTAATGACTAATGGTGGTTCACAGTTTATTCATGGTGCTTTCCGTAAGATGCTTGCCAAATATGATGTGAATCATAGAATTGCATCCCATTATCACCCAGAGACTAGTGGTCAAGTAGAACTAAGTAATAGAGAGTCGAAATTAATTTTGCAAAAGATAGTTAATAGGTCTAGGAAGAATTGGTCCAACAAACTTGATGATGCATTATGGGCCTATATAACTACATACAAAAATCCTATGGGTATGTCTCCATATAAGATGGTATATGTAAAAGCTTGTCACTTACCTCTTGAGCTAGAACATAAGGCATATTGGGCTATTAAAGAGCTCAATTACGATTTCAAACTTGCCGGTGAGAAGAGGTTATTTGACATTGGCTCTCTTGATAATGGTGAACCCAGGCCTATGAGAATGCCAAGTTGTTTAAAGAAAAAGTTAAAAGATGGCATGACAAAAGGATACAAAAGTGTGAGTTTAACGTGGGTGATTATGTCCTGCTATACAACTCTCGTTTAAGATTTTTTGCAAGAAAACTTCTCTCTAAGTGGGAAGGACCTTACGTTATTGATGAGGTCTATCGTTCCGGTGCCATAAAAATCAACAACTTCGAAGGCACAAATCCGAAGGTGGTGAACGACCAAAGAATCAAACATTATATCTCAGGTAACCCTATAAATGTTGAAACCAATGTTATTGAAATCGTAATCCCGGAGGAATCCATAAGAGACACTTTCCAGAACGATTCAGCCTCAGAAAAGGAAGAGGAATGTGGTATGGTAAGTAAACCGACTCCAAAACAGTTCTAAAGGCAATTTTTCTCCGTTTTGGAATATTTAGAAAAATAGAAAAATAAGTAGCAGTCCGGAAGAGACACGAGCCGTCCACGAGGGTGGAGGGCGCGCCCCCCTTCCCAGGGCGCGCCCCCTGCCTCGTGGGCAGCTCGTGTGCCTCCCAGACTCCGATTTCTTGTAGGTTACTCCTTTTGGTCGGTAAAAATTCATTATATATACTCCCGAAGGTTTTGACCTCTGTATCACGCAAAAATCTTCTATTCTTGTTTCGAGCTGTTTTCTGCTAGGGTTAATGAAGCCAGGCACCATGTCGTCTCCCTCCTCCAACAACGAGGGCAACGATGCTAAGATAGATCTGAAGAGGGAAGGACCCGAGAAGATCAACAAGAAGAAGAAGATCAAGAAGGAGGTGGAAGATTCGGCTCCGACATTGGGAGAAGAAGACATCCATCAATCTCTTCCCAACCTATTTACCTCGACTGAGATTGAAGCTTTCAAGATGATTGAGTTAGCTCAAATTCGAAACAAGCATCTCACAAGTGAAATTATTTTGTTGAAGGAATACATAGCTGCACTCAAAGGTATTATCCGCAAGCTGGAGGATCTCCTACACTCGATATATGATGATTCGGCGTCACTACTTTCAACTCCATCATCACCACCCCCGAAGAAGGAGACATAATCATATGGGTATGGGCACTCCCCTTGGCAAGTGCTAAGCTTGGGGGAGTGACCCCGGTATCGTATCACCATCACTCCTATCTTTACCGTTTTTCTTAGTTCGATCCTTTTGGTAGTATCTTGATCTAGTGGAATAAAGTTAGCATGATCTAGTTGTGAGCTTTTTCCTTATGATCTTTACCCTTTGTAATCGAGTCCGTGAGCTATATAATAAAGATTAGTGTTGAGTCAAGGGCTTGATTTCCTCACTTTGGTCATGATAAAAAGAAAGAAAACATAAAGAGTATCCAAGAGATCATATTGATCTTATGGGGGGTAATGACCTCACAGATAATGAGTATGATGAATAAAAGTAGTTGGGAGTTGACAAACTTAGTTTTGGTCATCGTTGCAATTAATAGGAATAAAAGAAGAGAGGCTTCACATACAAATATACTATCTTGGACAACTTTTATGATTGCGAGCACTCATTAAAATATGACATGCTAAAGAGTTGATGTTGGACAAGGAAGACAACATAATGGGTCATGTTTTCTTATATTAGAAATAAAGTATATTGTCATGGATCATCCAACATGTTGAGCTTGCCTCTCCCCCTCATGCTAGCCAACAATCCTCGCACCAAGTAGAGATACTACTTGTGCTTCCATACATCCTTAAACCCAGTTTTGCCATGAGAGTCCACCATACCTACCTACGGATTGAGAAAGATCCTTCCAAGTAAGTTTTCATGTTGCAAACTCGCTAAAATATGTATGATTTATTAGTGTGGAGGAAATTAGCTTTATACGATCTTGTGATATGGAAGTAATAAAAGCGACAGAATGCATAATAAAGGTCCTTATCACAAGTGGCAATATAAAGTGACGTTCTTCTGTGCTAAGACTTTGTGCATCCAACCATAAAAACACATGACAACCTCTGCTTCCCTCTGCGAAGGGCCTATCTATCATTCTTGCCTTATAAGAGTCAAGGTGAAATTCACCTTTCCTTTTTACATTTTATCCTTTGGCAAGCACATTGTGTTGGAAAGATCCTGACATATATACCCACTTGGATGTAAGTTTTCATGGTCTATTACTATTGACATTACCCTTGAGGTAAAAGGTTGGGAGGCAACACCATAAGCCCATATCTTTCTCTATGTCCGATTAAAACTCCATAACCATAAGTATTGCGTGAGTGTGAGCAATTGTGAAAGACTACATGATAGTTGAGTATGTAGGTTTACTGAAAAGCTCTTACATTGACTCTTTCTGATGTTACGATAAATTGCAATTGCTTCAATGACCGAGATCAAAGTTTGTTAGTTTTCAATGAAGTTTCTCATTCATGCTTGATATTGTGAATGAATTATTACTTTAGCATAAGAATCATATGACAATATATATTTATGTTGCTGTTATGAGAATGAAGATGATGCCCTCGTGTCTGTATTTTGTTTTTATCGACACCTCCATCTCTAAACATGTGGACATATTTTTCGATTTCGGCTTTCGCTTGAGGACAAGCGAGGTCTAAGCTTGGGGGAGTTGATACGTCCATTTTTCATCATGCATATATGTTGATATTTATTGCATTATGGGCTGTTATTACACGTTATGTTACAATACTTATGCCTTTTGTCTCTTATTTTACAAGGTTTACATGAAGAGGGAGAAAGCCGGTAGCTGGAATTTTGGGCTGAAAAAGGAGCAAACTCTGGAAACCTATTATGCGCAACTCCAAAAGCCCCGAAACTTCACAGAACTTCATTTCAGAAAATATAAAAAATATCTGGCGAAAGAAGATCACGAGGGGGGCCACCTGCTGTCCACGAGGGTGGGGGGCGCGCCCCCCCTTCTCTGGGCGCGCCCCCTGTCTCGTGCCCCCCCAATGCCCATCTTCTCCTATATGAGGTGTTTTGACCTGGAAAAAATCATAAGGAGGCTTTCGGGACCAGACGCCGCCGTCTCGAGGGGGAACCTTGGCGGCAACCAATCTAGGGCTCCGACAGAGATGTTCTGCCGGGGATACTCCCCTCCTGGAGGGGGAAATCGTCACCACCGTCATCACCAACAACTCTCCCATCTTGGGGAGGGCTATCTTCATCAACATCTTCACCAGCACCATCTCCTCTCAAACCCTAGTTCATCTCTTGTATCCAATCTTTGTACCCAAACCTCAGATTGGTACCTGTGGGTTGCTAGTAGTGTTGATTACTCCTTGTAGTTGATGCTAGTTGGTTTATTTGGTGGAAGATCTTATGTTCAGATCTATTATGCATATTAATACCCCTCTGATCATGAATGTTATTATGTCTTGTGAGTAGTTACTTTTGTTCCTGAGGACATGGGAGAAGTCTTGCTATTAGTTGTCATGTGAATTTGGTATTCGTTCGAAACTTTGATGAGATGTATGTTGTCTCTCCTCTAGTGGTGTCATGTGAACGTCGACTACATGACATTTCACCATTATTTGGGCCTAGAGGAAGGCATTGGGAAGTAATAATTAGATGATGGGTTGCTAGAGTGACAGAAGCTTAAATCCTAGTTTATGCGTTGCTTCGTAAGGGGCTGATTTCGATCCATTTGTTTCATGATATGTGTAGGTTTACCTTAATACTTCTTTTGTAGTTGCAGATGCTTGCACTAGAGGTTAATCATGAGTGGGAGGCTTGTCCAAGTAAGGACAGCACCCAAGCACCGGTCCACCCACATACCAAATTATCAAAGTACCGAACGCAAATCAGATGATCGTGATGAAAAGTAGCTTGACAATAATTCCCATGTGTCCTCGGGAGCACTTTCCTTCATATAAGAGTTTGTTCAGGCTTGTCCTTTGCTACAATAAGGATTGGGCCATCTTGCTGCACCTTATTTACTTTTACCTTTTGTCACTTGCTACCAATTACCTTATCACAAAACTATCTGTTACCTATAATTCCAGTGCTTGCAGACAATACCTTACTGAAAACTGCCTATCATTTCCTTCTGCTCCTCGTTGGGTTCGATACTCTTACTTATCGAAAGGACTACGATAGATCCCCTACACTTGTGGGTCATCAGAGAGCATGATGAATCATCGACGGTGAAAAGAAGCCATGCGTGCTCCAGCCTTTAACGAGGAGGAGTTCAATGCCCTCAGCTCAGTGGCTGCATATATCCGAGCTGCTCGGGGTGGTCTCACCAGAGCCACTCACCTGTTTTCAAAGGATATGCGGGTAAGAATTTGTGTGAATTTAATAAGTATATATCAGTAGCCCTCAAGACTTGAATCGGTTGGTCCAACTGATTTAAGGATCGTTAAGACCGCATGTTTTAAAGGAAAAGAATGACGCGCTGTCCCAAGAGCTTGAAGCAAACCAATCCAAGCTGGATGCAGTCACCACCAAGCTGGAAGAAGGGAAGAAATCCACGAGAGGATCTCATGGTAAGGACGAATAGTGCCCGAAAAGTATGATTTTGCTTTGAATGATGTTTAAGCATACATTGTTGCATTTCAGTGGCGGGATTGTCTGATCAACTTGAAGAGCAGTTGAGGACTGCCCAGGAGGACAAAAAATATGCTGAGGGGCAAGAAGCAACCGGTCAACGTGTATTAACACGGGCCATTGAGCAAAAGAACAAGCTGCTGGATGAAAAGATCAAGCAAGCCGAAGAGATAAATGTGACGCCCCCTATTTGTCCGTACACTAATCATGCATGCAAATGTGTACGACCAAGATCAGGGACTCACTCGAAGATATCACAACACAACTCTAAAATAAAATAAGTCATACAAGCATCATAATACAAGCCGGGGGCCTCGAGGGCTCGAATACAAGTGCTCGATCATAGACGAGTTAGTGGAAGCAACAATATCTGAGTACAGACATTGTCAGATCTTGGGTTCCGGCAAACCCTTGAGGTTCGAACATTGGGGTGCACACGAAGATTCCTAGGCCTAGCTCGTCGATCCCGAAGAACAAGATACACGAGGATATATACTGGGTCGGGCCACCGTTGTGGTGTAATACCCTAATCCAGTCTGGTGTGGTGGATTGCCTTGTAGGCTGAGGATGAACAAGTACACGGGGAGAACAGCCTCCTGAGGAGAGGTATTCTTGGGCTCGGTGAGCTAGTGGGTGTAAGGGAGGTCTGAATGATCCTGAGGTTGGATAAGCTCCATATCCGATGAGATGCCCTCAATGGTGGTGGCTAGTCCTATTTATAGAGGCCCGGGTCCTCTTCCCAAATATTGAGCGGGAAGGGATCCCGCGATGGCCAAGTTTGAAGGGGGATAGCTAGTACAAGCTATCCTGACAAAAGGTGGTCTTCGCCTACCAAAGGCTCTGGTGGTGACGTCGTCATGGGCTCCGTGGTGACCTTCGCCCTGCCGTCCTGCTGGTCTTGGTCTCGTTGCACCGATATGGAAACCTTTGCCTAACGCCTCGGGACTCCTCGCCTGCGCTTGTCCACTTAGCACCAAGTGGGAAACTGGTACACTACGCCCACTGGCGCCTGCCTGGCCTTAGACGTCATGGCTCATGTCACGTGAACCTCACGAGGAGTCCCTAGCCTTGATATCTCCACTCCTCAGGAGCCACCCTAGTGAGGCCGCCCCAGGGGAGGTCTTGCGTCGTCCGCCTCGCGAGGCTTGGCCCCTCGCGAGGGTCTTGAGTGGTTGCTGATGAAGATGGGTCGTACCAGGCCGCTGGATGAGCCACACTCCTGGCCCAAGGCAGGAAAGTCTGGGTACCCCCATTCCCAGAACGTCGGCAGTAGCCCTCGGGCCCAAGGCGCGATCGGGCTTGGCTTCGCAGCGAAGCCAAGGGTTAAGTGCGGAGCGCCGTGGGCCCCAAAGCCTATGGCCTTGATTGACGTGTGGCGATTGACATGATGTGGGCGTCTCCACTTCCCACGCCGCCTCGGCAACCGCATGACTAACAAAAGGCAGGTGCGCGCTGCCGTGCCTTCATTGCTCGCCTTCGCCTTTCTCTAGATCCCCTTTCTTGCTCCTCTCGCCCAAAGACTCCAGATATGTGACGTCTCCCCACTGAGTTTGCAACCGATGGCATTTGGTAAGGCAAAGGCCACCGCTCCGCCCGCCTGGTGAAGGAAATATGCCCTAAAGGCAATAATAAAGTAGTCATTTGTATTTCCTTATATATCATGATAAATTTTTATTGTTCATGCTAGAATTATATTAACCGGAAACTTAGTACATGTGTGAATACATAGACGAAACAGAGTATCCCTAGTATGCCTCTACTAGACTAGCTCGTTAATCAAAGATGGTTATGTTTCCTAACCATAGACATGAGTTGTCATTTGATCAACGGGATCACATTATTAGGAGAATGATGTGATGGACAAGACCCATCTGTTAGCTTAGCAACTTGATCGTTTAGTTTTACTGCTATTGCCTTCTTCATGACTTGTACATGTTCCTATGACTATGAGATTATGCAACTCTCGAATACCGGTAGAACACCTTGTGTGCTATCAAATGTTACAATGTAACTGGGTGATTATAAAGATGCTCTACATGTGTCTCCAAAGGTGTTTGTGGTGTTGGCATAGATCGAGAATAGGATTTTTCACTCTGAGTGTCGAAGAGGTATCTCTGGGCCCTCTCGGTAATACACATCATAATAAGCCTTGCAAGCAAATGACTAATGAGTTAGTCACGGGATGATGTATTACAGAACGAGTAAAGAGACTTGTCGGTGATGATATTGAACTAGGTATGATGATACCGACGATCGAATCTCGGGAAAGTAACATACCGATGACAAAGGGAACAACGTACGTTGTTATGCGGTTTGATCGATAAAGATCTTCATAGAATATGTAGGAACCAACATGAGCATGCAGGTTCTGCTATTGGTTATTGACCGGAGATGAGTCTCGGTCATGTATACATATATAGTTCTCGAACCCGTAGGGTCCGCACACTTAACGTTCGATGACGATCGGTATTATGACTTTATGTGTTTTGATGTACCGAAGGTAGTCCGGAGTCCCGGATGTGATCACGGAGATGACGAGGAATCTCGAAGTGGTTGAGACATAAATATTGATATATTGAACGACTATATTCGGACACCGGAAGTGTTCCGGAGGGGTTTCGGATTAAACCGGAGTGCCGGAGGGGTATCGGTACCCCCCGGGCTCCACTAATGGGACAAGGAAAGGGGGGCGAATTGGACAAGGAAAGGGGGGCGGCGCCCCCTTCCTTCTCCCTCTCCCTCTCCTTCCTTTCCCCTACTTCCCTCTTGGTGGACTCCTACAAGGAATAGGATTCCTATTCCTAATAGGAGTAGCCCTCCTTGGGCGCGCCAATAGGGCCGGCCGGCCTCCCCCTTGCTCCTTTATATACCGGGGCAGGGGCACCCTAGGACACAACAAGTAAACATCAGTTTTAGTTACACACCTCGGCCATATCGTTGAAGTGCTTAGGCGAAGCCCTGCGCCGGTAACTTCATCATCACTGTTACCATGCCGTCGTGCTGACCAAACTCTCCCGTGACGCTCAACTGGATCAGGAGCTCATGGGACGTCATCGAGCTGAACGTGTGCTGAACGCGGAGGTGCCGTACGTTCGGTACTTGGATCGTTTGGATTGCAAAGACGTTCGACTACATCAACCACTTCACTAGACCCTTCTGCTTTCGGTCTATGAGGGTACGTAGACACACTCTCCCCACTCGTTTCTATGCTTCTCCTAGATAGATCTTGTGTGATCGTAGGAATTTTTTTGAAATACTACATTCCCCAACAGTGGTATCAGAGCTAGGTCTATGCGTAGATGATATGCACGAGTAGAACACAATGAGTTGTGGGCGATAATGGTCATACTGCTTACCAGCATGTCATACTTTGATTCGGCGCTACTGTGAGATGAAGCGGCCCAGACCGACATTACGCGTACTCTTACGCGAGACTGGTTTCACCGTTGCAAGCACTCGTTGCTTAAAGTTTACCGGTGGGTATCTGTCTCTCTCACTTTAGTTGAATCGAGTGTGGCTACGTCTGTTCCTTGTGAAGGTTAAAACAACACACTTGATGAAAAATCGTTGTGGTTTTTGTATGCGTGGGTAAGAAAGGTTCTTACTAAGCCCGTAGCAGCCACGTAAAACTTGCAACAACAAAGTAGAGGACGCCTAACTTGTTTTTGCAGGGCATTTTGTGATGTGATATGGTCAAGAGGTGATGAGTTATACATTATTGTATGAGATTATCATGTTTTGTAAATTATCGGCAACCGGCAAGAGCCTTAGGGTTGTCTCTTTATTGTATGAATTGCGAAGGCCATGTAATTGCTTTACTTTATCACTGTGAGTTAGTGATAGTAGTAGTAGAAATAGTTGGCGAGACGACCACGACGCTATGATGAAGATCATGGTGTCAAGCCGGTGACGATGGAGATCATGACGATGCTTTGGAGATGGAGATCAAAAGCACAAGACGATGATGGCCATATCATGTCACATATTTTGATTGCATGTGATGTTTATCTTATTTTGCTTCTTATTTTTCTTAGTACGGCAGTAGCATTATAAGATGATCCCTTACAAAATATCAAGGTACAAGTGTTCTCCCTGAGTATGCACCGTTGCGAAATTTCGTCGTGCCGAGACACCACGTGATGATCGGGTGTGATAAGCTCTACATTCAAATACAATGGGTGTAAGACAGTTTTGCACATGCAGAATACTCGGGTTAAACTAGACGAGCCTAGCATGTACAGACATGGACTCGGAACACTGGAGACCGAAAGGTCGAGCGTGAATCATATAGTAGATATGATCAACATAAGATGTTCACCATTGAAAACTACTCCATCTCATGTGATGATCGGACATGGTTTAGTTGATTTGGATCATGTGATCAGTTAGATGACTAGAGGGATGTCTATATAAGTGGGAGTTTTGTAGTAATACGATTAATTGAACTTTAATTTATCATGAACTTAGTCCTGATAGTTTTTGCATATCTATGTTATTGTAGATCAATGGCCCGTGCTACCGTTCACGTGAATTTTAATGCGTTCCTAGAGAAAGCTAAGTTGAAAGATGATGGTAGCAACTACACGGACTGGGTCCGTAACTTGAGGATTTTCCTCATTGTTGCATAGAAGAATTATGTCCTTGAAGCACCGCTAGGTGACAAGCCCCCTCCCGCTAATGTAGACGCTTTAAACGTCCGACAGACGCGATCTGATGACTACTCGATAATTCAGTGTGCTATGCTTTACGGCTTAGAATCGGGACTTGAAAGACATTTTGAACGTCATGGAGCATATGAGATGCTCCAAGAGTTGAAGTTAATATTTCAAGCAAATGCCCGAATTGAGAGATACGAAGTCTCCAATAAGTTCTACAGCTGCAAAATGGAGGAGAACAGTTCTATCAGTGAACACTTGCTCAAAATGTCTATGTACTACAATCATATGACTCAACTTGGTTGCAAAGTTGACGAAGATAGTGTTATTGATAGTGTTCTTCAATCACTGCCACCAAGCTATAAAGGCTTTGTGATGAACTATAATATGCAAGGGATACAGAAGACAATTCCCGAGCTCTTCGCTATGCTCAAAGTAGCGGAGGTAGAAATAAAAAAGGAGCATCAAGTGTTGATGGTTAACAAGACCACTAGTTTCAAGAAAAAGGGCAAGGGAAAGAAGGGGAACTTCAAGAAGAATAGCAAGACAGTTGCTACTCCCGCGAAGAAACCCAAGTCTGGAGCCAAGCCTGAAACTGAGTGCTTCTACTGCAAAGGAACTGGACACTAGAAGAGGAACTGCCCCAAGTATTTGGCGGATAAGAAGGATGGCAAAGAGAACAAACGTATATTTGAGATACATGGTATTGATGTGTACCTTACTAATGCTCGTAGTGGCACCTGGGTATTTGATACTGATTCGGTTGCTAATATTTGTAACTCGAAACAGGGGCTACGAATTAAACGAAGATTAGCTAAGGACGAGGTGACGATGCGCGTGGGAAATGGTTCCAAAGTCGATGTGATCGCCCTCGGCACGCTACCTCTACATCTACCTTTTGGATTAGTTTTAGACCTAAATAATTGTTATTTGGTGCCAATGTTGAGCATGAACATTATATCTGGATCTTGTTTGTTGCGAGACGGTTATTCATTTAAATCAGAGAATAATGGTTGTTCTATTTTTACGAGTAATATCTTTTATGGTCATGCACCCTTGAAGAGTGGTCTATTCTTATTAAATCTCGATCGTAATGATACACATATTCATAATATTGAAGCCAAAAGATGCAAATTTGATAATGATAGTGCAACTTATTTGTGGCACTGCCTTGCAGGTCATATTGGTGTAAAGCGCATGAAGAAACTCCATGCTGATGGACTTTTAGAATCACTTGATTATGAATCACTTGGTGCTTGCGAACCATGCCTCATGCGCAAGATGACTAAAACTCCGTTCTCCCAAGCAATGGAGCGAGCAACAGATTTGTTGGAAATCATACATACTGATGTATGTGGACTGATGAGCATTGAGGCTCGCGGAGGGTATCATTATTTTCTGACCTTCACTGATGATTAGAGCAGATATGGGTATATCTACTTAATGAAACACAAGTATGAAACATTTGAAAAGTTCAAAGAATTTCAGAGTGAAGTAGAGAATCATCATAACAAGAAAATAAAATTTCTATGATCTGATCGTGGAGGCGAATATTTGAGTTACGAGCATAGTCTTCATTCGAAACAATGTGGAATAGTTTCACATCTCACGCCACCCGGAACACCACACCGTAATGGTGTGTTCGAACATTGTAACCGTACTTTATTTGATATGGTGCGATCTATGATGTCTCTTACCGATTTACCACTATCGTTTTGAGGTTATGCTTTAGACACAGCTACATTCACGTTAAATAGGGCAACATCTAAATCCGTTGAGAAGACGCCTTATGAACCGTGGTTTGGCAACAAACCAAAGTTGTCGTTTCTTAAAGTTTGGGGCTGCGATGCTTATGTGAAAAAGCTTCAACCTGATAAGCTCGAACCCAAGTCGGAGAAATGTGTCTTCATAGGATACCCAAAGGAAACTGTTGGGTACACCTTCTATCACAGATCCGAAGGCAAGATATTCGTTGCTAAAAATGGATCCTTTCTAGAGAAGGAATTTCTCACGAAAGAAGTGAGTGGGAGGAAAGTAGAACTTGATGAGGTAATTGTACCTTCTCCCGAATTGGAAAGTAGTACATCACAGAAACTAGTTCCAGTGATTCCTACACCAATCAGCAAGGAAGCTAATGATGATAATCATGAAACTTCAGATCAAGTTACTACTGAACCTCATAGGTCAACCAGAGTGTGTTCCACACCAGAGTGGTATGGTAACCCGGTCCAGGAAGTCATGTTACTAGAACATGATGAACCTACGAACTATGAGGAAGCGATGATGAGCCCAGATTCCGCAAAATGGCTTGAGGCCATGAAATCTGAGATGGGATCCATGTATGAGAACAAAGTGTGGACTTTGGTTGACTTGCCCGATGATCGGCAAGCCATTGAAAATAAATGGATCTTTAAGAGGAAGACTGGCGCCGATGGTAATGTTAATGTCTACAAAGTTCGACTTGTTGCGAAAGGTTTTCGATAAGTTCAAGGAGTTGACTACGATGAGACTTTCTCACCCGTAGCGATGCTTAAGTCTGTCCGAATCATGTTAGCAATTGCCGCATTTCATGATTATGAAATCTGGCAAATGGATATCAAAACTGCATTTCCTAATGGATACCTCAAAGAGGAGTTGTATATGATGCAAACAGTAGGTTTTGTCGATCCTAAAGGTGCTAACAAAGTGTGCATGCTCCGGAGAACCATCTATGAACTAGTGCAAGCATCTCGGAGTTGGAATATATGCTTTGATGAGGTGATCAAAGCATGTGGTTTTATACAGACTTTTGGAGAAGCATGTAATTACAAGAAAGTGAGTGGGAGCTCTGTAGCATTTCTGATATTATAGGTGGATGACATATTGTTGATTGGAAATGATATAGAAATTCTGGATGGCATAAAGGGATACTTGAATAAGAATTTTTCAATGAAAGACCTCGGTGAAGCTGCTTATATATTAGGCAGCAAGCTCTATAAAGATAGATCAAGACGTTTAATTGGACTTTCACAAAGCACATACCTTGATAAAGTTTTGAAAAAGTTCAAAATGGATCAGTCAAAGAAAGGGTTCTTGCCTGTGTTACAAGGTGTGAAGCTGAGTAAGACTCAATGCCCGACCACTGCAGAAGATAGAGAGAAAATTAAAGTCATTCGCTATGCCTCAACCATAGGATCTATCATGTATGCAATTATGTGTACCGGACCTGATGTGTGCCTTGCTATAAGTTTAGCAGGCAGGTACCAAAGTAATCCAGGAGTGGATCAATGGACAACGGTCAAGAACATCCTAAAGTACCTGAAAAGGACAAAGGATATGTTTCTCATTTATGGAGGTGACAAAGAGCTCATCATAAACAGTTACGTTGATTCAAGCTTTGACACTGATCCGGATGACTCTAAGTCACAAACTGGATATGTATGTTTATTGAACGGTGGAGCTGTCAGTTGGTGCTGTTCCAAGCAGAGCGTCGTGGCAGGATCTACGTGTGAAGCAGAATACGTAGCTGCTTCAGAAGCAGCAAATGAAGGAGTCTGGATGAATGAGTTCATATCCGATCTAGGTGTAATACCTAGTGCATCGGGTCCAATGAAAATCTTTTGTGACACCACTGGAGCAATAGCCATGGCGAAGGAATCCAGGTTTCATAAGAGAACCAAGCACATCAAGAGACGCTTCAATTCCATCCGCGATCAAGTCAATGAGGGAGACATAGAAATTTACAAGATACATACATATCTGAATGTGGCAGAACCGTTGACTAAGCCTCTCCCATGAGCAAAACATGATCAGAACCAAGACCCCATGGGTGTCAGAATGATTACTATGTAATCCAGATTATTTAATCTATTTCAAGTGGAAACTGAAGGAAATATGCCCTAGAGTCAATAATAAAGTTATTTGTATTTCATTATATAACATGATAAATGTTTATTATTCATGCTAGAATTGTATTAACCTGAAACTTAGTACATGTGTGAATACATAGACGAAACAGAGTGTCCCTAGTATGCCTCTACTAGACTAGCTCGTTAATCAAAGATGGTTGTGTTTCCTAACCATAGACATGAGTTATCATTTGATCAACAGGATCACATCATTAGGAGAATGATGTGATGGACAAGACCCATCCGTTAGCTTAGCAACTTGATTGTTTTGTTTTAATGCTATTTCTTTCTTCATGACTTATACATGTTCCTATGACTATGAGATTATGCAACTCCCGAATACCGAAGGAACACCTTGTGTGCTATCAAATGTCACAATGTAACTGGGTAATTATAAAGTTTCTCTACAGGTGTCTCTGAAGGTGTTTGTCGTGTTGGCGTAGATCGAGAATAGGATTTGTCACTCCGAGTGTCGGAGATGTATCTCTGGGCCCTCTCGGTAATACACATCATAATAAGCCTTGCAAGCAAATGACTAATGAGTTAGTCACGAGATTATGTATTACAGAACGAGTAAAGAGACTTGCCGGTGACGAGATTGAACTAGGTATGATGATACCAACGATCGAATCTCAGGCAAGTAACATACCGATGACAAAGGGAACAACGTGTGTTGTTATGCGGTTTGACCGATAAAGATCTTCGTAGAATATGTAGGAACCAACATGAGCATATAGGTTCTGCTATTGGTTATTGATTGGAGATGAGTCTCGGTCATGTCTACATATATAGTTCTCAAACCCGTAGGGTCCGCTCGCTTTATGTTCGATGACGATCGGTATTATGATTTTATGTGTTTTGATGTACCGAAGGTAGTTCGGAGTGGTCGAGACATAAATATTGATATATTGGACGACTATATTCGGACACCGGAAGTGTTACAGAGGAGTTTCGGATTAAACCGGAGTGCTGGAGGGGTATCGGTACCCCACTTGGTCCATTAGTGGAGAGATACAGAGAGGGCCGGCCAGGGCTAGACCGCGCGCCCCTCCCCCTTCGTCCAAATTGGACAAGGAAAGGGGGGCCTTCCTTCTCCCTCTCCCTCTCCTTCCTTTCCCCTCCTTCCCTGTTGGTGGACTCCTACTAGGAATAGGATTCCTATTCCTAGTAGGAGTAGCCCTCCTTGGGCACGCCTATAGGGCCGACCGGCCTCCCCCTTGCTCCTTTATATATAGGGGCAGGGGGGCACCCTAGGAAACAACAACTAAACATACGTTTTAGACGTGTGCGGTGCCCCTCTCCACAATTACACACCTCGGTCATATCGTTGCAGTGCTGAGGCAAAGCCGTGCGCCGGTAACTTCATCATCACTGTCACCATGCCGTCGTGCTGACAAAACTCTCCCATGACGCTCAACTGGATCAAGAGCTCATGGGACGTCATCGAGCTAAACGTGTGTTGAACGCGGAGGTGCCGTACGTTCGGTACTTGGATCGGTTGGATCGCGAATACGTTCGACTACATCAACCGCGTCACTAGATGCTTGCGCTTTCGGTCTACAAGGGTACATAGACACACTCTCCCGGCTCGTCGCTATCCTTCTCCTAGATAGATCTTGCGTGATCGTAGGAATTTTTTGAAATACTACGTTCCCCAACACCTGGTATGAGCCGGCCCTGTGCGCGCCCAGCGTCTCGGAGAAGAACCTTGCCGCCGTGCTCCTGATGACGGCGGAGGACACCAATGAGAAGGGGAAGACCGCGCTCCGGGCTGCCTCCGTTGAGCCGGAGGACTCAAAGAGTACTTTCTATCCCTTTTTCATGAGTAATGTTGTCGCGGGGTTGGTTCCCTCTTTCTTCGATTTCTTCTAAGCCGTCCTTAGCCACTACAAGCTGCATGCCCTTCATCTTCATCCCAATTATGTCCTCCTCCTGTCAATCTTCACCTTCTCTTGTGCGGCATTTATTTGGGTGATGCCGTCCATGGCGCTGCTTCGCCACTTCTTCTACCTCCGGAACAAGGGCAACCTTTGTTCAGGGTGTGCCAACTTTGTTGCGGCCAACGGGACCAACATGATCTCGAAAGCTGGGAAGAAGGCTGAGAACTTCAGGAACAAGTGGGTCCTTGTGGACACCAAGTGCTCTCATCCTTGGGCGGTGCTGCCGAGGGAGATGCCCACGTCCGACGATAGGTGGCTCGGCGCAAAGCTCACCGGCCCTCGGGCAGAGCAGGTGCTGGAGAAGATGACCGCCGACTTGAAGCCCGACGACCCAAAAGCGACGAAGTTGATGGGGGCCATGATCGTCAAGGAATTCCTAGCACGCCATGTAGCTCCACTTCAGGCACACTCGTGCCCCTTGTGGAGGCTCGGGGACGAGATGGACGACCTCCGTCTACACCCCGACACCTTGTCAGATGAGGAGCTGGGAGCAGCCCTCCGCCTCCTGGTTGGGGATGACCAAGGGTATCCGCCCGATACCCACGTCCCCCTGTACCGCCGCCCCGATGGGGCGAAGGTGGCGGCCTCCATGCCCACCTTTGACGTACATGGGCTTGTGCCAACGGCACCCTCCGAGGCCTAGAGGGCGCCGATTCCGGTGGAGCTGTCTTCAGGTGACTCTGGTGGTGAGGAGGACTCAGAGGCGACCATGGAGGAGGCCGAGGAGACCTTCCCCCCATGCAAGGCCGATCTCCTCCACGCCTTTCCCGAGGACGACGACACCGACAACCACTCGTACTTCTCGAGCTTGCGTTGTATTCCCTCGAAGAGGAAAGGGAGATGCAGCACAGTAGCGTAAGTATTTCTCTCAGTTTTTCAGAACCAAGGTATCAATCCAGTAGGAGACCACGCGCGAGTCCCTCGCACCTGCACAAACAAATAAGAACTTCGCAGCCGATAAGGGGTTGTCAATCCCTTTACGGTCACTTACGAAAGTGAGATCTGATAGAGATGATAGTTTATATTTTTGGTATTTTTGGTTTATGAGAACAGCAAATAAAAGCAATAAAAGTAAAGTAGATGTAGATTTATATGTTGAGAATAGGCCCGGGGGCCATAGTTTTCTCTAGTGGCTTCTCTCATGATAGCGATATTCTACGACGGGTAAACAAATTACTGTCGGTCAATTGAAAGAAAAGCGAATAATTATGAAACTATCTAGGCATGATCATTGTATATAGGCATCATATCCGAGACAAGTAGACCGACTCCTGCTTGCATCTACTACTATTACTCCACACATCGACCCCTATCTAGCATGCATCAAGTGTATTGAGTTCATACGAACAGAGTAACGCCTTAAGCAAGATGACATGATGTAGAGGGATAAACTCAAGCAATATGATATAAACCCCATCTTTTTATCCTCGATGGCAACAATATAATACGTGCCTTGCTGCCCCTACTGTCACTAGGAAAGGACACCGCAAGATTGAACCCAAAGCCAAGCACTTCTCCCATTGCAAGAACTATATATCTAGTAGGCCAAACCAAACCAATAATTCGAAGAGACTTGCAAGGATTTTATGAGCACACATACAAAGTTTGGAGAAGAACCAAATATCTTTCATAGATAACCTTGATCATAAACTCACAATTCATCGGATCTCGACAAACACACCGCAAAAAGAGATTACATCAAATAGATCTCCCCGAAGACCGAGAAGAACTTTGTATTTAGATCCAGAGAGAGAGAGGAAGCCATCTAGATACTAGCTATGGACCTGAAGGTCTGTGGTAAACTACTCACAACTCATGGTGAGGGCGATGATGATGATGATGAAGAACTTCGTGATGGATCCCCCTCCGGGGGAGCTCCGGAACAGGCTCCAAGATGGGATCTTCACGGGAACAGAAGGAACATATGTGGAATTAGGGTTTTCTCTCTATTCACAGAGGTTTTGGGGTACGTAGACTTATATAGGAAAAAGGAGGGCACCGGGGGACGCTCGAGGGGGCCACGAGGCAGGGGGTGCGCCCTGGGAAGGGGGGCGCGCCCCCACCCTCGTGGGCCACCCTTTGGTCCCCTAACGTGTTTCTCAAGCTCCGCGTGCATGAGTTTCTCCAAAAATATCTCTCACGAAGGTTGAAGGAAATATGCCCTAGAGGCAATAATAAAGATGTTATTTGTATTTCCTTATATCATGATAAATGTCTTTTATTCATGCTAGAATTGTATTAACCGGAAACCTAGTACATGTGTGGATACATAGACAAAACAATATGTCCCTAGTATGCCTCTACTAGACTAGCTCATTGATCAAAGATGGTTATGTTTCCTAGCCATAGACATGAGTTGTCATTTGATCAATGGGATCACATCATTAGAAGAATGATGTGATGGACTAGACCCATCCGTTAGCATAGCACTATGATCGTTTAGTTTTACTGCTATTGCTTTCTTCATGACTTATACATGTTCCTATGACTATGAGATTATGCAACTCCCGAATTCTGTAGGAACACCTTGTGTGCTATCAAACGTCACAACGTAACTGGGTGATCATAAAGATTCTCTACAGGTGTATCCGAAAGTATTCGTGGTGTTGGCATAGATCAAGATTAGGATTTGTCACTCCGAGTGTCGGAGAGGTATCTCTGGGCCCTCTCGGTAATACATATCATAATAAGCCTTGCAAGCAAAAGACTAATGAGTTAGTCACGAGATGATGTTTTACAGAACGAGTAAAGAGACTTGTCGGTAACGAGATTGAACTAGGTATAGAGATACCGACGATCGAATCTCGGGCAAGTAATATACCGATGACAAAAGGAACAACGTATGTTGTTATGCGGTTTGACCGATAAAGATCTTCGTAGAATATGTAGGAGCCAATATGAGCATCCAGGTTCCGCTATTGGTTATTGACCGGAGATGAGTCTCGGTCATGTCTGCATAGTTCTCGAACCCGTAGGGTCCGCACGCTTAACGTTTGATGACGATCGGTATTATGAGTTTATGAGT
>LR738713.1:90496748-90510478 GCA_902687465.1 Secale cereale | reverse complement strand
CCAAAACCCTAGCCAAATTCGGATTGGTTTTATCCGAACTTTCCAAAACTGTTCGGTTTAAACTGGCTGTACCTTGCGGGTAATTCTTGAGGTGGTAAACGACCTCGGATGGAAAAGAGCCCAAAAGCAATCTTGACCGTTTCGATGATACGAACAACTTTCATGTTGAACGTTTTTCGATTTGAAGCCATCTTCTAGGCCAAAACGGTCACGCAATACAGGCTGTTATTCGCGCTACCCATCAGACACGTGGCTGGTGGGGCGCGCCACTTATGGCTCTGTGACAGAGCTGTGTTCGGATGGCTGTAACTTTTGCATACGAAATTGGATTGGGACAGTTTTTATATCAAAATCGATCGTTTCGACGAGACGCACAACTTTAATGTTGAAACTTTTTCCATTTGAAGTCATCTTAATTGGGTTTCAAGCCATTATTTAATCTGGTGTCATCATGAGCATCTCTAAACTTGTCATAACTTTTGCATCCGGACTCCGTTTTAGACCACTTTCATATCCATCTTGATCTTCTCAAAGAAAGCCATCTCATGATGACTTCCAATCATAAGTTTGAAGTAATCTTGACATAGATTAAAGCAACTTTTACGATTGTGCCACTTTTGTCGATTGTGCCACTTTTGAGCGTCAACAATCGACTAGGCGTATCAATGGGCTATGGAGATGCCCATCAATAGATATCAATGTGAGTGAGTAGGGATTGCGATGCAACAGATGCACTAGAGCTAAATATGAATGAAAGCTCAACAAAAGAAACTAGTGGTGTGCATCCAACTTGCTTGCTCACGAAGACCTAGGGTATTTGAGGAAGCCCATCGTTGGAATATACAAGCCAAGTTCTATAATGAAAATTCTCTCTAGTATATGAAAGTGACTAAACATGAGACTCTCTACAATGAAGAACATGGTTCTACTTTGAAGCACAAGTGTGGAAAAAAGAGAGTGGCAATTGTCCCATTTTTTTCTTTTTTTTTCTTTTTTTCTTTTTTTTGGGCCTTTCTTTTCTTCTTTGGCCTTTGTTCATTTTTTTTCTCTTTTTTTGCGGAGGGGCTTTATAGATTTAGCCTTTCTTCCCATGGGACAATGCTCTAATAATGATGATCATCACACTTTCATTACAACTCGATATTACAACTCGATACTACAACAACAAAGTATGACTCTATATGACTGCCTCCGGCGGTGTACCGGTATGTGTAATGAAATAAGAGTGACATGTATAAAAATTATGCATGGTGGCTTTGCCACAAATACGATGTCAACTACATGATCATGCAATGACAATATGACAATATGATACGTGTCATATGAACGGAACGGTGGAAAGTTAATGTCAACACTTTAATTGGCTCTTTTTCATTTGAGATCAAATCTGAAGTTGCACTCTTATGACCATCTCTTTTAACACGGTAAACTTGCTTGACCACCTCTTTCTTCTTCCTTGAGCTCCGGACCGATTCCTTATGATTGAAACGGTCTTTAACATGTGATTGTTCAAATGTTGATCTCCTCGAAGCTTCATAATATTGGTGAGATGGTCTAAAATAAGATGGAGAATGCGCCCTTGTATCATACCTGTCCCATGATGGATATGGATCTACTTGAGCATAGGGAGGCATCCACGGCATTGGCATTGGCGGCCCAAAATAAGGATATGAATATGTTGCATAAAAATTGTCACTTTGCCAATGCCGATCCTCATACTTGCGCCTTGGGGGTGATCTTGGTTTCTTTGCATGATTTGGCCGATAATCATTCTTCTCTTCACTCTTCTTTTGATATTTATCCAATAGTTCAGCGAAGGTGATTTTTGATCTCTTACACTTGCGCTTATTTCGGCCTTTGTTTTCTTTTGGTTTGCTTACATCGATCATTGGATTTGTTTGCTGCCCCTCAGTCCTTGGCGTCTCCATTGTAGCTTCGATGGAACTCTCGCCCTCAAGATTATGCTCGTTATGCTCTTCAACAACTTCTTTACTTGAAAGCTTAATCCCATCACCTGCAGCTTTTACATTCTCTTTAAATGGATCAGCTTGAAGCAGCCGATGCAAAAACTTTTTGCCATCGGGACCAATCGGAATAGACTGGTCATCTCTTGGTGTTTCAACAAACTTCAATCGTTCTTTCTCAATGGCCGATTTAACTATTTGACGAAACATGTTGCAATCCTCAAAATTATGCTTGGATGAATCATGCAACTTACAATACATTCGTCCTTGGATTGATGGCTTAACATGGTGATCAAGAATTGTAATGTAATTCTTTTTCAGCAACAAATCAAATATTTGATCACACATGCTTGAACTGAAGGTATACTTCGTGTTTTCTAGCCGATCTTGCTGTTTGAACGGCTTTGGAGATAAGCAAATGAATGGTTCATATTTGTAATCTCCCCATTCGGCTATGCATTGTGTTTTCCACTCTATCTCTGATGTCTTTGTATAAGATATTATATTAGCATCAGTTTTCTCAATAGAATTTAACCTTGGCTTTAAATTTCTGAAACGAAGATATTTAGAACATACATGTCTTAGTTGAGACCAAGTGCAAGCCAAGTACGAAATAAGCGAAGCTACCCAACTAGATATGAACTTTACATAAAGCAACGGGGAAAGCTTTGACTGTAACAATAAGTCAATATCGGTCTTTATAAATGGCATAATGGGTTGACCGATATGTTCCATAACAAATTTATTGCTAACAAGTAAAGTAATCTTCTTCATTGGTCTTTCAAAATTACTTATGAGAATATTTCTTATAGATGCATCAATAATGAAGTCGCGACCAAATCTAAAAATAGGTAAATTACTCTCTATGCATACCTCTTCAAATATGTTGGGAGAACATGATGGTGGTGTCACTTGAAGAACATCTTGCTCCGTCTTTGGATGGCTCCCCAACTTCTTTTCATCATCTTTTTCTTGATTCCGTGCATCATTGCTTTGAAGATCCATATCAGCCGAACTTTGTTCGGCTACTTGTTCTTGTCCTTGAGGCTTGTCAATTTCTATGGCACGGAACTCATAGGGCAGGAAGTAGGTTCCATTGACTTCGGAAAAATCAAGTATGACTGTTTTGCTATGCTTTCCATGCCCTTTCTCAATAATGCTTGCCTCTTTGGATTTGATAGACTCAGAATATATACTACTTGATTCGGCTTTTCTAATAACCGAATTTTCTTTGTTACCTGAATCAACAACTTTATCTTTTTGAATTTGCAAGGCTTCTCGCTCTCGTCTAATTTTAGCCCACATCTCAGCTTGGCGAGCTTTAAACTTTTTCATCTCAATTTCCATCCACTCGTCATGAGATTGCCCCCCAATACTTTGAGACTCTTTCGGCAATGAGGTGCTGAAACTTTGTGATTGTTTAGGTGGTACACTGGATGGTACATCACTGGGCATCTGCATCATTTGCACAACTCTAGCTTTTACAACAGCAAAATCACGAGGCTTCCCGCCTTCTATTAGTTCCTGGCAAATAGAGTTGCATAAATCCCAAGAGAATGTAAGCTTGTTCTCAATTACCCAGTCTGGATATGGTTGCCCCCCAATGCTTTTAGACTCTTTCAGCAATGAGATGTTGCCGAAATTCTGTAATTGTGTAGGGGGGACATGATATGCCACGGTATTAGGTGAAGGCATTTGTGCTCCTGCTGAAGTTTCACTTATTCGGCCATTACCATTAAGGTGCGGAGCCGAATTATGGACATCAACAGTTGCGTATGGTGCCAAAAAACTAGTAGCATGAGGTGTAGCATATGATGTTTGAGGGTAATTGGCCGAATAACTAGTAGTAGCATGGCCAATTCCCCTATCCACCAGCATGTTTGGATTAACATGTTGCAAATTAGTTGCCGGTGAATAAAAAGATGAAACACTATGTTGCATGCCATTGAAAGATCCTACATGGGGTGTTTCAACTTGATTAACCGAACTCATCATGTTGTTCATCGGCATATGCATTTGTGGGGTTGCCGATGCATGGGAGTTAGGATACATATGTTGCATGTTGCTAAAATTATATGAAGTAGAATCATGGGGATTTTGTTGCATCGGCCCTTGCACATAATTAGATGCATGATTGATAAAGCTAGGGCTAGCCGATACATTATGCTCATTAGATGATCTAGCAACAACATATGTATTATTTGCATCTACATATGTGAATTGGGTATTCATATTACCTTTGTAGATTGCAAACCCTAGATGACGATCTCTTCGTAGCAAGAACGGGCCGGAGACCGTTCAAAGCTTCGTCCCCAGCGGAGTCGCCAAAAAGTGTGTTCGCACACGAACACGCCACCGTATACCTACAACACCGAGGGTGATGCACCGCAGCTCACGTCGAAGGAGGCCCGTCCGGAAGCGCGGTACACAAGCAATCCGGCGGGCGCTTTTGTAGACCCGAAACCCCACGCGCCCGGGAGGGACCCCGTCTAGACGCGCGGCGGCTATGGGCTGCCCTAGGTCGGCCTGACTGCCCCTAGGGCCTCGAGGTTCGCCGCCCTGCAACAAGAAGAACGAATGAAGAACGAGGAAGAAGAAGAACTAGGGTTGAGGAGAAAAGATAAAAGATAAAAAGTGACAGATGATTTGATCGATTGTGTGTTGTTCAATCGGCCGTCACCCCTTAGGTATATAAGAGTTGGCTGGACTTGCCGTGCAAGGAAAAGGCTTGGATTCACGTCCAAAACCCTAGCCAAATTCGGATTGGTTTTATACGAACTTTCCAAAACTGTTCGGTTTAAACTGGCTGTACCTTGCGGGTAATTCTTGAGGTGGTAAACGACCTCGGATGGAAAAGAGAACAAAAGCAATCTTGACCGTTTCGACGATACGAACAACTTTCATGTTGAACGTTTTTCGATTTGAAGCCATCTTCTAGGCCAAAACGGTCACGCAATACAGGCTGTTATTCGCGCTACCCATCAGACACGTGGCTGGTGGGGCGCGCCACTTATGGCTCTGTGACAGGGCTGTGTTCGGATGGCTGTAACTTTTGCATACGAACTCGGATTGGGACGGTCTTTATATCAAAATCGACCGTTTCGACGAGACGCACAACTTTCATGTTGAAACTTTTTCCATTTGAAGTGATCTTAATTGTGTTTCAAGCCATTCTTTAATCTGGTGTCATCATGAGCATCTCTGAACTTGTCATAACTTTTGCATCCGGACTCCGTTTTAGACCACTTTCATATCCATCTTGATCTTCTCAAAGAAAGCCATCTCATGATGACTTCCAATCATAAGTTTGAAGTAATCTTGACATAGATTAAAGCAACTTTTATGATTGTGCCACTTTTGTCGATTGTGCCACTTTTGAGCGTCAACAATCGACTAGGTGTATCAATGGGCTATGGAGATGCGCATCAATAGATATCAATGTGAGTGAGTAGGGATTGCGATGCAATAGATGCACTAGAGCTAAATATGAATGAAAGCTCAACAAAAGAAACTAGTGGTGTGCATCCAACTTGCTTGCTCACGAAGACCTAGGGTATTTGAGGAAGCCCATCGTTGGAATATACAAACCAAGTTCTATAATGAAAATTCTCTCTAGTATATGAAAGTGACTAAACATGAGACTCTCTACAATGAAGAACATGGTTCTACTTTGAAGCACAAGTGTGGAAAAAAGAGAGTGGCAATTGTCCCCTTTTTTTCTTTTTTTCTTTTTTTTGGGCCTTTCTTTTCTGCTTTGGCCTTTGTTCCTTTTTTTCTCTTTTTTTTACGGAGGGGCTTTATAGATTTAGCCTTTCTTCCCATGAGACAATGCTTTAATAATGATGATCATCACACTTTCATTACAACTCTATATTACAACTCGATACTACAACAACAAAGTATGACTCTATATGACTGCCTCCGGCGGTGTACCGGTATGTGTAATGAAATAAGAGTGACATGTATAAAAATTATGCATGGTGGCTTTGCCACAAATACGATGTCAACTACATGATCATGCAATGACAATATGACAATATGATACGTGTCATATGAACGGAATGGTGGAAAGTTGCATGGCAATATGTCTCGGAATGGCTATGGAAATGCCATGATAGGTAGGTATGGTGGCTGTTTTGAGGAACAATATGATGGCTGTTTTGAGGAAGGATATATAGTGGGTTTATGGCACCAGCGAAAGTTGCGCGGTACAAGAGAGGCTAGCAATGGTGGAAGGGTAAGAGTGCGTATAATTGATGACCCACAACCGTAAGGGATCTATTGCAGCGTTTTCGATAAGTAAGAGTGTCGAACCCAACTAGGAGCAGAAGGTATTGATAAGCGATTCTGAGCAAGAAATTACTGCAAGCACTAAAAGATAACTTTTTAGGGGTTTTCTCGGTATAAGCAACAGGAAAGTAAAAGCAAGCAATGTAATGGGCACTGAGAGTAACAAGTGGCCCAATCCTTTCTTAGCAAAGGAGAGGCCTAGCAACTGAACTTATAAAGACTAAAGCGTTCCTGAGGACACACGGGAGAGGTAGTCATGTGCTTTCGCCATATTCCGTATCGATACTATGTTATGTGTTGATAAGTGTTGAGTGGGTGGATCTATGCTAGTACACTCTCTAGACTAAGATGAGTGCACTCTTATGATTAAACACCTTGCAAGCATCCGCAAATACAAGATAGAATTTAAGGCAAAAGACTAACCATAGCAATACGATCGAGGATCCATTATTCCCTTATGCAAAAGCATGCGAACTGGGGTTCAGGTTTCTGTCACTCCGGCAACCCACCATAAGCATTATTTGTACACAATGTATTCTCCTAGGTCCTTAATAAGGCGAAGTGTTGAGTGTTCGACTCACACAACACCACTAGTAGAATGACAACACAACTTAAGTATCAAACAACACATATTACTTCAACAGCATATGAATACTAACAACAAGACTTTCCCCATGTCCTCAAGAACTAAGGCAACTACTCACGAGACATAAAAGAGATCATGATCAGTGGGTATAAATAGGTGATAAAGAATCTGGACATAATAATATTTCTCCAACAAAACTCAATAGCATTCACCACAAAGTAGTAATCAACACCGATGGAGTAGAGAGGATAGGTAGTACGCGTTACAACACAAGTTGCAATTGTGAGATGGGGTTTGGATGAAGATGGAGATGGTGCTGGTGTTGGTGATGATGTTGATGATGATCTCGATGATGCCCGTGATGATGGTGATGACGATGGCGACGATCTCCCCTTCCGGGAGGTGATCTCCCCGGCGGAATCTGCCCGCCGGAGATGGCTTTTTCTTCTCTGTAGGTTTCCGCCACGGAGCGGCGGCGGAACTCCGTAAAAACTCCCGTTTTTAGGGTTTTCGGATAACGGAGAGTATATATGCAAAAAGGGGCGACCAGAGGTGGGCCAGGGGCTCCAGGCGCCCCCCCCCCCGGCGCGGCCAGGGGGGCGCGCCCCCAGGGCGCCTGGGCACCCTGTGGCCCCCCTCCGGCTGCCCTTTCGCATGTCTTCGTGATTCGTCTGAAAAATATCTCCCGTCAATTTTCAGGTAATTTGGAGGTATTCTTCTTCAGCAACTCAGCGTCCACTTTTTACTGCTGAATCCTGCGTCTGCTGCTTTGGCATCGGAAAGTTGCAAACTGTGTAAAATAGACCAAAACAACATAAGAACATCATCGTAACATGAGATATATCAATGAATAAGGATAAATTATGATACAAAATAGTGATGCATTTTGGACGTTTCAATAATCCATGGACTCAACATTAGTCATAAGAACTCATATACTTATTGCAAAAATTTATGAGTCATCAAAACAAAGCAATCAACGCATGCTCCTGGGGGGAGGGGGTTGGTAGGAGTTAACCATCGCGCGCCCCCGACCTCCACACAAAGGTTGGCACTCTACAAATACCTCATGCTCTAACTTCGTCACATAGCGGTTCACCATACGTGCATGATACGGGAATCACTAACCTTAACACAAGTATTTCTTAATTTCATAATAACTCCACTAGCATGACTCTAATATCACTATCCTCATGTCTCAAAACAATTATCAAGCATCCAACATCTCATTCTATTCAATGCACTTAGTGTGATTTTGTTTTACTACATTGACATTGGATGTTTATCATGTGAAGACTAGTTTATTTAGCCTAAACACATTACCATGCTGTTTTTATAGACTCTCAAAAGGATATAAGTGAAGCATGAGAGTTCAAAAATTTCTACAAAATATTACCACCACCGTGCTCTAAAAGATATAAGTGAAGTACTAGAGCAACAACTATCCAACTCAAAAGATATAAGTGAAGCACATAGAGTGTTCTAACAATTTCTAGGACATAGTTAACTCTCTCAAATAGGTGTGTCCAGCAAGGATGATTGTGGCAAACTAACAATCAAAGACTCAAATTATACAAGACGCTCCAAGCAAAACACATATCATGTTGCGAATAAAAATATAGCTCCAAGTATAGTTACCGCTGGATGAAGACGAAAGAGGGGATGCCTTCCCGGGGCATCCCCAAGCTTAGGCTTTTGATTATCTTGAATTTACTTGGGGTGCCATGGGCATCCCCAAGCTTAGGCCTTTGCTACTCCTTGTTCCATAGTCCATCAAAGCAATACTCAAAACTTGAAAACTTCACAACACAAAACTTAGACAAAAATTCTCGTGAGCTCCGTTAGTATCAGAAAGCAAACCACTACTCAAAAGTTCAGTAATGAATTCATTTTTTGTTTATATTGGTGTTAAACCTACTGTACCCCAACTTTTATATGGTTCATATCCTCCAATACTACTCATAGATGCATCGGAATAAGCAAACAACACACGAAAAATAGTATCTGTCAAAAACAGATCAGTCTGTAGTAAACTGCAGGTTTCGCCTACTTCTGGAACTCGAAAAAAATTCAAACTAAATTGGTAAATTTGTGGAATTTGTCTACCAATCATCTGCAAAAAGAATCAACTAAAAATCACGCTCCAGTAAAATCTGAACACCACTTTAGCAAGAGCTAACGATTCTGTTTTTCACAGCAAGATCACATAAACTTCACACAAGTCTTCCCAAAGGTTCTACTTGGCACAAACACTAAACAAAACATGAAACCACATCTAATCAGAGGCTAGATGCAATATTTATTCCCTAACGGCAGCAAAAACAAAAAAAAATATAAAGTTGGGTTGCCTCCCAACAAGCGCTATCATTTTACGCCCCTAGCTAGGCACGATACAAGATAAAACTAGGTATTGCCATCTTTGGAAGGCAATCCATAAGTGGCTCTCATGATAGATTCATATGGTAATTTGATTTTATTTCTAGGAAAGTGTTCCATGCCTTTCCTTAACGGAAATTGGAATCTAATATTTTCTTCCTTCATATCAATAATTGCACCAATCGTTCTAAGGAAAGGTCTACCAAGAATAATAGGACATGAAGGATTGCAATCTGTATCAAGAACAATGAAATCTACGGGCACATAATTCCGATTGGCAACAATAAGAACATCATTAATTCTTCCCATAGGTTTCTTAATAGTGGAATCCGCAAGATGCAAATTTAAAGAACAATCATCAAGCTCATGGAACCCTAGCAAATCACACAAAGTTTTTGGGATAGTGGAGACACTTGCACCCAAATCACACAAAGCATAGCATTCATGATCTTTTATTTTTATTTTGATAGTAGGTTCCCACTCATCATAAAGCTTTCTAAGGATAGAAACTTCCAACTCAAGTTTTCCTTCATAAGATTGCATCAAAGCATCAACTATGTGTTTGGTGAAAGCTTTATTTTGACTATAAGCATGCGGAGAATTTAGTACGGCTTGCAACAAGGAAATACAATCAATCAAAGAGCAATGATCATAATTGAATCCCTTGAAATCCAAAGTAGTGGGTTCATCACTATGCAAGTTTTAATCTCTTCACTCCCACTTTTAACAACTTTAGCATCAAGATCTAAAAACTCCAAATCATTGGACACTTTAAAGCAGAATCATCTCCAATCCTATTTTCATCAAGATTTATACTAGAAAACAAGGATATAATAGGAGAAACATCAATAACTTTCAGATCTTCATCTTTATTTTCATGATAGCTAGAAGAACACGATTTAATACAATCCTCTCTTTTAGCACGCATTCTAGCGGTTCTTTTTTTGCATTCATCAATGGAAATTATCATGGCTTTGAAAGACTCATTGATATCATGCTTAGGTGGGATAGATCTAAGTTTCAAAGAATCAACATCAAGAGTAATTCTATCCACACTTCTAGCCAATTCATCAACCTTAAGCAATTTCTCTTCAAGCATAGCATTGAAATTCTTTTGCGAGAACATAAACTCCTTAACACTAGTTTCAAATTCAGAAGACATCTTTCCATAAGAGTTGTTGTAGGAATTACCATAATTATTAGAGGAATTACTAGGAAAAGGCCTAGGATTGAAATTACCTCTATAAGCATTGTTACCAAAATTATTCCTACCAACAAAATTCTCATCCAAGGATTCATTGTTATTCTCAATCAAAGTGGACAAAGGCATATCGTTAGGATCAGAAGAAGCACTCTTAGCAGCAAATAGTTTCATAAGTTCATCCATCTTTCCACTCAAAACACTAATTTCTTCGATAGCATGCACTTTTTTACTAGTAGGTCTTTTGGTGTGCCATTGAGAATAATTAACCATAATATTATCTAGGAGTTTGGTAGCTTCTCCTAAGGTAGTTTCCATGAAAGTGCCTCCGGCGGCCGAATCTAAAAGATTTCTAGAAGCAAAATTCAAGCCAGCATAAAAATTCTGAATAATCATCCATAGATTCAAACCATGTGTAGGGCAATTACGTATCATTAATTTCATTTTCTCCCAAGCTTGTGCAACATGCTCATGATCTAGTTGCTTAAAATTCATAATATCGTTTCTATGAGAGATGATCTTAGCAGGAGGGAAATACTTAGAGATAAAAGCATATTTGCACTTATTCCACGAATCAATACTATTTCTAGGCAAAGAGGAAAACCAAGTTTTAGCACGATATCTAAGTGAAAACGGAAATAACTTCAATTTAACAAATATCGTATCCGTATCCCTTTTATTTTGCATATCACACAAATCAACAAAGTTGTTTAGATGGGCAGCGGCATCTTCACTAGGAAGGCCCGAGAATTGATCTTTCATGACAAGATTCAACAAAGCAGCATTGATCTCACAAGATTCAGCATCGGTAATAGGAGCAATCGGAGTGCTAATAAAATCATTGTTGTTGGTATTGGAGAAGTCACACAATTTGGTATTGTTCTGAGCCATAGTGACAAACAAGCAATCCAACACACACAAGCAAACAAGAAGCAAGCGAACGATGAACAGACGGCGGAAGAAGGGCAAATAAAACGGCAAGGGTGAAGTGGGGGACAGGAAAACGAGAGGCAAATAAATGTAATGCGAAGGATAAGGGTTTGTGATAGGTACTTGGTATATGACCTTTGCGTAAGCCTCCCCGGCAACGGCGCCATAAATTCTTCTTGCTACTTCTCGAGTTTGCGTTGTATTCCCTCGAAGAGGAAAGGGAGATGCAGCGCAGTAGCGTAAGTATTTCCCTCAGTTTTTTTGAACCAAGGTATCAATCCAGTAGGAGACCACGCGCGATTCCCTCTCACATGCACAAACAAATAAGAACTTCACAGCCAACGCGATAAGGGGTTGTTAATCCCTTTACGGTCACTTACGAAAGTGAGATCTGATAGAGATGATAGTTTATATTTTTGGTATTTTTGGTTTATGAGAACAGCAAATAAAAGCAATAAAAGTAAAGTAGATATAGATTGATATGTTGAGAATAGACCCGGGGGCCATAGTTTTCTCTAGTGGCTTCTCTCATGATAGCGATATTCTACGGCGGGTAAACAAATTACTGTCAAGCAACTGATAGAAAAGCGAATAATTATGAGACTATCTAGGCATGATCATTGTATATAGGCATCACGTCCGAGACAAGTAGACCGATTCCTGCCTGCATCTACTACTATTACTCCACACATCGACCGCTATCCAACATGCATCTAGTGTATTGAGTTCATAAGAATAGAGTAACGCCTTAAGCAAGATGACATGATGTAGAGGGATAAACTCAAACTTAGTGATGTAAACCCCATCTTTTTATCCTCGATGGCAACAATACAATACGTGCCTTGCTGCCCCTACTGTCACTGGGAAAGGACACCGCAAGATTGAACCCAAAGCCAAGCACTTCTCCCATTTCAAGAACTATAGATCTAGTAGGCCAAACCAAACCAATAATTCGAAGAGACTTGCAAGGATATTATGAGAACACATAAAAAGTTCAAAGAAGAAACAAATATCCTTCATAGATAACCTTGATTTTAAACTCACAATTCATCGGATCTCGACAAACACACCGCAAAAAGAGATTACATTGAATAGATCTCCTCGAAGACCGAGGAGAACTTTGTATTGAGATCCAGAGAGAGAGGAAGTCATCTAGATACTAGCTATGGACCCAAAGGTCTGTGGTAAACTAATCACAACACATGGTGAGGGCGATGATGATGATGATGAAGAACTCCGTGATGGATCCCCCTCCGGTAGAGCTCCGAAACAGGCTCCAAGATGGGATCTTCACGGGAATAGAAGGTACGGCGGTGGAATTAGGGTTTTCTCTCTGTTCACGGAGGTTTTGGGGGTACGTAGACTCATATAGGAAGAAGGAGGACACCGGGGGACACTCGAGGGGGCCATGAGGCAGGGGCGTGCCCTGGGAAGGGGGGCGCGCCCCCCACCCTCGTGGGCCACCCTTTGGTCCCCTGACATGGTTCTCAAGCTCCGCGTGCGTGATTTTCTCCAAAAATATCTCTCGCGAAGGTTTCATTCCGTTTGGACTCCGTTTGATATTCTTTTTCTGCAAAACCCTGAAACAGGCAAAAACAACAATCTGGACTGGGCCTTTGGGTTAGTAGTTTAGTCCCAAAAATGATATAAAAGTGAATGATAAAGCCCTTTAAACATCCAAGACTTCATAAATAATAGCATGGAACAATAAAAAAATATAGATACGTTGGAGACGTATCAACCACCCGGTGAAGGAGGCCACGCCCCCTGCCGGGGTCACCGCGAGGTCCATGGTCACCCTTCGAAGAAGCCGCCAGCTGGGATCCCGACAAAGAGCAGGTCGGCGCTGATATCCCGAGGCGATGCTTCAGTTCTGGCGCCGCCTGGTGCCGCCGCCAGGCCAGCTGCCGTGGCCTCATCTGTTGTGGGGGCTCGCGCCCCTATGCCGCAGGCTGCGAGGCCCCTGGGCTCCGTGGTTCTGAAGAGACTGCGGGGTTACACCGCCATGGACCAGTAAGTACCTTGGCCTGATTTTGTCTTCGCTCTTGTTTCCACTGCTGATTCCTAATGTTTTCCCCCTGCACTGCCAGGCCAGCGCTATCGGCGAAGAAGAAGAAGGAGGGGCAACCACATTAGAGGCCCAGCGGCCTGGCCTGGCTATGCCCTCTCCGACGCAGATGGGCGGTGGGGCGCCCCTTCTTCTCCTGCTCGGTCATCCTCGCGAAGCCCAGTGGACCAACCTCAAGAGAGGATGGCCTCCTTGGTCAAGCTGGCCCCGGAGGCGCCCATCTCCAGCTCGCCTACGGGTGTCGCCAGGGCTCAGGAGGTCTTGAACACGCCGCATCCTCCTCCTCTGGCCGCGCCGCTAGCTCGCGGCCCTTCC
>LR738713.1:90455992-90470696 GCA_902687465.1 Secale cereale | reverse complement strand
AAAGTCTTATCAAGCGTCTTGATCTATCTATATAGATTCTTGATGCTCAATATGTAAGCAGCTTCACCGAGGTCTTTCATTGAAAAACTTTTATTCAAGTATCCTTTTATGCTATCCAGAAATTCTATATCATTTCCAATCAACAATATGTCATCTACATATAATATTAGAAATGCTACAGAGCTCCCACTCACTTTCTTGTAAATACAGGCTTCTCCAAAAGTCTGTATAAAACCATATGCTTTGATCACCTCATCAAAGCGTATATTCCAACTCCGAGATGCTTGCACCAGTCCATAGATGGATCGCTGGAGCTTGCATAATTTGTTAGCACCTTTTGGATCGACAAAACCTTCTGGTTGCATCATATACAACTCTTCTTTGAGATATCCATTTAGGAATGCAGTTTTGACATCCATTTACCAGATTTCATAATCATAAAATGCGGCAATTGCTAACATGATTCGGACAGACTTAAGCATCGCTACAGGTGAGAAAGTCTCATCGTAGTCAACTCCTTGAACTTGTCGAAAACCTTTCGCAACAAGTCGAGCTTTGTAAACAGTAATATTACCGTCTGCGTTTGTCTTCCTCTTGAAGATCCATTTATTTTCGATGGCTTGCCGATCATCGGGCAAGTCAACCAAAGTCCACACTTTGTTCTCATACATGGATCCCATCTCAGATTTCATGGCTTCAAGCCATTTTGCGGAATCTGGGCTCATCATCGCTTCCTCATAGTTCGTAGGTTCATCATGGTCTAGTAACATGATTTCCAGAACTGGGTTGCCGTACCACTCTGGTGCGGAACGTACTCTGGTTGATCTACGACGTTCAGCAGAAACTTGATCCGAAGTTTCATGATCATTATCATCAACTTCCTCACTAATTGGTGTAGGAATCACTGGAACAATTTCCTGTGATGTACTACTTTCCAATATGGGAGAAGGTACAATTACCTCATCAAGTTCTACTTTCCTCCCACTCACTTCTTTCGAGAGAAACTCTTTTTCTAGAAAGGATCCGTTTTTAGCAACGAATATTTTTGCCTTCGGATCTGTGATAGAAGGTGTACCCAACAGTCTCTTTTGGGTATCCTATGAAGACACATTTTTCCGACTTGGGTTCGAGCTTATCTGGTTGAAGTGTTTTCACATAAGCATCGCAGTCCCAAACTTTAAGAAACAACAACTTTGGTTTCTTGTCAAACCACAGTTCTTAAGGCGTTGTCTCAACGGATTCAGATGAGGCCCTTATTTAACGTGAATGCAGCTGTCTCTAATGCATGACCCAAAACGATAGTGATAAATCGGTAAGAGACATCATAGATCGCACCATATCCAATAAAGTACGGTTATGACGTTCGGACACACCATTACGCTGTGGTGTTCCAGGTGGCGTGAGTTGTGAAACTATTCCACATTGTTTCAAATGAAGACCAAACTCGTAACTCAAATATTCTCTTCCACGATCAGATCGTAGAAACTTTATTTTCTTGTTACGATGATTCTCTACTTCACTCTGAAATTCTTTGAACTTTTCAAATGTTTTAGACTTGTGTTTCATTAAGTAGATATACCCATATCTGCTTAAATCATCAGTGAAGGTCAGAAAATAACGATACCCGCCGCGTGCTTCAACACTCATTGGTCCGCATACATCAGTATGTATGATTTTCCAACATATATGCTGCTCGCTCCATAGTTCCGGAGAACGGAGTTTTAGTCATCTTGCCCATGAGGCATGGTTTGCAAGCACCAAGTGATTCATAATCAAGTGATTCCAAAATTCCATCATTATGGAGTTTCTTCATGCGTTTTACACCAATATGACCTAAACGGCAGTGCCACAAATAAGTTGCACTATCATTATTAACCTTGCATCTTTTGGCTTCAATATTATGAATATGTGTATCACACGATCGAGATCCAACAAACTATTTTCATTGGGTGTATGACCATAGAAGGTTTTATTCATGTAAACAGAACAACAATTATTCTCTAACTTACATGAATAACCGTATTGCAATAAACATGATCAAATCTTATTCATGCTCAACACAAACACCAAATAACACTTATTTAGGTTCAACACTAATCCCGAAAGTATAGGGAGTGTGCGATGATGATCATATCAATCTTGGAACTGCTTCCAATACACATCGTCACTTCATCCTTTAACTAGTTTCTGTTCATTATGCAACTCCCATTTCGAGTTACTACTCTTTAGCAACTGAACCAGTATCAAATACCGAGGGGTTGCTATGAACACTAGTAAAATACACATCAATAATCTGTATATCAAATATACCTTTGTTCACTTTGCCATCCTTCTTATCCGCCAAGTATCTAGGGCAGTTCCACTTCCGGTGACCATTTCCTTTGCAGTAGAAGCACTTAGTTTCAGGCTTGAGTTTAGCTTTGGGTTTCTTCATGGGAGTGACAACTTGCTTGTCATTCTTCTTGAAGTTCCCCTTCTATCTCTTTGCCCTTTACTTGAAACAAGTGGTCTTATTAACCATCAACACTTGATGTTCTTTCTTGATTTCTACCTTCGCCGATTTCAGCATTGCGAAGAGCTCGGGAATTACCTTCGTCATCCCTTGCATATTATAGTTCATCACGAAGTTCTACTAACTTGGTGATAGTGACTAGAGAACTTTGTCAATTACTATCTTATCTGGAAGATTAACTCCCACTTGATTCAAGTAATTGTAGTACCCAGACAATCTGAGCACATGCTCACTGGTTGAGCTATTCTCCTCCATCTTGTAGGCAAAGTACTGTCAGAAGTCTTATACCTCTCGACACGGGCATGAGTATGAAATACTAATTTCAACTCTTGGAACATCTTATATGCTTCGTGGCGTTCAAAACGTTTTTGAAGTCCCGGTTCTAAGCCGTAAAGCATGGTGCACTTAAACTATCAAGTAGTCATCATACCGAGCTTTTGTCAAAACGTTCATAACGTCTACATCTGCTCCTGCAATAGGTCTGTCACCTAGCGGTGCATCAAGGACATAATTCTTCTGTGCAGCAATGAGGATAATCCTCAGATCACGGAACAATTCCGCATCATTGCTACTAACATCTTTCAATCTTGGTTTTCTCTAGGAACATATGAAAAATAAACGGGGAGCAACATCGCGAGCTATTGATCTACAACATAGATATGCTAATACTACCAGGACTAACTTCATGATAAATTAAAGTTCAATTTAATCATATTACTTAAGAACTCCCACTTAGATAGACATCCCTCTGGTCATCTAAATGATCACGTGATCCAAATCAACTAAACCATGTCCGATCATCACGTGAGATGGAGTAGTTTCAATGGTGAACATCTTATGTTGATCATATCTACTATATGATTCATGCTCGACCTTTCGGTCTCCAGTGTTCCGAGGCCATATCTGTATATGCTAGGCTCGTCAAGTTTAACCCGAGTATTCTGCGTGTGCAAAACTGGCTTACACCCGTTGTATTTGAACGTAGAGCTTATCACACCCGATCATCACGTGGTGTCTCGGCACGACGAACTTTCGCAACGGTGCATACTTAGGGAGAACACTTATACCTTGAAATTTAGTAAGGGATCATCTTATAATGCTACCGTCGTTCTAAGAAAAATAAGAAGCATAATAAGATAAACATCACATGCAATCAAAATATGTGACATGATATGGCCATCATCATCTTGTGCTTTTGATCTCCATCTCCAAAGCACCGTCATGATCACCCTCACAAAACATGATCATCTCATACAAAAACCGTATAACTCATCATGTCTTGACCATATCACATCACAACATGCCCTGCAAAAACAAGTTAGACGTCCTCTACTTTGTTGTTGCAAGTTTTACGTGGCTGCTACGGGCTTAGCAAGAACCGTTCTTACCTACGCATACAAAACCACAACGATGTTTCGTCAAGTATGTGCTGTTTTAACCTTCACAAGGACCGGGCGTAGCCACACTTGATTCAGCTAAAGTGAGAGAGACAGACACCCGCCAGTCACCTTTAAGCAACGAGTGCTCGTAACGGTGGAACCAGTCTCGCGTAAGCGTACGCGTAATGTCGGTCCGGGCCGCTTCATCTCACAATACCGCCGAAGCAAAGTATGACATGCTGGTAAGCAGTATGACTAGTATCGCCCACAACTCATTGTGTTCTACTCGTGCATATCATCTACGCATAGACCTGGCTCATGATGCCACTGTTGGGGAACGTAGTATTTTAAAATTTTCCTACGATCACGCAAGATCTATCTACCAGATGCATAGCAACGAGAGGGAAGAGTGTGTCTACGTACCCTCGTAGACCGGAAGCGGAAGCGTCAAGTGACGCGGTTGATGTTGTCGAACTTCTTCGTGATCCAACCGATCAAGCACCGAACGTACGGCACCTCCGCGTTCAGCACACGTTCAGCTTGATGACGTCCCACGAGCTCTTGATCCAGTTGAGCTTCACGGGAGAGTTTCGTCTGCACGACGGCGTGGTGACGGATATGATGTGTTCACCGGCGCAGGGCTTCGCCTAAGCTCCGCGACGGTATGACCGAGGTGTGATTCTGTGGAGGGGGGCACCGCACACGGCTAAAACAATTCAACTTGTGTGTCTTTGGGTGCCCCCCTGCCCCCGTATATAAAGGAGCAAGGGAGGGAGGCCGGCCGGCCCTTCCTGGTGCGGCTAGGGAGTGGACTCCTACTAGGAATAGGATTGCAATCCTATTCCTAGTAGGATTCACCAAAAGAAGGAAGAGGGAAAGGAATAGGAGAGGTGGCGCCCCCCCAAATCCTAGTCCAACTAGGAACCCTAGGTGGGGGCGCCGGCCAGCCCTATGGGCTGCCTCTCTCTTTCCCTTTAGGCCCACTATGGACCATCCCCTCTCGTAGGGGGTTCCGGTAACCCCCTCCGGCATTCCCGATAAATCCGAAACTTTTCCGGTATACTTCCGGTGTCCGAATATAGCCGTCCAATATATCAATCTTTATGTCTCGGACATTCTGAGACTCCTCGTCATGTCCGTGATCTCATCCGGGACTCCGAACTACCTTCGGTACATCAATACTCAAAAACTCATAATACCGATCGTCATCAAACGTTAAGCGTGCGGACCCTACGGGTTCGAGAACTATGTAGACATAACTGAGACTCATCTCCGGTCAATAACCAATAGCGGAACCTGGATGTTCATATTGGCTCCTACATATTCTACGAAGATCTTTTATCGGTCAGAACCGCATAACAACATACGTTGTTCCTTTTGTCAAACGGTATGTTACTTGCCCGAGATTCGATCGTCGGTATCTCTATACCTAGTTCAATCTCGTTACCGGCAAGTCACTTTACTCGTTCCGTAACACATCATCTCGTGACTAACTCATTAGTCTTTTGCTTGCAAGGCTTATTGTGATGTGTGTTACCGAGAGGGCCCAGAGATACCTCTCCGACACTCGGAGTGACAAATCCTAATCTTGATCTATGCCAACACCACGAATACTTTCGGAGACACCTGTAGAGCATCTTTATGATCACCCAGTTACGTTGTGATGTTTGATAGCACACAAGGTGTTCCTACGGTATTCGGGAGTTGCATAATCTCATAGTCATAGGAACATGTATAAGTCATGAAGAAAGCAATAGCAGAAAAACTAAACGATCATAGTGCTATGCTAACGGATGGGTCTTGTCCATCACATCATTCTCCTAATGATGTGATCCCGTTGATCAAATGACAACTCATGTCTATGGCTAGGAAACATAACCATCTTTGATCAATGAGCTAGTCTAGTAGAGGCATACTAGGGACATACTGTTTTTGTCTATGTATCCACACATGTACTAAGTTTCCGGTTAATACAATTCTAGCATGAATAAAAGACATTTATCATGATATAAGGAAATACAAATAACATCTTTATTATTGCCTCTAGGGCATATTTCCTTCAGTCTCCCACTTGAACTAGAGTCAATAATCTAGATTACAAAGTGATGATCCTCACACCCATGGAGTCTTGGTGTTGATCATGTTTTGCCCGTGGAAGAGGCTTAGTCAACGGGTCTGCAACATTCAGATCCGTATGTATTTTGCAAATTTCTATGTCTCCCTCCTTGACTAGATCGCGGATGGAATTGAAGCGTCTTTTGATGTGCTTTGTTCTCTTGTGAAACCTGGATTCCTTCGCCAAGGCTATGGCTCCAGTGTTGTCACAAAAGATTTTCATTGGACCCGATGCACTAGGTACTACACCTAGATCGGATATGAACTCCTTCATCCAGACTCCTTCATTTGCTGCTTCCGAAGCAGCTATGTATTCCGCTTCACACGTAGATCCCGCCACGACGCTCTGCTTGGAACTGCACCAACTGACAGCTCCACCGTTCAATAAAAATACATATCCGGTTTGTGACTTTGAGTCATCCGGATCAGTGTCAAAGCTAGAATCGACGTAACCGTTTACGACGAGCTCTTTGTCACCTCCATATACGAGAAACATATCCTTTGTTCTTTTCAGATACTTTAGGATGTTTTTGACCGATGTCCAGTGATCCACTCCTGGATTACTTTGGTACCTCCCTGCTAGACTTATAGCAAGGCACACATCAGGTCTGGTACACAGCATTGCATACATGATAGATCCTATGGCTGAGGCATAGGGAATGACTTTCATTTTCTCTCTATCTTCTGCAGTGGTCGTGTTGGGGAACGTAGTATTTTAAAATTTTCCTACGATCACGCAAGATCTATCTACCAGATGCATAGCAACGAGAGGGGAGAGTGTGTCTACGTACCCTCGTAGACCGGGAGCGGAAGCGTCAAGTGACGCGGTTGATGTTGTCGAACTTCTTCGCGATCCAACCGATCAAGCACCGAACGTACGGCACCTCCGCGTTCAGCACACGTTCAGCTTGATGACGTCCCACGAGCTCTTGATCCAGTTGAGCTTCACGGGAGAGTTTCGTCAGCACGACGGCGTGGTGACAGATATGATGTGTTCACCGGCGCAGGGCTTCGCCTAAGCTCCGCGACGGTACGACCGAGGTGTGATTCTGTGGAGGGGGGCACCGCACACGGCTAAAACAATTCAACTTGTGTGTCTTTGGGTGCCCCCCTGCCCCCGTATATAAAGGAGCAGGGGAGGGAGGCCGGCCAACCTCTCCTGGTGCGGCTAGGGAGGGAGTCCTACTAGGAATAGGATTGCAATCCTATTCCTAGTAGGATTCACCGAAAGGAAGAAGGGGGAAAGGAATAGGAGAGGTGGCGCCCCCCCAATCCTAGTCCAACTAGGATTCCTAGGTGGGGGCGCCGGCCAGCCCTATGGGCTGTCTCTCTCTCACCCTTTAGGCCCACTATGGACCATCCCCTCTCGTAGGGGGTTCCGGTAACCCCCTCCGGCATTCCCGATAAATCCGAAACTTTTCCGGTATACTTCCGGTGTCCGAATATAGCCGTCCAATATATCAATCTTTATGTCTCGGGCATTCCGAGACTCCTCGTCATGTCCGTGATCTCATCCGGGACTCCGAACTACCTTCGGTACATCAATACTCAAAAACTCATAATACCGATCGTCATCAAACGTTAAGCGTGCGGACCCTACGGGTTCGAGAACTATGTAGACATGACCGAGACTCATCTCTGGTCAATAACCAATAGCGGAACCTGGATGTTCATATTGGCTCCTACATATTCTACGAAGATCTTTTATCGGTCAGAACCGCATAACAACATACGTTGTTCCTTTTGTCAAACGGTATGTTACTTGCCCGAGATTTGATCGTCGGTATCTTTATACCTAGTTCAATCTCGTTGCCGGCAAGTCTCTTTACTCGTTCCGTAACACATCATCTCGTGACTAACTCATTAGTCTTTTGCTTGCAAGGCTTATTGTGATGTGTGTTACCGAGAGGGCCCAGAGATACCTCTCCGACACTCGGAGTGACAAATCCTAATCTTGATCTATGCCAACACCACGAATACTTTCGGAGACACCTGTAGAGCATCTTTATGATCACCCAGTTACGTTGTGACGTTTGATACCACACAAGGTGTTCCTATGGTATTCGGGAGTTGCATAATCTCATAGTCATAGGAACATGTATAAGTCATGAAGAAAGCAATAGCAGTTAAACTAAACGATCATAGTGCTATGCTAACGGATGGGTCTTGTCCATCACATCATTCTCCTAATGATGTGATCCCGTTGATCAAATGACAACTCATGTCTATGGCTAGGAAACATAACCATCTTTGATCAATGAGCTAGTCTAGTAGAGGCATACTAGGGACACTCTGTTTTGTCTATGTATTCACACATGTACTAAGTTTCCGGTTAATACAATTCTAGCATGAATAAAAGACATTTATCATGATATAAGGAAATACAAATAACATATTTATTATTGCCTCTAGGGCATATTTCCTTCATAAAGTTCCAGGCAAACCTCATCGTGGTGGAAAATAAGGGACTGGATGTTATTCTAGGTATGGACTGGCTGACCACCAACAAGGGATTTATCGACTGCTTCAACCGAACTGTGATTCTTACTCATCATCACGGAAAGACGATAAGAGTCACAGCTCAAGAAAGACCAGTATCACGGCAACCAAAATTGAACAAGGTAGACACTTCTGAGTTAAGCAAGGTTCCAGTAGTATGTGAGTTTCCGGACGTATTTCCCGAAGAACTGCCAGGCATGCCACCAGATCGGGAAATAGAATTCATTATTGAGCTAGCACCTGGAACCACCCCCATTTATAAGAAACCATACAGAATGGCACCGTCCGAATTGGTTGAACTAAAGAAGCAAATAAAAGAGTTACTGGACAAAGGATTTATACGGGCCAACTCCTCATCTTGGGGTTCGCCGGTACTATTTGCCAAGAAAAAGGATGGGACTCTAAGATTGTGTATAAACTACCGAGCGCTCAACATGGTCACTATCAAAAACAAATATCCGATGCCACGGATATGATTTATTTGACCAGCTCGCTCAAGCCAAGGTTTTCTCGAAAATTGATTTAAGGTCGGGTTATCATCAATTAAAAGTATAGACTATAGATATCCCGAAAACAACATTCACCACCAGATACGGACTATATGAGTTTACAGTAATGCCGTTCGGACTGACCAACGCCCCCGCATATTTTTTCCACCTCATGAACAAAGTGTTTATGAAATTTATGGACAAATTTGTTATGGTGTTCATTGATGATATCCTGGTATATTCTAAGACACCAGAAGAACATGTTGAACATCTCTGAATTATACTGGGAGAATTAAGGAAACATCAACTATACGCCAAATTCAGCAAATGCGAATTTTGGTTAAGACAGGTTGGTTTTCTAGGCCACGTATTGACACAGGAAGGAGTTGCTGTGGACCCAGAAAAAGTCAAGGCCGTACTTGGCTGGAAACCACCAGCCAACGTAACAGATGTACGAAGTTTCCTCGGAATGGCTGGATATTACCGAAGGTTTATTGAAGGATTTTCCACCATAGCCAAACCAATGACACAGTTACTCAAGAAAGATAAGAAATTTGTATGGACTGAAGCTTGTGAGAAAAGCTTCCAGGAACTCAAAAGGAAATTAACAACAGCCCCAGTATTGGTCGTACCAGACATACACAAAAGTTTTGAAGTATATTGCGACGCATCCCGGAAGGGCCTCGGATGTGTGCTGATGCAAGAAGGCAAGGTAGCCTCATACGCTTCCAGGCAACTACGGAAGCATGAAGAAAATTATCCTACTCACGACTTGGAATTGGCAGCAGTCATTCATGCACTCAAGGAGTGGAGGCACTTTTTGCTTGGGAATCGTTGTGAAATATATACGGACCATAAGAGCCTCAAATATATTTTCACACAACCAGAACTCAATTTACGACAACGACGCTGGTTGGAATTGGTGAAAGATTATGACGTTGGCATTCACTATCATCCAGGAAAGGCGAATGTAGTGGCAGATGCTCTCAGCCGTAACCCTAGCCCGGACAACGGCAGTCTACAAAACTTGAGACCTGAGTTTCAGCAGGAATTCGCCAAGCTCAACTTGATCATGGTCACCGAAGGCGAAGGGTCAAATTTGGAAATGCGACCTACACTAATAGAACAGATTAAGAAAGCTCAGCATGTACACCCCAGCATTGAAGGCATAAAAAGAAAAGTGAGTCTGGGCAAGGCCTCGGAATTTGTCATAGACGGTGAGGGAATATTATGGTTCAGAGACAGGCTTTGCGTACCCAATAACGAAGACCTCAAATGGCAAATTCTAGCAGAGAGTCACACCGCTCCATATTCAATTCACCCAGGAGGGCCCAAATGTACAAGGACATTCAGGAATGATTTTGGTGGCACGATATGAAGAGGGATATAGCCACATACATTGCATGTTGTGATTCATGTCAACGCATAAAAGCCGAGCACCAAAAGCCAGCAGAACTATTACAGCCAAACAAGATACCTGAGTGGAAATGGGACGATATTGGGATGGACTTTATTGTTGGTCTACCTCGATCACAGCACGGAAATGATGCCATATGGGTCATCAAAAATAGACTAATTAAGGTGGCACACTTCATCCCAGTCAAGACAACCCACACCACCCAGAAGCTTGCCAAACTTTACCTCGCCCGTATAGTATGCCTGCATGGAGTTCCAAAGACTATAATATCCAACAGAGGCACTCAATTTGTCTCTAAATTTTGGGATCATTTACAGCAAGCTCTGGGGACGCAACTAGTATTCAGTACAGCATATCACCCCCAGACTGGAGGACAAACTGAACGTGTAAATCAAATTCTAGAAGACATGCTGAGGGCATGTGTTCTCACCTATGGGACCAGTTGGGAAGCAAGCTTGCCGTATGCCGAGTTCGCATACAACAATAGTTACCAAGCCAGTCTGAAAATGGCACCTTTTGAAGCCTTGTACGGACGAAGATGCCGTACCCCATTAAATTGGTCAAAAAATAGGGGAAAGTCGTATCTTCGGCCCGGACATGCTCAAGGAAGCTGAGGAGAAAGTTAGACTAATACGGGACCGACTCAAGACAGCCCAAAGCCGGCAGAAGAGTTATTACGATCAGAAACATCGTGAAGTCAGTTTTGAACCCGGTGAAAATGTGTATCTACGTGTATCTCCTATGAGGGGCCTGCAACGATTCAAAGTCAAAGGAATGCTAGCACCACCATTTATCGGACCCTTTCGTATAGTGGACGGAGAGGCAGAGTAGCCTACCAGTTAGACCTTCCCAAAGAACTGTCAGAAGTCCACGACGTGTTCCACGTCTCACAGCTAAGGAAATGTGTAAGCAACCCGGAGAAGCATGTGTCACATGAAAACCTTGATGTGCAACCAGACCTCACCTACAGGGAACGCCCAATAAAAATATTGGAGGGATCTGAAAGAAGGACCCGTCAGAAGACAATTAAGTTTCTCAAGGTTCAGTGGAGCAATCACACCGAGGATGAGGCAACATGGGAAAGACAGGATTTCCTTCAGACAAAGTACCCACACCTATTTGTGGATCAGCTGAAATTTCGGGGACGAGATTTTTCCTAAGGGGGTAGGTGTTGTAACACTCCAAAATTTTTGGATTTGTTTTCATCAAACTCTTTGGTCTTTTGGAAGGGGGATATTTGAACCTTTCTTAAAAACCCCTTCTTCTCAAATATTTCATGACAAAAGTTTGTGTGTTCTTCTCAACCTTGATTCTGGTCTTGAAGGTTTTCTCCTTGTGTTGGCTCAACACAATTTTTTTGGAAGGATTTGTTTGACAATTTCTCTTTATGAAAAACCTTCATATAAAAACCATGGACTTATTTTCCCCATTCAAACTTTTCTTGCCATGACACCCAATGAAGATCTTTCTTCCCAAAACCCTCATTCCCACCTTGAAACAAGTCTAACATCAATTCCATTAGGTTCCCACCTCTTTTAGATTTTTCTTTTAATTATTTTATCCCAAAAACAATTTTTGTCTTTTTAGTTGAGCCTTGGTGGTTTACAAAGGAACTACCAGTTCCCTTTTGAGTTTTGATCCCAAAGAAGCTCCCCTGGCTTGTCCTTAGTACCCTCAACCTAGATCCATCATGATCCACTGGTCCACAGTTCAAAATTTTCAAATTTCACTTGCTGCAAGTTTGGACCAGATTTGCCATTTTTGGTGCAATTCATATTTTCTCCCTCCCTAAAAATCTGTTAAAATTCAGGCAGCCTCTGGATGCATCAAGAGACCACCTCACCAAAATTCAGCCCAAGAAAAATTCGGCAAGTGCCTGAATCATTTCATCAAACAGTTGATATGCACTGTTTCTGTCGAAATTGAGAAAAAGTTAACTGAAGATGCAGTCGACGGTGCAGTTTCGTCAGAGCTTCTTGTCAATCTCGCCAGTGCTACCTTGGCTCCTTGCTGCACTGATCCTCTCACTTATCCTGACTGCCGCACGCTCGCTTGGCTGATTGCAAGCGTCGGTGGCGTCATGGCCTGCCTGCGCCGGCGTCTTCCGCGGCGGCAGAGCTACCCGTGGCGGCCGACAGGGGTCACCCTGCAAAGCAACGCTGTTCGGCACCGCCCAAGCCACCCGGGAGCTCCGCGTGGCCGTCTTCTTCCCGGTGCACGCTGCAGCCTCATTATCGTGGCCTGAGAGACGCAGAGCGCGCTCTCTGCCGCTGACGTGCCTACACGGCCGTTCCGTTGGGAAGGTGCCGTAAGGACCCCTGCCTTGCTAAGCTCCACACCGGAATGGAACCAGTAAACCATCTTGTCGATGCTCAAGTACTTAAGCCACCCGTTCGGCCACAGCCCCGCCATAATCGCTCGCCGGACTTATCCCGTTTGCGGCAACCGCCTCAGGCCGGCTATAAATAGCACCCCCAAGCTCACACTCGACCCCGCACCGCTCCACCATCTCACCAGACCCCGCCCAGCCACTAGAAGAGCCCCGAGGAGCCCTTCTTCCCCAATTCCGGCCGCCCCGATCCTCTTCGGGCTCCGGCAGCTCCCTCTCTAGTGAGAGCTCCTCCACCGCCCTAGTCTTGCAGGTAGTCTCTTGACACACCTAGACGACTAACCCCCACTCCAATTTGACCCCTGCAGCTCTCTCCGACGAGACCCACGACCACCCGAACCGCCGTCCACCGGAGACAAGGCCGCCGTCGACGTGGTGCTCGCCGACTTCCAACTCCACCACCCACCGACGCGGAAGAGCACCAGGAACCCGTAGGTACCACCCACCTCCCCTACCTCGCCGTGGATCGGCGCCGGCGACCACCGCAGCTCTCTGGCGCCGGCGCACTCTGTTTTCAGTTCGAGAATTCAAACCTGACGGGTGGGACCCCCTCGTCAGTCTCTCTTTCTTATTCGAACCGTTTTTCTGGAAAGCGCCTTCGGGCAAAGTACGCTTTCTCTTTTCAGCTGGCGTACTGCTTACTGAATCGTTTTTTGTTTTTATATTCTAGCCCCTGGAAACTTTTTGTTTCATTACAGACAAGTCCCTGGACAAAAACTTTAATAACTTTTAAACAAAAAGTGATTTTGAGTTGATTCTTTTTCTGACCTCTTCATTTTTCTGTCTAGTTTTTTTATCATATTTATTTGAAAAATATTTGGGAAAACTTTTATGCACGCACGGTATTTATATTAGTACCCGTTTTATTTGTATCCGTAGATACTGAAGGAAGTGACAGAGCTGTGAACTTCACCGAGTTAGACTCCGACTACTCCGAACCAGGCAAGCATGTTTGAACCTTTGATATGATGAGTGTGTTGCATGTTTGCTTGAGTAGTTTCTCTTCATGGCATGGTTATATAAGCATTTGTGGATGATATATTTCATGCAAAACAAGCTCCGTGTGAGCCCCGAAAGATGATGGTGAACCAACCTGATCATGTGGTGACATGATAGGTTGTGAGTTGGTATTGTTGAAGCATGCCAGTCAACCGTTAACTCTAGTATTAACGTGGATCAAGTCATGATCCCGTTCGTCTCCTTTTTAGTACTGTCACATGTCTTCTGCAAAGATTACGGTTTAGTCAGCTGCAAACCTCTTTCCTTGTACACACCAAATAGAGGGGCCGGGATGAGGGTTCCATGGCCCTGGATTAAAGCCCGTCATCCAGTCAGGGGCATGGGTGTTTCCGGTTGGGACCGAGAGGGGGGCACCCCATAGAGCAATTGATATAAATTTGATCCCATGCTATTCGAGGTTGTAGCCTCCCCGTCTTAATGTTTTTCATTAACGTTGTCTTGGGTGATTCCGGGCAGCAGGATGTGAAATGGGTGTGTACTGGTTAGTTGTGTTTCTGCTAAAACACAGTAGACGGAACTAGTCCTTTGTGGCTATTGAAATCCGTTGGATGTGATTTAAGAGTACAAACTCTGCAGAGTCAAAACCCCCAAATAGCCATGTCTATGGTCTAGCGTCAATCTCCGTGTCAACCTCAGTGACCGTCTCGGATATTCTTTGATAGTGATAAGAACGGTAATCTAGTCAAGGGTCATCTTGGTAGATGAACTAACCAGTTATTTCTGCACTGATTAATCTCTTGAGATAATTTACCGTCATACCAAAGTTTATATAAGCCCTTTATGTGATGTCTCTCAGACGTCCGACTGTGGCATTCTCGTTATTTTTTTGAATATAAGCCCTTAATGTGATGTCGCTCAGACGTCCGACTGTGGCATTCTCGTTAT
>LR738713.1:90415132-90448689 GCA_902687465.1 Secale cereale | reverse complement strand
ACGAGCTAGACGAGAATTCACCAGTTGAAATAACTGAGGAAAGAATGCAAAGGATTCACACGAGTAAGATGGATACTCGATTAAAGACTCCGGCTCCGAGAAGCAAAAGGGTGGGAGGGTGGGAAAGAAAGACCACAACGGACGTGGAAAAACACCGTCGGTTAAAAGAACTGAGGGTTGAACTTGTAAGAAGAAGAGGGTTGAATCCACTTGACGAGAGATGCACCAGATGAAAGAACTAACAACGCAACAAATGAAAAAACTAACCACGCGATCCTAAAAAAATTGAAGGGGGAGAGGGGTAATTCAAAACACCTACGTCAAGATTCCTCACCAGAGCGACGAAGGGGCAGGGGAGTAAAAAGAATTCCTACTCTCCGATATAACTAGACTCCGAAAAAGTTTTTTGCTAGACGGCCAAGCTACGATCAAACAAGGGGCTCCTATGGTCGCTCAAGGCTCTGATACCAACTTGTAATGCCCCGGACACACCCGCCGGTGGTCGTTACTCCTGGCGGGATCTAGACTGGCCTCACAAATCAATACTAGTCTTTTCTGCGCACTTTGTCCTCACTCATGCGCACCCGGGAGCAACTTCCCGGTCGGTCACCCATCCTGAAACTACTCCAAGCTGAGCACGCTTAACTTTGGAGTTCTATCTGAATGGGCTCCCGGAAAATAAGGAATTCCTTATTGATATGAGTAGTCTATCATCCCTAATAAGCCAGGCCATCACATACACCCTCACTCAGAGGAACCAACGTCCTCGTCGGGCCACCGGAACGTTCCCTCTTGACACAACCGTCTGTGCTTCCAGGACAGCACATGTGCCATGCCGTGTGCCACAACGGGTCACAAACGTCATGCACAACATGACTGCAAACTGTCCGCAAACATCCGTGTAACCGCGAGGGTCGGCTCTGATACCAACTTGTAATGCCCAGGATGGGACTATACCTCCTACGTGTCGAGGCACGACTTAAAGGTATAAGCCCATTCTAGAATGATCACAAGTTCGGTATCTTTGCACATCTCATGTAAAAATAGGGATGAAAGGGAAAAGATAGTTGGCTTACACTCGCCACATCAAACAATTCATTACATATCCAAACATCGTTCAAATAACATCACAACCCGTCTACGGGTGAAGATCCAAATGAAAGATACCAAACATACATAAAACCACAGGTCTGAATCGCCCCTAGTAGAAACCTCTACTGATCAACGGGATAGTTCACATAGTAACGGCTACGTTCCTCGTCGTACTCCCAGTCTAGCTCGGTGCCATCGCCTGTGTAGCTCACCATAGTACCTGCATCTGGTGTGGTGTAGAATCTGTGAGCCACAGAGGACTCAGCAATCCCGTTCCCGGGTAACAGAACTATCTAAGCCTTGGGTGTGGAACAAGGCTGAAGAAAGAATAAGAGGTTGCAGCAGCACTAGCACTAACTTACGTAAAAGAGAGCGAGAAGAGAAGTGCCTCGGACGGGAAGATGATCACGAAGTGATCCTAACTAAGCATGTCAAACATAACCCCACCGTGTTCACTTCCCGAACCCCTTTCGGAAAATGACCATCACGGTACTCACGCTGGTAGTGTATTCTGAACATGGTGTCAAGTTTTCTACAACCGGATATTAACAAATTCCCATCTGCCACATAAACGCGGGCACGGCTTTCGAAAGTTCAAAACCCTGCAGGGGTGTTCCAACTTGGCCCATGACAAGCCCACGATCCGCGGAGTCGCAACTCCAAGGTGGGAAGGCCCGAGTATCCTCGGAATCCCATGCTCAAGATACTCCGACTAAGGTAAGACTAATCCAGCAAATCCTCCCGGCGTGCCGACACCCTGACAGTAGCCGCACGTATCTAGTCTCAGGCCACGACCGGATGAGTCATCCTACAGGTGAATGCCAGATACCTCGGGTTTCCCCAAGGCGGCCCCGCAGTCTGCTCAGTTCGGACCAACACTCATGAGGAGCACTGGCCCGGGGGTTGTTTATTAAATAAAAGGGATAGCTAGTCCCTATGCAAGTTTTTAGTTATTAGGCAAATGGAGTACCAATGTTGGGACTTGCTGGAAAAGCCTTAGCGCTAAGCGGTTTATCGAGGGGGTCCCATAACCCCAACCGTGTGAGGAACGCATAATCAAGGAATATAACACCGGTTTATACGGTTCCTAGGGCGGCATGAGTGGAACAAATCACCAAGCAAAAGGCTTAGCCTTCCACCCATTACCAATATATAGATGATTTCATTTAAGAATTAATTTAGTGTGATATCCCAACAAGCTTCAACAAGAAGCAAGAATCTTCAAATCTTCACCTGCAACTAGCAATGCTATAAGAGGGGCTGAGCGGAGCTTACTTAGCCAAACATGGGTTTGCATAGGTAGGGTGGTTAGACAGATTCATGGTTACAATAGGAGGCTGACAGGAAAACATGGGCATCGAGGCAAAAGCTATAGAGCGAGACTTCTAGCAATAGGCCAAGATAGTAATGATATCCGGGTCAGGTCATCTTGCCTGTCGGGTCGTCGATGGGATCGTAAGAGAGCTCCTCGTTCACAACCTTGGTAGTAACCTCGTTCTCGTACTCGTTCTCGGCTTCCGGCTCTACTCAACACAAAACACACGGGGCACGAAATCAACAAGATGCAATGCGCAAACCACTGGATGCATGGCTGATGCACTAAGGAAGCACTACAGATGCACTTAGGATGCACAGAAAGACAACATAGGAAACACAGAGATGCAGCACAAGGAACATGACAATGCGCATCAAGCAAAATACTTCAAAACATGTTAACAAGAGGATATTATGAATCTACATGCAAAACCACACAAGTTTCATATAGGACTTGCTCAAAACGGAGCAACGGGCTAGAAGATACACCCGAAACAATAAACATGGCAAAGCTGAAATTAACAGCCACATAGCAACTTGGGAGCAAGAATTAAATATGCTACAGCCACCCAAATGAGAATGTGAGAGCATGAATGGACAGCCAACAATATATACAACAAGGAATCATCAATAGTCACCCCAAAACTATCATGGATTTGCCTAGAACAACAAGCAAACATGGCATCTGGAAATTACAGATTCCAGACTTAGTGAAATTTCACTAAGTGTTAAAACAGCAGTAATATCATGGCATGTTTGTGAGCAAGTTTAAGTCACCTCAAAGCATAACATGGCAAAAGGTTTACACCACAGCAAAGTACACATGATGGGGAGTCCAAAACATCTAAGCATGCAACAAGGGGACAACCACATCAATAGCAACGAGCTCCTCAACTAGGCATCTCGTAACAAGTTTAACAAACTAACAGCCACAAGCACTTTTGCAAAGGAGATAAACATGGCAAGATGAAATCTATCATTGAAGCTAAAACAACCAACATGTAGAGCATCTCATGATGAACATGTGGACATATCATTTGCTTCATTTGGATAAACATGCAACAAGTTATCACATTGCAAACATGGCATGAAAACAACTAATAGCAGCAGTTTATAACAAGTAGCACTCTTCTCATGAAGATTAAGACATCTATATGACCTCAAACATGCATGGCACAATGGAACAAAACATAGTACAAGTCACCACGATCATTTTGACATATCATACACACAAAACGGACATGCACAGTTAAAGTTATCCACCTCACAAATATGCATCAGAAACTGAAAAACTGGGGACTTAGGGAAAAACGAAGCAACCTCTGGTCAAACGGGCGGATCTGGGTCAAACGGGTCGCGGGTCCGGGCGGATCTGGCGGATCGGGCCGAAGCGGGTCAAACGGGTCCATCGGCCCGTTAGGTCTTCGGGCCCAGCGCTGGCGATCTGGCGATCCGGCCTGGATCGAGGAGCTCCCCCTCGAGCGGCCTTCGAGCGGCGGCGGCTGCTCCTCTTCGAGCCCGCCGGCGGGAGGGGCGCGGCAGCTGGGATCGGCCGGCGGGAAGGCGCGACCCGGCGGCGAGCTTGTAATACCAACTTGTAATGCCCAGGATGGGACTATACCTCCTACGTGTCGAGGCACGACTTAAAGGTGTAAGCCCATTCTGGAATGATCGCAAGTTCGGTATCTTTGCACATCTCATGTAAAAATAGGGATGAAAGGGAAAAGATAGTTGGCTTACACTTGCCACGTCACACAATTCATTACATATCCAAACATCATTCAAATAACATCACAACCCGTCTACGGGTGAAGATCCAAATGAAAGATACCAAACATACATAAAACCACAGGTCTGAATCGCCCCTAGTAGAAACCTCTACTGATCAACGGGATAGTTCACATAGTAATGGCTACGTTCCTCGTCGTACTCCCAGTCTAGCTCGGTGCCATCGCCTGTGTATCTCACCATAGTACCTGCATCTGGTGTGGTGTAGAATCTGTGAGCCACAGAGGACTCAGCAATCCCGTTCCCGGGTAACAGAACTATCTAAGCCTTGGGTGTGGAACAAGGCTGAAGAAAGAATAAGAGGTTGCAGCAGCACTAGCACTAACTTACGTAAAAGAGAGCGAGAAGAGAAGTGCCTCGGACGGAAAGATGATCACGAAGTGATCGTAACTAAGCATGTCAAACATAACCCCACCGTGTTCACTTCCCGAACCCCTTTTGGAAAATGACCATCACGGTACTCACGCTGGTAGTGTATTCTGAACATGGTGTCAAATTTTCTACAACCGGATATTAACATGTTCCCATCTGCCACATAACCGCGGGCACGGCTTTCGAAAGTTCAAAACCCTGCAGGGGTGTTCCAACTTGGCCCATGACAAGCCCACGATCCGCGGAGTCGCAACTCCAAGGTGGGAAGGCCCGAGTATCCTCGGAATCCCGTGCTCAAGATACTCCGACTAAGGTAAGACTAATCCAGCAAATCCTCCCGGCGTGCCGACACCCTGACAGTAGCCGCGCGTATCCAGTCTCAGGCCACGACCGGATGAGTCATCCTACAGGTGAATGCCAGATACCTCGGGTTTCCCCAAGGCGGCCCCGCAGTCTGCTCAGTTCGGACCAACACTCATGAGGAGCACTGGCCCGGGGGTTGTTGATTAAATAAAAGGGATAGCTAGTCCCTATGCAAGTTTTTAGTTATTAGGCAAATGGAGTACCAATGTTGGGACTTGCTGGAAAAGCCTTAGCGCTAAGCGGTTTATCGAGGGGGTCCCATAACCCCAACCGTGTGAGGAACGCATAATCAAGGAATATAACACCGGTTTATACGGTTCCTAGGGCGGCTCCCGGAAAAGAAGGAATTCCTTATTGATATGACTAGTCTATCATCCCTAATAAGCCAGGCTATCACATACACCCCCACTCAGAGGAACCGACGTCCTCGTCGGGCCACATGAACGTTCCCTCTTGGCACAACCGTCTGTGCTTCCAGGACATCACATGTGCCATGCCATGTGCCACGACGGGTCACAAACGTCATGCACAACATCACTGTAAACTGTCCGCAAACATCCGTGTAACCGCGAGGGTCGGCTCTGATACCAACTTGTAACGACCCGGACACACCCGCCGGTGGTCGTTACTCCTGGCGGGATCTAGACTGGCCCCACATATCAATACTAGTCTTTTCTGCGCACTTTGTCCTCACTCGTGCGCACCCGGGAGCAACTTCCCGGTCGGTCACCCATCGTAAAACTACTCCAAGCTGAGCGCGCTTAACTTTGGAGTTCTATCTGAATGGGCTCCCAGAAAAGAAGGAATTCCTTATTGATATGAGTAGTCTATCATCCCTAATAAGCCAGGCTATCACACTGGAGTTGATCACTGTATTATAACCGCTTCCGCCAACCACCAAATAAATTCATCGGGTGTCACACCCTGATTTTCATGTCACATTGCTTAAGCTAATTGTCATGTTAAAAATGTGGATTTGCAAAAACTTTTGACTGTTTTTGACTTTGCTTGATTTGACTTTTGTCTGCTGTTTGCTAGTGCTCTAAAAATCAAATAAATCCTCCAACTCTTATACTTCATCTCCTTGACCCAAAACCATTTCCCAATGATCATGCCATGTGTATAGACCAGTATAGAATTTTCTTATAAAAATATTTTGGCCAAATGGTATTTTCAAAAATTAGTTTTCCAAAAACCCCTGAATTGAGGTTTGCACTGCAAGTACCTTATTTAGGGTGTGAAAAATCTTCCAAAAAGTATATTTGAATCCTATTAGGTATAGGACTCCCAGAAACCACAAAATTATAATTTTAAAAGTTATTTTTATATTTTATTTAAAAGCTTTTTCTTAAGGCCAGAAATGGTCTTTAATAGGGAAAAATTATTTAATCATTTCAAAAATATTTGCCAAAATTTAGGGAGACTCATAGGACATATATTGTCCATATATAAGAGTTTCAACACATGGTCATGTTCAAAATATTGGACAAATCCTTCCAAAACCCTTCCTGGATATTTCAGGCTTTTGAAATATTTACAAAGGGAATATTCTCCAAAAATTCTAGGGAAATTCTATCATGTCATATATGACATATTCGATGATCTTGCAAAGCCTCACGCCTTGAAGATCAAGGAAACATCCTCTAATCCCCTCAAAACCATTTTGTCCATATTTGAAGTTTGAGCAACTCTACATTGCCAAACTTGTCCAAATGCTCTCAAATTTGGTGCACATGCTAGAATGGCCTAATAAGGCATCTAGACCAAATGGCACAAGATTTGGAATAGAGCAACTTGATCAGATCACCCCAAACCCCTTTCTGTTCAAATGCAAATTTGAACAACTTTACATTGTCAACTTTTTATCTGGAGCCTCAAACTTTGTGGGCATGTTCATAACCCCAAATGATGATGCTACACAAAGTGGTGCATCAAGGGGAGATGATTTTCTTGACTCAAACATGGTGAAACCATTTCTGTTGATTTCTAGGGTTCACCAAAGTTACATTGGCCACTTTGCCCAAATGAGCTCAAATTTGGTGTAGGGGCCTAATTATATGTGACATTTGATCCTGTGAAGTCCCATGCCAATTGGAAGTCATTTGTTTCCCCAAAACCTGATCAAACACTTTCTGCCATTTTTCTTAAACCAGTGTCTTGATCACTTTTACTATTTCCCTCTACCTCAAATTCTTACCACAGCTTCCCCTAGTCCTATTCTACCTCCAGTAACTCTCCTCTGCCTTAGCTCAATTATTGGAAGGGTGTAAAACCCCATTTTTACTCCTGTGGACAGCAACACTCTTCTCCTCTTTCACCTCTCTCCTCACTCCAGTGGCCTCCAGGGCATCCCAGGCCGTCTGGGCAATTGTTTACTACTCCCTCTACCCTCTGGACACGGCTGGACACAAGAGGACACGCCAATGACACCGTGTGCATGCCATGGCATGCAAAGTCCGCGCTCTGGAGCACGCTACAGTGCCCTGGCGCACTGTAGCCACCTCCAATCAGGGGCGCCCGACAGCCTTGGGCTTCCCCCTCGTGTCCCCCGAGGAGGCCTCGACGTCCACAACACGCCGGGCGGTCGGCCCCCTCCTCTCTCCTCCTCCCTCGCCCCTGCTCGCACGCGCACCGGCCGACCACGGGCTCCAGTGAGCAACCTCGCACGCGCGACCTCTCTGGTGCTTCCCCGCTCCTCCTCTCTCTTCCTCTAGGCGTGGACCATCCCCACAAACGCCCTAGACATGCCCACTGCTTCCCCCGAGGCCTGCAACGACAGCTACGACCTCGCCGGCGCATGCATTTTCGGTGGACCGGCGCTCACCTATGTATAGGCCGCCCCCGAACCCCCTTGCACCTCATTTGGCCTTTCCCTTCTCTCCTACGCCTCCCAAGCCGTCCCACTCCTTCTCCCGTGCCCTCCAGCCTCCTCCCTGGCCGGAGCAGAGCCGCCGGCCGCCGCTCGAATCCTCGCCATCCCGAGCTCGCCTCCCTCCCTTTCCTCCACCAGAAGAGATGCGAGGGTACGGTGACCCTTTCCCCTACTTCTCCCAGGCCACCGGGGCACCACATTCCCCAGCTGCTCGTCACCCGAACGGGCATCCGCCGAGGCAGTGCCGAGCGCACCTCGGTCGTCCCCTGTCGGCCCTGCCGATCTCCCCCGATGCGCCGCATCCTAGTGGCCCCTCCGGTGGCCACCGCTTGGCCGGAGGTGGCCTGAACCGCCGGGGGGCAGGGCAGCAACCTCCCGCCGACGAGGCCCCTGCCTCTTCTGTCGCGGGCGGGAGGAAGAAGAAGGCCTGCTGGAGGGGCCCGCTCGTCGGTGACCCAGCGGGGCGGGCCCAGCAGTTTAAGTGGAGACGGGCCGGGCGGGACCACCTTCGGCGTCACCACCTTCGCCGCGCAGCCGAGCCGCTGGGCCGGCCCGCGAGCTATCCTTCGCCCAGAGCACCGTATAAGGTTGAACCCTTATTCCTTTTCTTTTTCTTTATTCTGTCAACTTCAAAAATGCCTAGATAATTCAAATGAACTCCAAATTGCATGATTCAAATTTCCTATGGCTCCATAAATCATGCTCTATCACATGGTGCAACATGCACATTATTCCATAAACATTTCTTTCACAAATATTTATCAAATGCCTTTATTTCATTTCTGTGATGAACTTTAGAAAATCACAGAGAGCTTAATCTTTATCCAAATGCAGTGGTTCAAATTCCTGGATGATTGTCATGTCCAAACTTAGTTTTGGAACATTTTTATTAATACTTTCTGTACCCCACCAAATATTGAGCCATTTCTTCATATTTATCAGCTTTGCAAAATCCTAGGAAATTCATTTCAAATCCAAATCCAGTGAAACCAACTCCTAAATGCTTCTAAAATCATGACTTGATGGTGGGTACCTTTGCTCATCATTCAAAGAAATATTTCTGTATACTTCTTCCAAATCCATAAACCCTTTGGTTCCATCACATTGAAATGTTCCAAACTACCTATTGATCCAACACCTATGAAACCACCTTGGTTATTTTTCATATGACCAGAGGTATCCTAGAAAAGTCCAACTCCTATTTTTAGAGCACTTTTATTCTTGCTTTGATTGTGTTGCTTATTATGATTGTTTCCATCGTTAGTTGACAAAATAAACGGGATACTCGGAGATGGACCAGAAGGTTTGAAGACTCGGAAGAATAAGGCAAGCAGCCCTTTGACCATGTTCAAGAAACCTTTTTATGCATGTCTCATAGCACCTTATTATTCAATGCATCGGAATCATGTTGAGGTGGAAACCACTTTGGTTGCTACCCCTGTTTCTTTACTGTTGAAACTTGCATCAAACATGACCCTACCTTCCTATGAGGGTTATGTGGGTGGGAATTGATAGATGTATGCTATAGTAGTTGGCTACGCAAATGGGTCGGGGTTATGCATTGAGTGAAACAAGTGTGGTCTGACATACTTGCAAATGACCCAGTGGGTGCCACTAATGCCCCTGGGAGTTGATGAGGAGCTAGGGCACTACTTGGTGAAGAAGTAGTGTGCCGAGGCTTGACGGAAGTGTTGTTTACAGAGATGGATTAGATTTATGTGTGACTACCGTCCCAACCAAACATGCGCAACCACTCTACCCTTATATGGGAAAGGGCATTATTGATTACCTAGGTCGATACTAGCATGGTGCACGCATTACTAGTGACGGGGGTGACATGAGGTCACTCTCGGGACGGGGTCGTGCTTGGAGAGGCGGCCATGACTGTTTTCACAGGGCACCGGACACACCGTTGGTACCCCGTGCTTGTGATATGTGATGAATACGGAGCGAGTCTCCACAAACCTTGAGATGTGAAATGTTTGGCACGGGGCTGTTACCAATCGAGTGGGCTCTATGTTAGTGTCGTCTAGGGAAAGATAGTGATCGGGTGCTTACCCCGGGTACTTGAGGTATCGCGGGTCGTGGATGACACGGAAGTTCCCCGGATCTTGTGGGTAAAGTGTGCAACCTCTGCAGAGTGTCAAACTATTCGAATAGCCGTGTCCGCGGTCAAGGACAGTTGGGTGGTGCTACTTAGACTATGTCCATAAGTTTCTGGGAAACAACACGGTATGATGGTATTGTTGATGTGATTGTGAGAAAGTCACAATGAGCTTGAGCATGAGTTGACTACGAATCTTTCTCGATATCGATGTATGTGACCTCCTGATACTTGTTACAGACACATGCATATCCATGTTATATGTTGATCATACTTGCATATGAAAAAACTAGCTTTCCGCAAAACTACCAATTTAGCAGTAGAGCCTTGCATAAATTATTCTGTTATCACACTTGGGTTGCTTGCGAGTACATTCAATGTACTCATTGGCTTGCCACTGGTTATTTTATTGGCCAGGCATGAGAGAACAGGTTATGATGAAGATTTCTTGGTGACGAGCATGCGAGCTAGGACGCTTCCCAGTCAGAATGCCTGTAGGGTTTAAGGCAGATGGCATGGGTCCAAGTTGTCATTGAAGATTTCCGCTGCGACGATATACTCAAGGCTTGACCATAATGGTCCTATTTATGTAACACGGTATGTATGGATGTAAGACTCTTGTTATTCAGCTTCTGTGTGTTCAGTGAGCATTGATCTCTGGGATCACTGTACACGTGCATTCGGTGATCACGACTTATGAGTCGGGGTCCCCACAGAGCTGGTATCAGAGCCATCCTGACTGTAGGAAGCCTTAGTTAGCATGGTCGTTAGTTAGGGTAAAACTATTTCCAAAACTATTAGTAGTTTTCAAAACTATCTATACTTCTCTTCCCTTCTCAGTTTTTCGAAAACTAGGCTATACTTGATCTCTTCCCCTTCAAAACCTTGGTCGCTAAAACCCCTATGCCCCTGACCACTAGATTTTCTGTAATCCTCGTGGAGTGCACCTTGCCGAACACTCACCCACCACTTTTGCACGCAAGATTGGTGACACCACGACAAGACGATACCAACGGAAGTTACATCCTCGATGGACGAGGACATGAAGACCCAGAAGATGGTGCAACCTTGGCCTATGATGACCAGGGTATAGGTTATGCAAAATCATGATATGCATCGCTAATAGAGTAATCCTGTCACTACCGTTGTTGTATCGACAACCACCGGTGGATGAGAACCTTGCCATTTGGTCCGCCTCACTATAGTGAGCAGGAAAATGGTTCTCTTCGTCCCCCGCTCTTGGTGTCGATGTTTTCATCAACGAACCCGACATGGTGGACCTCTATTATGCCTTGTTAATTGTCATTGCATATGGATTGCCTACATGGTACCCTTGACGCCCCAGAAGGCACAAGGGATCGTCATGATTAAAGAGACAAGAGAAGACCAAGTCAACACCAGCTACAAGGAGGCACCTTCACCTCCTCACCTCATCAGGCGAGAAGCTGTTGAAGATTCTTCAGGCTCAACCCGGATCGTTCATCAAGCAACTACAAGGGACTTAGCAACACCTGAGGAAGCTCAGAAGACTGCACGAGGCACAAGTCACGACACTGAGTCCGAGAACCCCTAGGGTAGGATGAGTCGTGTACCCCCTATGCGCAGTCGAGTCCATATGATGGTTCGAATAGAACCATGATTGAGTGTTGTTTGCTTTTATTCGTTTGCGTTTTGATATAAGTCGCACTTTTGCCCCAAGCAACAAGCGCATGCTATATCACCTTCCTTGCTTTGTCTCTCTTGTTTCGGCCTTTTTGCACCTGTTTGTTGCACCTGCACTATAGAACCCCCTTTAGGCATTTCCCTCCTCTACGCTACTTCTTCCCTCTATTCTCTCTCTCCCCAATTGAAGACCCGCAAGACAAGATGCACCAAGGATTCTACCTCGGCAACCAACTGGCACTGAAGACTTCTGCTACAACCTTCGTGATCAATTGCAACCCCGTGGAGTTATGTTTAACCCTCCAGACCAGTAACCCCATTACTAGACCCTTTGAGACTTCCCGAGACACTCCAGCACGAATCCTTAACCATGTGCCTAACCCATGGTAAAGCGAAAGAACCTGTTAAGCCTTTGCAACCTTGCACGACACTGGGTTCGTAAAGGAACTAGTGAACACGGTGAACAAGCACATTCTCATCCTAATATAGCACGAGAACTGACGATGCCATAGATAGACCAGTTCGAGGATATTGGACAGATGATTTGGTGGCTTTATATCAGTGACTTCGAGGAACTATCTGAGACCTTGATGGATTGTGAGGTTTTCATATTGGTGGGATCATGACTTTGGGGAAGTATGTAGAAGTGCCCATTGGGCATGAGACTTGGATTTATGTAGGTGATTCTGGTTGGTATAATGTTGGATATGTCTGCATGGTTCGGAGTAAGATTGGATTTAGGCCTATGATCCTGATTATGATATCATGCTTTTCGGTGGACAGTAACCTAGGAGATTGGATTATTTGTCGGAGTTGATTTAGGGATCTATATAATCATGACCTTGGAGTTTACTTGACCCGGATGATGGGAATTTGGTGGACTTACTATCGTTATGCGTAGTCCCTCCGAGTATTTGGGGATTATAGAGACTTGAGATCTTGCGAAACACCGTAGACATCGGATTTGTAGAATTGTTGGATTATGTGGTGATTGATGGTAATGACCGGGCTATTGGAGTGATCTATAGGAAGGAAACAAATCTTGGAGTGGCATATGATGTGTTTCCTTAGAATAGAGATGCATTACCGTTAGCCTTGCAAGAATAGGTTGAGTGCTTGGATTATGGAGTTTAAATTTAAGCTCAGCAGCATGTATGATCTACCTTTGGATTTTAGAGGAAGACATACATATAGATTTGGGGATCATAGACAAGTATAATTTCGTTAGACCGTCTCTTGAGAGTCATGAGGATAGGTAGGGCATGAGTGGTGATTGAAGTTGGTCTATGCGAGAGGCCGCTTTTCCGTTTGGAGTACTAGATAGAGCTATTGGCATCTCAGAAACTGTGCTTAAGGATAAGATGATAAAAGTTCACTCATTCACTAGAACCCTTGAGACCCTTAAGCCCCACCGAGCCACAACCTGGTCAGATTCTGACCACGGGCCTTCGCTCTGAGTCAGGAAGGCCTCTGCAAATACTCAACCGAGACCACCACCAATACCCCAGCTTACCTTGCGTACCCCATAGACCTCATGGAATAAGTGGACAAGTTGGGTAACATCATTAATTGATGGCCTACTTGTCTGCCCGAAGACAAAGAAGAGACGGACAGCTGGATGGAAGACAATTGAAGACCGCCCTGTCAAGAAGGAAGAACTACACCAACCACCGTCATCAAGAAGTAAACTTCCGCGTCGAAGACCGGGCGTATCTGCAAACCACTCCTCCCGGAGGAACCGAGCGATTCTGTGTTGAAGGAATGCTCACACCAAGATGTATCAAGACTTGAAGGCACGATTCTGGTGGCACATGATGAAAAGAGAGAAATTTGCAACCTATGTTGCAAAGTGTGATATGTGCCAAAGGGTCAAGGCTGAACATCAGCGACCCGCTGGATTGCTTCAACCACTCAAGGTTCCTGAGTGGAAGTGGGATAAAGTCGGAGTGGACTTCGTCACTGGATTACCAAGGTCGGATAGAGGACATGACTCTATCTGGGTTATAGTCGATCATTTGACCAAGGTAGTCCATTTCATTCCTGTCAAGACCACTTACGATGGAAACCGGCTGGCAGCTCTCTACATCGACCAAATCGTAAGTCTTCACGGCGTTCCCAAGGAGATTGTGTCAGATCAAGGAACCCAGTTCACCTCAAGGTTCTGGAAGAAGTTCCAAGAAGCCTTGGGAACCAAGTATCTTTCAGCACGGCTTTCCACCCACAAACCGGAAGTCAGACTGAACGAGTCAATCAGATTCTCGAAGTCATGACTCCGAGCCTGTGTCTTGGCATATGGAGCCAAGTGGGAGGATTGTCTCCCTTTTTGCCGAGTTCTCCTATAACAACAGTTACCAGTCGAGCCTTTTGATGGCACCATTTGAGGTGTTGTACGGACGCAGATGTCGCACACCCCTCAACTGGTCAGAGACTGGAGAAGGGCTAGTCTTTGGACCGGATATTCTCCGCGCAGCGGAAGAGCAAGTCCAACTAGTCAGAGAGCGTTGAAGGCAGCCAAGTCAAGGCAAAAGAGCTATGCTGACGCTCACCGTCGGAACATGAGTTTCCATATCGGGGACCACGTGTACCTGCGGGTAACTCCTCTGAAGGGAACCAAGCGTTTCCACGTCAAGGGGAAGCTCGCACCAAGGTTCATTGGACCCTTTGAGATCACTGCAAGTCATGTAGTAGACGGCTTCCCAGCTAGATCTACCACCTGAGATACCCTCCGTGCACCAAATCTTCCACGAGCCCCCACTCTGGAAGTGCTTCTTACCTCCTAGCTAGCCCGATGCCCGCAAGGACATCGATCACCGAGCCTTTGACAGCTAACCCAACCTAACCTATGCAAGAGACCCCTCAGCAACCTCCATCAAGGAAGGCATCAAGCAAGAAGCCATACCATCAAGCACTTCAGGATTCCAAGGAGCACCGCTCGGAAGCAGAACCAACAAGAAGTGAAGACTACCCCGTATCCAAGACTCCGCCTTTCTTTCCACGCCTAGTCTGGGAATCTCGGGGACGAGATTCTTGTAAGGGGGGTAGGTCTGTCACACCCTGATTTTCATGTCACATTGCTTAAGTTAATTGTCATGTTAAAAATGTGGATTTGCAAAAACTTTTGAGTGTTTTTGACTTTGCTTGATTTGACTTTTGTTTGCTGTTTGCTAGTGCTCTAAAAATCAAATAAATCCTCCAACTCTTATACTTCATCTCCTTGACCCAAAACATTTTCCCAATGATCATGCCATGTGTATAGACCAGTATAGAATTTTCTTATAAAAATATTTTGGCCAAATGGTATTTTCAAAAATTAGTTTTCCAAAAACCCCTGAATTGAGGTTTGCACTGCAAGTACCTTATTTAGGGTGTGAAAAATCTTCCAAAAAGTATATTTGAATCCTATTAGGTATAGGACTCCCAGAAACCACAAAATTATAATTTTAAAAGTTATTTTTATATTTTATTTAAAAGCTTTTTCTTAAGGCCAGAAATGGTCTTTAATAGGGAACAATTATTTAATCATTTCAAAAATATTTGCCAAAATTCAAGGAGACTCATAGGACATATATTGTCCATATATAAGAGTTTCAACACATGGTCATGTTCAAAATATTGGACAAATCCTTCCAAAACCCTTCCTGGATATTTCAGGCTTTTGAAATATTTACAAAGGGAATATTCTCCAAAAATTCCAGGGAAATTCTATCATGTCATATATGACATATTCGATGATCTTGCAAAGCCTCATGCCTTGAAGATCAAGGAAACATCCTCTAATCCCCTCAAAACCATTATGTCCATATTTGAAGTTTGAGCAACTCTACATTGCCAAACTTGTCCAAATGCTCTCAAATTTGGTGCACATGCTAGAATGGCCTAATAAGGCATCTAGACCAAATGGCACAAGATTTGGAATAGAGCAACTTGATCAGATCACCCCAAAACCCTTTCTGTTCAAATGCAAATTTGAACAACTTTACATTGTCAACTTTTTATCTGGAGCCTCAAACTTTGTGGGCATGTTCATAACCCCAAATGATGATGCTACACCAAGTGGTGCATCAAGGGGAGATGATTTGCTTGACTCAAACATGGTGAAACCATTTCTGTTGATTTCTAGGGTTCACCAAAGTTACATTGGCCACTTTGCCCAAATGAGCTCAAATTTGGTGTAGGGGCCTAATTATATGTGACATTTGATCCTGTGAAGTCCCATGCCAATTGGAAGTCATTTGTTTCCCCAAAACCTGATCAAACATCTTCTGCCATTTTTCTTAAACTAGTGTCTTGATCACTTTTACTATTTCCCTCTACCTCAAATTCTTACCACAGCTTCCCCTAGTCCTATTCTACCTCCAGTAACTCTCCTCTGCCTTAGCTCAATTATTGGAAGGGGGTAAAACCCCATTTTTACTCCTGTGGACAGCAACACTCTTCTCCTCTTTCACCTCTCTCCTCACTCCAGTGGCCTCCAGGGCATCCCAGGCCGTCTGGGCAATTGTTTACTACTCCCTCTACCCTCTGGACACGCTGGACACAAGAGGACACGCCAATGACACCATGTGCATGCCATGGCATGCAAAGTCCGCGCTCTGGAGCACGCTACAGTGCCCTGGCGCACTGTAGCCACCTCCAATCAGGGGCGCCCGACAGCCTTGGGCTTCCCCCTCGTGTCCCCCGAGGAGGCCTCGACGTCCGCAACACGCCGGGCGGTCGGCCCCCTCCTCTCTCCTCCTCCCTCGCCCCTGCTCGCACGCGCACCGGCCGACCACGGGCTCCAGTGAGCAACCTCGCACGCGCGACCTCTCTGGCGCCTCCCCGCTCCTCCTCTCTCTTCCTCTAGGCGTGGACCATCCCCACAAATGCCCTAGACATGCCCACTGCTTCCCCCGAGGCCTGCAACGACAGCTACGACCTCGCCGGCGCATGCATTTTCGGTGGACCGGCGCTCACCTATGTATAGGCCGCCCTCGAACCCCCTTGCACCTCCTTTGGCCTTTCCCTTCTCTCCTACGCCTCCCAAGCCGTCCCACTCCTTCTCCCGTGCCCTCCAGCCTCCTCCCTGGCCGGAGCAGAGCCACCGGCCTCCGCTCGAATCCTCGCCATCCCGAGCTCGCCTCCCTCCCTTTCCTCCACCAAAAGAGATGCGAGGGTACAGTGACCCTTTCCCCTACTTCTCCCAGGCCACCGGGGCACCACATTCCCCAGCTGCTCGTCACCCGAACGGGAATCCGCCAAGGCAGTGCCGAGCGCACCTCGGTCATCCCCTGCCGGCCCTGCCGATCTCCCCCGATGCGCCGCATCCTAGTGGCCCCTCCGGTGGCCACCGCTTGGCCGGAGGTGGCCTGAGCCGCCGGGGGGCAGGGCAGCAACCTCCCGCCGACGAGGCCCCTGCCTCTTCTGTCGCGGGCGGGAGGAAGAAGAAGGCCTGCTGGAGGGGCCCGCTCGTCGGTGACCCAGCGGGGCGGGCCCAGCAGTTTAAGTGGAGACGGGCCGGGCGGGAGCCGTGTTCCCCAGGCGGAAGCACACTTCGGGGATTACGCCTTCGGCGTCACCACCTTCGCCGCGCAGTCGAGCCGCTGGGCCGGCCCGCGAGCTATCCTTCGCCCAGAGCACCGTATAAGGTTGAACCCTTATTCCTTTTCTTTTTATTTATTCTGTCAACTTCAAAAATGCCTAGATAATTCAAATGAACTCCAAATTGCATGATTCAAATTTCCTATGGCTCCATAAATCATGCTCTATCACATGGTGCAACATGCACATTATTCCATAAACATTTCTTTCACAAATATTTATCAAATGCCTTTATTTCATTTCTGTGATGAACTTTAGAAAATCACAGAGAGCTCAATCTTGATCCAAATGCAGTGGTTCAAATTCCTGGATGATTGTCATGTCCAAACATAGTTTTGGAACATTTTTATTAATACTTTCTGTACCCCACCAAATATTGAGCCATTTCTTCATATTTATCAGCTTTGCAAAATCCTAGGAAATTCATTTCAAATCCAAATCCAGTGAAACCAACTCCTAAATGCTTCTAAAATCATGACTTGATGGTGGGTACCTTTGCTCATCATTCAAGGAAATATTTCTGTATACTTCTTCCAAATTCATAAACCCTTTGGTTCCATCACATTGAAATGTTCCAAACTACCTATTGATCCAACACCTATGAAACCACCTTGGTTATTTTTCATATGACCAGAGGTATCCTAGAAAAGTCCAACTCCTATTTTTAGAGCACTTTTATTCTTGCTTTGATTGTGTTGCTTATTATGATTGTTTCCATCGTTAGTTGACAAAATAAACGAGATACTCGGAGATGGACCAGAAGGTTTGAAGACTCGGAAGAATAAGGCAAGCAGCCCTTTGACCATGTTCAAGAAACCTTTTTATGCATGTCTCATAGCACCTTATTATTCAATGCATCGGAATCATGTTGAGGTGGAAACCACTTTGGTTGCTACCCCTGTTTCTTTACTGTTGAAACTTGCATCAAACATGACCCTACCTTCCTATGAGGGTTATGTGGGTGGGAATTGATAGATGTATGCTATAGTAGTTGGCTACGCAAATGGGTCGGGGTTATGCATTGAGTGAAACAAGTGTGGTCTGACATACTTGCAAATGACCCAGTGGGTGCCACTAATGCCCCTGGGAGTTGATGAGGAGCTAGGGCACTACTTGGTGAAGAAGTAGTGTGCCGAGGCTTGACGGAAGTGTTGTTTACAGAGATGGATTAGATTTATGTGTGACTACCGTCCCAACCAAACAGGCGCAACCACTCTACCCTTATATGGGAAAGGGCATTATTGATTACCTAGGTCGATACTACCATGGTGCACGCATTACTAGTGACGGGGGTGACATGAGGTCACTCTCGGGACGGGGTCGTGCTTGGAGAGGCGGCCATGACTGTTTTCACAGGGCACCGGACACACCGTTGGTACCCCGTGCTTGTGATATGTGATGAATACAGAGCGAGTCTCCACAAACCTTGAGATGTGAAATGTTTGGCACGGGGCTGTTACCAATCGAGTGGGCTCTATGTTAGTGTCGTCTAGGGAAAGATAGTGATCGGGTGCTTACCCCGGGTACTTGAGGTATCGCGGGTCGAGGATGACACGGAAGTTCCCCGGATCTTGTGGGTAAAGTGTGCAACCTCTGCAGAGTGTCAAACTATTCGAATAGCCGTGTCCGCGGTCAAGGACAGTTGGGTGGTGCTACTTAGACTATGTCCATAAGTTTCTGGGAAACAACACGGTATGATGGTATTGTTGATGTGATTGTGAGAAAGTCACAATGAGCTTGAGCATGAGTTGACTACGACTCTTTCTCGATATCGATGTCTGTGACCTCCTGATACTTGTTACAGACACATGCATATCCATGTTATATGTTGATCATACTTGCATATGAAAAAAAACTAGCTTTCCGCAAAACTACCAATTTAGCAGTAGAGCCTTGCATAAATTATTCTGTTATCACACTTGGGTTGCTTGCGAGTACATTCAATGTACTCATTGGCTTGCCACTGGTTATTTTATTGGCCAGGCATGAGAGAACAGGTTATGATGAAGATTTCTTGGTGACGAGCATGCGAGCTAGGACGCTTCCCAGTCAGAATGCCTGTAGGGTTTAAGGCAGATGGCATGGGTCCAAGTTGTCATTGAAGATTTCCGCTGCGACGATATACTCAAGGCTTGACCATAATGGTCCTATTTATGTAACACGGTATGTATGGATGTAAGACTCTTGTTATTCAGCTTCTGTGTGTTCAGTGAGCATTGATCTCTGGGATCACTGTACACGTGCATTCGGTGATCACGACTTATGAGTCGGGGTCCCCACATCGGGTCTCACCCAGACACTCGATGAGCTGTAAGATATTGGAGTCGTGTCACCCACTACACTGTGACACATCCACCACCACTTTTATTACGAGTCAGTAGTTATGCCACCCTACCCTTGTGTCATATCCGCCCTTATGTATTATATCGGCGTGCTTGTAATAAATTGTTGAGCAGCCTCAGCTCAACCTTGTATAATATTCAGTACTCTGGAATTCTGTATCAAGGATTTTTCTACCAGCGAGAAGGATTCTTCTGCACTGCGACGATAAAAAGGTCGGTTTCTCAGTAAATATTTTACTGGAAAACCGGTCCTGACATGTACACGCCCCAGAGTCTCTCCCGGTGGGAGGCTCCCTCCCACGGTCCAGTGGAAGTGCTATGCTCCGCGCTGGCAGAACCAACCGAGGAGCGGTTATGCCCACGAACCAGTGGAAGCACCAAGCTCCGCGCTGGCCGCTACAACCGAGGCGCGGTCATGCCCACACTCCGCGCAAGTGTGGTAGCTCTATGCTCCGCGCTGGTTATAAACAACTGAGGGCGGCCCCCAGCGGTCGCACCAACCTCAGGGAGCTTTTCAGCTCACGACGCTCACAGCTTCTCCTTGGATAGATGTCGCGAGGGGGGCTAGGCACGTGGGCTATGCTCGGGTCACGCCTGGCAGACGCCACCCTGCCAGGTGCTCAGACATCTGGCTTTCTCGCGCCCCCATCCTAGGCGAAGGCTCGTGATCAAGGTATGGTGCTCATTCTCCCTCATGAGAGCCGTTCGTACGTCAAGGGGGATCCCTGGGCATCGCGACCCAGGGGCCTCACTAGTCACTAGCCCCTCACTCCTTGAGCCCGGTGCTCAACGGCGGTCGAGGTATGCGCGGGGCTGGGCCCTGCCGACATAGAATGCAAACGAGATCGCTTGAACGTTAAGGGGGACCCCTGGGCATCACGACCCAGGGGCCTCACTAGCCACATAGCCCCTCGTTCCTTGAGTCTAGTTATTACGATAACCCCGATCACCCGGAGTGCTCAATGGCGATCGAGGTATCCGCGGGGTTGGGCCCTGCTGACGCAGAGCACCTAAGAAAACAAGAAAGGAAGCAAGCACAGAAATCATCAAGTTCAATCTAGTTATTACAATAATACCAAGTCCTTCAAATTCAAACGAGTTCTTACGCCTCCCCGAGGCACTTGCATCTCTTCCATCTGGACAGGAACAAGTCAGGCATCACCAAGTGCATCATCACCAGCCTCCGCCTCTTCGGCTGCGGTAGCAGCAACCTCGAGAAACACCTCCACCAGTTACGTGACCTTCGCCTCCAGGGCCTTAGCAGCCGCTCCCTCCATGCTCACGGTCACGGGCTCGGACAGCGAGGCCAGGTCAAGAGTGGGATCACGGAGACTTAGGTGGCCGCACACCTGCGTCAGGGCCAAGGTAAGGAGCGTGCAACTTTCCACGTCAGCTAACTGGCCGATCGCGGCCGTAACCCCGCGCAGGGACTTCACAAGCGCGGCAAGGAGCCCAGCGGGGCCACCCTCCGGGGCGGACAATGGATTCTTGAACCCTTCCCCATAAGCAGCCCGCAACGCCGTACGGGCCTCGAGCTCGAAGGCGGCGAGGGCCTCGCAACTCACTACTGCTGAGGCCGCAAGGGCGTCTTCCTTGTCGCGCGCAGCTTGGGTCACCTTGGCCTGCTCAGTCTCGTCCTTCAGCTTCTCCAGGCTCGCGCGATCAGCGAGGTGCTCCTGCTGCAGCCGGGACGTCTCAGCCTTCTGTGCCTTGAGCTCCTTCTCCAACCTCTCGAGCTCCAGGGAGCGCCTGGCGCCTTCCGCGCGAAGGGCCTCCAGCTCGCCCTCCGCCTTGCGACAGCGCTACTCGGAGGACACCGCGTTGGCCAGTGCGGCGTCGCGTGCTCGCGTGGCCACCGCGGCCTCCTCTTGACCCTTGGCGGCGACTGCTGAGGCCTGGCTCCAGGAGGCCCGCGCAAACTCGTCTGCCAGGAGCCACCCAGAGATCAGGCCCAGGCGTCCTTCCATCGCACGGCCATCACCACCCTGAAGTTCGGCACGGAGCCGACCTAGAGCAGCGGAGGCGGCCTCCAAGGTCTCAGGGCCAAGCTGCGTCGGCTGACGGATGGGCGCCAACGAGACCGACTGCTCGACCACGGGCTCGGGGGCTCCGGCTCCCCTCGCTGGAGCTGCCGGAGCAGGAGCCGCCGCGGCCTCGCAAACAGCAATGATGCCCTCAAGCGACGCCGCCGCCGCGTGATCGGTGGCCCAGCTGGCCGAGGCGCGCAAAGCTGTGGCACCATTCTCCGCGGCCACAGCAGCGGCAGATGGAGCGGGGCACCGCGGCATGACCTCCCCATTCACCTTCTTCATCACGCCACCCAGGCTGCTGCACCAAGAGAAGTACGTCAGGAACACAGCGACCAAGGGATAACAGGAGATCGCACACTTACTCATCGGAGGCGAGGCACGCCCTCCTCTTCAGCAGCAGGTCGGCCGCTGCCGAAGGCGCTACAGGCGTGCCGGCGGTCCGAATCTTGGCAAGGCATGCCGGCGGTCCGGATCTTCAGCAGCAGTTTCGCTGGCACGGTGCTCCTCGGCGGGGTCGCCGCATTGCTTTCCCCGGATGCAGCGCGTCCGGATCGACGCGGAGTGGTCGCCTGGGGCCGTCCGGCAGCACCTGCGCCTGACGCCACTTCTTCAGCGGATGCCTCGGAGCAGTCCCCCTCGTCAACCCGGTCCTCGTCGTCCAAGGTCTCCTCCGAGTCCTCCTCGTCGCTCCCATCATCGGCACCAGAGGACACGTCGACCGTGGGCGGAGCAGCCACGGGCACCCTGAAGCCTGACACGGTCTTAAGCAGGTCGGCCTTGTAAGGACAGCTGTATAGCGGCGGGTGGGCCCCCGAGAGGTCCTCAGGAACCATCCCCAGGAGAGTGACTGAGGCAAAGTCCAGGTCGACCTCGGCCAGCGTCCCCGAACGCAGCCGGAGCGTGTCGTCATTCACCATCAGCTCCCACATGGGGCGAGTATGCGTGCAGCGGCGCCAGACGCTGCCTCAGGAACTCCTTCACGATCTGGGCCCCTTCAAGCCTCAAGCCCAAGTCGGCTTTGATCCTTGCCAAGACAGGCTCGGCAAGGGGGTCAGTGCGCTTCGCGAGATTTCCAGCTGGCACGTTTCGCCGGACGGGTGGTAGGCAGCGCCAGTAGCGGATGAACGCGCTGGGCATCTAGATAGACCCACCTCTTCTGGTGGGAGTCTATCTTCTTCCCGGCTGTCATCAGCCGACAGCCCTGGCACTGGAAGACAAAGGAGACGTAGCCCAAGCACGGACCCTCGTCGTACCGCCACATGGAGAAGAAGTGGCGGAAGAGGGCGACGGTCGGTTTCACCCCCACAAGCGCTTTGCAATAAAAGGCGAAGAGCGAAATGACGAAGATGGAACGAGGCTGGATGTGGAGAGCATGCACCTGGTGATGATCCAGGGTGGCATAGAAGAACTCCGAGAAGGGCGGCACGAGCCCGACGGAGATTCTGTGGAGGAAGAAGGGGTGGCAGGACTTCGGCAAGATCCGCGCCGCGGTGGATCCGATCCAAATACCCATTGGGCCATGCTCGTTGTGGACGCTTGACAAGAAAGACTAGACCTCCGAGTAGTCCCCCTCCTCGGTGATGGTGGTCTCCTCGAGCACCGCCTCAAGGGAAGAAGCAGATCCGGACGCCTGCGCGGAACCCTTGCATTTCTTCGCCATTGCTGAGGCGCCGAAGGATGCAGGCAATTTAGGAAGGCTGGAGGCGAAGGAGAAGGGGATCTAAGCAGGAAGGAAGGGAGGCGATAACTCCTCTGCAACAAAGACAGCCCTCTTTTGTCAAGTTACACGGTTGCCGAGACTGCGTGGGGAGCGGAGTCACCCACGTCCCATCCAATTGTCACGCGCCAGCCTGGCCCGCAGCCTTTTGGGGGCCCGCGGCGCTCCGTCCTCGGCTAAGGCTTCGCCCCGAAGCCAACTCCGCGCGCGCCTTGGGCCCGGGGGCTACTGTCGGCGTCCTGGGAACCAAGGAACCCATACTTGCCAATCTGCGGGCCGCGACGCGCTCCTATCACGGCCTGGTACAGCCCAGCTGATCGACCATCTACCCAAGACCCTCACGAGGGGGCTAGGCCTCGCGAGGAGAATGACATCAAGACCCCCTCAGGAGCGGCCTCGGCTAGGTAGCTCCGGAGGGGCGGAAAATCCAAGGACGAGCCTGCCTCAGGAGGAGGCAGTGACGCACCGCGCCAGCAGGTGCCAGCGCGCACCAGCGGCGCAGTTGCCATTTCGGTGCAAAGGAGACAGTGCAGGTGCAGGTTCCCGAGGAGCGGGACAAAGGTTTCCCCTTCGGTGTAACAAGACCGAAGACCGCAAGGACGACAGGGAGGATGTCACCACCGAGCCCACCACCGATTCATCGCTTGATCCTTTTGCAGGTGAAGACCGCTATTGTCAGGACAAGAACGTCCTTGTGTTCCCGCTCAAATGGCCGTTGTGGGATCCTGATGGCTTCTCGCCCCTCGTTGGTTACCCCAAGTGGAAGGTTTGAGATGTAGCATAACGGCAAGTTTCCCTTGGCAAGATACCAAGGATCGAATCCCGTGAGACTCCGAGGGCCAACAAGTAGGTGTCAACGCTAACGGCGCCAACTTAGCGGTTGATAGGACCTGCACACAGATACAAATAACTTTGCTCCCAACGAGTACATAGAGGTTGTCAATCCCTCCGGCCTTGCTATTTACAAAGGATCAAACGCAAGAGGTAATAGTGATAGGTATGACTGCAACTAGGAAATAAGAACAGGAAGTAAATAGCGGGTGTGATCAGTGATGGTAATATGGACCGGGGTCCCATGATGTTCACTAGTGATGTCTCTCTCCCAAAAGACGATAAAACAGCTAAGCGAGGTAAACAAATTATAGCTGGGCAATTGACAGGATTATGTGCGCAAACCAATGCTAACTATGCTGTAAAGAAATGTAGAGGCTCAAAAGCATGGGCGGTACGCCAAGGCAAGTAGACCGAAATCCATCTACATCTACTACTAATCATCCAGCTTGAGATATCTATCCAGAACATCTCGCTGGTATTAAGTTGCGAATCCCACCCATAGTGTAAACTCAAAGCAACAGACAACTGCATTAAAAGAACTTTGCGTAAAGTAAACAATCCTTGCACCTGCAAGTACAAGCACCGTTGTTTTCCCCCTTGTGGCAACAGCACATTCCCTAGACTCATGTTTCTGTCACTCAAACTAGTCATCGAGGGGCATGAACCCACAATCAAGCATAACGTTCCCTCTTAGAGTTACTACCTACTACTTGGCCAAAGCAATAAACAACAACGGAGAACATGCAAGAATTACTCAAGAACATAAATATAAAAGAGGTGAATCAAATATATTACTCACACACAATCTAAACATAATCTCATAATCCATCGGATCCTAGCAAACTCAGCAGAGCAACAGCATAAAGATTACATATGTGCCTCGATCATGTAGGGCAGCTCACGAGGTCTAATCCATGAAGAACAAAGAGGGGAGGAGAACATCACATAGCTACTGGTCATGGACCCATGGTCCAAGGGGGACTACTCACAACTCATCCGGGAAGTGTCCATGGTGGTGGAGAAGCTCCCGGTGGTGGTTCTCCCCTCCAGCAGGGTGCCGGGAAGAGTTCTCCTGGTGCTCCCGATCTTGGAAGCGCGGCGGCGGTGGAACAGAGACGAGATCGCGAAAAAGGGTTCCGTCCTCGAGGGTTTCGGGACGCGAGCAATATATATGCAAAAGGGGGTCACCAGAGGCGGAGGTGGGGCCCCAGGCGCCCCCCTGGCGCGGCCAGGGGTGGGGCCTCGCCGGGTGGCCGCCTGGGCCACCCCAGGCTCCCCACTGGCCCTGCTTTGGTTTTTCTTGAAGCTCCCGATACGCTGATTTTTCCTGTATTTTTCCCGGAATTTTTAGGGCAATTTTAATATGGGGGAAACCTGAAATAGAAAAACAGCAGAAAATAGGAACTAGCATTGTGGTGCACTGAGTTAATAGGTTAGTCCAAATATGATCAAAAGTGTATGGAAGTTCATAAATATCATAGCAATATCACACAAAAGAGGCATGGAGCAAGCAGAAATTATAGATACGTTTTGGACGTATCAGATCCCTTCCCGCCTAAACATTTCGGGGGAAGAGGTCCCTGGCCGCCTATATAAGTAGCTAGGATTCCCACTATGAGGGACAAGTCGATCAGATCCGGAAACTCTGCCCTCGCATAAGGAAGCAAGAACCCTGGCCTCCTGACCCTCCTGAGCTCCCCTCCTGAGCTCACGAACCACTGTACTCATCCATATTCAACCCCTCCCGAGGCCAATCCACCAAAGCAGGAAGTAGGGTTTTACACCACAAGGTGGCCTGAACCTGGGTAAACTCTTGTGTGCTTTACTTCTTGTTCACTTGAATCTCTTCACCGCGCGAGGGCGAGACGCTAGGTAGACGTGAGTGGGAGAGATCTTCTTTCACGCCCCTGTGTTCGAACTTCTTGGGTTTGCGGAGCCCGTAATCCTATAGCTTGGATTTGGCAACGCTGCAGGGATGGACCCGAGCACAAATGTTGTGTCTGTCCTTAATCATGAGGCGGGCGTAGGCAGGTCGGTGAGGGCGTAAGACGTTCATGGCATCGAAGTGTTGGCCAGGCAGATAAATAATTTTAAAACTGCTGACGGGAAAGGTAACACTAGTTCAGGTAAGATGGAAGAATGATACATGCCACCGGGACAGACCCGGGCGGCCTGAGGATGATGCAGCCCGAGGGGCGTCGCAAACAAGGTAAGCTAGAGGTGCAAAAAGGATACATGCCGCAAGGACATGCATGTGCGGCCTGGGAATAATGCAGCCCGAGGGCCGCTCCCAGCTGAACAGAATTGGAAAATGTCACCTGGCATAGTTGGTGAAGTGGCGCTGATGTAGCTGAAGTTGCTCGATGCAGATGTCGCTCCTCACGAGCCGCCTGACTCCGGGGCCTCGCGAGGCTCCGGAGGTTCCGAGAGCTCGTGAAGGACCGAGGCCACCTCCACCAAGATCTTCCGATGCCTGGCCTCCGCGGATCTTGAGGCACGCCATCGGGAGCTACATCTTCCTGGGGCTCCAGGGCGAGCAACTGCTTCTTCTTCTTGGGGATGCCCTCAGGTGGGTAGATGGCGCCATCATTGTCTGGATCCTCGACCGCCGTAGCCTGGTAAGCACGCTCGAGTGAGCACACCGCATCCTTTTCTTCGTAGGCAACCGTGATGACGATGCTGCTTCCTGGCATCTTCAGGATGTTGTAGCCGTGGTGAGTCACTGCCATGAACTTGGCCAGGGCTGGGTACCCGAAGATGATGTTGTAGGGAAGATGAATGTGAGCGACATCAAAGTTGATGAGATCGGTGCGGTAGTTGTCACACTTGCCAAAGGTGACAGGCAGGCGAACCTGCCCTATCGGGGTGGTGGAGCCGTCAGTCACTCCTGAAAAGGGCTTGGTGGGTAGTAGCTAATCGTATGGCACTTGGAGGTTTTCGAATGTCTCGACGGACAAGACATTGAGCCCATGCGCCGCCGTTGATGAGGGTCTTGGTGACTTGAACGTTCTGATGACGGGTGAGCAGAGCATCGGGAGGGTGCCGGTAGTCGCCGCGCACTTGAGCTGGTCTGCTGAGCTGAAGGTGATGGCGCACTTGGACCACCTGAGTGGGCGCGTGGCTTCGAGCTTGGGGAGAGCCGCGTTCACTTCTCGGGCGAACTGCTTGAAGAGGCGCTGAGAGGCTGGGGCCCGCGCACCGCCCAAGATGCAGGCGATGGCGCGAGGCTCCTGGAAGCCCCCAGTCCCCTCATCCTGGTCATCATTTCTCCTGGGTGGTGGCAGCGGAGGGAGGCCGGCCTTTGCCCTGAGGACGGTCCTCGCGAGGCTAGTCCCTCCAGGCACCCTCATGAGGCTGGTCCCTCCAGGCATCCTCACGAGGCTGATCCTGCCAGCGGTCTGCACGAGGCTGATCACGCCATTCCTGGTGGGGGGCGCGATCGTCCCAGCGCCCCTCGGTCCGGCTTCCTCCGCGGCCATAGCCCCGGTTGCTGCGCTCGGGGCATTGACCGATGCGCCCTTCGTGGATGGCCCTGAGCTCTTGACAGTCGTTGGTGTTGTGGCTGTGCACGTTGTGGAAGGCGCAGAATGGACGGATGCTCTTGGATGACTCCGGGTGGTCGCGGCAACGCTTCATCTCTGGTTCGGCAGCAAGCACGGCCACCCCTTTGTGCTTCACGTCCTTGTCGTTGGCCTTCTTGTGTTCAGGGTCAATGGTGGGGACCTCGACGAGGGAGAGGCGCCCCTCCTCAGCTCTGGGCCTCTTGGTCGCGAGATTGAACAGCTCCAGGGTCGTGCATAGATCTTCATGGATGGCGAGCTCCTCCTTTATCTTGACATCACGGACGCCATCTGAGAATGCTGAGATGATGGCCTCATCCCTGACCTTGGGGATCTTGACACGGACGCTATTGAAGCACTGGATGAACTTCTGCAGAGTTTCTCCTGGTTGTTGCTTGATGCGCCGCAGGTCACCTGCGGCCGGGGGGCGGTCGCGGGTGCCCTGGAAATTGGAGATGAACCGCTCGTGCATCTCACCCCAGGAGGAGATCGATCCCGCGGGCAGGTTCAGGAGCTACGAGCTCACGCCATCCTTGAGAGCCATGGGGAACCAGTTCGCCATGATCTTCTCGTGGCCGTTGGATGCCTCGATGCTCAGCCCATAGAGCTGCAGGAACTCAGCAGGGTCGGGGGTGCCGTCGTAGCATGGAGGCAGGTCGGGTTTGAACTTCCCAGGCCAGTTGACGTTGTGCAACTCGGGGTCGAGGGCCTTGCAGCCTGCTTTTGATACCGGAGCTTGTCGCCGAGGCGGAGCTTGGTCTTGGTTACCGCGCACCACCATGCCAGGGGGCGCACGGTCTCAACGCGGCGGTGGAGGGAGTGCTGGCGCTCCTCCTCGAGGCTGCTAGATCTCTTGGCAGCTTCCTTCTTCATGCACGGGCGCCCCGCGCGGGAGCTCGCGCCGCGGGGCCGCGTGCCTTGGATCATGGACGAGGCCTTGATGCGGAGATGGTGGAGGTGCTTCATGGGATACTTCGCCTAAAGAGGGGAGCGAGCGAGGTAGCGAGAGGGATGGTGCAGGAGAGCCCCCAGCGGCGCTGACGAGCTCGGCGATGCGGTCGAGCCAGTCTTTGTAGAGGTCGTCGACATGGCGATAACGCAGGAGCTCGCGTGCCATGAGCAACGCAGCCTGCGCATCTGCGTGTCCGCGATGAGTGTGGGACGACGAGCCCGCCGGAGTCAGCGACGAGGTGGCGGTGCGTCTGTCTCGTCGCACGGAGGAGTGTAGGGACGAGGCCTGTTGCTCATGCCTCACCGGGCTGGTGGCGGCGTTGGCAGCAGGCGATGGTGAGCGGCGGGGAGGTCTGCCGGCGGGAGCCGTCTGGGCGACATGGGCAGTAAGGGCGGCCCGATGCTCAGCACGGGCTCAACGAGCGTCGGCCATGGAACCGGTGGGACGATGGAGCGTGGATCGACAGAAGGGAAGCTTCGGCGCACCCCTACCTAGCACGCCAAATGTCGGATCTTGGGTTTCGGCAAACCCTCGAGGTTCGAACACTGGGGTGCGCACGAAGATCTCTCCTTCCCACCCTAGTTCGCTCTCGCACCGATTCCTAGGCCTAGCTCGTTGAACCCAAAGAACAAGAGACACGAGGATTTATACTGGTTCGGGCCACCATTGTGGTGTAATGCCCTAATCCAGTGTGATGTGGTGGATTGCCTTGTAGGATGAGGATGAACAAGTACACGGTAAGAACAACCTTCTGAGGAGAGGTGTTCTTGGGCTCGGTGAACTAGTGGGTGTAAGGGTGGTCTGAATGATCCTCATGTTGGATCAGCTCCAGATCCGATGAGATGCCCTCTATGGTGGTGGATAGTCCTATTTATAGAGGCCCGGGTCCTCTTCCCAAATATTGAGCAGGAAGGGATCCCACAACGACCAAGTTTGAAGGGGGGCAACTAGTACAAGCTATCCTGACAAAAGGTGGTCTTCGCCTGCCAAAGGCTCTGGTGGTGACGTCGTCGTGGGCTCCGTGGTGACCTTCGCCCTGCCATCCTGCTGGTCTTGGTCTCGTTGCACCGATATGGAAACCTTTGCCTGAAGCTTCGGGACTCCACTCCCGCGCTTGCCCCCTTAGCACCAAAGGAGAAAGTGGTACACTGCGCCCGCTGGCGCCTGCCTGGCCTTATACGTCATGGCTCACGTCACGTGAACCTCGCGAGGTGTCCCTTCCCTTGATATCTCCGCTCTTCGGGAGCCAGCCTAGTAAAGTCGCCCCAGAGGAGGTCTTGCATCGTCCGCCTCACGAGGCTTGGCCCCTCGCAAGGGACTTGAGTGGTTGCTGATGAAGATGGGTCGTACCAGGCCGCTGGATGAGCCACGCTCCGGGCCGCAGGCAGGCAAGTCTGGGTAGCCCCGTTTCAAGAATGCCGACATGCATAAAGTTAAACAAGTTGCCATAAGATGGCTAGCACAAACTTCGATATAGATCAAAAGAGGAGCAGGCGCCTCTGGTGTATTCAAAAACTGGGATACAAATCCTCCTAAACTATTCCTGGTCGCTGTCGGCAGACTGCACGTAGTAGTAGGCGCCTCTGGTGTAGTAGGAGTCGTCGTAGGTAGCATCTGGATCCAGTGCACCACCATCTGGTTGCATCATCCGAGAAGAAGGGATAGAAGGGGGAAAAGGGGGAGCAAAGCAACCGTGAGTACTCATCCAAAGTACTCGCAAGCAAAGATCTATACTACATATGCAATGGTAACAATCATATGGGTAGTATCTGTGGACTGAACTGTAGAATGCCAGAATAAGAGGGGGATAGCTAATCCTATCGAAGACTACGCTTCTCGCAACCTCCATCTTGCATCAGTAGAAGAGATTAGAAGGTAAGTTCACCAAGTAACATCGTGTAGCATAATCCTACCCGACGATTTTCCCCTCGTCGCCCTGTGGGAAAGTGATCATCGGGTTGTCTCTGGAACTTGTCTCGGTGTGTTTTATCAAGTATCCGGTTCTAGCTCTCATGAGGTTGGAGTACAACTCCGGGTCATCCTTTTACCAAGTGACACGGCTATTCGAATAGATAAACTACTCTGCAGGGGTGCACTACATTACCCAACACGCTCGATCCCCTCTGGCCGGACAAACTTTCCTGGGTCATGCCCAGCCTCGAAAGATCAACACGTCGCAGCCCTACATAGGCACAACAAAGAGGTCAGCACGCCGGTTTAAATCCTAAGTGCGTAGGGGTCTGGGCCAATCACCCATTGCACACCTGCACGTTGTGTACGCGGTTGATGAGCAGACCTAGCAACCTCCATTTCAAAGGAAGTTATATTACGCGGTCCAACCCGGCGCGCGCCACTAAGTCGCTGACGTCAAGAAGGCTCTGGCTGATACCACGACGTCGAGTGCCCATAACTGTTCCCGTGTAGTTGGTTAGTGCATATAGGCCAGTGACCAGACTCAGAATCAAATATCCAAACTCGTTAAGCGTGTTATTATGAATCAACCGCGGACAACGACCAGGGACCAGGCCACCTCTCTCCTCGGTGTCTCAACCTGCCCTGTCGCTCCGCCACAAAGAATCACTCGGGGGCCATCGGGAACCCAGGCCCACCACTACCTAGATGTAACCACCTGTCCTTTCAGCCCCGAATCCGTGAATCACTTGCGGGTACTCTACGAGCCGACCCGACTTTAGTCACATCATGTATCATGTATAATATGTATATATATACTCGTGATCACCACCAGAAGTGATCACGGCCTGATGGTATAGCATGGCAGATGGACAAGAATGTAGGGCCACTGATGGAATACTAGCATCCTATACTAAGCATTTAGGATAGCAGGTAAAGGTATCAACAGTTGTAGCAACAATGACAGGCTATGCAACTGAATAAGAGCTATCGAATAATCAAGAGTAGCAAACCTAATGCAAGAATAAGAGAGAAGAGAATGGGTGATATCTGATGATCAAGGGGGGTTGGCTTGCCTGGTTGCTTTGGCAAAAAGGAGGGCCGTCGTCGATGGAGTCAATCACAGGGGTATCAGCAGCGGTCTCGTGGTCTACCGGAAAGAAGTAACGGAGGGGGAACACAATAAATAACAAAGCAATCAAAGCATCACAAAGCATAACAAGGAAATACGCGGTGCTATGTGTGACCTAACGCAATATTAGGCGGTACTGGCGAAGGGGGAAAACATCCGGGAAAGTATTCTCAGTGTTTCGCGTTTTCGGACAAACGGACCAGAGGGGGACGATTGCAAGTTCACTATGCTAGGGACGTGTGGTGAACGTACGGAGTGCGCATTCGGATTCGTCTTGTCGTTCTGAGCAACTTTCATGTATATAACTTTTTCATCCGAGTTACGAATTATTTTATATAATTTTCTAAAGTTTTAACCATTTTCAAAAAAATTATGTTTTATTTTAATCGGAATTGACCTAGTCAATTTGACTGGTCAAAAGGGAAGGTGGTGGCCCACATGTCACTGTTTTAATATTTCCAAAAGGATTTATCTAAACGAATTAGATGAGACCCACATGTCATAGGCTATACCTAATAAACAAATAAATGAACCTACCTTATTTAATGGGGCCTACACGTCAGACTAACTTAGCACTAACGTAGCACTGAACCTAGCCTAATTAAATACATTGAAACCTAAAAAGTGCATACGCACTATTTAGACGGAACGAGCAGCCGGCTCCTGGCCGCTCGATCCCGCCCCAAATCACCGCACGCGTGGACCTGGTACTATCTGGTCGGGAGTCTCAACCGCAAAACTGTTGGCGTTTGTTGCTATCTACCCCTTCCACGCATTTCGTCCATATCCCCTTCGTGTCCGCCGCTTCCACTACACCTCGCGCCGCCCCTCTCATCCTGGCGCCTCCGCTTCTCTCCCGTCGGCGTCGCAAGTTGGGGACGTGCGCCACACCACTTGCCTGGATCGGGGCGCTGCAGCTCGCGTATATACCGGATCTGGTGTCCGGCGTACCCACCCATGCCGGACCTATTGAGGCTGGGTGGAGGGCGAAGGGAGCTCTGTACGTAGGAGGGGGAAGGGAGCAGTGGCCGCCGTGATGTCTATGCGTGGATGTAGGGGAGCGGACGGATGAAGAACGAACAGGGAAAGGGGAAAGAGCTCGTCATCGATCTGGAGCAAGACGTAGACGGTGGCCGTGGAGCGGCTAGCAGGTCAGGAGACGGCGGCCGTGGATCAGCAACAACGGTGTCGTATCCTCCTCTTGCCATTTTTCTCGAAGCTGGAACTAGATTATCCGCAGCTACCTCACTGCATGCGCACATCCGACTGTATATTTTCTGACCTGATGCCGGTTGTGACTTTGACCACGGTTGTCACTTTTTTTCTTGCTAAGGTTGTTGGTTGCACACGTTGCAGGAAAAGTTGGCTTGGATCCATGATTTAGTTGCACAAATATGGACTTCTATTTGCACAGATACTAGATCAACTCCATGTTTCTAGTCTGGGTTGTTTGTTGCACATTTTTTTTGCAAAACTACTCCCTTGTGCTGAAATATCCTTCTGCTTACTACTAATTGGCTACCACTTCTGTATCTATTATGTACTCCCTCCGTCCCATAATGTAAGACGTTTTTTGACACTAGTGTAGTGTCAAAAAGCGTCTTATATTATGGGACGGAGGGAGCATTTATTAGTTGGCTTGTAATGTAGTCTAGTTGCACACATATTGATGTTTAATTGGCAGAAGGACTAGTTGCACACACATTGATGTTTAATTGGCTTGTAATGTAGTCTAGTTGCACACATATTGATGTTTAGTTGGTTGGAAGACTAGTGGCACACACATATGCTCAGTTGGCTGGCTTGTAATTTAGTCTAGTTGCACACACATTAATGTTTAGTTGGCTGGAAGACTAGTTCTACACACATATATGCTCAGTTGGCTTATAATTTAGTCTAGTTGCATACACATTGATGTTTAGTTGGCAGGACACT
>LR738713.1:90397022-90414968 GCA_902687465.1 Secale cereale | reverse complement strand
CAATGTAGTCTAGTTGCACACATAATGATATTTAGTTGACAGGACTAGTTACACACATATATGCTCAGTTGGCATGGCAATGTAGTCTAGTTGCACACACATTGATGTTTAGTTAGCAGGACTATTGGCACACACATATTCTCAGTTGACGCGGTAATGTAGTCTAGTTGCACACACATTGATATTTAGTTGGCAGGACTATTGGCACATACGTATGCTTAGTTGGCGCGGCATTGTAGTTTAGTTGCACACACATTGATGTTTAGTTGGCAGGAAGACTAGTTCGTCGAAACATCCTCATGCGGGGTCTATTTTTGAAGAGCACGTCGCGAGGGTTTCAACGATGAAAATGAATCTGAATTTCAACACGCAGATTGAAAGTTATGCCTTTTTAAAAATTTATAATCACAAAATAAATGCGAACAAACACATGCACATGCATATGCATGCATAGGAGTAGATGCATCGCATATAATACTTAACAGGAAAAGGGAGTACTAGATGACTAATTAAAAGGGGAGACAAGAAATTAGCTAAAGTGGCGGGCCTCGCTAAGGTTGGTTGTAATGGGGGTATCATATAATAGTATCATGCATATGATACTAGTGTATAATACTATCTCCTTAATACATAGTATCATATATTAGTATCAAGTAGTACTCTATTTATTGTCATGACACATACTACTATAGCATTTATTATGATATAGTATCATGATATGATACTCAACCATCTCTTTCTTCATTTAATTCTATGACACCTCATCATAATTGTCTAGTTGGCATGCAGGATACTATCTATGATACTACCATTACGATCAGCCTAAGCATCTTAGCCGGCTGTGCGCTGGCTAGACGCACCCACAATTAAATAAGGACCGGCCTGTGGGACAGCCGTGCACACGCTGCACCCACACATACACGCTGCACCCACACACACAATACACATACACGCAGGACATACACACATCATGCACGGCCACAGCTATGGCCATGGCCAGTAGCAACAGGGGCTGGACGAGCGGGGCAGCAGCTAACGGCAGCAGCAGTGCAAAGCAGCAGCGACGCGCAGCGGCAAGGAGCAGCAGCAGAAAACAGCAGCATCAAAGCTAGCCGAAGCAGCAAACAGCAGCAGGATTAGCAAGCAGCAACAGTAGCAAGCAGCAGCCAGCAGCCGTGCACGGGCAGCGGCAGGCAGCGACGAGGCCACCAACGGGAGCGAGCGCATGAGGGCCCGGGCAGCGGCACGCCGGGCGCTGCCAGGGCACGGCCTGGGCAAAGTAGGGCGCGGACGGTTGCAGGCACACAGAGAGCTTTGGGGGCAGCCATGGCGATCTCGTACGACGGTTACGACGACGGATCAAAGTGAAAAATGAGGGGGGTCGGCGGAGGAGCTCACCACGGGGCTTGTGGACACCTCGGTTGCTGCGGGGACGGATCGGAGCAGCGGTGGCGACGGCGAGATGGGGTCGGTCGGAGGAAGAAGAAGGGCTCATTCCCGGCGATGGAGTGGATGTAGGCTCGAGCTCGTGGACGTAGATGATGAAGCGGACGACGAGGAAGAGCATGGACAAGGTCTCATGGCACGGGGACAACGGAGAGCGCACGAACAATGACGGCCATGGCGACAAGGCTTCGGTTGCGGGGATGAGAGCGAGCGAGGAAGAGAGGGAATGGGCGCTAGGGTTTGTCCAGAGGCGCCGGGGTGCTCTTATCCACCGCGGGGACTCGCTAGATGTTCAACACGGTGACATCCACGGCTATGGAGGCGTGGATGTGCGTCACGGCGCGCCCCTGCTTCCTCCACTGTACATGATGGAGAAGGCCTCAAGATGGGCTGGGCCATGTACTGTAGCTATGGGCTATAACTGCACAGTGCTCTTTTCTTTCAGTTTTTTATACCTTTTCACCAATGTTTTGCATTTAAAATTCATACCAAATAAATTTAGTTGACTATGAACTTGTCACGTAAATATTAGTCATTATTTTGGAGAGGCCCACAATGTTTAAAGTCAAAAAGAAAATACATAAACATTTGTTTATTTTGAAATGGTTATTTTTGTTGTTTTTGGACCACTTTATATTTTCCTAGGGATAAACTAGTGAGTCAAATGATGTTGGATCAGCATGTTAAATGATCAGGGGAATTTATCGAATAATGCGAATATTTTAGTTTAACTGTTTGAAGAAGATATTTTTTGGACTTTATTTTAAAACAAAAAATGGCTTTGATTTTTATCAAGTGGAAATTTGGTTTATTTAAACTTGATGACATGGCACCATTAGTGTGGGGTCATTGTATCATGACACTGGACGTGTTACAATAAAGGACCTAAGGGCCCAGTTATCGGATGCATTGAAAGAAAATAAAAAGTTGAAAGGCGGCATATTCGGTATGAATTTTGATCTTGCTCCAGTATTCACATTATCCTTTAATTCGGAGTGTTATAATGTTGTTGTTTGCAGGTTTGTTAACCGGACGCCTTGAAGAAGAAGTATCCGGATTCCAAGGCAACACGCTAAAATAGCTCTCTAAAGTGCACGAGCGGGCCCGAAAAGCCATGAAGAACATGGCTAAAGCCTTATGGCCGTTCGATTCTCCTCTAGAAATAATGGAGGATCTGGCAAACTTGTTCAAAGGAGCTCGGCCTCCCTTTGAGCTATGGAAGGCATCAGCATGCCGAGAAGGTGCTCGAGAGGCATGGGCCATGGTGAAAACACGGTACACCGGGCTTGACCTGAATCATATGGCCTGAGTTGGAACTGGGGACCAGACAGGAAAGAGATTCCCGTCAGCTTGGTATATGACCAAGTGATGGTAGCCGCGAAGTATTCGCAATAGGATTGTAGTTTAGACAATCTCATAGATGGCATAGATAAAGAATAGGCATTTGATTCTATGTATCAATGTACTTTATCGTCAAACTTATCTCGGACCGAACTTGTAAAAAATTGTCATGGCAGGCCTTCGGCTTCAACCTCCTGAACCCAAAGGTTGGAGTGTTTTCGGATACTATACTTGAATGTAGTAATTACTCAGTATGTTCGGAAACCAGGCAATCCGGTCATTTTGCTTGAACAGACAAAAATTGTTCAGGGAGTTATGTTATATAACTATTTAACGTAAGAAACATCTTTTAAGGAGAATAGTTCCATTAAGGGTTCCTTTCCTTGGGTCAACATGCTTAATTATGCATGCCTAGGCTTTGATCCTAGAGATGGAATTATGGGAAGCCTGTCCCTTTATCTTTTAGAAAATATTATGTACACATAAGCAATTTGTCATTTGTTCGACGACCAGTAATTCCCTTAAGAACACTAGCTTTCGGCTTCACCCGTCTGAGGTACAAGTCTGGATTACCCGGTTGTAACAATCACAGAGGTGCTCCCTTTACACCCTAGCCGAATAATCGAGAACGTAGGGTATAAGCACAGGAGCAAGGAAACCCAGCTTGGCAAAAACTTAAGTCATAAAGGTGCATATAATGGCGAAAAAGAGTGTATAAAGCAGACGACATAGGTCATGTAAGCGATAAGCTTTTAACAGTAAGCTTCATTAAAGAAGCCCCCAGTCAAATTGAGGTATATACATTTAAAGATGTGTACCCCGAACAATTCGGTATAGCCGAACACATGCTGGGAATTTGGAAGGAAAAACAAAAAGGGAGAGGAATAAAGAAAAGAAAGAGGAAACCTAGTCAAAAATAGAAATAAGAGGTGCTTCCGGACTATTCGTAGAATCGTCAGAGCCGAGCTGCATTCCATAAATTCGGCTCAAGGCGATTATCTGATGCATTTCGAAGGCGATAGGCTCCTCCGGTGAGAACTTCGTCGATGATGAAGGGCCCCTCCCATTTTGGTTTGAGCTTGTCCTTTTTATTCTCCAGGAGGCGCAAAACAAGTTCGCCAACGTTCTATGTTTTGGCCCACACTTCTCTACTCTAGTATCGCGAGGCTTGTTCCTGATAGAATGCGGAACGAGCTTGCGCGATATCGCGCTCCTCTTCAAGGCTGTCTAGGTCATCCTGCTGATCGAGCTCGGCCTCTCGCTCTTTGTACATACGCACTTAAGGTGAGTCGTGAATAATGTCGCAGGGCAGAACGACCTCTGCACCGTACACCATGAAGAAAAGTGTGTATCCGGTTGTCCGGTTAGGTGTGGTCCGCAGCCCCCAGAGCATGGAGTCAAGCTCCTCCACCCAGTATTTATCTGACTCCCGTAGGGAGCGCACCAGTCGGGATTTAATGCCACTCATTGTTAGGCCATTGGCCCATTCAACCTGACCGTTTGTTTGAGGGTGATACACGGAGGCATAATCAAGTTTAATGCCTAACTTGGCGCACCAGTTTTTTACCTCATCAGCTGTGAAGTTGGAGCCATTATTTGTGCTAATGTTGTGTTCTTACTAGTTTGGCTTCAATCCACTTAGTGAAATTATCCACCATAACCTGTAAATATTTATTTTTATGGATTCCCCCTTTAAGGGGTCCTACCATATCCAACCCCCAGACCGCAAAAGGCCAAGTAATGGAGATTGTTCTCAAGGCGGTGGGAGGCATATGACTTTGATTGGTGAAAAGCTGACATCCAACACAATTTTGGACGAGGGCTTGTGCATCTGCTCGGGCTGTTGGCCAGAAAAAGCCTATTCAGAAAGCCTTGCTTACGAGAGCCCGAGTTGTGGCGTGATGGCCACCCAAACCAGCATGTATTTCTGCCAAAAGTTGTCGTCCCTCCTCTTCAGAGATACATCTTTGGAGAACACCAATAGTGCTTTTCTTGTATAGTTCACCTTCGTGAACTTTGTAGGCTTTAGAACACCGAACTATGCGACGGGCCTCGTTTTGATCATCGGGCAGGTCTTGCCTATTAAGGTAGGCTAGGAATGGTTCGGTCCAAGGAGCAATTACGACCATGATCTTGTGAGCCGAAGGTGTTATTTTTGGATCCGGATCCCCGATGATATCTGCATTATGCTCGGCTGCTGGTGATGTGACTAAGTCTGATTGTTACCGCCTTTGCTCTCGTCCTGCCATACAACGATGGCTTGAACAACCTTTCCACAAAGGTGTTAGGCGGGACTGGGTCACGCTTGGCGCCCATGCAAGCAAGTATGTTTGCTGCCTGATTACTGTTGCGAGCGACATGAGGAAATTCGAGCCCCTCGAACCGAGCTTATATTTTTAATATGGCGTTTCAATAAGCTACCTTTTTTAGATCCTTCGCATCAAACTCTTCGTTTACTTGAGATATTGCGAGGTTTGAGTCTCTGCGCACCTCTAGGCGTTGTATGTGAAGGAAATATGCCCTAGAGGCAATAAGAAAGTTGTTATTTATATTTCCTTATATATCATGATAAATGTCTTTCATTAATGCTAGAATTGTTTTTACCGGAAACTTGATACATGTGTGAATACATATTCAAAATAGAGTGTCCCTAGTATGCCTCTACTAGACTAGCTCGTTAATCAAAGATGGTTGAGTTTCCTAACCATAGACGTGTGTTGTGATTTGATGAACGGGATCACATCATTAGGAGAATGATGTGATGGACATGACCCATCCGTTAGCTTAGCATAATGATCGTTTAGTTTTATTGCTATTGCTTTCTTCATGACTTATACATGTTCCTCAGACTATGAGATTTTGCAACTCCCGAATACCGGAGGAACACCTTGTGTGCTATCAAACATCACAACGTAACTGGGTGATTATAAAGATGCTCTACAGGTGTCTCCAAAGGTGTTTGTTGAGTTGGCATAGATCAAGAATAGGATTTGTCACTCCGAGTGTTGGAGAGGTATCTCTGGGCCCTCTCGGTAATACACATCACTATAAGCCTTGCAAGCAATGTGAGTAAGTTACGAGATGATGCATTATGGAATGAGTAAAGAGACTTGCCAGTAATGATATTGAACTTGGTATGATGATACCAACGATCGAATCTAGGGCAAGTAACATACCAATGACAAAGGGAACAACGTATGTTGTTATGCGGTTTGTACAATGAAGATCTTCGTAGAATATGTAGGAGCCAACATGAGCATCCAGGTTTCGCTATTGGTTATTGATCGGAGATGTGTCTCGGTCATGTCTACATAGTTCTCGAACCCGTAGGTTCCGCACGCTTAACGTTCGATGACGATTTCTATTATGAGTTATGTGTTTTTGTGACCGAGTTTGTTCGGAGTCCCAGATGAGATCACAGACATGACGAGGAGTCTAAAAATGGTTGAGAGGTAAAGATTCATATATTGGAAGGTTGTATACGGACACCGGAATTGTTCCGAAGAAGATCGGGGATTTTTCGAAGTACCGGGAGGTCACCGAGACCCCCGAGAAAGTTAATGGGCCTATTGGGCCATAGTGGAGAGAGAGAGGCTGACGCAGGAGGTGGGCCCCCCAAGCCCAAAACAAATTGGACAAGGAGTGGGGGGCACGACCCCCCTTTCCTTCTCCCTCTCCCCCCTTTCCCCTTTCCCCTCTCCACAAGAAGGAAGGACGGGGGGAATCCTACTTGGACTAGGAGTGCAAGTAGGACTCCCCCCATGGCACGCCTCCTCCTAGGGCCGGCCTCCTCCTCCCCCTCCTTTATATACATGGGCAGGGGGCACCCCTAAGGGACACCAATATTTGTCTTAGCCGTGTGCGATGCCCCCTCCACAGTTTACTCCTCAGGCCATAGCGTCGTAGTTCTTAGGCGAAGCCCTGCGCATATCACATCGCCAAACACCGTTGCCATGCCGTCGTGCTGACGGAACTCTCCCTCGATCCTCTACTGGATCAAGAGCTCGAGGGACGTCATCGAGCTGAACGTGTGCTGAACACAGAGGTGCCGTACGTTCGGTACTTGGATCGGTTGGATCGTGAAGACGTTCGACTACATCAACCGCGTTAATACTTAGCTTCCGCTTTTGGTCTACGAGGGTACGTAGACACACTCTCCCCGTCCAGTTGCTATGCATCTCCTAGATAGATCTTTCGTGAGCGTAGGAATTATTTTGAAATTGCATGCTGCGTTTCCAATAGTGGCATCATGAGCCATGTCTATGCGTAGATGATTTGCATGAGTAGAACACAAAGAGTTGTGGGTGATAATAGTCATACTGCTTACCATCAATGTCTTACTTTGATTCAGCGGTATTGTTGGGTGAAGCAGCCTGGATCGACATTACATGACCGCATTCATGAGACTGGTTCTACCGACGTGCTTTGCACACAGGTGGCTGGCGGGTGTCTGTTTCTCCAACTTTAGTTGCATCGAGTTTGACTACGGCCGGTCCTTGTTGAATGTTAAAACAACACACTTGACGAAAAATCGTTGTGGTTTTGATGCATAGGTAAGAACGGTTCTTGCTAGAAGCCCGTAGCAGCCACGTAAAACTTGCAACAACAAAGTAGAGGACGTCTAACTTGTTTTTGCAGGGCATGTTGTGATGTGATATGGTCAACACGTGATGAGTTATACGTTATTGTATGAGATGATCATGTTTTGTAAATTATCGGCAACCGACAGGAGCCTTATGGTTGTCTCTTTATTGTATGAATTGTGAATGCCATGCAATTGCTTTACTTCATCACTTTGAGTTAGCGATAGTAGTAGAAGCAATAGTTGGTGAGACGACCATGACGCTACGATGAAGATCATGGTGTCAAGCCAGTGACGATCGAGATCATGACGATGCTTTGGAGATGGGGATCAAAAGCACAAGATGATGATGGCCATATCATGTCACATATTTTGATTGCATGTGATGTTTATCTTTTTATGCATATTATTTTGCTTAGAACGACGGTAGCATTATAAGATGACCCCTTAAAAAAAATTCAAGGTACAAGTGTTCTCCCTGAGTATGCACCGTTGCGACAGTTCGTCGTGCCGAGACACCACGTGATGATCGGGTGTGATAAGCTCTACGTTCACATACAACGGGTGTAAGACATTTTTCCACATGCAGAATACTCGGGTTAAACTTTACGAGTCTAGCATGTACAAACATGGCCTCGGAACACTGGAGACCGAAAGGTCGAGCATGAATATATAGTAGATATGATCAACATAAGATGTTCACCCTTGAAAACTACTCCATCTCACGTGATGATCGAACATGGTTTAGTTGATCTGGATCACGTGATCATTTAGATGACTTGAGGGATGTCTATCTAAGTCAGAGTTCTTTAGTCATATGATTAACTGAACTTAATTTCTCATGAACTTAGTCCTGATAGTTTTTGTATATCTATGTCGTAGATCAATGGCCCGTGCTACCGTTCCCTTGTATTTTAATGCGTTCCTAGAGAAAGCTAAATTGAAAGATGATGGTAGCAACTACACGGACAGGGTCCGTAACTTGAGGATTATCCTCATTGCTGCACAGAAGAATTATGTCCTTGAAGCACCTCTAGGTGACAAGACCCCTCTCTCTAATGTGGACGCTTTGAACGTCTGGCAGATGCGGTCTGATGACTACTCGATAGTTTAGTGTGCCATGATTTACGACTTAGAATCGGGACTTCAAAGACATTTTGAACGTCATGGAGCATATGTGATGTTACAAGAGTTGAAGTTAATATTTCAAGAAAATGCCCGAGTTGAGAGATATGAAGTCTCCAAGAAGTTCTATAGCTGCATGATGGAGGAGAACAATTCTGTCAGTGAACACTTACTCAGAATGTCGGGGTACCATAACCACATGACTCAGCTTGGAGTTAAAGTTCATGATGATAGTGTTACCGACAGAGTTCTTCAATCACTGCCACCAAGCTATAAAGGCTTTGTGATGAACTGTAATATGCAAGGGATGCAGAAGACAATTCCCGAGCTCTTCGCAATGCTCAAAGATGCGGAGGTAGAAATCAAAAAGGAGCATCAAGTGTTGATGGTTAACAAGGCCACTAGTTTCAAGAAAAAGGGCAAGGGAAACAAGGGGAACTTCAAGAAGAATAGCAACCAGTTGCTACTCCTGGGAAGAAACCCAAGTCTGGAGCCAAGCCTGAAACTGAGTGCTTCTACTGCAAAGGGACTGGTCACTAGAAGCAGAACTGCCCGAAGTATTTGGCGGATAAGAAGGATGGAAAAATGAACAAAGGTATATGTCAGATTTCGGGTTCTGCAAACCCTAGAGAGGTTCGAACTCAGGGGTGCGCATGAAGAACACTCTCTCCCCAGCATGCTCGCCCTATGATTTCACGGCCAAGCTCGACAAACTCAAGGAACAAGAGACACATGGGTTTATACTAGTTCAGGCCACCTTGCGGTGTAATACCCTACTCCAGTGTGTGTAGTGGATTGCCTCGTGGGGCTGAGGATGAACTAGTACAATGGATGAACAGCCTCCAGAGGAGAGGGCTCAGATGAGCTTGTGGTGTGGTCAGGGTGGAATGGATCCGATCCCTTCTATGGTTGGATCAGCTCAAGATGAGATGCCCCTCTATGGTGGTGGCTAGGTCTTATTTACAGTGGCCTTGGTCCTCTTCCCAAATATCGGCGGGAAGGGATCCCACAACGGCCAAATTTGAAGGGTAACAACTAGTACATACTATCCTGACAAAAGCGGTCATCGCCTGCCAAAGGCTCTGGTGGTGACGCCCTGACGGGCTCCACGATGACCTCCATTCTGCCGTCCTGACGGTCCTTGGTCTTGTTGCACCGATATGGAAACCTTTGCTTGATTCCTCGGGACTCCGTGCCTGCACTTGCCCCCTTAGCAACAAAGGGGAAACTGGTACACTGCGCCCGCTGGCGCTCGCCTGGCCTTGGTTGTCATGGCTCACGTCACGTGAACCTCATGAGGTGCACCTTACATAGATATCTCCACTCCTCGGGAGCCAACCTAGAGAGGCGCCCCCCAGGGAGGTCTTGCCGTCGTCCGCCTCGCGAGGCTTGGCCCTTCGCGAGGGTCTTGAGCTGTGGTTGCTGAAGCTGGGATGTACCATGCCGCTGATGGAGCCACGCCACGGGCCGCAGGCAAGCAAGCCTGGGTACCCCCATTCCCAGGACGCCGACAGTAGCCCCTAGGCCCAAGGCGCACTCGAACTTGGCTTCGGGGCGAAGCCAAGGGGCAAGTGTGAAGCGCCGCGGGCCCTAATCGCCTGCGCTCTTGGTCGACGCATGGCGACAGATGGGATGTGGGCGTCTCCGTTTTCCCATGCTGCCTGGGCAACTGCTCGATTTGACGAGACCCTGCTGCATGCATAGAACAAACCATCATTATGTGCGATCGTGGAGGCCAGCGGTTGGCCTCCTCCTGGCGATAAATGAGGAGAGGGTGAAGCCCCCGTTGCTCATCTCCTTCTTCTTGCCGCTTGCACCTTCTTCTTCCTCCCCACTTCGCCTTTTTGCTGCAGCCTCCATAGCGCCAACAAAGAGATTCTCCGCTGCGGAGAAGGGGAAATCTCGCCAGGAGGGGTCTGACTTGCCGCCACTCAAGAGAGGGCGGGGCCGTCCTCGTAAGCATGTCGCTACCCCTGTAGTGGTGCTCCAGGGTTGTGGGCGCACTCCTTCCGGGACCGATGCCGTCCTAGGCAGCCATGACATCACCTCTTCTCGCGACAGAGGGTGCCCCCGGCGAGGCAGCCCCTCTATCGCGGAAAGGCGTGCCGTGGTTGCCCGGCCTCCCCAGCCATGCTTCCATTCGTCAGAGGTGCTCATGGAGTTTGTCGTGTGGTCGGAGAGTCCGGTCGGCGCCTGGCTCCAGCTGTCGCGCTCGTTAGCCTGCGAGCTGCCGGCCGGGGGTCTTGACGACCTCTGGTTGCAGGCCGATGGTTGCTGCAGTAATGCCTCGTGGGTCGCGATGGAGGTCTTTGCTGCGGGCAACGTGGCCCTGACCCACGGCTGGCAGACGATCGCCCGTGCGCGCGGCTTGGGCAGTCGATGCACCCTCCACTTCAAGTACGACGGCGCCACGACCCTCTTCGTGAGGGTGTTTGGGGTAGACGGTCGCCACATAGGGTGCTGCCCCGAAGACAGCAGCTGCGATGACGAGCTTGACCTTATTGACGATCGTGACGAGGCTGAGGGCAGACTTTCCCTTGGTGACAACCGTGGCTCGTCCAGCGGTGGCCGCTACTCTGCCAGTGAGAGCACCAGAAGTGGCGGCTACGACCAACCACCTCGCCGTCGGGCTCGCTTCGAGGACGGCGACGTGTCGTCCTGTCGCCACGCGGCGAGGAGGGCTCAGACTGAGCTGAGTCCGGGGGGCCCTTGGAGCAGGGTCTCTTGAGCTGCTGCGGCTGTGCGGCCCACTTTTGTTTAGCCTTTCCTTTCTTCCTACATTTTGAAAAAAGGTCGATAGGCCCCCCTGGGGCGTGTAATCAACTGTGACGCTTATGCTGCTATGTTATGTTTATTGCTCTTGTGCTATGTTATGATATTCCTGCTCCTCGTGAGTGTAGAGGGGTAACTTAGCTTGAAACGCTTGAGGGTGGCCTCTTGCCTCGTGAGGATGCGCCTTCTGGTATCTGGGGAGGCCTCCTTGTTGTCGACTCGGGAGCCGATGGCGTTGGGAGGCATCATAAAGCTGCAAAAATTGTTAGGGAATCCGTCGGGTACCCTGTTCCTCCTAGCGCAACCCCTCAGGCGTGGGCTTATCATGGCTTAATGTATCGCGTCGTGCTACCCGAGGGGGCATGGACTTGAGGGGGGTGTGCTAATCACGAGCTCATTCAAGGGCTCCTCGCAAAGATCAGGGAAGCCGAAGCTCTGCGGCGACAGGGCTTTGGCGAGGTGTGCCCGCGGCGTGGGCTGGCCCAGCATGCGGACACGGACACACCTGCCTAGCCCCCGCTCGAGGCGTGCGACGGAGAGCGTCAAGCAACTGTCGTCCTCCCTGATGCAAGAAAAAAGGGCGAACAAAGTAGAAGAGCGAAAACTCAACTAAGCAATCGAGAAACACCAGAACTCCAAATTCATTAAAAGATCGCAACCAGATACAGAAAGCAAATGAACAGCCGTGTTCGGCACCTAGTCTAGTCTTCTCACCAGTGCGGAGCTAAGTGCTGCCACTAGGACGTGGGAGGGAGCCCCCGAGGCCCAAGGGCGGCACTCTGGAGACTCCGGGGCATGTACAGCCCCACTCATTATTACGTGAGAGTGTCACGAGCGGAGACCTTCACAGTCACTGGGCCTTGCTTCATGGGTAGAACTTCCGGAGATGCTGGATGTTCCAGGCGTTCTGGATGGGGATGCCGTCCCCTGTCTCGAGGCGCACGGCGCCAGGCTTGGAGACATGGGCAATCCTAAACGAGCCCTCCCATATGGTTGAGAGCTTATGCAGCCCTTCGAGGGAGAGCACCACTAGTAGAAAACAGGGCTTTGGTCCAGGCCTGTCCAGCCCATTAGCCCCGTTTCAATCTAGGACCGGGTCCAATGGGGGCACTGGACCCGGTTCGTGAGCCCAGGGGGCCGGCCGGGCCACGTGGGCCATTGGTCCCGGTTCGTCTGGACCTTTTGGTCCCGGTTGGTGCGACGAACCGGGACCAATGGGTCTTGCTCCTGGCCCACCACCATTGGTCCCGGTTGGTGGCATGAACCGGGACCAGAGGCACCCCTTTAGCCTCGGTTTGTAGCACCAACCGGGACCAATGAGGTTCCTATATATACCCCCTCGCTCAAGAGCAGAGCACGCTGCTCTGTTTTTTTTTCTGGCCGAGGGGGAGAGGGGTTAGTGGTGCTCTAGCTCACCTCCTATGCACACAACGTGTTCGATGGAATGCCCGAGCCACACTAGTTAAGCTTTTCTCCTCTCGAAGCTCTATTTTCTCCGAGATTTGTCTAGGTTTAGCGGTCCGTCACGTCCTGTCCCCGTCTTCGCCGCCGTCGATCGCCCCCGCCGATCTCGTCACCGGCACCACCGTGGTGAGCCTCTTGTTATGTCCATGATTGTCTTACTTTTATTATTGCTTGTTATTATTGCTTTAGATAGATATTTGTCTAATTTTCTTATGTTTATTATTGCTTGTTATTATATAGTGCGATGGTTTTGATATCCGCCCACGTGGGCCCTCATCCTGTCTACGATTCGGATGTGGTATATTATCTTTAATTTATAACTATTTGTTTTAGTGTTTATGATAGTTATGCCGACCAACCTGACATGCATAAATGTTTTATTATGTCTAGGAGGTAGTTGAACCGGAAATTCCAACCGACCCTCTTGTGGAGAGGTTAAATTTAGTTGAAGAGGAAAACATTTCCTTAAAGAAAAAAATGGAAAAAATGGAGGAGGAGAAGATGGAATTGGAGTTGCATGTTGCGGAAGTCATCGATGATCACAAGATCAAGATGGACCCTATTGTCGATTGGTTAAATTTAGTTGAAGAAGAAAACAAATTCTTGAAGGAAAAAATAAAAAAAATTGAGGATGAGAAGATGATATTGGAGTTGCATGTTGCGGATGTCGTCGATGATCACAAGATCAAGATGGATGCAATGCGGTTGAAGATTAGAAAGATTGGAAAATATGCCATTCATACCGAGGCTTGGTATCATTATGCCCTTGGATCAATTGTTACCTTGGTTGCGATTATGATTGCATTTGTTTTCGCATTGAAATGTTTTACATAGTTTCGATGTGTATGGAGAGCTATATGTTGTTAGATGAGAACTATATATGTATGTACTTTGGTTTTAATGTGATGATGAACTTTTATTAATTTGGTCACTTAATTATCTATTTATGATGTTCTGTAATGGTTTTTGACACACTTAATTATATATAATGCACGCAGATGAACCGGCAATGGATGTACGGTGACAGACACACCTCCGAGTACATTAAGGGCGTGCATGAGTTTCTAAATGCGGTTGAGGCAAACAAGCAGAATGGTTTTATGTGTTGTCCATGCACTAAATGTGGGAATATGATGTTTTACTCTAACCGGAAAATCCTTCACTCCCACCTGCTTTACAAGGGTTTCATGCCACACTATAATGTTTGGACGAGGCACGGAGAAATAGGGGTTATGATGGAAGACGGCGAAGAAGAAGAGTATGATGACAACTATGTGCCCCCTGAATACGGTGATGCTGCAATGGGGGGAGCTGGTGAAGATCAAGAGGAACCAGACGATGTGCCCAATGATGCTGCAACGGGTGAAGCTGCTGAAGATCAAGAGGAACCAAATGATGATCTCCGCCGGGTCATTGTCGATGCAAGGACACAATGCGAAAGTCAAAAGGAGAAGCTGAAGTTCGATCGCATGTTAGAGGATCACAAAAAAGGGTTGTACCCCAATTGCGAAGATGGCAACACAAAGCTCGATACCGTACTGGAATTGCTGCAGTGGAAGGCAGAGAATGCTGTGGCTGACAAAGGATTTGAGAAGCTACTGAAAATATTGAAGAAGAAGCTTCCGAAGGATAACGAATTGCCCGACAGTACATACGCAGCAAAGAAGGTCGTATGCCCTCTAGGATTGGAGGTGCAGAAGATACATGCATGCCCTAATGACTGCATCCTCTACCGCGGTGCATACAACGATCTGAACGCATGCCCGGTATGTGGTGCGTTGCGGTATAAGATCAGACGAGATGACCCTGGGGATGTTGATGGCGAGCCCGCCAGGAAGAGGGTTCCTGCGAAGGTGATGTGGTATGCTCCTATAATACCACGGTTGAAACGTTTGTTTAGAAACAGAGAGCATGCCAAGTTGATGCGATGGCACAGTGAGGACCGTAAGAAAGACGGGAAGTTGAGAGCACCCGCTGACGGGTCGCAATGGAGAAAAATCGAGAGAAAGTACTGGGAGGAGTTTGCAAAGGACGCAAGGAACGTATGGTTTGCTCTAAGCGCGGATGGCATTAATCCTTTCGGGGAGCAGAGCAGCAATCACAGCACCTGGCCCATGACTCTATGTATGTATAACCTTCCTCCTTGGATGTGCATGAAGCGGAAGTTCATTATGATGCCAGTTCTCATCCAAGGCCCTAAGCAACCCGGCAACGACATTGATGTGTACCTAAGGCCATTAGTTGAAGAACTTTTACAGCTGTGGAATGGAAACGGTGTACGTGCGTGGGATGAGCACAGACGGGAGGAATTTGACCTAAAGGCGTTGCTGTTCGTGACCATCAACGATTGGCCCGCTCTCAGTAACCTTTCAGGACAGACAAACAAAGGATACCACGCATGCACGCACTGTTTAGATGACACTGAAAGTATATACCTGGACAAGTGCAGGAAGAATGTGTACCTGGGCCATCGTCGATTTCTTCCGACCAACCATCAATGTCGAAAGAAAGGCAAGCATTTCAAAGGCGAGGCAGATCACCGGAAGAAGCCCGTCATGCGTACCGGTGATCACGTACTTGCTATGGTCAATGATTTACACGTAATCTTTGGAAAGGGCCCCGGCGCACTAGCTGTTCCGAATGACGCTGAGGGACACGCACCCATGTGGAAGAAGAAATCTATATTTTGGGACCTACCCTACTGGAAAGATCTAGAGGTCCGCTCTTCAATCGACGTGATGCACGTGACGAAGAACCTTTGCGTGAACCTGCTAGGCTTCTTGGGCGTGTATGGAAAGACAAAAGATACAGCTGAGGCACGGGAGGACCTGCAACGTTTGCACGAAAAAGACGGCATCCCTTCGAAGCAGTATGAAGGTCCTGCCAGCTATGCTCTTACGAAAGAAGAGAAAGAAATCTTCTTTGAATGCCTGCTCAGTATGAAGGTCCCGACTGGCTTCTCGTCGAATATAAAGGGAATAATAAATATGGCAGAGAAAAAATTCCAGAACCTAAAGTCTCATGACTGCCATGTGATTATGACGCAACTGCTTCCGGTTGCATTGAGGGGGCTTCTACCGGAAAACGTTCGATTAGCCATTGTGAAGCTATGTGCATTCCTCAATGCAATCTCTCAGAAGGTGATCGATCCAGAAATCGTACCAAGGCTAAGGAGTGATGTGGCGCAATGTCTTGTCAGTTTCGAGCTTGTGTTCCCACCATCCTTCTTCAATATCATGACACACATCCTAGTTCATCTAGTCGACGAGATTGTCATTCTGGGGCCCGTATTTCTACACAATATGTTCCCCTTTGAGAGGTTCATGGGAGTCCTAAAGAAATATGTCCGTAACCGCGCCAGGCCAGAAGGAAGCATCTCCATGGGCCATCAAACAGAGGATGTCATCGGGTTTTGTGTTGACTTCATTCCTGGACTTAATAAGATAGGTCTCCCTAAATCGCGGTATGAGGGGAGACTGACTGGAAAAGGCACGCTTGGAAGGGACTCAATAATATGCAGGGACGGATATTCTTGGTCTCAAGCACACTACACAGTTCTACAGAACTCTACATTAGTGACCCCGTATGTCGATGAACACAAGAACAGTCTACGCTCCAAACACCCGGAGTAGTGCAATGACTGGATTACATGTGAACACATCAGGACTTTCAGCAGTTGGTTGGAAACACGTCTCAGAGGTGACAACACTGTTTGTGATGAGTTGTACTTGTTGTCCAGGGGACCATCTTCGACTGTATTGATTTACAAAGGATACGAGATAAATGGGAATACATTTTACACGATTGTCCAAGATCAAAAGAGCACCAACCAAAACAGCGGTGTCCGCTTTGATGCAACAACAGAGAGGGGAAAGGACACATATTATGGTTACATAGTGGACATATGGGAACTTGACTACGGACATGATTTTAAGGTCCCTTTGTTTAAGTGCAAATGGGTCAATCTGTCAAGAGGCGGGGTACAGGTAGACCCACAGTACGGAATGACAACAGTGGATCTGAAAAATCTTGGATACACTGACGAACCGTTCGTCCTAGCCAATGATGTGGCACATGTTATCTATGTGAAGGACATGTCTACCAGACCGAGAAAAAGAAAAGATAAGGAAGCGAATACATCATACGATGAGCCAAAGCGCCACATTGTTCTTTCAGGAAAAAGGGACATCCTGGGAGTGGAGGGCAAGACAGACATATCCGAAGATTATGAAAAGTTTCATAAAATTCCTCCCTTCAAAGTCAAGGCTGACCCAAGCATCCTGATAAACGATGAAGATTATCCATGGTTACGGCGCAATAAGCAAATGACACAAGCGAAGAAAAAATGAAGACTTTTTTCCGCAACTATTATGATGATACCATGCCAACTTTGTAACAGACGAGTATGATACCATTGTCGGTTTGTACTATTCAAATTTCAATACTACTTGCAGTAACAGAAAGTTTGTAATTGGTTTTACCAGAAAGAATTAAAAAATAAAGCAAAAAACAAAAGAAAATAAATAATGCAAAAAACAAAAAAAACTTGCAAAAAATAAAAATAGCAACAATAAGTATTTCATTGTAAGTAGAAACAAAATAAAATAAATAAAGCAACAAAGAAAACAAATAATTTCAAATTTAAACTATTCAAATTTGAATACTACTTGCACTAACAGAAAGTTTGTAATTGGTTTTACCAGAAAGAATTAAAAAATAAAGCAAAAAACAAAAGAAAATAAATAATGCAGAAAACAAAACAAAAAAACTTGCAAAAAAATAAAAATAGCAACAATAAGTATTTTGTTGTAAGTAGAAACAAAATAAAATAAATAAAGCAACAAAGAAAACAAAGAAAGTTTATAATTTTTGTGACCTAAAAGAAAAAAGAAATCACTAAAAACCTATAAGTATTTAGTTCTAAGTAGAAATGAAAAAATAAATAGAAAAAGAGAAAAAAAAATGCCACCTACTGGGCCAGCACGGCCTGAATACGACTAGAAACCCAACCATGGGCCTGGATTCAGGCCCGCAGCAGGCCCAGTAGGGCCACAGGCATTGCAGTGTCCAATTAGGCCCGTAAGCCTGCATTTCAGAGGAGTTCGAGAGGAGAGAGGCAGCGCAACTTATAAACAGGTGCTGGCCTCTCACAACTAGCGAGGTGGGACTAAACTCCCACCGTAGCGCCAGCGCAAGGCCTTTGGGCCCGGTTGGTG
>LR738713.1:90358444-90394095 GCA_902687465.1 Secale cereale | reverse complement strand
AAGGGACGTTCTTCCCCGACAGAGAGAACGACGAGCTGACAATGGCCCTCGGGAATCCTGAGCACCCTGGACGGACACGAGGCACGCCAGGCTCCCTTCCGTGGAGTGCTGGGTTTCCGGACGCAGGCGGCTACAAATGCCACGAGAGGAGGAAGAAAATGCAGCAGACCGAACTGCAGGCGCTGCGGGCCAGAATACAAGCGATAGAGGAACGGGAAGCAAATCGGGACAAAAGAATTGCCGAAGCTTCCCCCGAAGCTACCCCGCCATCTCAGCGGAGAAGCAGCGTGACTTCCACCGAGCTACTTCAGCCGGAGCCTGTCTTGAAGGCTACTGCTAGGTATCCCGTGGATGCTACCACGGAGGTACAAAATTGCCACCTTATGACGCAGTGGATAAATCTGAAGGTCAAGGCGGCTGCTGGCTCTGTTTTTCCTACTGGACCCGGCCACACTTTTCACTGCCGGCCGATTCCAGAAGGATATGCTAGGGTGATGGTGGATGAAATTATGGAGGGATTTGAGGAGCTCCAGCTTGACCACCCTACCGGTGAAGGGGAGACTCGGCTGGGTTCTTCACTGAAGACTCCATGCCTATGGCGGAAGGACCTCATCAACATTCTCAACTGGACGCCTCCGCCTCCTCCTCCTCCTCCTCCGGCGAGTCAGGGCACTCCGCCTCCTCCACCGCCTCCTCCTTCGGCGAGTGACGATCAGGGCACTCCGGCTCCTTCTCCGGCGCGTGGCGGCACTCCGCCTCCTTCGCCTGCGCCGGCGCGCCCGAGCAGCCAGCCTCCTCCTTCTCCGCCTGCGCCGGCGCGCCCGAGCAGCCAGCCTGTTCCTCCTTCTCCGCCTAGTCAGCAAGGGCGGAAGAGACCTGCCGCCGCTCCGGCTGCTCCTGCTCCGGCGCGTAAGCAAGGAAAGAAGACAACCGCTTCGTCTGGTCTGGCGACGTCTAGCAGTACAGCCAGAGGTGGGAGGCGATGCAGATTCGGTCCTTCTCTCACGCCTCTAGAGAAGTTACCATACGAGAGGTCCGACGAGGAAAACACGAAGATCGCTCAAGGCGAAGTGAAGGACTGGCTTGAAGGGTTGAAAGCACAGAGACATCCACCTCCGGAGGAGAAGATAGATCCGTTGAAAGCAAAGCGCACTATTGCTGCCCTGAAGCAACCAGCGAAAAGTAAGCCGAAAGACAACTATGACCGCATGATTCAAAAGTCATTTCAAGCAGCGAAGCGGTCGGGAAGTACTAAAAGTGATCAACGGTAAGCAGAAGGACGAGCTGGGAAACAAATTGCCCAGCTCGGCGAACAAGCGGACCAATCGTGCCCCCTGCTCAAGATTTCTAGGGACATGGTCGCTAATGATCCGAGGATGGTGCCCGGTTATAGCAATCTTGGAGATTACGTGTCCGACGATGTACAATATGATTTCTTGGACGTGCAGATACAAAGATACGAGTACGGGAAGCCTCTCGTCAAAAATGAAAGATCTCTATCAACGAATATACGAAGATTGCATGATTGGTACATGAAAATCTCCAGAGAGTCTGGGGGGAGGGATAGCTTGTATGTGAGAGTTAAACCGGAGCATGACCTCGTTGGAATTGAACTGTTGCCTATTCCATTTGAGGAGTTCTATCAGTTTTTCAATCAATTGGCCCTCGATAAAGCAACGGTCACCTGCTACTATCTGTAAGTAGTACTACTTCTGTCATTAAGTCTCTCTATATAGCTGATCTCTTTCATTGCATGTATTTATAATTATCCTCACTATATTATGCAGATTGAAGATCATCGAATTGAAAAAAAGACAAGTAGGTGATATTGGGTTCATTAACACATACATCATAGATGCAACCGAGGTTAAATGGTGTCCCTCAGATACCGAGACCAACTTGCTACGATCGTTGGTGGTAAATGAAAACAAAGATATAATACTCTTTCCTTACAACTTCAAGTGAGTGTTACTGTCTTGTGCATATTTGGTTTCCCTTATATATCAGTCAAGGTTATAGTAATGTAATTGATGAGTTCATGCATGCGTGCGCAGCTTCCACTATATTCTCTTAGAGATTAAGCTTGAGAAGGGAGTAGTAACTGTCTTGGACTCTAAACGTAAAGATCCCGAGGAGTATGCGGACATGACTCAAATGCTCGACAGGTAAGTTAAATCGATCAATATTATCCACCATGCATATCAGCAACTTTGTTCATTTCTGATATCAAGTAATTGTTTTCTTTGTCTGGCAGGGTTTGGAGAAAATTCACCAAAAAAGCTTCGGGACTGCCGAAGAAGCTAGAATTTAGACACCCGAAAGTAAGTACTATATAGTAGCATGTTCCGCGCATCTCCTATATCTTGATTCAAGCGCTAGTTTCATCAATACCATTTGGTATTCTTGCTTATCAGTTTGATTGACCTCTATTTCTTGTAAAGTGGTTGTGGCAGGAACCTGGGAATGATTACTGTGGATACTACATTTGCGAGTCTATCCGCCACACGACCTGTGAGCGGGGCTACTCTGAAGCACAATTTGAAGTGCGTAAGCAATTAATAATATTCACAATTTTATAGCATCATTTCATGTATTGACCCCCTACTTCAAATTAGATGTTTCGGATGCGGGATGAACTCCTAACACCAGATCATCTGCGAGCAATTCAAGAGGAATTGGCGGCATTCTTCCTTGAACACGTGATCGTGCCAGACGGAGAATACTATGTGGACCATGCGTCCATCGTATAGGAGATTATATTTGTAAGAGATAATTATTGTATATATGTACCCGGTAGTGTCGGATAGATATACGAGAACTTGTTGTTCGACCAATCTCTCGGAGAAGGAGAGGTGGTCGATATTACTTCTCTCTGTATGCATATATATATATATATGTTGATTATACGATCTTCTGTTTCCTTCGTTTGCTTACTAGCTAGCTAGCTAGCTAGCGTGTCTAGTCCTCTCTATACGTATGTGTAGTACGTAGCGTCGACCAAGCACGGACATAAGAGAGGACACTTCTCTCTATTAATTAGCTAGCTAACACAATATGAAACACCTAAATTAACCCCCCAAAACCTCCAACCCCCCCTCCCCTTTCAAAAAAAACCACAACCACAGAAATGCTGACGCGTGGATGCCTTTTGGTCCCGGTTGGTGCCACCAACCGGGACCAAAGCCCCTCCTGCCTGGGCTCGGCGCACAGGCCACGTGGACACCCATCTGCCGCGGTTCTGAATCGAACCGGGACTAAAGGGTCAGAGCATTAGTACCGACACTTTTGTCCCGGTTCAAGAACCGGGGCTAAAGGCCCTAACAAACCGGGTCTGATCTCCCTTTATCTACTAGTGCACCTGCCTCAAGACAAGATCACCCCACCTCGAGCGTCCTGGAGCGGATGTTCTGGCAGTGGTACCGCCGCAGCGCCTGCTGGTACCTTGCCGCTCGGAGCGAGGCTTGGCGGCGGCGTTCCTCCCCCAGCAGGAGATCTATCCCCCGCATGGCGTCCTGGCGTGCTTCATCGAATGCCAAGACCCGCGTGGAGTGATGTTTGACCTCATGAGGGAGAACCACTTTGGCTCCGTAGACGAGGAAGAAAGGGGTCTCGCCCGTTGGCTTGGTGGCGGTGGTGCGGATGGACCACATCACGGACTAGAGCTCGTCGTGCCAGCCTCTGCCGCAGGCCTCGAGCTTCTTCTTGAAGGTCTTTTTCTTGAGGCCTCTGAAGACGTCTGCGTTGGCGCGCTCAGCTTGACCATTGCCTCTGGGGTGTGCCACTGAGGCGTAGCATATCCGCGTTCCAAGCTTAGCACAATATGTTTTAAAGAGATTACGAGTGAACTACGAGCCATTGTTGGTGATGATATGATTAGGGACCCCAAACCGGCTCACGAGGCCCTTGATGAAATTAACTGCCGAGCCGGCAGGGATGGTGCGCTCTGGCTACACCTCCGCCCACTTGGTCAACTTGTCGATGGCGACGTAGAGGTAGCGGTAGCCCCAGGGCGCCTGAGGGAATGGTCCCAAAATGTCCAGCCCCTAGACCGCGAACGGCCACGAGAGCGAGATAGTCTGAAGGCCCTGAGCAGGCTGGTGGATCTGCTTGGCATGGAACTGGTAGGCTTCACAGGATCTCACCAGCTCGGCCGTGTCGATGAGCGCTGTTGGCCAGCAGAATCCACCGTGGAACACCTTGCCCACAAGGGTGCGCGATGATGAGTGATGCCCGCAGTCTCTGCCATGTATGTCAGTCAGCAGCTCGCACCCCTGCTCCCTGGAGATGCACAACAAGGAAACGTCGTTGGGTCGTTTTCGGTTTAACTCACCATCCTGAAGGCAGTAGGTCGTGGCCTGCCGAGCCACGCGCTCCGCGTCTTCCTCCTTCTCCGGTAGGGTTCCTTGTAGCAGGTAGGCCTTGAACTCTGTACTCCAGCACCTTTCCTGAGGCTCGAGTGCGAGGAGCAGGCGCGCCCCCAAGGTCGGGTTGCAGGCAGGAGCTCCCGAGGTCGGCGGAGGGGGAAGCTCCTCCTGAGACGGTGTCAGCTCCGCAACCGGAAAGGCTGGTGAGGGCTTGAAGAGGCGCTCCTCGAAGACGCCGGGCTCCTGTGGCTAGCGCTTGGACGCCCTCTGGGCGATATCGTCGGCCTCCTTGTTCATGCCGCGTGGCACGTGCTGCAGCTCCACGCCCAAGAATGTTTCTCCATTTTGCGTACCTCCGCTAGGTACGCCTCCATGTGCTAATCCTTTCGCTCGTACACCTTGTTGGAGAAGTTGACGAGGAGCTGGGAGTCACCCTTGATGGTGAGGCGCTTCACACCTAAGGCGACCGCTGCCTTCAGGCTAGCGATTAGGCCTTCGTACTCCATGATGTTGCTGGAGACCTTCTCGCCGTGCTGGAAGTAGAGCTGCATGGCATAGTAGAGCTTGTCTCGGGTGGGCGAGATGAGCACGGCTCTAGCCCCCGCACCCTGAGGTGTGAAAGCACCGTCAAAGTACATGACCCAGCTGTACGATGCTTCACTCCCTAGCGAGAGGGACGGATCCTCGCCTGCTCCAGGCCCTGGGGTGTCGGTCCACTCTGCCATGAAGTCGGCGAGCGCGACACCCTTGACGACCCTGGTGGTGCTAAACTCCAGCTAGAATGCTTGTAGAAAGATGTTCCATTCGGCGACCCTTCCCGCGGCATTGGGGCTCCACAGCACCCTCTCCATCAGGTAAGTTCATACGACCTTGATGGGGTGGCCTTGGAAGTAGTGGCGCAGCTTGCGTGAAGCAACGAGGTGTGCGAGCAAAAGTTTCCGTGGCATGGGGTAACACGCCCGAGCGTTGCGAAGTACCGTGCTGACGAAGTACACCGGGTGCTCGACGAGGGTGGAGGTGTTGGCGGAGTCCAAGCTCTCCTGGGGCTGTGGCGCCTCCTCACTATGGCCTAGAGAGCTTGGTCGCCAGCCGGGGCAACTGCAGCTTCAGGAACGCCGTCTTGTGGAACCTGGTCGACAGCTGATCCCGCCAGAGCCTTGGGAGTTTCGTCCCGGGGCTATGTTGTATTGTCCTGGCGCTGCTCCCAGACCGCCACTAATGCCGCGTTGGCGGAGTGTGGTGTAGCGGCCAGGTAAAGCACCAAGGGCTCTTGAGGTTTGGGCGCCACCATTACTGGTGGGCTGGTGAGGTATTTCTTGAGGTGTTCAAAAGCTACCTCAGCCTCTGGAGTCCACTCGAACGGGCCTTTCCTTTTCATCATCTTGAAGAAGGGGAGGGTGCGCTCCCCTAGCTTGGAGATGAAACGCCCGAGCGATGTTATGCAGCCGGCTAGCTTATGCATCTCTATGAGGGTCTTCAGTAGACTCATATTTTCAATGGCCTTGACCTTCTCGGGGTTAGCTTCAATTCCTCTGTGCGACACCAGGAAACCCAGCAGCTACCTGACAGGACGCCGACCACACACTTTTCCGGGTTGAGCCACAGGTCTACCTTGTGCAGGCTGGCAAAGGTCTCTTCCAAATCATCAACGAGGGTCCTCGCCTCCTGATATTTTACTACGATGTCGTCAATGTAGGCCTCGGGGTTCCTCCCGAGCTGTCGGCCTAGAGCGATGTGCATCAGCCGCTGAAAGGTTGCCCTAGCATTACGCAGCCCGAACGACATGCAAGTGTAGCAGTACACCCCACATGGGGTCAAGAAGGCCGTCTTCTCAATATCTTGCACCGCCATCTTGATATGGTGATAGCCCGAGAAGGCATCCAGAAAACAAAAGAGGTCACATTCGGCGGTGGAGTCGATGATCTGATTGATGCGGGACAGTGGGAACGGGTCTTGTGGGTAGGCCTTGTTGATGTTGGTGAAGTCGACACACATGCGCTCCTTCCCGCCTTTCTTGGGCACAACTACCGGGTTCGCCAGCCATTCCGTATACCGCACTTAGCGTATCGCACCAGCTTCTTGTAGCTTTCGAGTCTCTTGTACGATGAAGGACTGCTTCTCTGTGGACTGTCGTCGTGCCTTCTTCTTTACTGGGCTTACATTAGGGTATACGTTTAGGTGATGCTCGATCACCCTCCTTGGGACTCCCGCCAGGTTCTTGGGCTCCCACGCGAACACCTCCTTGTTCGCGCGCAAGAAACCGACCAGCGCCTTTTCTTGATCTGGGGGAAGGTCGGCGCATATGGGGAAGGTGGCTCCCAACGCCCAGTCCTCGCCAACTGACACTTGGTTCGTCTTGGCTCGGTCTTGAGAGAAAAGATGTTTCTTTTTTGCTGGCGCAACCCCCACGGCCTCCGGAGCTGCTTCGTCGGCCCGGCGTGCTGCCGCCGTGGCCCTGAAGGCGAGCTTGAGGTCCCCCAGAGCCTCCTTGGTGTCTCCGGCCATAGCGAGGATGCCGCTGCTCCCCGACATCTTCATGAGGTTGTAGGCTGGGTGAGTCACCGCCATGAACTTGGCCAGCACTGGGTATCCGATAATAGCATTGTACGAGAGGCTGATGTGGGCGATGTCAAAGTTGATAAGCTTGGTGCGGTAGTTGTTGCGGGTGCTGAAGGTGACAGGGAGGCGGATCTGCCCCAGGGGGCTGGTGGAACCGTCGACGACCCCGGAGAACGGCCTGGTAGGGCGGAGTCGCTCGTGTGACACATGGAGCAAGCTGAAGGCTTCTGCGGAGAGCATGTTGAGCCTGGCCCCATCGTCGATGAGGGTCTTGCTTACCGCCACATAGCAGATGATGGGGGTGCAGAGCATCGGGAGCGCACTTGCACCTGCAATGGTCGCCGGGTGGTCTTTGGAGTCAAAGGTGAGGTCGGCCTCTGGCGCCGCCCATCCTGGAGGGACTCCCTGCGAGACTCGAGTGGTGCCCACTTGGCGGAAGAACTTCTTGATGTGGCGATCCGAGGGTGGCGCCTGAGAGCCGCTGAGGAGGGCCACGACGGCGTGGGGCACCGGTGCCGCGAAGCGCGCGGTGAAGATACCGCGCAGCTCCTCCACCGAGGCCACAAACGACTCTGGCAGGCTGAGAAACCACACGCGTAGCACGCCGGTGAGGGCCATGGGGAACCAGTTGGCCATGGCCTTGCTGTCACTGCCGACCGTCAAAATAGCCTCCTCATAGGCCTGGAGGAAACTAGCCAGGTCTGTCGCGCTGTCATAGCGAGGTGGCATCTCCGGCCTAAACCTTGGTGGCCACCGCACCTGTCGCAAGGTGGGGGTGAAAGCTCGGTGGCCCGCAGCACCGCCGTGCGCACCCAATGAGCCAGTCGGAGGGGTGGCGCCTGCCATGGGATCCTGGTTAATGGAGAGCGAGGTGGACAGAGAGGCGGAACTTTGGAGCACGCCTACCTGGCGCGCCAAATGTCAGATTTCGGGTTCCACAAACCCTAGAGAGGTTTGAACTCCGGGGTGCGCACGAAGAACACTCTCTCCCCAGCACGCTAGCCCTATGATTCCACGGTCAAGCTCGACGAACTCAAGGAACAAGAGATACAGGGGTTCATACTGGTTCGGGCCACCTTGAAGTGTAATACCCTACTCCAATGTGTGTGGTGGACTTCCTCGTGGGGCTGAGGATGAACTAGTACAATGGATGAACAACCTTCGAAGGAGAGGTGTTCTTGGGCTCAGATGAGCTTGTGGTGTGGTCAGGGTGGAATGGATCCGATCCCTTCTATGGTTGGATCATCTCAAGATGGGATGCCCCTCTATGGTGGTGGCTAGGTCCTATTTATAGTGGCCTTGGTCCTCTTCCCAAATATCAGCAGGAAGGGATCCCACAACGGCCAAATTTGAAGGGGAACAACTAGTACAAGCTATCCCGACAAAAGCGGTCTTCGCCTACCAAAGGCTCTGGTGGAGACGTCGGCGCCGGGCTCCACGATGACCTCCATTCTGCCATAGTAACGGTCCTTGGTCTTGCTGCACCGATATGGAAACCTTTGCTTGATTCATCGGGACTCTGCACCTGCGTTTGCCCCCTTAGCACCAAAGGGAACACTGGTACACTGCACCTGCTGGCGCCCGCCTGGCCTTGGTCGTCATGGCTCACGTCATGTGAACCTCGCGAGGTGCACCTTGCATAGATATATCCGCTACTCGGGGGCCAACCTAGAGAGGCTGCCCCTCAGGGAGGTCTTGCCGTCGTCCACCTCGCGAGGCTTGGCCCCTCGCGAGGGTCTTGAGCTATGGTTGCCGATGTTGGGCCGTACCAGGCCGCCGATGGAGCCACGCCACGGGCCGCAGGCAGGCAAGCCTGGGTACCCCCGTTCCCAGGATGTCAACAGTATATTTGATATACATGTTATTGATGTGTACCTTACTAATGCTCGTAGTAGCGCCTGGATATTTGATACTGGGTCAATTTCTCATATTTGTAGCTCAAAACAGGGGCTACGGATTAAACGAAGATTGGCTAAGGACGAGGTGACGATGCACGTGGGAAATGGTTCCAAAGTCGATGTGATCGCCATCGGCACACTACCTTTACATCTACCTTCGGGATTAGTTTTAGACATAAATAATTGTTATTTGGTGCCAGTGTTGAGCATGAACATTATATCTGGATCTTGTTTGTTGCGAGATGGCTATTCATTTAAATCAGAGAATAATGGTTGTTCTATTTATATGAGTAATATCTTTTATGGTCATGCACCCTTGATGAGTGGTCTATTTTTGTTGAATCTTGATCGTAGTGATACATATATTAATAATATTGAAACCAAAAGATGCAAAGTTAATAATGATAGTGCAACTTATTTGTGGCACTGTCATTTAGGTCATATTGGTGTAAAGTGCATGAAGAAACTCCATGCTGATGGGCTTTTGGAATCACTTGATACTTGCAAACCATGCCTCATGGGCAAGATGACTAAGACTCCGTTCTCCGGAACAATGGAGCGAGCAACTGACTTATTGGAAATAATACATACCGATGTATGCGATCCGATGAGTGTTGAGGTTCACGGTGGGTATCGTTATTTTCTGCACTTCACAGATGATTTGAGCAGATATGGGTATATCTACTTAATGAAACTTAAGTCTGAAACAGTTGAAAGGTTCAAATAAATTCAGAGTGAAGTAGAGAATCCTCGTAACAAGAAATAAAGTTTCTACGATCTGATCGCAGAGGCGAATATTTGAGTTACGAGTTTGGTCTTCATTTGAAACAATGTGGAATAGTTTCACAACTCAAGCCACCTGGAACATCACAGCGTAATGTTGTGTCCGAACGTCGTAACCGTACTTCATTAGACATGGTGCGAACTATGATGTCTCTTACCAATTTACCGCTATTGTTTTGGGGTTATGCTTTAGAGACAACTGCATTCACGTTAAATAGGGCACTATCGAAATCCGTTGAGACGACACCTTATGAACTATGGTCTGGCAAGAAACCCAAGTTATCGTCCCTTAAAGTTTGGGGCTGCGATGCTTATGTGAAAAAGCTTCAACCTAGTAAGCCGAAACTCGAATCAGAGAAATGTGTCTTCATAGGATACCCAAAGGAAACTATTGGGTACACCTTCTATGACAGATCCGAAGGCAAGATATTCGTTGCTAAGAATGGATCCTTTCTAGAGAAGGAGTTTCTCTCGAAAGAAGTGAGTGGGAGGAAAGTAGAACTTGATGAGGTAATTGTACTTTCTCCCGAATTGGAAAGTAGTTCATCACAAAAATCAGTTCCAGTGATTCCTACACCAATTAGTGGGGAAGCTAATGATGATGATCATGAAACTTCAGATCAAGTTACTTCCAAACCTCGTAGGTCAACCAAACTACGTTCTGCGCCAAAGTGGTATGGCAACCCTGTTTTGGAAGTCATGTTACTAGACCATGACGAACCTAAGAACTATGAGGAAGCGATGATGAGCCTACATTCCGCAAAATGGCTTGAGGCCATGAAAAATCCGAGATGGGATCCATGTATGAAAACAAAGTGTGGAATTTGGTTGACTTGCTTGATGATTGGCAAGCCATTGAAAATAAATGGATCTTTAAGAAGAAGACTAACGATGATGGTAATGTTACTGTCTACAAAGCTCGACTTTTTGTGAAAGGTTTTCGACAAGTTCAAGGAGTTGACTACGATGAGACTTTCTCACTCATAGCGATGCTTAAGTCTGTCTGAATCATGTTTGCAATTGCCGCATTTTATGATTATGAAATCTGGCAAATGGATGTCAAAACTACATTCCTTAATGGATTTCTAAAAGAAGAGTTGTATATGATGCAACCAGAAGGTTTTGTCGATCCTAAAGGTGCTGACAAAGTGTGCAAGCTCCAACGATCCATCTATGGACTGGTGCAAGCATCTCGGAGTTGGAATATACGCTTTGATGAAGTGATCAAAGCATATGGGTTTATATAGACTTTTGGAGAAGCCTGCATTTACAAGAAAGTGAGTGGGAGCTCTGTAGAATTTCTGATATTATATGTGGATGACATATTGTTGATCAGAAATGATGTAGAATTTTTGGATTGCATAAAAGGATACTTGAATAAGAAATTTTCAATGAAAGACCTTGGTGAAGCTACTTATATATTAGGCATCAAGATCTATAGAGATAGATCAAGACGCTTAATTGGACTTTCACAAAGCACATACCTTGATAATTTTTTGAAGAAGTTCGAAATGGATCAGTCAAAGAAAGGGTTCTTGCATGTGTTACAAGGTGCGAAGTTGAGTCAGACTCAATGCCCGACCACTATAGAAGGTAAAGAGAAAATGAAAGTCATTCCCTCTGCTTCAGCCATAGGTTCTATCATGTATGGAATGTTGTGTACCAGACCTGATGTGTGCCTTGCTATATGTCTAGCAGGGAGGTACCAAAGTAATCCAGAAGTGGATCACCGGACAGCGGTCAAGAACATCCTGAAGGACCTGAAAAGGACCAAGGATATGTTTCTCGGTTATAGAGGTGACAAAGAGCTCGCCGTAAACGGTTACGTCGATGCTAGCTTTGACACTGATCCGTATGACTCTAAGTCACAAACTGGATACGTATTTTTGTTGAACGGTGGAGCTGTCAGTTGGTGCAGTTCCGAGCAGAGCGTCGTGGAAGGATCTACGTGTGAAGCAGAGTACATAGTTGCTTCGGAAGCAGCAAATGAAGGAGTCTGGATGAAGGAGTTCTTATCCGATCTATGTGTAATACCTAGTGCATCGGGTCCAATGAAAATCTTTTGTGACAATACTGGAGCAATTGCCTTGGCGAAGGAATCCAGGTTTCACAAGAGAACCAAGCACATCAAGAGACGCTTCAACTCTATCCGTGATCAAGTTAAGGAGGGAGACATAGAGATTTGCAAAATACATACAACTCTGAATGTTGCAGACCCGTTGACTAAAGCCTCTTCCATGAGAAAAACATGATGAGCACCAAGACTCCATGGGTGTTAGAATCATTACTATGTAATCTAGATTATTGACTCTAGTGCATGTGGGAGACTCAAGGAAATATGCCCTAGAGGCAATCATAAAGTTGTTATTTATATTTCCTTATATATCATGATAAATGTCTTTTATTCATGCTAGAATTGTATTAACCGGAAACTTGATACATGTGTAAATACATAGACAAAACAGAGTGTCCCTAGTATGCCTCGACTAGACTAGCTCGTTAATCAAAGATGGTTGAGTTTGCTAACCATAGATATGTGTTGTCATTTGATGAATGGGTTCACATCATTAGGAGAATGATGTGATGGACATGACCCATCCGTTATCTGAGCATAATGATCGTTTAGTTTTATTGCTATTGCTTTCTTTGTGACTTATACATGTTCCTCTGACTATGAGATTATGCAACTCCCGAATACCGGAGGAACACCTTGTGTGCTATCAAACATCACAACATAACTGGGTGATTATAAAGATGCTCTAAAGGTGTCTATAAAGGTGTTTGTTGAGTTGGCATAGATCAAGAATAGGATTTGTCACTCCGAGTGTCGGAGAGGTATCTCCGGGGCCTCTCGGTAATACACATCACTATAAGCCTTGCAAGCAATGTGACTAATGAGTTAGTTATGGGATGATGCATTACGGAACGAGTAAAGAGACTTTCCGGTAACGAGATTGAACTGGGTATGATGATACCAATGATCGAATCTCGGGCAACTAACATATCGATGACAAAGGGAGCAACGTATGTTGTTATGCGGTTTGACCGATAAAGATATTCATAGAATATGTAGGAGCCAATAAGAGCATCCATGTTCCACTATTGGTTATTGACTGGAAATGTGTCTCGGTCATGTCTACATAGTTCTCGAACCCGTAGGGTCCGCACACTTAACGTTCGATGACGATTTGTATTATGAGTTATGTGTTTTGGTGACCGAAGTTTGTTTGGAGTACCGGATGAGATCATCGACATGACGAGGAGTCTTGAAATGGTCGAGAGGTAAAGATTCATATATTGGAAGGTTGTATACGGACACCGGAATGGTTTCGAAGAAGATCAGGGATTTTTCGGTGTACCGGGAGGTCACCGGGACCCCCCTTGAAAGTTAATGGGCCTATTGGGCCATAGTGGAGAGAGGGAGGCTGCCACAGGTGGTGGGGCGGTCCCCAAGCCCAAACCGAATTGGACTAGGGGTGGGGGGCGCGGCCCCCCGTTCCTTCTCCCTCTCCCTCCTTTCCCCTTTCCCCTCTCCACAAGAAGGAAGGAGGGGGGCCGAATCCTACTTGGACTAGGAGTCCAAGTAGGAATCCCCCCCCCATGGAACGCCTCCTCCTAGGGCCGGCCTCCTCCTCCCCCTCTTTTGTATATGTGGACAGGGGGCACCCCAAAGGGACACCAAGATTTGTCTTAGCCGTGTGTGCTGCCCCCCTCCACAGTTTACTCCCCGGGTCATAGCGTCGTAGTGCTTAGGCGAAGCCCTCCGCGGATCACATCACCAAACACCATCGCCACACCGTCGTGCTAACGGAACTCTCCCTCGACCCTCTACTGGATCAAGAGCTTGAGGGACATCATCGAGCTAAACATGTGCTGAACACAGAGGTGCCGCACGTTCGGTACTTGGATCGTGAAAACGTTCGACTACATCAACCGCGTTAATACAACGCTTCCGCTTTCGGTCTATGAGGCTATGTAGACACACTCTCCCCGTCTCGTTGCTATGCATCTCCTAGATAGATCTTGCATGAACGTAGGATTTTTTTGAAATTGCATGCTACGTTTCCAACAGTATGCCCATGGATACGGCCATGCGGAGACCATGTAGTAGCGCCTCGTATTTGGCAACGTTGTTGGAGTCCGTATACATGATATTTAATACGTAGCAGACTGTGTCCTGTGTGGGGGGTGCCAAGATGACGCCTGCCCCCAATCTGGCTAGAATTTTGGTACCGTCGAAATACATGGTCCAGTGGAAGTATGAACCGTACTCTTTAGGGAGTCTGGCTTCGGTCCACCCTGCGATGAAGTCAGCGAACACCTAAGATTTAATGGCTCAGCGTGGTTTGTATGTTATTTCAAACGGTAAGAGCTCGATGGACCATTTGGCTATGTGGCCCGTGGCGTCCTTGTTGTTTATAATGTCATTAAGTGGTACTTCGGATGCTACTGTAATCGAACACTCTTGAAAGTAGTGTCGGAGCTTCCGGGATGCCATAAACACCGCATAGGCAATTTTTTGATAATGGGGGTATCGTGACTTGCACGGTGTAAGAACTTCTGATACATAGTAGACTTGTCGTGGAAGTGTCACGGCAGATGTCCGAAGGTAACGACTTGATTGCGGAGCCATAGCGACGTGGTTAGCTTAAAGGGGTCAAGAAGAAGACAATGGACACAGGGAGTTTATATTGGTTCGGCCCCTTGCGGTGAGGGTAAAACCTAATCCAGTTTGAGGTGGAATTGCTGGGGTGTCGATTATTAGGGTGCGGATGCGCTTGCCTATCCCTCAATCTGCTGTTTCTTGCCCTAAGCCGCTGCCGGGTCATACCCTTATATACACGATTGACGCCATGCGGCCTACGGAGTCCCGGTCGGCTCATAGAATCGTGTCCGGCCTGGTGACTCTTATTACATGCCTTACAACACAAGTCACATATATGGCGGTTGATACTTACAGGCTTTAAACCGCCGCAAGCCTTAGGCCCTTAACTAAACCGCCATCTTTAACATGCTTCTGGGTTGGGCCCATGAACCGTCGTTGGGTAACCTGGCCCCTCCTGGGCGGGTCATACGAAATAGTTATATACCAAACATTAGGCCCCAGGTTGATTTGAACTTGTTCATGTCAATCTTTCTTCATCTTCTTGCGAGAGACTATAATCCGCTATGACATCCGTTTTTGAAATGATAGTGATCCGCCATGACGTCAGTTGTTGCTGGCCTTTGAACTGTCCAGATTCTAACAAATCTTTCGCATTAATAGGATCACGACAATCAAGGAGCCTGTATCATCACTTTCTTATTTACTTGCCTCCTCGATTTTCGCACATGACCCTCATCCATCTTGCTTATTAGTAGGACCAGGAGCCCTTTCCATTCTCCCCTTGCTTCTTCCGTCTTGTCTTCTTCCTCGCGACTCTCTGTCTCTGAGCTTCACCGGCGCCGCCGTGCTCTGCTTCGCCTTCATCAACTTCTGCAGCATCCGCCTGACACCGTCGGGCTTCTTCTGTGCATCGCCGCCGCTCATCCGTCCCGGTATGTTCTTCTTGTTCTTTCATCTTAGATCTGTTAGGGTTTCTGTGAAGTTCGTCACCGTTCCTCTTCTTTCCGCCATTATAGCTTCTCTTCTGATCTTGGTATTTTTTTATGCGCTGATGATGTTCATATCTCCTTATAAAACGTCATGATATCTCATCTCTGGTAGAGTAGATTCATCCTTAGAAACTGTATGACCTTGAACTTTAGGTTTGCCTGTTCGTCATTTTAATCTTGATTTTCGAATAGCTGTAGATCCAAAATTACCGCTGCAACCTGCAAAAACTTTTTTCCCAGACTTAGTGAAATTTGCTTTTCTGAATACTCACATCTGTCATGGCGGCTTAATTTTCCGACTTATAATTATTCTTATGCCATTAGGCCCCATTTAAGCCGCCATGCTGAACTTGTAGTAATAATCTGTTTCCGGTTTTAACGAACTAATTCTAAACCGGCAATAATCTTTCCTTCCTTAGGTCTGCTTGTTCACAATGCCACCTAAGACAATCACCACGTGCAACTGGGTCCCTTCAATTGTTACTGAAGCCACACTGGCCGATTTTGTCAAAGTCGGATATCTGCCAAATGCTCCAGTTATGCCTTATCGTGCTCCTAACCCGGGCGAAGAGAGACCTGCACCCACAGATGATGAAGTGATTGTTTTCACTGACCACATGAACCGGGGTTTCTCACCTCCCGGCTCTAAATTCTTCAGGGATGTTCTTCACTTTTTCCAGCTCCATCCCCAAGACATTGGACCCAATTCCGTGTCAAATATCTGCAACTTTCAAGTTTTTTGTGAAGTATATCTTCAATAGGAGCCCAACATCTTGCTTTTTAGGGAGTTCTTTTATTTAAACCACCACAACGAATTTACCAATGGCCCTAGCTTGGAGCTTGGGGCTGTCTCCATCCAAAGAAGGAGAGACTCTATTTTCCTTATGCTTGTCTGCCGAGTCATCCGAAAGATTGGAATAAAACTTGGTTTTATTGTAAAGATACTTCTCCGGCTAATGAGCATCCATTGCCGGGTCTCTGTATTCAACGTTTAGACACCAACCACCCTCTTGCTGAAGAGCTCACTGCTACAGAACGCAAGTCAATTGCCCCCACTCTTTCAAAGGTGAAGGCCCTATTGGAAAACGGATTAACTGGAATTGACTTAGCCCGGTGCTGTATCGCTTGGCGAATTATTCCTTTAAGCCGTAGGTCCGGTTTAATGTGTGAGTAAACTAGAGAAAAGAATGACCCTTTGCGTCATAGCTCTGAGGATCTGGAGGAGAATGACATCGAAGATATGACAAAAACCGTTTTAAATAAATCCTTGTATGACTGCAGCAAAGTGGGCCTGTTGCCTTTTTGCAAATCTAACACGACACCAGAGGTAAGTCTTAACCTTAGTTGTTGCCATTTTATAATTATAGTTCCCTTGCCAATCTTGAGTTTGCCATCTCTCACAGGCTAAATCGGCCTTATGGAAGAAATCTTATGATCATGAAGCTGCCATGAGAGCCAGAGCCGCCAAGAAAGCTGCCAAAAAAGCTGTTAAGAAGACCAAGAAGAAAACCAGTGCTTCCAAACTGTTTGAATTAAAATACGGCACTGAGTCGGAGGTAGTCCTTGACTCTCTTGGTTCTTACTTCAACTATCTTATTGACACTGATTATTGCCAGGATGACACGGGGGCCAGTCAGGCCGCAAATGAAGAGGTAATTACTATTTCCTCCGGCTCAGAATCCTTGCCAAGACAAAAAGTTCGTCGGGTTATCCAGAAAGTAAGATTTTCACACCCTTCAGCTCATTTAGATCCTCACTTTCTTTTGAAGCAACAGCAACACAAGAGTCGGTGTCAGACTCGAAACTCTGGAGAAGAGGAATTGTCCTCTGGCTTACCCAATACCCCGCCTCATCGAAAACGCCGGACTGAGGTATTTCCATTCATAAACTCTCTTTATCCGCTAACGGGTCTTATACAGCAACCACTGATCTCGTCCGGTTCAAATTGACATGAACCTCTCATTCATCCTCTGGTGACTCATCTCAAAGTCAACTACCGGCTTTCAAGACTGCCCCTGGGTAAATGACTTCTTCCTTGTTCAACTTGTCCTTAAATCTTTATAACCTTGCAGTGACTTACTTTAATTCATCAGAGGTCAAGCCAAACCTGTCAAATGGGCCAGGTAAAATAAGCCGGCAGCTGACCCCAAGGTCATTGAGTCGGCGCTGCAGGCGTCGGTAACACATGTTCATAGGCCAACTAAGGAAACCACCCATGACGCTCCTCCTGAGATACCTGATGCCACCACTGATCCTACCAAGGTTGATTCTGCACCTACTGAACCGCCTGCCCCATTTGAGCCGGCAGAAGAATGGCCTGAAGACATTACATTTATTGGTACTAGTTTCAGAGAGCCGGGGAACCCAACTGTGTTAGCCAAAGACACCGCCAAGCAAGAACTTGTTGAAAAGCGATGACTGAGGTTTGACACGTCTCAGTATGCACAGCTGAGTACTGGCGAAGTCTTTTCTGGTTTTCTCAATCAGGTCCACAGCAATCGCGATCTTGAAATTGATATGGTGAAGCAGATGCACCAAAAATTTGAGGTAACATTTTGACCAATTTCTAACTGTCCTTCCAGCCCCCAAGTCTAGTGAATATGATAAAACTAAATATACTGTAGACTTTAGAACAATTGTCACCTTTTAAATCGACATACCACTTAACAAAAAATCCATCCTCGAGGAACATTGCATGTGTAGCCCCCAAGGGTCGGCTTAATCAGGTTGAATGAGCCGGGCCTTATTATTATTGCATAGTACTTGCCTGCACACCATCCATGAGCCGGTGGTAATAACCTTGTTGCTGCCAGGCTAATATAATAAACTGATAATACAGAAGCGATGTACATTAGCCCCCAAGTGCCAAGTGATGTTGCTTGCAAAGTGCTTGGGACCTTTATGTTCATGAACTATTAATTTCAGAAAAAAATTCGCATCCATTAGCCCCCAAGGATCAAGTACTCTTGCTTGCAAAGTGCTTGAGACTTTAATAACAGTAATCCAGCTTAGAAAAGAACAACTTCAGCCTCCATTAGCCCCCAAGGGTCAAGTACTCTTGCTTGCAAAGTGCTTGAGACTTTAATAACATTAATCCGGCTCAGAAAAGAATAACTTTAGCCTCCATTAGCCCCCAAGGGTCAAGTGTTATTGCTTGCAAAAGGCTTGGGACTTCAATCTTTGTTAAACCGGCAATCAATCCATCTCATGCTCACTTTGCGTATTCAGGAAACCACTGCTGAATTACAAACACAGTTAAAGGATGCCAAGGAACGGCTTAAGAACCAAGAATCGGAAACTCGGAAAGTTGAATCAAAGTTTCAATTTAGCATGTCTGAAGCGAATGATTTTAAGGCTAAACTTAAGTCCGAGGAATCTGCATGGGCTAAAGAAAAGGCTGCCTTAGTGCAATGAGCTGAACAAGACGAAACGTCTCTTGAAGCAGTGACAACTGAGCTCACCGGCTTAAAACATCGTTTCTCAGAAATGACTGCAACCATCTTTGGTAAGCTACCATGTTACAACTTTTAAAATAAAATCTTGGGGGAACTTAACCCGTTACTGATCAACTTAATGGTCATGTAGGTAGGAAAAGCAGTATTCTTGGCAGAGATCCACTTGTAAAGCTAAAAACCGTCTACACCCTTGTGGAACAACTGTATACTGGAGCGCAGCGTGCCCTGACTGTTGTCTCTCCGTCCAGCCAAGCACCAACGTTGTTTGTCGATATCTTACGAAGACTCTCCGTTCTGCCTGCCAGAATAGACGAAATCAAGCGGTCATCTGCGAGAGACGGTGTTGTAACGGCCTTGAGCCGGGCTAAGGTGTTGCTTCCAGAGCTGGATCCATCCGACTTGGCTATTGGGTATCCCAGTTTAAAAGAAGACGGCTCAACTTTTGACCATAAAGACTTCGATGCCTGTGTCAAGGACATCCGCCCACTGGCCAGTTTGATTGCGAATGAAACAGACTTGTCTAAATATCAGCCGAATTATGATACGGAGAACCAGAAGATGTCCACTCCATCTTATAAAGTGATGGATCTGATTCCTCCAATTAGCAAGCATACTTCTGCCCGTGAAATTGATACCTCTGATCTTATTGATGGGGCAGCTAAATTTGAAGCTCCGGCTGGCTTGGATTGGTTGGTGCTGAATTTTCAAAACAGAGGAGGACCAAGAACCGGCGAAGGATGACCCGGAATCATCAAAGCAGCAAGACCAAGGAGAATGAACTGCCGGGCGGCTCATGTACCTATGATAAAAACATTTGAACCTTTGTCTGGCTCACAGCACCTTGTAATAGGATAGCGAAACATTATTCCTGTCGGCTTATTGTACTAACTGTCATGCCATCGTGGACACTTGTCTTTTGATGACATCATGGATCACCAAATGTTGAAATCCTTACTTTATTCTTATGATGGTATTGGCGTGCGCATATCAATATAAATTGTATCCTGCATATAAACAGAAAACAAATGCCCTGGCGGTTTACCGCCGGGCGGGTCACTGTGCCTAACCAGTGCCATTGGGGACAGATGTCCAGAACGAGGGTTAGTTTAATTGTTATAAACATAGTCATACCTAAAGATATGATTTGGACTGCCGGCTTAATCAGCCTCCATATAGTCATAAAATTGTAAAGGTATATTTCCAGAAATAAGATTGTTATTCTCCGAGGGCTTAGTGCCATTTAGTAGATTGGGTTGTAGAGACCCGGAGAGGCTTAAAATATGAGCCATGAAGGGAGGCAGTTAGGCTGATCTTGCAAAGAACACAAATCAAAACGAAAACTTACAAGAAGGCAAAGAGAATAAGAAAAAACAAGCGAAAAACACTCGAGGCTTTTGCAGGCCGCCAAGCCAAAGGTTCTTCTTCAATTAAACTAGCCTTGGTGGCCCCTGGAAGGTACGTGCGTGCTATGAGCCGGCTCTCATAGTACCCAATCGACATTTGAACCTAGACAAGTGCAGATCTTTGTTTTTAAAGATAGACTTGCCTAGAGTACGTGGGGTCAGAGTTGCATCTTGCATCATAGGCCGAGTTATCCAAGTTTCAAGGAAGGCGGCATTTTGAGCCTGGATCTATCCTGATTATCTGTAGCACCGTGCTCTCGCAGTGACAGCCGGCGTTTGAACCTTAGCAAGCTCAGGTCTTGGTCGAATACGCCATTAAGACTGATTGCCAAGAGTTCACCGGGTCAATCAGGATGACCTGAAGGAGTTGAAGCAGCTGGGTACAGGTAGGATGACCCACAGGTTATGTCCTCTTTGGTCAAATATGCCTATGTTTGAACATAACCCGGTCAAATGGGTAGTAATGCTATGTTCTCCTTGGTCGAATATGCCTATGTTTGAGCAGGAAGCACCCAAGTGACATACTTGCTGATTATTCTCATCAAGAGCGTATGTTGGAGCTGTGCTATGCATCCAACTCTTCATGATTCCTTTGATTTGGGTACTAAGCTTCTTGAGAAAAGAAGTATGATGATAATAAAGACTCAACTTTGAAAAAATGCCAGATTAATGTTAAAGGGTCCTCCTGTATCCCCAACACCCGAGTGCATAACCGGAAACCTTCGGGAATTAATAGGTGGGTTCTTCTAGTAGCTCGTAGGCATTCTTCCAATGAGTGCATGGTATGAGTTTGGGGTTCAACATCGAGTGAAGAGGTTTTATGGGCGATGTTCCAATCGGGAGTTGCATCTTAAAGGGTCCTTGGCTATGCTGATCCGGGGATTGCAACACCCTTTTGTAACACGTTCCATGAGCTTTCAGCACGAACATGTGGGACGAAGCTTCTATCATGTATTTGTTCTATCTGCTCCTTGTTGTTTTTAATTACCTTTTGTTCTCCCAAGTGGCTTCTCGAGAAGATTGTTGTAACATTAAAACTGTGGAATTCATTCGTTCATTTTGTTCAAATGTTCTTGTGAAGACTTATGTTGCAATTTCTAGCCGTTGATTCAGCTCATATATATTTCCATCAATGGCTAATAGTTGTCATCTCATTCAGGATGGCTCCTAAGAGGGTTCCCAACGCTAACCCAGAAGGTGAAGAAGAGCGTGTTCTTGAATGTCCTCCTTCCCCTCCTCCTCCGTTTGTGGCATGGAGAGCAATTATGCAAGCGACCAACCAGAACACCCAGATGCTTATGCAAATGATGCAAAACTTTCAAGCTAACCAAGCAAATCAAGGCAATCATGGGAACCAAGGCCAAGGCAATCTGTTCAATCAGCCTCACTTTGCCACTCTCAACCAATTCCTGGCAAACCAACCGAAGTCGTTCAGTTGCTGTGTGGATCCTCTAGATGCTGAAGACTGGATCACAGACATCAAAAAGCACTTTGAATGCAGTAACATGACACCTGAGGATTATGTCAAGTTTGCCTCTTTCCAACTCAAAGATCAAGCTGCTGATTGGTGGCAACAGTACAAAGATTCCAGAGGTGGACGTGAGATCTCGTGGACTGACTTCTGCAAGGATTTCCGCTCTCACCACATTCCAACCAATGTCATTGAAGGCATGCGTGAGCAATTTCGCAACCAGAAGCAAGGCACCATGTCCGTCTATCAATACAATGTCAAGTTCCAGAATCTTGCTCGTTGTGCCAAGCAAGACATCCCCGATGCCAAGAGCAAGATTTATCAGTTCCGTGGTGGTCTGAAGGATGAACTCCAACTAGCTCTCACCTTCTTCGAGCCAGATGAATTTGACCAATTCTACAATATGGCTCTCAAGCAAGAGGCAGCCCAGCTCAAGATTGAAGCTTCCAAAAAGAGGATCAGAGATGCTGTTCACTCCTCCTCTTCTTCCCAAATGGTTGCCAAGCAGCAGAAGTTCTGGCTTCCGCCTCCTCCAGTGCTCCGTCCTCCAAACAACAACAAGCACTAAGGTGGCCGTGGTTTCTCCCACCCACCCAACCCAAGCAATCAGTCCAAGCCTCAGTTTCAAGCTTCAAGATCAAGTGGTCCTTATCACTCTCAGAAGTGATTTGCAACAAGTGTGGCCACAAGGGTCACTATGCCAACAAGTGTCCCAACCCAAGGCTCCTTCCGCCTCCTCCACCTGTCAGCACTACTATTGTCAAGCACAATCCCAAGGTTGCATGAGTGAATCTGGTGAATGCAGCTCAAGCAGAGAATTCTTTAGATGTGATACTTGGTAGTCTTCCAGTTAACCTTAAACCTGCTAAAGTTTTGTTTGATTATGGTGCATCACATTCCTTCATGTCATGTCCATTTGCATCCAAGCACAATGTGGGCACAGTGGCTTTACCAAGAGAATTAGAAATTACTTCTCCGGGGAAACAAATGCATTCTAGCTTGTATGCTCCGGACATATCTATTCACATGGGTGATTACAGTTTTCTGGTTTCTCCGGTTATTCTCGGCAACTCCGACATTGATCTTATTCTTGGGATGGATTTGCTTTCCAAGCATGATGCAAACATTGATTGTGAAAATAAGGAAGTCAAGCTTACTCATCCTGATGAAGACGTGATTATCTTCACGTCTCGAGATAACACAATCAGGCTATTCTCTCTCAATGACAAGGGCGAGATTAACGCCATTTCTCAGATTCTGGTGGTCAATGAATATGAAGATGTTTTCCCTGAAGAGCTTCCAAGCATGCCTCCCCATCGTTAAGTTGAATTCTTCATTGAACTCGAGCCTGGTACCGAGCCAGCATGTCGGCATCCGTACAAGCTTTCCCATGATGAGTTGAAGGAGCTGAAGAAACAACTCGATGAGCAAGATCGTATGGGTCTAATGAGGCCTAGTACTTCTCCTTGGGGCTGTGGTGTTCTATTTGTCAAGAAGAAGGATGGCACGGAACGCCTTTGCGTTGATTACCGGCCATTGAATAAGAAGACAATAAAGAACAAGTATACACTCCCCAATATCAATGAATTGTTCGAGCAGCTCAAAGGAGCAAAGGTGTTCTCAAAGCTCGATCTCCGGATGGGTTACCATCAGATCCGTATCCATGAAGAGGATATTCCCAAGACCGCATTCAGAACAAGTTTTAGCTCTTATGAATACACGGTCATGTCTTTCGGCCTTGCAAATGCTCCACCCACCTTCTCGAGGATGATGACTTCATATTCAACCCCTACACCAATGAATTTCTTCTTGTATATCTGGATGATATCTTGGTATTCTCGAAGAATGAAGAAGACCATGCCAAGCACCTCCATTTGGTCTTGGACAGGCTCCATGAACACAAGTTCTATGCGAAGTTCTCCAAATGTGAATTCTGGCTGGATAAAGTCTTATATCTTGGCCATATCATCTCTGTCGAGGGCATTTCTGTGAACCCCGAGAAAGTTGAAGTTATTGTCAACTGGGAACCCCGGCAGAATGTAAAGCAACTCTGAAGCTTCCATGGTCTCGCTAGCTATTGCAGAAGGTTCGTTGAGAACTTCTCCAAGATTGCCAAGCCTCTTTCCAACCTATTGCAAAAGAATGTCAAGTACTCCTGGACTCCTGATTGTGATGTGGCATTCAAAACACTCAAAGAGAAGCTCATTTCTGCTCCGGTGTTCTCATGGCGGTGTTCTCATGCAAGACAAGAAGATTGTGGCATACACTTCTCGTCAGTTGAAACCAAATGAGAAGAATTACCCCACACATGATCTCGAGCTAGCAGCAGTTGTACATGCCTTGATCACGTGGAGACACCTTCTGTTGGGCAGAAAAGTGGGCATCTTCACCGATCACAAGAGTTTGAAGTACATCTTCACACAGCCAAACCTTAACCTTCGCCAGACTCGTTGGGTTGAGATGATCCAAGAGTATGATCCAAGCATTGAATATACACCTAGCAAGGCCAATGTCATTGCAGATGCCTTGAGCAGAAAGGCATAATTCAACAGTCTCCTTCTCAAACCGTTCCAGCCTAAACTTTGTGAATCATTCAGGAAGCTCAACCTCCAAGTTGTTCCGCAAGGCTTTTTTGCAAACCTTCAAGTTGCTCCTACCTTGGAAGATCAGATTCGTGAGGCCCAACTCAGTGATGCTATGGTGCAGAAAGTGAAACATGGTATTGCTAAGGGTACTCCAAAATACAAGTGCTATCGCATTGATGAGAAAGACACCTTGTTCTTTGAGGACATAATTGTAGTTCCCAAGGGTGATCTCAGGAAGCTCATAATGAACAAAGCACATGACTCCCTCCTCTCGATTCATGCCGAAAGTTCTAAGATGTACCAAGACCTCAAGCAATCATATTGGTGGACTCACATGAAAAGGGAGATTTCCCAATTCGTGAATGAATGTGATGTCTGCAGAAGAGTGAAGGCAGAGCATCAACGTCCAGCCGGTCTTCTTCAACCTCTACCTATTCCTGAGTGGAAGTTCGATCACATTGAAATGGATTTCATCACTGGGTTTCCTAAGTCCATGAAGGGAAATGATGCTATCTTTGTAGTGATTGGCAAGCTAACTAAAGTAGCTCATTTTCTTCCCGTCAAAGAATCCATCAACGCAGCTCAACTGGCAGAGCTGTACACCTCCAGAATTGTTTCTTTGCATGGCATTCCTCAAGTCATCTCCTCAGACCGTGGAAGTTTGTTCACATCCAAGTTCTGGGCCTCCTTTCAGTCAGCCATGGGCACAAAAATTCGCTTCAGCACTGCGTTTCACCCTCAGACTAGTGGTCAAGTCGAAAGAGTGAACCAGATCCTCGAAGACATGCTGAGAGCTTGTGTCATCTCTTTCGGTATGAAATGGGAAGATTGTCTCCCGTTTGCCGAATTCTCTTACAACAACAGTTTCCAAGCAAGTGTCAGCAAAGCTCCTTTTGAAATCCTCTATGGCAGAAAGTGCCGTACCCCTCTCAGCTGGTCCGAGACTGGTGAACGTCAACTTCTTGGTAATGATTTGATCTCAAAAGCCGAAGAAATGTGCAAAGTCATACGTGAGAATCGCAAAGCCGTGCAATCGCGTCAAAATAGCTACTATGACGGCAAGCATCGTGACTTGGCTTTCGACATTGGAGACCATGTCTAGCTCCGTGTTTCTCCTATGAAAGGCACCCAGAGGTTTGGTATCAAAGGCAAGCTTGCTCCGAGATACGTGGGCCCTTTCAAGATTCTTGGCAAAAGAGGTGATCTAGCCTACCAACTCGAGCTTCCCTCCAACTTTGCAAATGTTCATGATGTGTTTCACGTGTCTCAGCTCCGCAAGTGCTTCAAGACACCTGAACGCACCATTCCGTTCGAGGAGATTGATCTTCAACAAGACTTGTCTTATCGTGAGCACCCTGTTGCTATTCTCGAAGAAACTGAGCGGAAAACCCGCAACAAGTCCATCAAGTTCTTGAAAGTGAAGTGGTCACACCATACCGACCGAGAAGCTACGTGGGAACGAGAAGATCACCTTCGTTCCGAGTATCCTTCCTTCTTCCAGTCCTAGATCTCGGGACGAGATCTTTTTGTAGTGTAGGAGAGTTTGTAACACCCCATATGTGATACTTTCCTATAATGGCAATAAATCATTCTCATTTTGATCCTTGTCCTTATCCTTGGGGGTTCTTGTCTTTGAGATTATTTTATTTTTCTTTGTCATGTCATTTATTTTATTTTGCATCCTTGCATTGCTTCATCATCATGGCATCATGGCATCTTAGTTTACCTTCTTGTTGTGATGTATGTGAGTGTGGTTCTAGCCTTGGCTTGCTAAACCCTAGAACCCCCTCCTTTTGTTTTCCCACTTCTTCTCCCTCTCTTCTTTTCTTTCCTATCTTTAGTCATTTTTGCAAGTCACCTAGCCAAGTTCATTAATGTTCTTTCTTTTCCTAAACACCTTGCACCATGTCTAGACCCTCTCTGCCAAAATTCAGCTTTGCAGGAATTGATTTGGTTGGGTTCAAAAATGACCAGAGTTTGAACAATATTCAAACTCCTTTTATTTTTCTGCCTCTAAAAATGTCCAAGCCAATTTTATTAAATAGGGCATAAATCAAGGAGCATGGGGATATTTTCTTTTCTCCTAACTCTTTTCCTTTAAGCCTGTGCTTTTCTTTTTCTTTTCTGTTTGAAGATAAATGATAAAGAAAAATAATCAGTAGAGCAGCAGTGGCCTGGGCCTCCTCTTCCTCCTCCCCCAGGCCTAGTCCTTCTCCACAGCAGCCCCGCGGCCCATCTCTTCTCTTCCGCAACGGCCCAGCCAGCTAGCGTCGCGCGCAGTCGCGCCGTTCGTTTTCCCCCTGGCCCCACTTGTCAGCCTCACATCCCCGCGTCACCATCTACCTCCGTCACGTGCTGCTGAGCCAGAGCGCGTGCTCGCCTTCGCGCCGTGATCACGGACGTCGAGGCCTCACGATCTGAGCCCTCCTTTTAAACCCGCAGCGTGTGCATCCCCTTTCCCTAGGGTTCCTCTTCCTCCTCCCGCCGCCTGGAGAGCCAAGCTTCACTAGATCCGCCGATCTAGAGCAGTCCCGCATGCATCTGGGAGCGCCAGCTCGTCGCCGGCGTGCCTCCCGTCGACCTCGGCCTTGCCAACCGTGTTCAGCTGCTTCCCCGTCGTCGACTATGTCGACTACGTCCTCTACGCGGAGCCGATCGCCTCGCCGACGTCGCCTTCTTCCTCTTCTTCCACTCCAGTGCCCGTAGCTGTTCGAGCCCCGCCGCCGTCGACTCCGACCACCTCCGGGCCAGCCGAACACACCTCTGTGTTCGTGGTGAGCGCCTCCACCTCCTTGTACCTTTTTCCACCTCCTTAGCTCCGTCTAGCTCCGAGTTCATCGAGCACCCGAGCTCGTTGCCGTCGGGCCTCGTCTCCGGCGAGTGCCCCGACCATCGTAGGCCGTGTTTTGTTGCCCGTCTGCATCAGCTTGTCACGTAGATGCTGAAAGCGCAGTCGTCGCTCCACCTTGGCCATTGCATCGTCTCGTCATTGCCCTCCGCCGCCGTTCTGTCAAGTGCTCGCCGCTCGTGTAGTAGTGCATGTTAGTGTCCGCAAGTGCTTCGAGTGGGTGCGGAACTCCTCCAGGAGCATTCCTCTTGCCTCCGCCGTCAGCTTTGGTCGCCGGAGCAGCTCTGACGAGCCCTGCTTTTCCCATGCTGCTGCATCTTCAGTTAAGTCTTCAGGCATCACACCTGTATTCTGTCAAGAATCGATCGCTTAGCTCAGTGGCTTGTGTCTCCGTAAGATACGCAGGGGGTCGTGGGATCGAATCCGTGCGGGGTAGTGGGTATTTTCGCCCCCCTTTTGTTTTTCGCGAGAAGCTGACAGGCAGGCCCCACCTGCTAGCCACTAAGCCGCCTCCACCCACTTGCGCACCCGCTGGTGCCACCTCAGCGCAGCTGGGCCCCCTTGTCAATGGCTCTGGCTAGTTAGGCCTGGGTCAGTTTGACCTCTGCGCCTGTATTTTAAATTCTGTTTTGTGTTTTTCTTTTTCTTTTTCTGCATTTTCTTTCTTTAATTAATATCTGTTGATATATGCCTCTGTTGGAAATAAGTTCCATATGTAAATTGCTTAGTTTTTCATGTAGATTATGAATATGCTGTTTGTTGCCATGTTTAAAAACTTTTAAAATGTTGTTTGAATTTATTCTTGTTTTAAATATGCCTAAACTTGTAAAATTCATAACTAAATATCTACAACTCCAAATGTAACAAACTTTATATGCATTTGGGGTGGAAAAATGTGTAGAAAATTATGGTGCTGTTGTTTTGCATGTTTAACAAATTTATACCAGAAGTTTTTAAAATCTGTCCCAATTGCATTTATTTAATTATGGGAGTTTCTGGAAAATGTTGTTTGTTATTTCCAGCCCATTTAAATGTGCTAGCATGTTGCTGTAATATTAGTTGCACCCTTGCCATGTTAACCAACCCCTTAAAACTTGTTGGATGCTTGTTTGAACAACCTACATAAACTTGTTAGTTGTTCTTTTGCTTGTTTTCTTTCATGTGAGTGACCTTGTTTGGCTATGATGTTATTGCACTTTTGTGACCCTAGGCCATGCATCATATCTACTCTTGTCCTTGTTCATCATGTTCATGCATCATGTGGTTGAGCTTTGGATGTTGATTGATTGTTGTTCCGGTGTTGCTTGTTGTGTTGGTTAGAGCCCGATGACGATACGGAGTACGAGATTACCACCGAGGCTGAGTTTGAGGAGCAAGGTTACGACCCCTTCATGGAATCAACAGGCAAGATGACCTTACCCATATATCACTACTATATTTGCCTATGCTAGATTTCCCGCTCTTTAGATATTGCCACGATGCCCATGTCTGTTTGTCAGCCCTCCTATTGTTGTCATGAAACTCTCTAACCACCCACCTAGCAAACCGTTGTTTGGCTACGTAAGCATCGCTCAGCCCCTCTTATAGAGTTTTAGTTGCAGGTGAAGATTTGAAGATTCTTGCTTCATGATGAAGTTATTGTTGGGATATCACAATATATAAACTGTTAAACTAAATGATCTATATATTGGTAATGGGTGGAAGGCTAAGCCTCTTGCTTGGCATTTTGTTCCACTCATGCCACCCTAGGAACCGTTAAACCGGTGTCACGTTCCTTGTTTTTGCGTCCCTAACACGGTTGGGGTTTATGCCCCCCCCCCCTCGATAACTCGCTTTGTGCTAAAGCTTTTCTAGCAAGGCCCAACTTTGGTTTTACATTTGCTTAATAACTAAAACTTGCATAGGGCGTTGCAAACCAGAGGACTTAATTAACAACCCGTGCCAGTGCTCCGCATGAGTGTTGGTCCAAACTGGGGGTTCTATGGGGCCGCCTTGGGGAAACTCGAGGTATTTGGTATAACCTGTAGAATCGCCCATCCGGTCATGGCCTGAGACGAGATATGCGCGGCTACTATCAGGGTGTCGGCATGCCGGGAGGTCTTGCTGGATTAGTTTTACCTTTGTCGGAATATCTTGAGCACGGGATTCCGAGAATACTCGGGTCTTCCCACCTTGGAGTTGCGACTCCCCAGATCGTGAGCTTGTGATGGGCTAAGTTGGGACACCCCTGCAGGGTTTGATCTTTCGAAATCCATGCCCGCGGTTATGTGGAATTTGGGAAATTGTTAATATCCGGTTGTAGATAACTTGACACCATGTTCATAATACACTACCTGCGTGAGTAACCGTGATGGTCTCTTTCCGAAGGGGTTCGGGAAGTGACCACGGTGGGGTTATGTTTGACGTGAGTAGTTAGGATCATTTCTTGATCAACTTGGCGATCGTTGGCACTTGTTCTCTTCTCGCTCTAAACTCGTAAGCTAGTGCTAGTGCTGCTGCAACCTTGATTTTAAGCCTTTTCCATACCTAAGGCTCTGATAGTATTGCTACCTGAGTCCTCTGTGGCTCACAGATTCAACACTACACCAGATGCAGGTACCGATGAGAACTACATAGGTGGTGGTTCAGAGTTGTATAGGGAGTTCGATGAAGAGTGTGGACGTTACTACATGTCTTATCCCGAGGATTAGTAGGGCTCTTACTAGGATGATCGGGACATTGTGTTGCTTTATTTATGGTATCTTTCATTTGGATTTCGTCTGTAGTCGGACTCTGATGTTATTTGGATGATGTATGTTAATGTATTTCATTGTGTGACGTGGCGAGTGTAAGCCAACTACTATTTTACACTTCCATCCCTCCTTTTACATGAGTTGTGCAAAGATACCATACTTGAGATCATTCTAGTATGTGATTATGTCTTTAAGTCGTGCCTCGACACGTGGGAGACATAGTCACATACTGGGCATTGCAAAAGGTGTCACAAATTGAACTCCCTTATGGTTAACATTTAACAAGAAAGGAACATCACCTAGATATATAGCTTCTCCAGGCACGGAAAGCATCTAAGGAAACCGACAACTTGCTTTAGGTCGGGCCTGATAGATTCTAGTGCCAAGACCTTCACTGTGCGCAGTTTCGGGGTCAAGGTCGGAATCATTTTTTGGATGACAGACGAACAAACATCTTCAAAATTAGAATGTATGTTAATTTGTAGAAGGAGAGGTAGAAGGCGGCTGTTGTACCTGAACGAGTGTGGATCCAATAACAAGTTTGGAGTATTTGTTAGACGAGTAGCCCACCACTGTCAATTTCGCCGTATAAATGACATTGATTCTTGTTGGACCTTCTTGATCAACTACAAGTAATCTCTCAAGTGCAGGTGTGTCCTGGATGACCATACCGTGGTCCAACTTTTGTGATATCTTCCTCCCGCACCAGCAACACACATAAATAGTCCGGAGAGTCCTGGAGGTGATGTGGAAGGTACTCAACCCATTGATCGCCTGAAGATGAAGGTACTTGAGTGCAGTACAGCCACGGAGCAGGCGTTCCATGTCACCCTTTGAGAAGCAGACGGCAACGGGCTCGAGGTGCTTCATTCATGGTAGAATAAGAGCGGGCGCGTCATTAAGGGGCGGGAAATGGCAGTTCCTGAAATTGGCGACGCGCAGCATGGGCGCGAGGCGGAGTGCGGGCGTCGGCAGCGACCGCATATGACCATCATCAAAAGTGAGCTCCTCGAGTTGATCTAGGGCGGGTGACTGGAACCAGTCGTCAAGCTTGGCTCGGTCCTTAGCGTTAGAACGGAACTTGCCCATTCTAAGGCCTTTGGTTGGGCCAAGGTGACTGCCAAGGATCTTGGAGAACGCATCCAAGATTTTGCGATAGCCATGGCACAGCTCGTGGGTGTCAATGAGGTCGAGAGGGCTGGAGTTCCATAGGGGGCGCCACCGCCGGGAAAGGAGGGTTGTCCGCGCCCCATATTTGATTGGGAGGAGGGAGATGATGACTATCAACATATCATTGGGGAGGCTGCTGATTAAGCCTAGACCTGCTGGATTCGCTTGCGGTTCTAGCTCGCCCCGCCTTCTCTTGTTGGTAGCCCCGTTCTCCACCTCCGGAGTCTCCTTGTCAGCGGCGCTTTTTGATAGAATTGGGAGTACATGGAATATTTAGTTAAAATGGGGCAATAGAAAAGTGTATAGGTAACTAGAAGTTATTAGGTATGGATATAGTAAGAAAAGGGAATAACAATTGGTTGCTTAAATACTACACAATTCATTTGACATTGCTGGGTAAGTCAACATATGCAGATAGTTGAAAAGAAAACTTACTTAGAACAAAGTCTGGACGGATGATTTTGTCGGGGAAGTTAGCATATATCTCATGACCAGGCCCTTCTATGTGTAGTGCAATTTTAGTGCCAGCTTTCAGTACATAAAACTTTGCAATTTCATTCCAAAAGCCAGTGCCAAAATAGGATTCACCACGTTCATCAAGTCTTACAGTAGCAACAATTGTAAATCCATGGTTTGTGTGCACTATGACATTCGTGGAGCCTTGATGTATGTAAAGGGAAAAATTGTGCACTGCTTAATTTGTTGCATAGCGAGGGATGTCCTCCAGAAAATGGTAGGATTGTTAAACAAAATATGGTAACATACATATATGGGCCCAAATTGAAAGAACTGTACAGCAGTTGAAATTGAAGGACAAAAGTCTATAATTAAACAGATAGGCTAAACATGATGTCATGGAAATATGAGACTAATTGAAAGAACAATACATCATTAATTTTCCTAATATAGAAAGAAGAGGGGACAATCCCCTTTGACGTATATGGTGCATGTGGCACCTTTTATCCAAATGTAGAAATATTTAGAATATGTTCAGGAAAGTAGGCCATGCCAACCGATTTAGGGTGAGATTGAACATACCGCGCGCGTCCTCAAGTTATCTGGTACAATGAGATGGAATCTCTGGCAGCGGTCGCCAAGTCCTGAAGTGTCGGTGCACTGTACATTCTATGAATGAAAGAAAACCCTCAAATTAGCTCGAATAAAAAAGAATTCACGGCGATTTCCGCCGGGTGATTAAAGGAGGCAGATGAACTGGGATAAGAGATGAGATAATATCTCGTTAAATTAGTTACATTGTCGTCCATGAGAAATAACCCTTAGTACGGCAGATTCCCCAACCGAGCGGAGCTGGGTCGACCGCGAGCAGCGTCGAGAAAGTCGATGGCGATAGCCGGCGGCAAGCGGAAGTGGCAAAATGCAGTGTGCTTTGCCAGCAGCCTGGCAGCGGCGGCAGGCGTCGAGCTAAGTGTTTACCGCCGCGATAGGCGGTGCCATGGCATAGACGCGGAGGAGCTTGTGCAGGTGTGAATGGGAACGTACCAGAGGGGCCGAGGGGTGGCAGGCGGGGTGAGGGTTTTTGTGACATGGGGATGGTGAGGGTTTTCTTTTTTCTTTTTTGAATTGGATGGTGAGGGTTTTCTATCCCACAAAGAATTTTGGGGGCGACAGTTTGCTAGAGCGAACCGTGTGTGATTGACGTAGCAGGCAAAAGGAAAGTCATTGCACACGGTTCCAATTTTGGGAACCATGCCTGGTTGACGTACTACCTCCGTCCTGGTTTATTGGTCCCCCGTTGTATTTTTTACCAAAATTTGGCGAAATATTTAACATACTCAGACATACATAATAAGCGTACACGTACATAAGCATAGTTCAACCATAAGTACATAGTTCAACCGTCATTAAGCATACTCAAGCGTACATAGTTCGATCCATCCCACATCTCATCTCACGTGCGCCCGGCACGATCCTGAAGCTTCTCCAGGTACTCGGCGTACGCGCCGTGCGCCACCCTGCGAGAATACTTCTGCTTGAAGGAGCCAACGAGCCATCCTCTAGCATGCACTAGAACACTTAGATACACGTCATGAATCTTATGGTTGCAAAATGGGCATCCATAGCCGTCGTTCTAGGTCCTAATACGCATGTTATGCATTCGCGCATAAATCTCCCTCAGGATTCGCCTCTTGTACCTCCTCTGGGCATCTTCATCCTTGTTGTCCACATCGCCAGACAGCACCTATACAAATAGTAAAACAAATTTGGCATCAAATAACTAATTACATGCCGTGTAGAAGGATTAGGAATTTATGGAGATTTATTTATACATATCCAGAGATTATGGTTCGATTTTTAAGCACAGTCGTCTATGTACAAACCAATCTTTATGAAAATAATGGAACAAACATAGGTAAGTCATTCTAAATCAATTGTCAAGTCCTGGCTAGGAATTATTAGCACGAACACTAACCCTTGTCGGAGTAATAGCAGAAATCATTTGCAAAGATGAAACAACTAATCAGTTATCACATGTACCATTCAAACAATCAATACACTACACAAATCCAACGGAACTTACTCAGATTTCATGGATTGGGATAACATAACCACAGGATTTCTATTCCAAAAAGGGGGAGGCAGGAGTAACCAGAGAAACCCTATGATCTATTTGACACATAAATGGGTATAGATGACTAACCAGTTGTGCATCGTTGTCGGAGTCATCGCTAGAGTGGTCGTCAGAGTCGTCGACAGAGTGGTCGTCGGAGTCGGCGTGGAACTTCGCCTCCGGCTGTGGAAGCTCGACGCCGTCGACGATGTCAGGGTGTAGCGATAACTCGCCGGCGGTGACGACAACCTCTATCTCCATCTCCACGCCGTGCTCCGGCGCTTTAGCAGCCCCGGCATCGCCACTCCCTCCGATGGGGCGCTTCGGCGGCATCCTCATACACTAACGGCTTTGAGGACTGAGAGCACATCGAGGATGTAAGTGGAGAGAGAGGATTCTGTGTGCGTAGCGAGGATGGGGGTGCGGCTGCTCGGGTGCACCATCAATATGGAGTATTTGGAGTTATGGGAGAGAGGCGGGCGGCGGTCAAACCGATGGCTCACCTACCGGTTAGCCTGCACACCGCACACCTACTCGCACACCTCCCGATGACACTGCGCAGCGAGCACGCCTCCGTCAATTCACACACCTGCACACATGCCTCCCCGTCTGCCTGCACGGCGGACTGCTCGCATGCATCCCGTCAACTCACGCCTGCTCGCACGCCACACGGGTCGCGCAGTGCCACGTACATTGTTTTTCTATTTGGATGATTAATGCTGCCGCTTTATTTCTTAACCGAAGCATGGCACGTATACATTGTTGGTCTAACGCTCACGGTTCGAATAAATAATCCGTTTGGGATATTGGTTCCCAATTATTAATAATCTCCCGTCTGTAATTAGATAAAGATTACATCAAAACTTTTCTCAAATTTGACAAAAAAAGTACAATGCCACTTTGTATTGGTATCCATATGACAACACGATAAGTTTCATGAACTTCAAATAAGTTTTGGATGCACTAGAATTTAAAAATCAAGATTCTCAATGTTTAAAATTTGTTGCACGGGGAGTAAACATGCACCCAATGAGACACATGTGTTTTTGCAATCCATTTAGGTGCACTGTCACGTGGGCATGTAGCTCAAATTTGATTTTTGCACATTATACCCATAGAAAATCAATCAATCAATGTACTAAAACGTCTTAATGATCTCTGTGATTTTTTTGAAATTAAAGCGTCTGTCCTTTGGTAATATGTATGTTCACCGTGGGATAATTAATTTAAGATGCATCGTAGTTGCAGTGTATTCGCGGTGTGTGTGTGTGTGGGTGTGTGCGTCTAGGGGTAGCGGGTGGCTCACAGTACACTACGAGTTGTGAGCCACCGTCTCGGTTGGTCATTTTGTTAGGAAGGTTGGTGCCACATCAGAGTCGTGAAATCATTATTTAAAACATTACACAACCCTTTCATACATAAATGGCCCTGTTTGGAGCCATGGGTTAGAGTTGGTTTGGGTTAGTTTGGACTCAACTAACCCGAGAATATCCAAACAGGAGGGTTAGTTTGGGTTAGATGCATCTAACCCACCCCAAAAAACAAACCCACCCAAGAGGTGCTTATTTGGGCTACTTCTTCAATAAAAAGAGCAAACGATTGCGAAAGAGCATTTATTGTCAATCTAACCCTGCCATCCAAACACCTCTTTGGTTAGAGTTAGTTCAGGGTTAGTTTAGGGTTAGAATCTAACTCTAACCTCTAACCGAGTTAGAGTATCCAAAGAGGGCCAATGTTTTGCCACATGCAGTCGATGGTTGTCCTACACGACACTCGATACTCGCGCGTGACGCTTTCTGGGCGCCCGCCAGGTCGTCGTCCATCACTTTGATGAACAGCCGACAGTGAGGTTAATTTGACCAGCAAGGTAGAATCTTTTTTGTTTGTGTTATGGTGGTATATAGTATGCGTCTGTCGGATTACGGGCTTCGTAAACCCAAGGAAGTTCGAACACAGGGGCGTGAACGAAGATCTCTCCCGCTCACGTATACCTAGCACCACGCCCTCGCCCGGTGGTGACATTCGAGCAAGCAACAAGTAAAAGCACACACGAGTTTACCCAGGTTCAGGCCACCTTGCGGCGTAAAACCCTACGTCATGCTTTAGTGGATTAGCCTCAGGAGGGCTTGAGTATGAACACGTATAGTGGTTCTTGCGCTCAGGAGGAGAGCTCAAGAGGGTCAGGAGGCAAGTGTTCTTGCTCCTTGAAGCGAAGGTGG
>LR738713.1:90335464-90358065 GCA_902687465.1 Secale cereale | reverse complement strand
AAGGGATCCCACAACGGCCATTTTGAGCGGGAACACAAGGACGTTCCTATCCTGACAAAAGTGGTATCCGCCTGCGAAGAGATCACACGATGACGCGGTGGTGGGCTCGGTGGTGACATCCTCCCTGTCGTTCTTACGATCTTCGGTCTTGTTGCACTGAAGGGGAAACCTTTGTCTCACCCCTCGGGAACCTGTGCCTGCGCTGTCTCCTTTGCACCAAAACGGCAACTGCGCCACTGGCACGCGCTGGCACCCGCTGGTGTTGTGCGTCACTGCTTGCGTCACTGCCTCCTCCTGAGCCAGTCTTGTCCTTGAGTTCTCCGCCCCTCCGGAGCATCATAGCCGAGGCCGCTCCTGAGAGGGTCTTGGTGTCGTTCTCCTCGCGAGGCTTAGCCCCCTCGCAAGGGTCTTGAGCAGATGGTCGATCAGCTGGGCCGTACCAGGCCGTAGTAGGAGCGCGTCACGGGCCGCAGGCAGGCAAGTATGGGTACCCTGGTTCCCAGGATGCCGACAGTAGCCCCCGGGCCCAAGGCACACGCAGAGTTGTCTTTGGGACTAAGCCTTAGTCGTGGGCGAAGCGCCGCGGGCCCCAAAAGACTGCGGGCCAGGCTGGCGCGTGACGGTTGGATGGGACGTGGCGTCTCCACTTCCCCAGGCAGCTTTGGTGACCGTGCGACTTGACGTCTCCCTGGCGTGGATGACGGGATCACTATGGCTGTGACGCCAGTGACTGCGGTTGGGCTCCTCCGCCCTGTAAATGGGACCAGGGGGGAGCCCCCAAGCCATCTTCAAGCCAGCGCCATCTGCTTTCTTGTTCTCTTCCTGTTCTTCTTCTCTCTGCGAGGTCCCCATGGCGACATTGAGGAAGTTGTCCGCCGCGGAGAAAGGGAAGGCCTAGAAGGAGATGGCCTCGCCGCCGCAGAAGAGGGGCCGTAGCCGCCCCCGCAAGTATGCCGCTACGCCCGCGGCGGCTCCTCGAGGAAGCGGGCGTGGCCTTCCGGGGTCCGACGCGGTCGCCAGTGGGAGGCGTGGCGCCTCTTCTTGCGGCGGAGGTGGTCGTGGCCGCGGTGGGCGAGGGGGCGCAAGACACCATCTGGCAGTAGTGCGTCCTCCTGGCCCACAACTCCACTCCTTCGATGTATCGTGGGAGTTCGTGGTGTGGGCGGAGAAGCCTGACAGCTTGTGGCTCCGGCTCCCCCGCTTGTTCGGCAACGTGCTGCCAGCCGGAGGCCCCGGCGGCCTCTGTCTGCAGACCGATGGCTGCTGCAGTGGAGCTTCCTGGGTGGAGGTCGACGTTGCCCCCTCAGGCGATGTGTTCCTGGAGCGCGGCTGGCGGTCATTTGCTCGCGCTCCGGCTGCGGGGGAGGTGCACGCTCCACTTCAGGTATGACGGTGTCTCAACGCTGTTCGTCAGGGTCTTCTTGGAGGAAGGGAGGCGCCTTGGGTGCTGTCCCGAGGACGATAATGACGAGGAGGGTGGCGACGGCATCCTCAGGAGCAGCTCTTCCTCTGGAGACGAGCTTGGTCTTGGTGGGCGTCGTGGGTCCTCCTCTATGGCAGCATCAACTCCTCCAGCAGCGGCGTCTACACTGAGCCACCGCGCCGCCGAGCTCGGCTCGGCGAGGGGGGAGAGTCGTCGCGCCGCCGTGCCCCGGTGAAGCGGGAGGAGCTAGAAGACTCCGACTGAGCGGCGGCAACGGTGCCGAGCTGCGGCTCAGTGGGTCAACCTCTGCTTCTTCTTTTTCTTCATTTCCTTCTGTATCGAAAATTTAACTTGCCTCGAGAAGGCGTGTAATGGACTATGGCATATGTATGAAACGAGATTTGCTAATATGTTTTTGGTCTGGATGAGATTACTTAGCTTATGTGTTGCGACGTCTTGAGGCGAAGTGCTTGTGACTCATTGGCGCCATGAGCCCCCGACGGGTCATGAGGGTGGCTGAGTTCGGGGGGTCCTGACCTGCGGAGCCCCCGAGTATGAGTGAGCTGCTGCGGGCTGCCGAGGGCTTGCGCCCTTGGGCTCGCTTGAGAGTGCCGAGCATGGTTTAAGGTGCCAAGGCCCGAGCAGGCTCGGCAGACTAGGTCGTGAGGACTGAGAAACCTGATGCCGGAGCCTGAGCAGGCTTGGACAGGTGAGGTCACGAGATCGCGGCAGCTGAGAGCCGAGACCGACCATGTCACAGCCCCCACGCGCGAGGCACGCGAAGGAGAACAAGTGGTGCAGCCCCTACCTGAAAAGTTGAACTTAAAATCGGCGAGAAAAACTCCAAGCAAGACTCCCAACCAAATGCGAGAAACACGAGAACTTCATAGCACGGGGTAGAGGAAGGGCTGATAGCCAAGGAAGTAGAAAAGGCTGACAGCCAAACACCAAGCCAAAAAAGGAAAAAGGTCGCGTCCGACCCCTACACTACGTCTTCTTCCCAGCGCGGAGCTCGGGACTGCCACTGGGACGTGGGTGGGAGCCCCGTCTACTGGCCTGCAGGCAACGCTCAGGAGACTCCGAGGCGTGTACAGCCCCAACTCATTATTACGTGAGAGTGTCACGAGCGGAGACCTTCACGGGCACGGAGCCTTGATTATGGATAGAACCTCCTGAGGTGCTGAATGTTCCAGGAATTCTGGATTGCTACCCCATCCTGCGTCTCCAGGCGCACATCACCAGGCCTAGAGACACAGGCGATTCTGAACGGGCCCTCCCACATGGGCGAGAGCTTGTGTAACCCCTCCCTGGAGAGGACCCGCCTCAGGACCAAGTCACCAACTTCAAGTGTTCTTGTGCAGACGCTGCGGCAGTGGTACCACCGCAGCACCTGCTGATATCGTGCTGCCCCGAGAGAAGCTTGATGGCAGCCCTCCTCGCCGAGCACGAGGTCCATCCGCTAGGTGGCGTCCTGGCGTTCCTCATTGAAAGCCAAGACCCGTGGGGAGCGATGCTTGACCTCGTGAGGGAGGACCACCTCCGCCCCGTAAACGAGGAAGAAAGGTGTTTCTCCCATGGATTTGGTTGCGGTGGTACGGATTGACCACAACACAGACTGGAGCTTGTCGATCTAGCCCCTGTCGCAAGCCTCGAGCTTTTTCTTAAAGCTGTGCGTCTTGAGGCCACGCAAGACATCTGCGCTGGCACGTTCGGCCTGACCGTTGCTCCTGGGGTGAGCCACCCAGGCGTAGCAGATCTGCGTTCCAAGGTTAGCACAATATGACCTGATGAGATTGCTTGTAAACTGCGAACCGTTATCCGTGATGATGCGGTTGGGGGCCCCAAATCGCCTTATGAGGCCCTTGATGAACTTGACCGCCGACCCGGCAGGGATCGCGCGAACAGGCTCCACCTCCGCCCACTTGGTGAACTTGTCGATAGCAACGTACATGAAGTGGTAGCCCCCCGCCGCCTGGGGAAATGGACCCAGGATGTCCAATCCCCAGACCGCGAAGGGCCAGGAGAGCGGGATCGTCTGGAGGCCCTGTGCTGGTTGGTGGATCTGCTTGGCATGAAACTGGCACACCTCACAAGCCTGCACAAGCTCCGTGGCGTCGCTGAGTGATGTGGGCCAGTAAAATCCGCTACGGAAGGCCTTTCCCACGAGGGTGCGGGACGACGAATGGTGGCAGAAGTCTCCGCCGTGGATGTCGGCCAACAGCTCACGTCCTTGCTTCCTCGAGATGCACTTTAGTGAGACGTCATTGGGGCGACTCCTGTAGAGCTCGCCATCTTGGATGCAGTAAGCTGAGGCCTGCCAAGCCATGCACTCCGCGTCTTCCTCCTTGTCTGGCAAGGTGTCGTCTAGCAGGTACATCTTGAGCTCTTTGGTCCAGCAACCCTCCTCGGGATCCGCGGCGAGTAGCAGGCGAGCTCCGGAGGTCGGCCCACAGGGCGGAGCTCCGGCTGTGGGCCCTACAGGCAGCCCCTCCCGAGGGGATGCTGGCTCAGGAGTGGGCGGTGCTGTCGACGGCTTGAGTAACCGCTCCTCGAAGACGCCCGACTTCTGGGGTTCCCGCATGGAGGCTCGTTTGGCAATGTCGTCCGCCTCCTTGTTCGTGCCCCTTGGCACGTGCTGAAGCTCTTGTCCTTGGAACCTCTTTTCTATCTTGTGCACCTCCTCCAGATATGCCTCCATGTGCTCGTCCTTGGGCTTATATTCCTTGTTAGAGAAGTTGACGAGGAGTTGCGAATCGCCTTTAATGGTGAGGCGCTTGACCCCCAGTGCAGCGGCGGCCTTAAGCCCAGCAATCAGGCCCTCATACTCTGCTATGTTGTTGGAGACCTTCTCGCCTCGCTGGAAGCAAAGCTGCACGGCGTAGTACAACTTGTCCTGAGTGGGAGATACTAACACGGCGCCAGCTCCTGCGCCAAGGCGCGAGAAGGCGCCGTCGAAGTACACCACCCATCCGTATGGGGCTTCATCATCGGGGGCCAGCGAGCGATCCTCGCCAGCCCCTGTTCCGGCGCGTCGGTCCATTCTGCCACAAAGTCTGCTAGAGTCGCTCCTTTGATCACTCGCATGGTGCTGAACTCCAACTGGAACGCTTGTAGCTCGATGTTCCACTCGGCGACCCACCCGACGATGTTCGGGCCCCGGAGCACCTTCTCGAGGGGGTACGACGAGACAACCTTGATGGGGTGGCCCTGGAAGTAATGGCGCAGCTTCCTGGAGGCAACAAGGAGCACTAGGAGCAGCTTTTGAGGCATCGGGTAACACGAGCGCGCGTCGCGCAGTACGGTGCTGACGAAGTACACAGGGTGCCCCACGAGGGTCGGCGCCACAGGATCTTCAGGCGCTTCAGGAGTCTTGGGTGCTACTTGCTGGACGGCGGGGTAAACAGCAACCGTTGTCGAATCTACCCCCGGAGCTGCGTCAGGGGGCGACAGAGCTCCTGAGGATGCTGACTTGCCCCGTGGCCTCGCGCTTCGGGGCCTCTGCTCATGCTCCACCACCAACGCCGCACTGGCGGAGTGAGGTGTAGCGGCGAGATAGAGAATCATGGGCTCCAGGGGTCTTGGCGCCGCCATAACCGGCGGGCTGGTGAGGTATTCCTTGAGACTCCGGAAGGCGGCGTCGGCCTCCAGAGTCCACTCGAAGGGCCCCATCATCTTCATGAGCTTGAAGAACGGGAGGGCGCGTTCGCCAAGCTTAGAGATGAAGCGCCCCAAGGACGTCACGCATCCCGCAAGCTTCTGCATCTCTTTCAGGGTCGTAGGCAGCTTTATTCTTTCGATGGCTTTGACCTTCTCCGGATTGGCTTCAATGGCCCGGTGCGAAACTAGGAACCCTAGCAACTTGCCGGAGGGTATGCCAAACACGCACTTCTCCGGGTTGAGGCATGACTTCACCTTGCGCAGGTTGGTGAATGTTTCTTCTAGGTCCTGGATGAGACTCTTGGCCTATCTGGACTTGACCACGATGTCGTCGACGTAGGCCTCCGTGTTCCTCCCAAGCTGAGGGCCGAGGGTGATGTGCATCAGGCGCTGAAAGGTGGCGCCCACATTTCTCAGCCTGAAAGGCATGCAGGTGTAGTAGTAGACCCCGCAAGGGGTCAGGAACGCCATCTTCTCCATATCCTCCACCGCCATCTTGATCTGGTGGTAGCCCGAGAAGATGTCGAGGAAGCAGAGCAGGTCGCACTCAGCCGTCGAATCCATGATCTGGTCGATGCGTGGGAGAGGGAAGGGGTCCTGAGGGTAGAACTTGTTGAGGCTCGTGAAGTTGACGCACATGCGCTCCTTGCCTCCTTTCTTTGGGACGATGACGGGGTTGGCCAGCCACTCTGGGTATCGTACCTCCCATACGACGCCTGCTCCTCTAGCTTCCGAACCTCCTGGACGATGAAGGCCTGCTTCTCTCGGGCCTGCCTGCGTGCTTTCTGCTTGACAGGGTGCGCGTTGGGGCACACCATAAGGTGGTGCTCGATGATGCGCCTAGGAACCCTGACCAAGCCAGCGGCCTTCCAAGCGAACACATCCTTGTTAGCCCTGAGGAAGCTAACCAACGCTGCCTCTTGCTCTGGGTCCATGCCCATGCCGATGTTGAAAGTGGCTCCTGAGCCCTCCTCGTCAGCAGGCACCTACTTTGTCTCGGCTAGGTCCTGAGAGAAGAGCTGCTTCTTCTTGGCTGGCGCGGCTTCCGACGTCTCCGGAGCCCCCTCCGTACCTGAATGGGCCGCGGCTGCAGCCCTGTAAGCGTGCCCGAGGACCTAAAGGGCGGCCTTGGGGTTCCCTTCGACAATGATGACGCCGCTGCTCCCGGGCATCTTGACGGCGTTGTAGCCCGGGTGAGTCGCCGCCATGAACTTTGCCAAGGCTGGGAAACCATGGACGGCATTGTAGGGTAGGTGGATGGGCGCGACGACGAAGTTGGATTACGGGCTCCGCAAACCCAAGGAAGTTCGAAGACACGGGCGTGAACAAAGAACTCTCCCGCTCACATCTACCTAGCGCCACGCCCTCGCTCGGTGGTGAGATTCGAGCAAGCAACAAGTAAAAGCACACACGAGTTTACCCAGGTTCAGGCCACCTTGCGATGTAAAACCCTACGTCCTGCTAGTCGGGACCCCGATCTTAAGTCACACCGGTCTAGCATGTAACACACCATATCACTTTGCGGCCTCACGCATGGTATCCCCACGGGTGCCACCTTACCTGGCCCGGGACCGTTTACGCATTTTGGCTCACGTATATGATAGTGTCGCTAGCATCCATATGACAGAGAACCCGGGCCGACATGACCAGTTCTAAACCAAAAGTGGCACTAAATTACAGAGACAGACATACATGACCCAGCAACGAACGTGTCGGTCATCAACATATGAACCCAAGTCGTAGCAAGCTACAAGGACTTAAAGGAACAACGCGTGACATTTCCCCTAAGGGACAGACACAGGAACGAAGAAGGACACATGCCGGTCAGCCTAAGTGTTCCGGAGCAGTAGCAAGCTACCAAGGCTAAGTGGAAGCACTAGGAGACATTTCCCTGTAAGATAGGCTACCAAGGGTAAACAACTAGGTGTCGGATCCCACACATACCAAGCATTTCAATAACATACACACAATATGCTCGATATGTGCAAATACAACATGGCATCACAACAAGACTCTAAGAAACAAAGTATTTATTCATTAGGCTCCGAGGAGCCAGATATTACAAACATGGGTCTGATGACCCAACATTCAGAGCATACAAGCAACAAGCGGAAACATAACATGTCTGAGTACAGACATCTACAAATGGAAAAGGCTGAAGAGCCTGACTATCTACAACACTCATCCAAGATCGTAGCTGAGGTAACAAGCTACTTGTCGAAGTCCAAGCGGAACTACTAGTGAGACAGAAGTCTCATCTGCAAAACATAAATTAAGCAAACATGAGTACAAAGGTACTCAGCAAGACTTACATCAGATCCTATCGTACATGCATTTGTATCAAGAAGGCATAGTGGGGTTTAGTTGTAGCAAGCCAGCTTTGAATCAGTGGCTATCCTGTACTACGATTGCTGGTAACTTTTGAGGTGGCGCACACGAGTCCACTAATCACCACCAAATACACCACTATGGATTCATCCCCGTCTCCCTACGAGAAGGCCATCCATAGCACTCACACTTGTCTTGAGTATTTTAAAGTATCCACTTTCAGTTGTCTATGTACCACGTAAGCATCCAAGAAGTCCATAATCGTGGACCCGGCTATTCGAATAGATCATGTTAACCCTGCAGGGGTGTACTTCTTCACACACGCTCTCGTTGCTTACCGCCATGTACACGACGTGTATCTCGGCAACCTTCAAGCGGAAGCCTGGCGAGGGTGTCGGCCACGACCTGACTAACCACACAAGACTCTAGTCCAGGTTTATCGCCTATTCGGGTTCCATCCGCAAGGGAGTTCGGCCGAGGTTTCCATCACGGCCCCAAACGATGTGTACAGGGTTCCCGAGCCCACCATCCGGGTGCCACTTGGTACACCGGGCCACGTGTGCCTAGTCTGTCCCAAGCCCACCCTGCCGGGTGCCACTTGGTAGAGAAATAACACTACCTACAAACACCAGAAAGTAGTTGCGACTCCTGGACAAAGACCAAGTTGATTAATAAGTCGAGAGGGGCACTTAAGCATTCCAATGTGTGGTAGTAGCTAGTCATTGGACAACATACACAGAACTCGGTGCTTAAGGACGGTTCCAGTGAGACAACCCACCATGTACTCCTACATGGCCTCTCACCGCTACCTTTACCAAATCGTGTTCACACACTTAACGCTCAGCATAAGAACATATCACTGCACTCCAATTCATTCCCAATGAATCAGACCTGACACACTCTAAGCAATAGCAAGCAAGGCATGGTAAGATCACAACATGGCTTCAAACAACTCCTACACATGCTAGTGGGTTTCCACTATTTACTGTGGCAATGACAGGTCATGCAGAGGAATGGGTTCAACTACCGCAGCATAAAGTAGCAGTTGAAACGTTGTTGTACTAATGCAATAACAGGGAGCAGGAGCGAGAGAGTAGGATTGTATTGGAATGAACAAAGGGGTTTTCTTGCCTGGTATAACAACGTGTAGAGCACTGCTCCTCTGATAGGTACTCTGGAACGGTCTCTGGAGCAGAACCTATCGGGAAGGACGGTGCCAGCAATCAAACACAAGCATATGCAACAATATGATGCATGAATATGGCATGAAGATATGATGTTGTTGAGCTAATGCAACTAGCATTTTATTTGGTTGAATTCCATTTGAACCAAGGGTTCAATTACAACTCTAAAATAAGCATTTTTAAATGCCATTTATGTGTTTTCATATATTCAGTAGGTATAACTTCATTTTTCATGCATGAAAATGGTACAGATGGATAGATTGAATTTTTTTGATAAATTTTCATATATAAATTATTTCATTCTGAGCTACGGTTGAATTTCTATGACTTTTTGAAGTTTAAACAATTTTCTGGATTTTTCTAAACAAAAACAATTCCAGAAAATTGTTTATTGCGTCAGCACTGTGTCATGCTTGCGTCAGCAAGTCAGCAGCGCTGACTCAGGTCAAACCTGACGTGTGGGGTCCACACGTCAGTGGCTCAGTAAACTAACTAAGTTAGCCCTAACTAACTGGGCAGGGCCCACTAGTCAGTGACTAAAGTGACTAACCTAACTAAGTCAGTTAGCACTAACACTAATCCTAACAACTAATTAGCTGGGTAGGGCCCACATGTCAGTGAGAGAGAGGGGAGGTCAACTGGACCGTGGGGGTCAACCCACGCCGGTCAGCGGGTCAGACCCGCCGGCGTTTAGCCGCCGGCGAGGCCGAACGCGGCGGAGGGCTGCGGGTTTTGCGTACAGGGCGCCGTTTGGCGCGCGGAGCACAGCTACGGGATGCGAACGCTCGTCCGCATCCAACCGTGGTGGTGGCGCAGCCGGGGAGTGGCCAGAGTGGCGCCGGCGACGAGCTCGGCGGCGGCCGAAGCTCGGCGAGCTCGAGCAGGTGGCTGTAGGGCACGTGGGGAGGAGCTGGTGCTGGCTACGGGCTCCTGGAGATGTGTTGAGCGCGGTGGTGTGCTCAGCTTGGACGGAGGCGAGCTAAAACGACGACGGTGACATGGCCAGCGCCGGCGAGGTCTCGGCATCGGCGGAGATATGGCCTAGAGGTCGAACGCGACCAGGGAAGAAGGGGGGAAACGACCCGGGGGCTCACCGCGAGTCTGATGGGAGGGTCAGTGGGCTCGGGGACGCGTCGGAGGCGGTGAATTCGTCGATGGCGTCCGGCGGCCGTGCGGAGAAGATGAGCTCGAGGACGAGACCTCAGGGCGTCCGGGGTCCTGCGGTTCGGCGTAGAGGTGCACGGTGGCTACAGCAACGATGGCCGGTGGCGACGACGGCGCTTGGGTCCGAGCAGAGGAGAGAGCAGAGGAGGGGGATGAGGACGGGGAAGAGTGCGAGGGAGTCCGGGGGGTGCGTGGCTCGTCCAAAAGTAGCGGAGAAGGAAACAGGCAGGCAACGAGGGAGGAGGTGGCGCGCTCGCCATGCGCGCGCGTCGGCCACGCGCCTCGCCTACTGGCGCGAGGAAGACGACAGGGGAGGGCAGGTGGGCTGGGCTGGCCAACTGGGCTGGCCAGGCCGCACAGTGCTGGGCCAACACAGGTAAGGTTTTCTTTTCTAATTCTGACATTTGTTTTGATTTAAAAAAATCATTTAACTTATTCTGACAATTGTGCAGGGACTAGAAGGAGTATTCCGAAGCCCCACACAATATCCAGAATTATTGGACATATATAAAATATATAATAAATAAATATATATATATATATATATCCAATGCAAATATTTATTGCATTAATTCCAAAAGCCCAAAATAAATATTTATGAGCTCCTAATAATATTGGTTTTATTTTTATCTCTAAGCAATATTTTCAGAGAGCAACATGAACATTTTCTTGGACCTTTTTGGAGCAATTTATATCTGGGTCATTTTCAAAAATATTTCTGAGGCTTTCACATGTCCTCAATTCAATTTCATTTGAATTTTAAACATGATGCAAACATCAAGACTAGCCTAGTGCATACCAGAACTAGGGTTGTGACAACTCGCCCCCACTCGAAAAAATCTCGTCCCGAGATTCAAGAGTAGGCGGAAAGAAGGTGGGGTACTCCAGTCGGAGACGATCTTCTGGCTCCCAAGTAGCTTCTCTCTCGGAATGATGAGACCACTGAACCTTGAGAAACTTGATGTTATGCCGTCGAGTGACACGCTCTGCTTGATCCAGAATGCAAACGGGGTACTCTCGATATGTGAGGTTATCTTGGAGATCAAGCGTTTCGTGGTCCACTCCGCGGATGGGATCCGAGAAGCAACGCCTGAGTTGAGAGACGTGGAACACATCATGTACTCGAGAAAGATGTGGGGGTAGTTCCAACTGGTAGGCAACCTCTCCTCGTTTAGCGAGAATGCGAAAAGGACCAATGTAACGAGGAGCCAACTTGCCCTTGATACTGAAACGATGGGTACCCTTCAAAGGGGTAACCCGAAGATAAGCTTTGTCGCCAACCTCATAAGCCACTTCCTTATGATGACGATCATACTGGCTCTTTTGATGAGACTGGGCTGTTTTCAAATTCTCATGAATGATGCGAAGTTGCTCTTCTGCTTCCTGGATCATGTCCGGTCCAAAGAATTGTCTTTCACCGGTTTCTGACCAGTTCAAAGGTATTCGACATCTTCGTCCATAGAGAATCTCAAAAGGAGCTTTCTTGAGGCTGGATTGATAGCTATTGTTATAAGCAAACTCGGCGAAAGGAAGACATTTCTCCCAATCCATACCGAAAGAAATAACGCAAGCTCTAAGCATGTCTTCGAGAATTTGGTTGACCCGTTCCACCTGACCACTTGACTGAGGGTGGAAAGCGGTACTGAAAGAAAGATGGGTGCCCATGGCAGTCTGGAAACTCTCCCAGAAATGAGAAGTGAAAAGACTACCACGGTCTGAATTGATCTCTAGTGGGACACCATGAAGTGACACTATTCGAGAAATATATAAATCAGCGAGCTGACTAGCAGTGATACTCTCTCGAACAGGTAGGAAGTGAGCCACTTTGGACAGACGATCAATGACTACGAAGATAGCATTATTCCCTCTCTTGGTCCTGGGAAAGCCGGTGATGAAGTCCATACAAACTTTATCCCATTTCCACTCAGGAATAGCTAAGGGCTGAAGGGTACCAGCAGGTCTTTGATGTTCTGCCTTAACGCGATGACAAACGTCACATTTAGCAATGAACTCAGCAATTTCTCTCTTCATCCTAGTCCACCAGAACCTCTGGCGTAGGTCCTGATACATCTTAGTACTACCGGGATGAATCGTGAGAGGAGATTCATGAGCCTCCTTAAGGATCAGTTGTCGCAGATGTTGATTCTTGGGAACCACCAAGCGATTCTCAAAGAACACAACACCTCGATCATCCATAGAGAAACAACCACCAACTCCCATCTTAATGTTTCTCCTGATGCGGGTAACACCCTTATCAACTTCTGGTCAGCAATGATCTGATCCTCAAGATTAGGTTTCGCCACCAAGTTAGAAAGGAATCCGTGAGGAGCAATGTGAAGGTTAAGCTTGCATAATTCCTCATGGAGAAGTGGTTGGCCCTGCTGCAACATGAGATTGTTGCAATAAGACTTACGACTTAAAGCATCAACCATAACATTGGCCTTGCCTGGGGTGTAGGTAATCCCTAAGTCGTAATCTGAGATCAACTCCAACCAACGTCTTTGCCTAAGGTTCAAATCTGGCTGGGTGAAGATATACTTGAGACTCTGGTGATCGGTGTAGATCTCGCAACGATTACCAAGAAGGTAATGTCGCCATGTCTTAAGTGCATAGACTACAGCTACAAGCTCTAGATCGTGTGTAGGATAATTTTCCTCATGTGGATGCAACTGTCGAGATGCATAGGCAATCACATGACGATCCTGCATAAGAATGCAACCTAGTCCCTGTCGTGAGGCATCACAATAGATAACAAAGTCCTTAGTGAAATCCGGTGGCACAAGTATGGGAGCAGAAGTCAGGCATCTTTTCAGTTCCTGAAAACTGTGCTCACACTGTGGGGACCACTCAAACCTTTTATCTTTCTTGAGAAATTCCGTGAGAGGTTTGGCCACTTTAGAGAAGTTTTCAACAAAGCGGCGACAATAGCTGGCTAGACCAAGGAAACTCCTAACTTGTTTAACTGTTTCAGGTGGAGTCCAATCAAGAACAGCCTGAACTCTCTCGGGATTGACAGCAATGCCCTTACCAGAGATTACGTCGCCGAGACAGGTCACTTCTGGCAACCAAAATTCACACTTGGAGAACTTGGCATAAAGGCGGTGCTCTCTGAGTTTTTCCAACACAAGTCTAACGTGTTCGGCATGCTCTTCCTCGTTCTTTGAGTAAATAAGAATATCATCGAGGTAAACCACGACAAACTTATCTAAGTACTCCATGAAGATCGAGTTCATCAAGCGGGAGAATGTGGTTGGAGCATTGGTTAGACCAAAAGACATGACGGTGTACTCGTACTGACCATAACGAGTGACAAAAGCCGTCTTAGGAATGTCTCCGTTTCTGATCTTGATTTGATGGTAGCCTAACCTCAAATCCATCTTGGAGAAGACTGAGGATCCAGCGAGCTGATCATACAGGTCATTGATCCTGGGGAGCGGATACTTGTTCTTTATCGTGACCAAATTAACGGGACGATAATCTACAACCATCCGTTTCGTGCCATCCTTCTTCTTGACGAAGAGGACGGGACAAGCCCATGGAGAAGAACTAGGATGGATGAAACCCTTTTTGAAGGACTCATCAAGTTGTTCCTTAAGCTCAGCTAGTTCTAGGGGTGCCATCTTGTAAGGTCTCCTAGAAATTGGAACAGTTCCTGGGATATGATCTATGACAAACTCTACATCCCTGTCAGGTGGAACACCTGGTAGTTCATCTGGAAAGACATCCGGAAAGTCACGGACTACCGGGATATTTTCAATGTCTGGGAGGGGGCTGGCATTAAGAGAATAGAGTTGACGCTTTGCAACTCTAGTGGAGACAGTGACTATCTTGCCAGATGGGTGTGTAAGCTGAACAGACCTAGTGTAACAATCAATCTTGGCATGATGAGCTGTCAGCCAGTCCATACCCAAGATGATGTTAATATCTGAAGACTTGAGGGCTATAAGTGAGGCAAGGAATACGAGTCTGTCAACAAGGATTCCATTACCATGGCTTATTCTGGTAGTTTGCCATCTAGACCCTAGGGTTTGGATTTCGAGCGGAGTTGGCATATCACAAAATGACATGTCGTGCAAACGGGCATAGCCTTCAGAGATGAAGGAGTGAGATGCTCCGGTATCGAACAGAACCGAAGCCGGGTGGCAATTGACAAGGAGTGTACCAAGAACGACATTTGGATCATCATGAGCGTCTTTAGCTGAGACGTGATGCACACGTCCAGGTTTAGTGGGAGCTGAAATTGCACTGATCGTCTTGCGTGGTGGCTTACCACGAAGAACAGACTTCTCGGGCTGGGGTGGAGCAAGACTGGCCTGAGAGCAGCCACGCGCATAGTGTCCTGGCCTTCCGCATGTGAAGCAAGTCCCTGAGGTAGGTCGTGGACCCGCAATGACAAGCGGTTTACCAATAGGCTTGGGTGGAGCATAAGACTGAGCTGGATGAGGCACCTCATAAGATGGCCTCGGAGAATATCTGGGTGGAAGAGCGGAGTTTGGAACCCAAATACGGCGCTTCTGGGAACTAGTGCCGGAACAAGATCCCAAATCACATTTGTGCTTACGAGACTTCTCGTAAGTGAGCTGAGCGGTCTCTGCATTGATGGCCTTGTTCACAAGAGCCTGGAATGTATGGCAATGATGCAAGTGAAGATCACGACGCAGCTTGGGGTTGAGACCTTTCCGGAACCTAGCCTGCTTCTTGGCGTCCGTGGACACTTCTTCTGTAGCATAGCGGGCGAGGTTCTCAAACTCTCTACTGTAAGCATCAACAGCCATTTTGCCTGGGTAAGACTACAGAACTCTTCTCTCTTGCGATCGATGAGAGTTTGAGTAATGTGATGCTCGCGAAAAGCCTTAGTGAAATCTCTCTAGGTAGGAATCTGGCCAGCTGGAATCATGGCCTCATGGTTCTGCCACCAAAGACTAGCAGGACCTTCCAGATGATAAGTGGCATAGATGACCTTGTCCTCTTCAGCTACGTTCGCAGAACGCAGCTTGTGAGTGATACTACGGAGTCAGTCATCTGCATCGAGCGGCTCAATGGGATGATGGAAGGTCGGTGGTTTCAGACGAATGAAGTCATGGATGGTTGCTGACTCTTTGCATTGATGTGTGGTGTTCTCCTCAATACGTGCCAACAAGCGGTTAGACTCTCGCTTGTTCCTCTCCATCTCTAGCATGACCTCTGCCAACGAAAGATGGTCAGGAGGATCCTCCTCATCCCTACCACCTCCGGGGTTCTGTCTACGAGCAGTTGAGCTTCGCTTAACTGAAGACATCCTGAGAAGCGAATCCGAGGACGGAAACAACATCAATTATAGGATGCATAAGGTAGAACAAGAAGTTAGTATCTCTCGAACTACTAGGATAATTCCGGCAGCATAACGGCAGTAAAATGCTCAGAATGAGACATCCTGCTAACAAAGGGTAGTACAACAACTCAACATCAATACTCAAGGTTCTGTGATAGTACTAAACAAACTACACCGGAAGAACCTGAAAATAGGAGTAGGACTCTGATCAACCAATCCTATGGAACTACTGAATAGTAACACGTGATCCTGATAGACGGAAGAGAAGCCTAGTTCCTTAACCCCGTAGTAAAAGTAAGACGACTCAGATCAGAGGACATAATGTATAAGGAGTAAAAAGAGCCTTACGTTCCCTTCCACAATCAATTCCCTTATATAACTAAGGAATTTCAAGACTCAACTTCGACCAGGTTGGCTTGGTAATCCTACAGGCAGTCAGGCTCTGATACCAAAGTAGTCGGGACCCCGATCCTAAGTCACACCGGTCTAGCATGTAACACACCATATCACTTTGCGGCCTCACGCACGGTATCCCCACGGGTGCCACCTTACCTGGCCCGGGACCGTTTATGCATTTTGGCTCACGTATATGATAGTGTCGCTAGCATCCATATGGCAGAGAACCCGGGCCGACATGACCAGTTATAAACCAAAAGTGGCACTAAATTACAGAGACATGCATACATGACCCAGCAACGAACGTGTCGTTCATCAACGTATGAACCCAAGTCGTAGCAAGCTACAAGGACTTAAAGGAACAACGCGTGACATTTCCCCTAAGGGACAGACACAGGAACGAAGAAGGAGACATGCCGGTCAGCCTAAGTGTTCCGGAGCAGTAGCAAGCTACCAAGGCTCAGTGGAAGCACTAGGAGACATTTCCCTGTAAGATAGGCTACCAAGGGTAAACAACTAGGTGTCGGATCCCACACATACCAAGCATTTCAATAACATACACACAATATGCTCGATATGTGAAAATACAACATGGCATCACAACAAGACTCTAAGAAACAAAGTATTTATTCATTAGGCTCCGAGGAGCCAGATGTTACAAACATGGGTCTCATGACCCAACATTCAGAGCATACAAGCAACAAGCGGAAACATAACATGTCTGAGTACAGACATCTACAAATGGAAAAGGCTGAAGAGCCTGACTATCTACAACACTCGTCCAAGATCGTAGCTGACGTAACAAGCTACTTGTCGAAGTCCAAGCAGAACTACTAGTGAGACAGAAGTCTTATCTGCAAAACATAAATTAAGCAAACATGAGTACAAAGGTACTCAGCAAGACTTACATCAAATCCTATCATACATGCATTTGTATCAAGAAGGCATAGTGGGGTATAGTTGCAGCAAGCCAGCTTTGACTCAGTGGCTATCCTGTACTACGATTCCTGGTAACTTTTGAGGTGGCGCACACGAGTCCACTAATCACCACCAAATACACCACTATGGATTCATCCCCGTCTCCCTACGAGAATGCCATCCATAGCACTCACACTTGTCTTGAGTATTTTAAAGTATCCACTTTCAGTTGTCTATGTACCACGTAAGCATCCAAGAAGTCCATAACCGTGGACCCGGCTATTCGAATAGATCATGTTAACCCTGCAGGGGTGTACTTCTTCACACACACTCTCGCCACTTACCGCCATGTACACGACGTGTATCTCGGCAACCTTCAAGCGGAAGCCTGGCGAGGGTGTCGGCCACGACCTGACTAACCACACAAGACTCTAGTCCAGGTTTATCGCCTATTCGGGTTCCATCCGCAAGGGAGTCCGGCCGAGGTTTCCATCACGGCCCCAAACAATGTGTACAGGGTTCCCGAGCCCACCATCCGGGTGCCACTCGGTACACCGGGCCACGTGTGCCTAGTCTATCCCAAGCCCACCCTGCCGGGTGCCACTTGGTAGAGAAATAACACTACCTACAAACACCAGAAACTAGTTGCGACTCCTGGACAGAGACCAAGTTGATTAATAAGTCGAGAGGGGCACTTAAGCATTCCAATGTGTGGTAGTAGCTAGTCATTGGACAACATACATAAAACTCGGTGCTTAAGGACGGTTCCAGTGAGACAACCCACCATGTACTCCTACATGGCCTCTCACCGCTACCTTTACCAAATCGTGTTCACACACTTAACGCTCAGCATCAGAACATATCACTGCACTCTAATTCATTCACAATGAATTAGACCTGACACACTCTAAGCAATAGCAAGCAAGGCATGGTAAGATCACAACATGGCTTCAAACAACTCCTACACATGCTAGTGGGTTTCAACTATTTACTGTGGCAATGACATGTCATGCAGAGGAATGGGTTCAACAACCGCAACATAAAGTAGCATTTGAAACGTTGTTGTCCTAATGCAATAACAAGGAGCAGGAACGAGAGAGTAGGATTGTATCGGAATGAACAAAGGGGTTTGCTTGCCTGGTATAACAACGTGTAGAGCACTGCTCCTCTGACAGGTACTCTGGAACGGTCTCCATCCGCAAGGGAGTCCGGCCGAGGTTTCCATCACGGCCCCAAACGATGTGTACAGGGTTCCCGAGCCCACCATCCGGGTGCCACTCGGTACACCGGGCCACGTGTGCCTTGTCTGTCCCAAGCCCACCCTGCCGGGTGCCACTTGGTAGAGAAATAACACTACCTACAAACACCAGAAACTAGTTGCGACTCCTGGACAGAGACCAAGTTGATTAATAAGTCGAGAGGGGCACTTAAGTATTCCAATGTGTGGTAGTAGCTAGTCATTAGACAACATACACATAACTCGGTGCTTAAGGACGGTTCCAGTGAGACAACCCACCATGTACTCCTACATGGCCTCTCACCGCTACCTTTACCAAATCGTGTTCACACACTTAACGCTCAGCATGAGAACATATCACTGCACTCTAATTCATTCCCAATGAATCAGACCTGACACACTCTAAGCAATAGCAAGCAAGGCATGGTAAGATCACAACATGGCTTCAAACAACTCCTACACATGCTAGTGGGTTTCAACTATTTACTGTGGCAATGAAAGGTCATGCAGAGGAATGGGTTCAACTACCGCAGCATAAAGTAGTAGTTGAAACGTTGTTGTCCTAATGCAATAATAGGGAGCAGGAGCGAGAGAGTAGGATTGTATCGGAATGAACAAAGGGGTTTGCTTGCCTGGTATAACAACGTGTAGAGCACTGCTCCTCTGATAGGTACTCTGGAACGGTCTCCGGAGCAGAACCTATCGGGAAGGACGGTGCCAGCAATCAAACACAAGCATATGCAACAATATGATGCATGAATATGGCATGAAGATATGATGTTGTTGAGCTAATGCAACTAGCATTTTATTTGGTTGAATTCCATTTGAACCAAGGGTTCAAATGCAACTCTAAAATAAGCATTTTTAAATGCCATTTATGTGTTTTCATATATTCAGTAGGTATAACTTCATTTGTCATGCATGAAAATGGTACAAATGGATAGATTGAATTTTTCTGATAAATTTTCATATATAAATTATTTCATTCTGAGCTACGGTTGAATTTCTGTGATTTTTTGAAGTTTAAACAATTTTCTGGATTTTTCTAAACAAAAACAATTCCAGAAAATTGTTTATTGCGTCAGCACTGCGTCATGCTTGCGTCAGCAAGTCAGCAGCGCTGACTCACGTCAAACCTGATGTGTCATGTCCACACGTCAGTGGCTCAGTAAACTAACTAAGTTAGTTAGCCCTAACTAACTGGGCAGGGCCCACTAGTCATTGACTAAAGTGACTAACCTAACTAAGTTAGTTAGCACTAACACTAATCCTAACAACTAATTAGCTGGGCAGGGCCCACATGTCAGTGAGAGAGAGGGGAGGTCAACTGGACCGTGGGGGGTCAACCCACGCCGGTCAGCGGGTCAAACCCGCCGGCGTTTAGCCGCCGGCGAGGCCGAACGCGGCGGAGGGCTGCGGGTTTTGCCTATAGGGTGCCGTTTGGCACGTGGAGCACAACTACGGGATGCGGACGCTCGTCAGCATCCAACCGTGGTGGTGGCGCGGCCGGGGAGTGGCCGGAGTGGCGCCGGCGACGAGCTCGGCGGCGGCCGAAGTTCGGCGAGCTCGAGCAGGTGGCTGTATGGCACGTGGGGAGGAGCTGGTGCTGGCTACGGGCTCCTAGAGATGTGTTGAGCGCGGTGGTGTGCTCAGCTTGGACGGAGGCGAGCTAAAACGACGGCGGTGACATGGCCAGCCCCGGCGAGGTCTCGGCATCAGCGGAGATATGGCCTAGAGGTCGAACGCGACCAGGGAAGAAGGGGGAAACGACCCGGGGGCTCACCGCGAGTCTGATGGGAGGGTCAGTGGGCTCAAGGACGCGTCAGAGGCGGCGAATTCGTTGATGGCGTCCGGCGGCCGTGCGAAGAAGATGAGCTCGAGGACGAGACCTCAGGGCGTCTGGGGTCCTGTGGTTCGGCGTAGAGGTGCACGGCAGCGAGGCGGAGCTCGGGGGCTCGTCGGAGAAGCGAGGGGGAGGCGGTGGCTACGGCAATGGTGGCCGGTGGCGACGACGGCGCTTGGGTCCGAGCGGAGGAGAGAGCAGAGGAGGGGGATGAGGACGAGGAAGAGTGCGAGGGAGTCCGGGAGGGTGCGTGGCTCGTCCAGAAGCAGCGGAGAAGGAAACAGGCAGGCGGCGAGGGAGGAGGTGGCGCGCTCGCCGTGCGCGCATGTCGGCCACGCACCTCGCCTACTGGCGCGAGGAAGACGACAGGGGAGGGCAGGTGGGCTGGGCTTGCCAACTGGGCCGGCCAGGCCGCACAGTGCTGGGCCAGCACAGGTAAGGTTTTCTTTCCCTTTTTTGTTTTCTTTTTTAATTCTGACATTTGTTTTGATTTTAAAGAAAATCATTTAAATTATTCTGACAATTGTGCAGGGACTAGAAGGAGTATTCCAAAGCCCCACACAAAATCCAGAATTATTGGACATATATAAAATATATAATAAATATATATATCCAATGTAAATATTTATTGCATTAATTCCAAAAGCCCAAAATAAATATTTATGAGCTCCTAATAATATTTGTTTGATTTTTATCTCTAACCAATATTTTCAGAGAGCAACATGAACATTTTCTTGGACCTTTTTGGAGCAATTTTATCTGGGTCATTTTCAAAAATATTTCTGAGGCTTTCACATGTCCTCAATTCAATTTCATTTGAATTTTAAACATGATGCAAACATCAAGACTAGCCTAGTGCATACCAGAACTAGGGTTGTGACACTGCTTGAGTGGATTTGCCTCACGAGGGCTTGCGTATGAACAATTACAATGGTTGTTGAGCTCAAGAGGAGAGCTCAAGAGGGTTAGGAGGCAAGTGTTCTTGCTCCTTGAAGCGAAGGTCGGGTGTTTGAGATGGAGCCAATCTAGATCCCCATCCCCCCCACATTGGAAACCCTAGCTACTTATATAGGCGGCCAGGGTCCTCTTCCCTCGAAATGTTTAGGTGGGAAGGGATACCACAATGGCCATTTTGAGCGGGAACACAAGGACGTTCCTATCCTGACAAAAGTGGTCTCCGCATGCAAAGAGATCAGACGATGACGCGATGGTGGGCTCGGTGGTGACATCCTCCCTGTCGTCCTTCCGGTCTTTGGTCTTGTTACACCGAAGGGGAAACCTTTGTCTCGCCCCTCGGGAACCTGTGCCTGCGTTGTCTGCTTTGCACCAAAAAGGCAACTACGCCGCTGGCACGCGCTGGCATCCGCTGGCGCGGTGCGTCACTACTCGCGTCACTGCCTCCTCCTGAGACAAGCTTTGCCTTGAGTTCTCCGCCCCTCCGAAGCAGCCTAGCCGAGGCCGCTCCTGAGAGGGTCTTGGTGTCATTGTCCTCGCGAGGCTTAGCCCCCTCGTGAGGGTCTTGAGAAGCTGGTCGATCAGTTGGGCCGTACCAGGCCATAGTAGGAGCGTGTCACGGGCCGCAGGCATGCAAGTCTGGGTACCCTGGTTCCCAGGACGCCGACAACGTCGAAGAGGTGGGAGGGGACTAGCATATATACTATACGTATGCGTCCGTGAACAAGTACAACTCACTGAGTGTCAGGACTTTTTGATTACCGAGGCACATGCCACATCAAAATTGTGAAATTGGTTATTCAAACATCACACAACACCTTTGTGGGCCACATGCATATATATCCTAGCAAGGACACTCACGTGTGACGCTTCCATCTGTGGGCCCACGAGGCCATCGTCGATGCATGCATGCATGCATCACTTTGACCTACATTGGGAGAGGTTAATTAATTTCACCATCGATGAGGATTCTTTTGGGTTGTACATATACTGCGGCAGGAGCATATAGTATGCGGTGAAGAGGGGGGGAAGGGGACCATCATATGTAGTACGCTTGATATGAACCTCGCTCTGTGTGGGTGCATGGTTTATGGTTTTTGAGGCATGTGGCACATCAAAGTTGTACATTTTGGGTATTCAACATATATATGTTTGGCCCACATGCAAAGTGGTGGTGGTTGTCCTCTCGCACCCACTTAAGCGGTTATCAGCGATATCGATGCTTTCCATCTGTGAGCCCGCTTGGTCCATCACTTCTTTTTGCCTGACAACAAGAAAGGTTAATTTGACTTAGGAGGGAATTATTATTTTTCTCTGGGATGACATGCATGATATACTTCGAGCACACACACATGCATGTGTACGCATGAATCCCTCCCATCGAGTTGAAGTGGCTAGTGCACCCACACCATCATGAACCGATCTCGCTCTGTGTGGGGTGCTAGTGTACGATTTTTGACACATGCGCGAGACCAATGTTGTGTATTCAAACATGCATGCACGCGTCACCTCCATACATATGCATGTAGTGGTTCCCTTCAAACGATACACTCCCTAGCGTGGTTATCGGCGACAAGCCTATATATTCGTGGGCCCGTGTGGCCATACATGATCACCTTGACCAACAACAAGATAGGTTACCATGGCGGATTCTTCATTTAGTTCATGTTATCGTAGTATAGGTCATGGTGAGATTCAAACCTAATTAAGTTTGAGCGCATATACTATGCACGCATGCATGCATATATGAATCCCTGCCGTTGGCTTGAAGTGTGGTGTAGCATACATATGCATCGTCGTCAACCTAACCCTCACTCAGTGTGGGGATTTCTAGTTCAAAATCATGGTGCCACATCAAAGTTGCTCCATTTGTTACTCAAAAACACACCTCTCCATACATATGTTTGGGCCACACGCATGCAGTGGTTGTCTTTGGGAACTAGCTACTTGCGTGATTATTGGCGAGCTAGCCCATCTCCGAGGTTGCATGGACGACCATCACTTTGACCAGCAACAAGAGAGAGGTTGTACGACCAAGGTGGATCATTCTTGGTCCGTTTGACGACCCATCTTGGCGAGATATATGCCTCTCTGGCCCGCCGGCTGAAAGTGTGTTTGGGGGGAGGGGGTTGCTACATCGCACTTTGGTAGGTGAACCTTGGTTGGGGGGCATGTATTCATAGCTT
>LR738713.1:90302221-90322083 GCA_902687465.1 Secale cereale | reverse complement strand
GAAGTGCATCCAGTTTTGCCGTGACCCTCTCTTCTTTTTTGCACATGCCATGTGGATGAAATGGTGATACCATGCCAAGTTTCAACCTTTTTTAGAGTTTAATTTGTAGTGCTTTTCAATTTCACGGTCATTTAGCTCTCTCAAGACAAATTAGTAAATGAATGAAAAATACCAAATGAATTCAGAAAGGGCTGATAATTGATGATGTGGATTTGAATGGTGCATTTTGAACACACAAAAAGTCTGGAGTTCAAAACAAGGCGCAATGCTCGTTAATTAGCTTCAAGCCTTTCGGAAGAGTGTACAAAGCACTGCTGATGGGCCTCTAACCCCTCGTTGGTTACCCCAAGTGGAAGGTGTGAGATGCAGTGTTGTGGAAGTTGTTCCCTTAGCAAAGATGCCAAGGATCGAATCCCCAGAGACTCCTAGGTTCAACAAGTAGGTGTCAACTACTAACGGCGCCAGATATTAGCAATCAACGTGGACCTGCACACAGATACAAATAACTTTGCTCCCAACGAGTACAGAGAGGTTGTCAATCCCTCCGGCCTTGTAGTTCACAAAGGATTAAACACAAATGATAGTAGTGATAGATAATGTTTGCAATAGTAAGTAAAAGCGAAAAGTAAATAGCGGATGTGATCAATGATGGTAATATGGACCGGAGTCTCATGATGTTCACTAGTGATGTCTCTCTCCCAAAAGACGATAGAACAGCTATGTGAGGTAAACGAATTACAGCTGGGCAATTGACAGGACCACGAACGCAAACCAATGCTGACTACATTGCAAGAAAGGTTGAGGTTCAATGCATGGGCGGTACGCCAAAGTAAGTAGACCGAAATCCATCAATATCTACTACAAATCATCCACCTTGAGATATCTATGCAGAACATCTCGCTGGTATTAAGTTGCGAGCCCCACCCATAGTGTAAACTCAATGCAACAGACAACTGCATTAAAAGAACTTTGCGTAAAGTAAACAATCCTTGCACCCGTGGGCACAAGCACCGTTGTTTTCCCCCTTGTGGCAACAGCACATCCCCTAGACTCATGTTTCTATCACTCAAGCTAGTCATCGAGGGACATGAACCCACAATCGAGCATAACGTTCCCTCTTGGAGTCACTACGTATTACTTGGCCAAAGCAATAAATAACAACGGAGAACATGCAAGAATTACTTACGAACATAAATATAAAAGAGGTAGATCAAATATATTACTCAATCACAATCTTAACATAATCTCATAATCCATCGGATCCCAGCAAACTCATCATAGCAACAACATAAGGATTACATATGTGCCTCGATCATGTAGGGCAGCTCACGAGGACTAATTAGTGAAGCACAAGAATGGGAGGAGAACATCACATAGCTACTGGTCATGGACTCATGGTCCAAGGGAGACTACTCACAACTCATCCGGGAGACGTCCATGGTGGTGGAGAAGCTCCCGGTAGTGATCCTCCCCTCCGGCAGGGTGCCAGGAAGAGTTCTCCTGGTGCTCCCGATCTTGGAAGCGGCGGCGGCGGCGGAACAGAGATGAGATCGCGAAAAAGAGTTCCCGTCCCGAGGGTTTCGAAGGACGCTCTAAATATATACCAAAGGGGGGCACCAGACGGGGCTCGGGGGGCCCAGGCACCCCCCCGGCGCGGCCCAGGGGGGGGGCACCGCCAGGGCGCCTGGGGCCCTGGTGCCCCCCCCCCCGGCTGTACTTCGGGCACAAGGTAGGTTCTGGAACTCTGATTTTTTATATAATTTTTCTGGATTTTTCCTAACAGTTCTCGTAATGTGAAAACCTGAAATACAAAAACAGCCGAAAACAGAAACTGGCACTGGGGTGCGCTGGATTAGTAGGTTAGTCCAAATATGATCAAAAGTGTATGGAAGTGTATAAATATCATAGCAATATCACCCAAAAGTGGCATGGAGCAAGCAGAAATTATAGATACGTTTTGGACGTATCAACATCCCCAAGCTTAATTCCTGCTCGTCCTCGAGTAGGTAAATGATAACAAGAATAGTTTCTGTGGTGACATGCTATTAAACATATAGGACTTTTTCATAGTCATATGACAAAAAGCTTACTGAGACAATGATTCTATAGTAATTAAGTTGCCTCATGAGAAAATCACAAAGAACTGAAAGTTTTACAATAGGATACTGAAACATCAAAAAGATTTGCAATGAACATAATGTGCAAATATGATAAAGTGATATCTAGCTTGCCCCCTTTAGTGAAGCAAAACATAAATGCAGGGGCACCTTCAAGGTTTAAGTGATGACTAGATACAATGATTTCAGAATAAACGATATCACAATCATGCAAAAGACAATGCTACTTTGGGACAATGCACATTACACTCAGAATGACAATCATGCTCTCAGTAGTTGGTGCTTTTAAAAGAAGGTGGAGACTCAACATAAAAGTAAACGAATGGTTATGTGCGAGAGCTTTTTATTTTGAAAACATAGAAGCAATTTTGTCAATGGTAGTAGTACTTCATATGTGTCATGCATAAGACATCCTATAAGTTGCAAGCCTCATGCATCGAATACCAATAGTGTTCGCACCTTGTCCTAATTAGCTCGGATTTCCATGGGTTATCATTGCATTACATATGTTTCAACCAAGTGTCACAAAGGGGTACCTCTATGCCACCTGTACAAAGGTCCAAGGAGATAAATCGCATTTGATTTCTCGTTTTTGATAGATCTCAACTTGAGGACATCCATACCGGGACAACATAGAAAATAGATGATGGACTCCTCTTTAATGCTTAAGCATATTCTCATAAGAGATTGAATATTAATGTCCAAGCTAAAACTTCCACCATGATACATGGCTTTGGTTGGCGGCCCAATGTTCTTCTCTAACAATATGCATACTAATTCAACCCATGGCAAATCACCCTTACTTCAGACAAGACGAACATGCATAGCAACTCACATGATATTCAACAAAAGTGTGACAGTTGATGGCGTCCCCAAAAACATGGTTACCGCTCAGCAAGCAACTTATAAGAAATAAGATACATAGGCAACATATTCTTTACCACAATAGTTTTTAAGCTACTTTCCCATGAGCTATGTATTGCAAAGTTAGTCTGCTTAGTACAGGTGGAGGTTAGCAAAAGACTGGGAGCGACCAACTAAGAGAGCAATGATGGTCATAATCATGCAGAGCGACAAAGCAACATTGAATCAGGCATGGTAGTTATATCGCTACTCAGAAATAAAAGATCATCAAGGCTTGACAGACTTTCTTTACAGTCTTAAATATGCGTGAGCATACGCCAAGTCAATCAAAATAAATTCTCGAAGGAAGATATTACTAAACCATACCACATCATAGGCAAACAAATCATGTTGGTACTCCAATAACACATTGGGAATCCCCCAGCTATTTGAGACTAACCATAAGAAAACATGAACTACTAAGCGCCATCATGCACGTAGCATCTTTATCATAGACATATTAACCAATGCAACGGAAGCAAACTCTCTTAATAAGGTGAGCATGGTAATTAAAGAGAATTCAAGCAACCAACTAAACAAAAGCTCTTTGAAAAGATAAGCATGAATACTAAGAGCTGAACATGATAGTAGCTATTAAAAGACAAAGAACACACACAGCAAAGATAGACATGAAAATTCTATGTTATGTTCTAGGTAGAAGTGGAGCGTGTTTCTCTCCCACATAAAGAATGCTGAGTTCCGACTCGTTATGAAAAACTAAAAAGAAAACTAAAAGCAAGACGCTCCAAGCATAGCACATAACACATGAAGTGATAAAAATATAGCGAAACGAAAGACGAACTGATAATGTTGATGGAGAAGGGGATGCACGGGGGCATCCCCAACCTTAGACGCTTGAGTCTCCTTGAATATTTCTTGGGGGTGCACGGGGGCATCCCCAAGCTTGAGCGCTTGACACTCCTGAATCTTTTTATCATCTTCCCTCGCACACTTGAAAACTCCCTTCATACATAACTCATCATAATCTGATTAGCGAGGTTAGTACCCTTAATAAAATAATTATACCTTGCTGGAAATAAGGATATTCTTGAATTTCTACTGTTTCTCAAGATTGCCAAAAGGTTTTTGCAAAGAAAAAGAAAGTTCTTAATTTGCAAAGTGAAGGTAAGGCAAAACAGGACAGAATCTGTGAAAAACAGAACAGCAGGCAGTAATTGATCTGTTCGGGATACTTCTGAAACTCAAATCAACAAACTCAGAACAGATGCACGAAAGACAATTATATAGAGAACGCTGTCGAAAAAATTCAAACCAAAAAGATGATCTCGTGATTTTATACGAATTTTTCTATCCAAGGACAGAATCTGTTTCCTGGACAGCACCTCACAACTTTTGAACTTTCTAGCAATCGGAGGCTATACTTGGCACAAATATGAAAAGCAAAGATACAATGATGATGCTACAGCAGTAAACAACATCAAGACACACCAAAAGCAAAAAATTTATTCATGTGGGCTGCCTCCCAAAAGCGCTTTCTTTTATGCCTTTAAGCTAGGCATAATGCATAGAGGAATCAATAATCATCATAATAATCGGAGTTATAAATTGTTTCAAATGGTTCCTCAATAAGTTCATTCTTGTTCCTTCTAGGAAAGGGGTACACACCTTTTGCCTTCCCGCGTAAGCGGATTTGTCCCTTACCTATATCGATGAAGCCTTTAACTGCTCGGAGGAAATCCCTTCCAAGCACTATATTTCCTTGGTTTGGCTCCACGATGAAGAAATCAATCATTGCAATCCCTTAAAGGAATTTAACCGGTACGTCTTTTATTTTTCCCTGGATTTCAGAAATATCTCCATTAGTGTGTTCATGATAAGATGGTAATCTATCCATGTTAAATTTCAAAGAATCATGAACAATTTTTGGCATAGTAGAAACCATAGATCCAATATCACAATAAGCAAGGAAGTCTTGGTTAGAGATGCCAATCCTAACAAAAGGCTCCCAGTCATTATCTATTTCCAGAATATCTCTCTTATTGGGTTTAGGTTTGTCTCCCTTCATTAAGTCTAGAGCATCCATTCTCTTTTCAATAGTAGCAAGTCTATCTATGACAGTATCAAAATTATGATCATAAACAAAGTAACTAGATAGACCATGTATAATTTCAAGAGCTCTAGCTTCATCACATTCTAGGAAATCTCCCTCGGCTATAATGTCAAGGGAGTGTTTACACCATTTAAAAAGACCATGGTAAAAATTTCTAAGCACAATTTTTATAGGTATCCAAGGCATAATTCTCCGATGTGCATCAGAAATTCTGTCCCATGCCTTCTTCATATTTTCTCCATCTCTTTGATGGAAATCCAGAACTTCTGATTCCGTCGAAGTACCAAATCCTAACATGTTTGGCTAAACAGAAAGGACTACTAATAAAAAGGCAAATAATTTTTTGTGATTTTTGATAAAAGATACTAAAGCAAAAAATGAAAGGTAAACTAACAATACTAAAAAGCAAAGGTAAAAGATAGCATGCAACTCCCCTATCCTGAAGAGTGGAGTCCCCGGCAACGGCGCTAGAAAATACTCCTTGATGGGCCTCGAACCCCTCGTTGGTTACCCCAAGTGGAAGGTGTAAGATGCAGTAAGTAGAAGTGTTTTCCCCTAGCAAAGATGCCAAGGATCGATTCCCCAGAGACTCCTAGGTTCAACAAGTAGGTGTCAATTGCTACGGCGCCAGATTAGTAGCAACCAACGTGGACCTGCACACAGATACAAATAACTTTGCTCCCAACGAGTACAGAGAGGTTGTCAATCTCTCCGGCCTTGTAGTTCACAAAGGGTTAAAAGCAATGATAGTAGTGATAGATAGTTTTTGCGATAGTAGGTAAATAACGAAAAGTAAATAGTGGATGTGATCAATGATGGTAATATGGACCGGAGTCTCATGATGTTCACTAGTGATGTCTCTCTCCCAAAAGACGATAAAACAGCTATGTGAGGTAAACAAATTACAGCTGGGCAATTGACAGGACCACAAACGCAAACCAATGCTGACTACATTGCAAGAAAGGTTGAGGTTCAAAGCATGGGCGGTACGCCAAAGTAAGTAGACCAAAATCCATCAATATCTACTACTAATCATCCACCTTGAGATATCTATCCAGAACATCTCGCTGGTATTAAGTTGCAAGTCCCACCCATAGTGTAAACTCAATGCAACAGACAACTGCATTAAAAGAACTTTGCGTAAAGTAAACAATCCTTGCACCCGCGGGCACAAGCACCGTTGTTTTCCCCCTTGTGGCAACAACACATCCCCTAGACTCATGTTTCTGTCACTCAAGCTAGTCATCGAGGGGCATGAACCCACAATCGAGCATAACGTTCCCTCTTGGAGTCACTACCTACTACTCGGCCAAAGCAATAAATAACAACGGAGAACATGCAAGAATTACTTATGAACAAAAATATAAAAGAGGTAGATCAAATATATTACTCAAGATCAATCTGAACATAATCTCATAATCCATCGGATCCCAGCAAACTCAACATAGCAAAAGCATAAGGATTACATAGGTGCCTCGATCATGTAGGGCAGCTCACGAGGACTAATTAGTGAAGCACAAGAACGGGAGGAGAACATCACATAGCTACTGGTCATGGACTCATGGTCCAAGGGAGACTACTCATGAGTCATCCGGGAGGCGTCCATGGTGGTGGAGAAGCTCCCGGTGGTGATCCTCCCCTCCGGCAGGGTGCCGGGAAGAGTTCTCCTGGTGCTCCCGATCTTGGAAGCGGCGGCGGCGGCGGAACAGAGATGGGATCGCGAAAAGAGTTTCTTTTCTGAGGGTTTCGGAGGACCCTCTAAATATATGCCAAAGGGGGGCACCAGACGGGGCTCGGGGGGCCTAGGCGCCCCCCCGGCGCGGCCCAGGGGGGGCGCGCCGCCAGGGCGCCTGGAGCCCTGGTGGCCCCCCCCGGCTGTCCTTCGGACGCAAGGTTGTTTCCGGAACGCTGATTTTTTATATAATTTTTCTGGATTTTTCTGGGCAGTTCTCGTAACGTGAAAACCTGAAATACAAAAACAGCCGAAAACAGAAACTGGCACTGGGGTGCACTGGATTAGTAAGTTAGTCCAAATATGATCAAAAGTGTATGGAAGTGTATGAATATCATAGCAATATCACCCAAAAGTGGCATGGAGCAAGCAGAAATTATAGATACGTTTTGGACGTATCAACATCCCCAAGCTTAATTCCTGCTCGTCCTCGAGTAGGTAAATGATAACAAGAATAATTTCTGTGGTGACATGCTATTAACCATATAGGACTTTTTCATAGTCATATGACAAAAGCTTACTGAGACAATGATTCTAAAGTAATTAAGTTGCCTCATGAGAAAATCACAAATGACTGAAAGTTTTACAATATGAAACTGAAACATCAAAAAGATTTGCAATGAACATGATGTGCAGATATGATAAAGTGATATCTAGCTTGCCCCCTTTAGTGATGCAAAACATAAATGCAGGGGCACCTTCAAGGTTTAAGTGATGACTAGATACAAAGATTTCAGAATAAACGATATCACAATCATGCAAAAGACAATGCTACTTTGGGACAATGCACATTACACTCAGAATGACAATCATGCTCTCAGTAGTTGGTGCTTTAACATAAAAGTAAAAGAATGGTTAAGTGCTAGAGCTTTTTACTTGAAAACATGGAAGCAATTTTGTCAACGGTAGTAGTACTTCATATGTGTGATGCATAAGACATCCTATAAGTTGCAAGCCTCATGCATCGTATACCAATAGTGCTCGCTCCTTGTCCTAATTAGCTCGGATTTCCATGGGTTATCATTGCATTACATATGTTTCAACCTAGTGTCACAAAGGGGTACCTCTATGCCACTTGTACAAAGGTCCAAGGAGATAGATCGCATTTGATTTCTCGTTTTTGATAGATCTCAACTTGAGGACATCCATACCGGGACAACATAGAAAATAGATGATGGACTCCTCTTAAATGCATAAGCATATTCTCATAAGAGATTGAGGATTAAGGTCCAAGCTAAAACTTCCACCATGATGCATGGCTTTGGTTGGCGGCCCAATGTTCTTCTCTAACAATATGCATATTCTTTCAACCCACGGCAAATCACCCTTACTTCAGACAAGACGAACATGCATAGCAACTCACATGATATTCAACAAAAGTGTGATAGTTGATGGCGTCCCCAGAAACATGGTTACCGCTCAGCAAGCAACTTATAAGAAATAAGATACATAGGCAACATATTCTTTACCACAATAGTTTTTAAGCTACTTTCCCATGAGCTATGTATTGCAAGTTAGTTTGCTTAGTACAGGTGGATGTTAGCAAAAGACTGGGAGCGACCAACTAAGAGAGCAATGACGGTCATAATCATGCAGAGCGACAAAGCAATATTGAATCAGGCATGGTAGTTATATCGCTACTTAGAAATAAAAGATCATCAAGGCTTGACAGACTTTCTTTACAGTCTTAAATATGCGTGAGCATAATCCAAGTCAATCAAAATAAATTCTCGAAGGAAGATATTACTAAACCATACCACATCATAGACAAACAAACCATGTTGGTACTCCAATAACACATTGGGAACCCCCCAGCTATTCGAGATTAACCATAAGAAAACCTGAACTACTAAGCACCATCATGCAAGTAGCATCTTTATCATAGACACATTAACCAATGCAATGGAAGCAAACTCTCTTAATAAGATGAGCATGGTAATTAAAGAGAGTTCAATCAACCAACTAAACAAAAGCTCTTTGAAAAGATAAGCATGAATACTAAGAGCAGAGCATGATAGTAGCTATTAAAAGACAAAGAACACACACAACAAAGATAGTCATGAAAATTCTATGTTATGTTCTAGGTAGAGGTGGAGCGTGTTTCTCTCCCACATAAAGGAATGCTGAGTTCCGACTCGTTATGAAAAACTAAAAAGAAAATTAAAAGCAAGACGCTCCAAGCATAGCACATAACACATGAAGTGATAAAAATATAGTGGAACGAAAGACGAACTGATAATGTTGATGGAGAAGGGGATGCACGGGGGCATCCCCAAGATTAGACGCTTGAGTCTCCTTGAATATTTCTTGGGGGCGCACGGGGGCATCCCCAAGCTTGAGCGCTTGACACTCCTGAATCTTTTTATCATCTTCCCTCGCACACTTGAAAACTCCCTTCATACATAACTCATCATAATCTGATTAGCGAGGTTAGTACCCTTAATAAAATAATTATACCTTGCTGGAAATAAAGATATTCTTGAAGTTCTACTGTTTATCAAGATTGCCAAAAGGTTTTTGCAAAGAAAAAGCAAGTTCTTGATTTGCAAAGTGAAGGAAAGGCAAAACAGGACAGAATCTGTGAAAAACAGAACAGCAGGTAGTAATTGATCTGTTCTGGATAATTCTGCAACTCAAATCAAAAAACTCAGAACAGATGCACGAAAGACAATTATATATAGAACGCTGTCGAAAAAATTCAGACCAAAAAGATGATCTGGTGATTTTATACGATTTTTTCTATCCAAGGACAGAATCTGTTTCCTGGACAGCACCTCACAACTTTTGAACTTTCTAGCAATCAGAGGCTATACTTGGCACAAATATGAAAAGCAAAGATACAATGATGATGCTACAGCAGTAAACAACATCAAGACACAACAAAAGCAAAAAAATTATTCATGTGGGCTGCCTCCCAAAAGCGCTTTCTTTTATGCCTTTAAGCTAGGCATAATGCATAGATCAAGTTTTATCAAGAGTAAAAGAATAGCTAGCCCGTACAACGGACTCAAAAGGTAACTTGATCTTCTTTCGAGGGAAGTGTTCCATCCCTTTCTTGAGAGGAAACTGAAATTTTATATTACCCTCATTCATGTTAATGATAGAACCAACGGTGCGCAAAAAGGGATGTCCCAAAATAATTGGACATGAAGGATCACATTCAATATCCATAATAGTAAAGTCAACGGGCACATAATTATCATTGACAACAATAAGAACATCGTTGATCCTCCCCAAAGGTTTCTTTATGGAAGAATCAACGAGACGAACACCAAAAGAACAAGAATCATAAGGTTTCAATTTAAGCATATCATATATTCTTTTGGGCATAGCAGAGGTACTAGCACCAACATCACATAATGCATAACAAGAGAAGTAATTCAAATTAATTTTTATCATAGGATCGCAACCATCTTCTAGCTTTCTAGGTATGGAGGCTTCTACTCTAAGTTTCTCCTCCCTAGCTTTGATGAGAGCATTAGTGATATGCTCTGTGAAGGCAAGGTTAAGCGTGCTAGTGCGGGGATCTCTAGACATTTTGTGAAGGAAATCAATAACTTCGGTAAGAGTGCAATTATCAAAATCAAGGTCACGAGCATCAAGTAAAGTGGTAGTGGTGTCCTTAAGGTTCACTTGTTTGGTAGTTTCTATAGTCATAGCATCACCATTAATAGGTCCATTGGGACCAGGAGTACATTGGGTGCTAAGAGCGTGAACATCCTCAACAACTTGGATAGTAGCAACAGTGTGGTGGGTAGGAAGGCTCTTAATTCTCTCTTCTTCCTCCCTTTCTCTAGCCCATCTTTCTTTAAGTTTAGCCATCATCCTAATATTCTCATTAATTTGTACTTGAGTAGCATTAATAGGAATGACCTCCCTCTCCTCAAGAGGAGAAGTTTGAATTTTTAGCAGTTTTACCTCATTGGCTAAATGGTCTACCTTAAAAGAAAGATCATCTAGTTTATGTAGTTTCTCTTCTACACTCTTATTAAAGGCTTTTTGGGTAGTGATGAAATCTTTAAGCATAATCTCTAGTTCAGTATTGGAGTTCTTGGTACTAGGATAAGCATTATTGTTCCCATAAGAATTAGAGGGGAACGGTCTAGGATTGCTACCATAATTACTCCTATAAGCATTGTTGTTAAAATTGTTTCTAGAGATAAAGTTCACATCTACTTGTTCTTGAGCAATCAAAGAATTTAAAGGAACATCACGAGGATCAACAGTAGATTCCTTCGAAAGTAGAGACATGATCAAGTCAACTTTTTCATTAAGGGAGGAAATCTCCTCAACAGAGTTTACCCTCCTACCTGTTGGAGCGCGTTCGGTGTACCATTGGGAATAGTTGGTCATCATCTCATCGAGAAGCTTTGTGGCAGCACCAAGTGTAGTTGACATAAAAGTTCCTCCCGCGGCCGAATCTAACAAGTTCCGCGAGGTAAAGTTCAAGCCTGCATAAAAAGTTTGGATAACCATCCAAGTAGTCAAACCGTGAGTAGGGCAGTTCTTGATAAGAGATTTCATACGTTCCCAAGCTTGGGCAACGTGTTCATTATCCAATTGTTTAAAATTCATAATGTTACTTCTAAGTTGGATAATTTTAGCAGGTGGATAGTATTTTCCAATAAAAGCATCTTTGCACTTGTCCCATGAATCTATGCTATTTCTAGGCAAAGAGTGAAACCAAATTTTAGCTCCTCCTCTCAAGGAGAAAGGAAAAAGCTTAAGCTTAACAATATTACCATCTATTTCTTGGTACTTTTGCATATCACAAAGTTCAACAAAGTTGTTCAAGTGTAAAGCAGCATCATCTCCAGCACCGGAGAATTGTTCTTTCATAACTAGGTTCAGTAAAGCAGGTTTAATTTCATATGAAGGCGCTGAAGTGGCAGGTGTAGTGATAGGTGTGCCGATAAAGTCATCGTTGTTGTTACTAGTGAAGTCACACAACTTGGTGTTCTCGGTGGAACCCATAGTAGCAAGCAAGCAAGATAACTATTTTTGTGATTTTCGATAAAAGGTACTAAAGCAAAAATTGAAAGGTAAACTAACAAGACTAAAAAGCAAAGGTAAAAGATAGCATGCAACTCCCCTATCCTGAAGAGTGGAGTCCCCGGCAACGGCGCCAGAAAATACTCCTTGATGGGCCTCGAACCCCTCGTTGGTTACCCCAAGTGGAAGGTGTAAGATGCAGTATTGTAGAAGTGTTTTCCCTTAGCAAAGATGCCAAGGATCGAATCCCCAGAGACTCCTAGGTTCAACAAGTAGGTGTCAACTACTACGACGCCAGATAGCAATCAACGTGGACCTGCACACAAATACAAATAACTTTGCTCCCAACGAGTACAGAGAGGTTGTCAATCCCTCCGGCCTTGTAGTTCACAAAGGATTAAAAGCAATGATAGTAGTGATAGATAGTGTTTTGCAATAGTAATTAATAGCGAAAAGTAAATAGTGGATGTGATCAATGATGGCAATATGGACCGGAGTCTCATGATGTTCACTAGTGATGTCTCTCTCCCAAAAGACGATAAAACAGCTATGTGAGGTAAACGAATTACAGCTAGGCAATTGACAGGACCACGAACACAAACCAATGCTGACTACATTGCAAGAAAGGTTGAGGTTCAAAGCATGGGCGGTACGCCAAAGTAAGTAGACCGAAATCCATCAATATCTACTACTAATCATCCACCTTGAGATATCTATCCAGAACATCTCGCTGGTATTAAGTTGCGAGTCCCACCCATAGTGTAAACTCAATGCAACAGACAACTGCATTAAAAGAACTTTGCGTAAAGTAAACAATCCTTGCACCCTCGGGCACAAGCACCGTTGTTTTCCCCCTTGTGGCAACAGCACATCCCCTAGACTCATGTTTCTGTCACTCAAGCTAGTCATCGAGGGGCATGAACCCACAATCGAGCATAACGTTCCCTCTTGGAGTCACTACTTACTACTCGGCCAAAGCAATAAATAACAACGGAGAACATGCAAGAATTACTTATGAACTAAAATATAAAAGAGGTGAATCAAATATATTACTCAAGATCAATCTGAACATAATCTCATAATCCATCGGATCCCAGCAAACTCAACATAGCAACAACATAAGGATTACATAGGTGCCTCGATCATGTAGGGCAGCTCACGAGGACTAATTAGTGAAGCACAAGAACGGGAGGAGAACATCACATAGGTACTGGTCATGGACTCATGGTCCAAGGGAGACTACTCACGAGTCATCCGGGAGGCGTCCATGGTGGTGGAGAAGCTCCCGGTGGTGATCCTCCCCTCCGGCAGGGTGCCGGGAAGAGTTCTCCTGGTGCTCCCGATCTTGGAAGCGGTGGCGGCGGCGGAACAGAGATGGGATCGCGAAAAGAAGTCCTGTTTCAAGGGTTACGGGGAACCCTTTAAATATATGCCAAAGTAGGGCACCGGGGGGCTCTCGGGGGGCCGAGGCGCCCCCCCCCGGCGCGGCCCACAGGGCGCCTGGAGCCCCTGTGGCCCCCCCAGGCTGCCCTTCGGAAGCAGTGTCGTTCCCGGATCGCTGATTTTTTATATAATTTTTCTGTATTTTTCTGGGCAGTTCTCGAAACGTGAAAACCTGAAATACAAAAACAGCCGAAAACAGAAACTGGCACTGGGGTGCACTGGATTAGTAAGTTAGTCCAAATATGATCAAAAGTGTATGGAAGTGTATGAATATCATAGCAATATCACCCAAAAGTGGCATGGAGCAAACAGAAATTATAGATACGTTTTGGACGTATCAACATCCCCAAGCTTAATTCCTGCTCGTCCTCGAGTAGGTAAATGATAACAAGAATAATTTCTGTGGTGACATGCTATTAACCATATAGGACTTTTTCATAGTCATATGACAAAAGCTTACTGAGACAATGATTCTATAGTAATTAAGTTGCCTCATGAGAAAATCACAAATGACTGAAAGCTTTACAACATGACATTGAAGCATCACAAAGATTTGCAATGAACATGATGTGCAAATATGATAAAGTGATATCTAGCTTGCCCCCTTTAGTGAAGCAAAACATAAATGCAGGGGCACCTTCAAGGTTTAAGTGATGACTAGATACAATGATTTCAAAATAAACGATATCACAATCATGCAAAAGACAATGCTACTTTGGGACAATGCACATTACACTCAGAATGACAATCATGCTCTCAGTAGTTGGTGCTTTTAAAAGAAGGTGGAGACTCAACATAAAAGTAAAAGATGGTTATGGCTTTTTATTTTGAAAACATGGAAGCAATTTTGTCAACGGTAGTAGTACTTCATATGTGTCATGTATAAGACCTCCTATAAGTTGCAAGCCTCATGCATCGAATACCAATAGTGCTCGCTCCTTGTCCTAATTAGCTCGGATTTCCATGGGTTATCATTGCATTACATATGTTTCAACCAAGTGTCACAAAGGGGTACCTCTATGCCACCTGTACAAAGGTCCAAGGAGATAAATCGCATTTGATTTCTCGTTTTTGATAGATCTCAACTTGAGGACATCCATACCGGGACAACATAGAAAATAGATGATGGACTCCTCTTTAATGCATAAGCATATTCTCATAAGAGATTGAGGATTAATGTCCAAACTAAAACTTCCACCATGATACATGGCTTTGGTTGGCGGCCCAATGTTCTTCTCTAACAATATGCATACTCATTCAACCCATGGCAAATCACCCTTACTTCAGACAAGACGAACATGCATAGCAACTCACATGATATTCAACAAAAGTGTGACAGTTGATGGCGTCCCCAGAAACATGGTTACCGCTCAGCAAGCAACTTATAAGAAATAAGATACATAGGCAACATATTCTTTACCGCAATAGTTTTTAAGCTACTTTCCCATGAGCTATGTATTGCAAAGTTAGTCTGCTTAGTACAGGTGGAGGTTAGCAAAAGACTGGGAGCGACCAACTAAGAGAGCAATGATGGTCATAATCATGCAGAGCGACAAAGCAACATTGAATCAGGCATGGTAGTTATATCGCTACTCAGAAATAAAAGATCATCAAGGCTTGACAGACTTTCTTTACAGTCTTAAATATGCGTGAGCATACGCCAAGTCAATCAAAATAAATTCTCGAAGGAAGATATTACTAAACCATACCACATCATAGGCAAACAAATCATGTTGGTACTCCAATAACACATTGGGAATCCCCCAGCTATTTGAGACTAACCATAAGAAAACATGAACTACTAAGCGCCATCATGCACGTAGCATCTTTATCATAGACATATTAACCAATGCAACGGAAGCAAACTCTCTTAATAAGGTGAGCATGGTAATTAAAGAGAATTCAAGCAACCAACTAAACAAAAGCTCTTTGAAAAGATAAGCATGAATACTAAGAGCTGAACATGATAGTAGCTATTAAAAGACAAAGAACACACACAGCAAAGATAGACATGAAAATTCTATGTTATGTTCTAGGTAGAAGTGGAGCGTGTTTCTCTCCCACATAAAGAATGCTGAGTTCCGACTCGTTATGAAAAACTAAAAAGAAAACTAAAAGCAAGATGCTCCAAGCATAGCACATAACACATGAAGTGATAAAAATATAGCGGAACAAAAGACGAACTGATAATGTTGATGGAGAAGGGGATGCACGGGGGCATCCCCAAGCTTAGACGCTTGAGTCTCCTTGAATATTTCTTGGGGGTGCACGGGGGCATCCCCAAGCTTGAGCGCTTGACACTCCTGAATCTTTTTATCATCTTCCCTCGCACACTTGAAAACTCCCTTCATACATAACTCATCATAATCTGATTAGCGAGGTTAGTACCCTTAATAAAATAATTGTTCCTTGCTGGAAATAAAGATATTCTTGAAGGTCTACTGTTTCTCAAGATTGCCAAAAGGTTTTTGCAAAGAAAAAGCAAGCTCTTGGTTTGCAAAATGAAGGAAAGGCAAAACAGGACAGAATTTGTGAAAAACAGAACAGCAGGTAGTAATTGATTTGTTCGGGGCACTTCTGCAACTCAAATCAAAAAACTCAGAACAGACGCACGAAAGACAATTATATAGAGAACGCTGTAGAAAAAATTCAGACCAAAAAGATGATCTGGTGATTTAATACGAATTTTTCTATCCAAGGACAAAATCTGTTTCCTGGACAGCACCTCACAACTTTTGAACTTTCTAGCAATCAGAGGCTATACTTGGCACAAAATTGAAAAGCAAAGATACAATGATGATGCTACTGTAGTAAACAACATCAAGACACAACAAAAGCAAAATATAAAAATTTATTCATGTGGGCTGCCTCCCAAAAGCGCTTTCTTTTATGCCTTTAAGCTAGGCATAATGCATAGAGATCAAGTTTTATCAAGAGTAAAAGAATAGCTAGCCCGTACAACGGACTCAAAAGGTAACTTGATCTTCTTTTGAGGGAAGTGTTCCATCCCTTTCTTGAGAGGAAACTGAAATTTTATATTACCCTTTTTCATGTCAATGATAGCACCAACGGTGCGTAAAAAGGGACATCCCAAAATAATTGGACAAGAAGGATCACATTCAATATCCATAATAGTGAAATCAACGGGAACATAATTATCATTGACAACGATAAGAATATCGTCGGTCCTCCCCAAAGGTTTCTTTATGGAAGAATCAATGAGACGAACACCAAAAGAACAAGAATCATAACGTTTCAATTTAAGCATATCATATATTCTTTTGGGCATAACAGAAGTACTAGCTCCAACATCACATAATGCATAGCAAGAGAAGTCATTCAATTTAATTTTTATCATAGGATCCCAACCATCTTCTAGCTTTCTAGGTATGGAGGCTTCTACTCTAAGTTTCTCCTCCCGAGCTTTGATGAGAGCATTAGTGACATGCTCTGTGAAGGCAAGGTTAAGCGTGCGAGTGTGGGGATCTTTGGCCATTCCTTGTAGAAAGGTGACAACTTCTGAGATACTACAATTATCAAAATTAATTTTATTAGTATTGGGCAGAATTGTAGTGTCATCCTCTTTGTTTGAATCGCTCTCTATTATAACAGTTTGAACATCTTCCCAAGTTTGGGGAAGCTTAGGAGCAATTTTAAACTGAGGCTCATACTCTTTTCCTGGAAGACCATGCCATGGGCATAACCCTCCGTCAAGACTAACATAATCACAAGGTTTATTACTTTTGTAGATCCTGACAGTGGTGATTGGTGTAATGGAAGAAGGGGTGTACTCCTCCCATCTAGTGTTTTTGGTGGAACCCATAATAGTAAGCAAGCAAGATAACTATTTTTGTGATTTTCGATAAAAAGGTACTAAAGCAAAACTGAAAGGTAAACTAACAAGACTAAAAAGCAAAGGTAAAAGATAGCATGCAACTCCCCTATCCTGAAGAGTGGAGTCCCCGGCAACGGCGCCAGAAAAACTCCTTGATGGGCCTCTAACCCCTCGTTGGTTACCCCAAGTGGAAGGTGTGAGATGCAGTGTTGTGGAAGTTTTTCCCTTAGCAAAGATGCCAAGGATCGAATCCCCAGAGACTCCTAGGTTCAACAAGTAGGTGTCAACTGCTAACAGCGCCAGATATTAACAATCAACATGGACCTGCACACAGATACAAATAACTTTGCTCCCAACGAGTACAGAGAGGTTGTCAATCCCTCCGGCCTTGTAGTTCACAAAGGATTAAACACAAATGATAGTAGTGATAGATAATGTTTGCAATAGTAAGTAAAAGCGAAAAGTAAATAGCAGATGTGATCAATGATGGTAATATGGACTGGAGTCTCATGATGTTCACTAGTGATGTCTCTCTCCCAAAAGACGATAAAACAGCTATGTGAGGTAAACGAATTACAGCTGGGCAATTGACAGGACCACGAACGCAAACCAATGCTGACTACATTGCAAGAAAGGTTGAGGTTCAAAGCATGGGCGGTACGCCAAAGTAAGTAGACCGAAATCCATCAATATCTACTACTAATCATCCACCTTGAGATATCTATGCAGAACATCTCGCTGGTATTAAGTTGCGAGCCCCACTCATAGTGTAAACTCAATGCAACAGACAACTGCATTAAAAGAACTTTGCGTAAAGTAAACAATCCTTGCACCCGCGGGCACAAGCACCGTTGTTTTCCCCCTTGTGGCAACAGCACATCCCCTAGACTCATGTTTCTATCACTCAAGCTAGTCATCGAGGGGCATGAACCCACAATCGAGCATAACGTTCCCTCTTGGAGTCACTACGTATTACTTGGCCAAAGCAATAAATAACAACGGAGAACATGCAAGAATTACTTACGAACATAAATATAAAAGAGGTAGATCAAATATATTACTCAATCACAATCTTAACATAATCTCATAATCCATCGGATCCCAGCAAACTCATCATAGCAACAACATAAGGATTACATATGTGCCTCGATCATGTAGGGCAGCTCACGAAGACTAATTAGTGAAGCACAAGAATGGGAGGAGAACATCACATAGCTACTGGTCATGGACTCATGGTCCAAGGGAGACTACTCACAACTCATCCGGGAGACGTCCATGGTGGTGGAGAAGCTCCCGGTAGTGATCCTCCCCTCCGGCAGGGTGCCGGGAAGAGTTCTCCTGGTGCTCCCGATCTTGGAAGCGGCGGCGGCGGCGGAACAGAGATGAGATCGCGAAAAAGAGTTCCCGTACCGAGGGTTTCGAAGGACGCTCTAAATATATACCAAAGGGGGGCACCAGACGGGGCTCGGGGGGCCCAGGCACCCCCCCGGCGCGGCCCAGGGGGGGAGGGCGCCGCCAGGGCGCCTGGGGCCCTGGTGCCCCCCCCCGGCTGTACTTCGGGCACAAGGTAGGTTCTGGAACGCTGATTTTTTATATAATTTTTCTGGATTTTTCCTGACAGTTCTCGTAATGTGAAAACCTGAAATACAAAAACAGCCGAAAACAGAAACTGGCACTGGGGTGCACTGGATTAGTAGGTTAGTCCAAATATGATCAAAAGTGTATGGAAGTGTATAAATATCATAGCAATATCACCCAAAAGTGGCATGGAGCAAGCAGAAATTATAGATACGTTTTGGACGTATCAACATCCCCAAGCTTAATTCCTGCTCGTCCTCGAGTAGGTAAATGATAACAAGAATAGTTTCTGTGGTGACATGCTATTAAACATATAGGACTTTTTCATAGTCATATGACAAAAAGCTTACTGAGACAATGATTCTATAGTAATTAAGTTGCCTCATGAGAAAATCACAAAGAACTGAAAGTTTTACAATAGGATACTGAAACATCAAAAAGATTTGCAATGAACATAATGTGCAAATATGATAAAGTGATATCTAGCTTGCCCCCTTTTGTGAAGCAAAACATAAATGCAGGGGCACCTTCAAGGTTTAAGTGATGACTAGATACAATGATTTCAGAATAAACGATATCACAATCATGCAAAAGACAATGCTACTTTGGGACAATGCACATTACACTCAGAATGACAATCATGCTCTCAGTAGTTGGTGCTTTTAAAAGAAGGTGGAGACTCAACATAAAAGTAAACGAATGGTTATGTGCGAGAGCTTTTTATTTTGAAAACATAGAAGCAATTTTGTCAATGGTAGTAGTACTTCATATGTGTCATGCATAAGACATCCTATAAGTTGCAAGCCTCATGCATCGAATACCAATAGTGTTCGCACCTTGTCCTAATTAGCTCGGATTTCCATGGGTTATCATTGCATTACATATGTTTCAACCAAGTGTCACAAAGGGGTACCTCTATGCCACCTGTACAAAGGTCCAAGGAGATAAATCGCATTTGATTTCTCGTTTTTGATAGATCTCAACTTGAGGACATCCATACCGGGACAACATAGAAAATAGATGATGGACTCCTCTTTAATGCTTAAGCATATTCTCATAAGAGATTGAATATTAATGTCCAAGCTAAAACTTCCACCATGATACATGGCTTTGGTTGGCGGCCCAATGTTCTTCTCTAACAATATGCATACTAATTCAACCCATGGCAAATCACCCTTACTTCAGACAAGA
>LR738713.1:90249825-90268507 GCA_902687465.1 Secale cereale | reverse complement strand
CGCCTGAGAAGACTAGGCTCCGTGCCTGGGAGGAACAAGGCCCTGTGCCTGAGAAGACTAGGCTCCGTGCCAGCGAGAAACAAGGCCCTGCGTGTAAGAAGCGAATGCCCAATGCCTGTGAAGCAAGGATTACGCCTGTGAAGATCTCGACTCGTGACACTCTCACATAATAATGAGTGGGGTTGTACACGCCCCGAAGTCTTCGAAGAGCCGCCCTCGGGCCTCGGGGGCTCCCTCCCACGTCCTAGTGGCAGCACTTAGCTCCGTGCTGGTGAGAAGACTAGATTAGGTGCCGGACGCAGCTGTTCATTTACTTTCTGGAGTTGGCTTGCCCCTTCCTTCTTTTTAATGGATTTTGAAAGCTCTGGCGTTCCCTGAATTGCTTGGTGTGATCTCCCTCCGTGCTCCTTCCTGTAGTTTTTTGGCCTTGGAGAGCAGCAGTTGCCCGGCGCTCTCCCCAGCGCACCTCCCTTAGCCCTCATGAGGCGCCCATGTCGGGGCTTGTGATTGGCACGCCCCCCTCCATATGTCCATGCCCCACGGGTACCGCGACAGGGAGCGTCCGACTATGCTCGGGCCATGTCAGGGGCCTCGGGCGGTAAACGATAATAACCACCTAACAAGTTTTTGCAGCCTCACGAAGAGTCGAACGTCACGAGTTGAGGGCTACCCTGAAGTGTCGGATATAGGGTGTCGGTGTTCTGGGAATGGGGGTACCCAGACTTGCCTGCGTGCGGCCCAGAGTGTGGCTTGCAAGGCGGCCTAGCATGGCCCAGGATCTTCAGCAACATTCAAGACCCTCGCGAGGGGCCAAGCCTCGCGAGGCGGACGACACAAGGCATCCCCTGGGGCAGGCTTGCCAGGCTGGCTCGTGAGGATCGGAGATATCAAGGGGAGGGGCACCTCGCGAGGTCCTCGTGACGTGAGCAGTGACGACCAAAGCCAGGCGGGCGCCAGCGGGCGCAGAGTGCCAGTTTCCTCTTTTGTGCTAAAGGAGCAGGTGCAGGTGTGGAGTCCCGAGGCATCAGGCAAAGGTTTCCATATCGGTGCAATGAGACCAAGACCAGCAAGACGGTAGGACAGAGGTCATCGCGGAGCCCACGGTGGCGTCACCACCAGAGCCTTTGGCAGCGAAGACCACATTTTGTATGGATAGCTTGGACTAGCTGTCCCCTTTCAAATTTGGCCGTTGTGGGATCCCTTCCCGCTCAATATTTGGGAAGAGTGCCCGGGCCACTATAAATAGGGCCTAGCCACCATCATAGAGGCGATCGGATCATCGAGACCTCACACACACCACAAGCTCACCCGAGCTCAAGAACACCTCTCATCAAGAGGTGGTTTATCCATGTACTAGTTGTTCCTCTGCCTACAAGGCAATCCACCACACCACACTGGATTAGGGTGTTACACCACAACGGTGGCCCGAACTAGTATAAGTCTTGTGTCTCTTGTTCATCGGGTCTGACGAGCTAGGCTTAGGTTTGTTGAGTAGATGAGCTAGGGCGGAAGGAGAGATCTTCGTGCGCACCCCAGTGTTCGAACCTCAAGGGTTTTGCCAGATACCAACATCCGACATTTGGTACACCAGGTAGGGGTGCGCTGAAACTTCCCTTCCCTCGTTTAGTGCTCCGTCGTTCCAGCAGTCCATGGCCGACGCTCGTAGAGCTCGTGATGAGCGGCCGGCTACCCTTGCCTCCCGCGTTGCTCAGACCGCTCCTGCCGGCGGGCTACCCCGTTGTTCTCCGTCGCCTGCTGCCAACCCCGCCACCGGTCTGGCGCGGCAAGAACAACATGCATCGTCTCTACACCCCTTCGCGCGGCGCGATGGATGCACCGCTACCCCGTCGCTGACTCCGGAGATCTCTTCGTCCCATGCTCGCCGTGGACCCGCGGATGCGCAGGCTGCGTTGCTCATGGCACGTGAGCTCCTGCGCTACCGCCCCGTCGACGACTTCTACGAAGAATGGCTCGACCGCATCGCCGAGATCGTGAGTGTCGCAGGGGGCTCTCCGGCGCTGTCCTTCTCCCTGCCTCATCCGTCTCCCCATAAGGACGACGAGGCCCAAGAAGCTCCACTACTACCCCAGTGTCAAGGCATCGTCCAACACCCAAGGCGTCTGGCCCCGCGGCGTGACTGCCCACACGCGGTGCCAGCGCGCGAAAAAGGAAGCTGCCAAGAGATCCAGCGGCCCCGCAGTGGAGCACCTGCGCTCCCTCCACCGCAGCATTGAGACTGTGCACCCCCATGTGTGGCGGCATGCGAAGACCAAGACCAAGTCCCGCCACCCCAGCAAGCTCTGGTGTCGAAGGTAGACTGCAAGGCCCTTGCTCCCGAGCTGCACAACGTCAACTGGCCTGGAAAGTTCAAGCCTGACCTGCCTTCACGCTACGACGGCACCCCCGACCCTGCGGAGTTCCTGCAGCTCTACGAGCTGAGCATCGAGGTGTCCGGCGGCAACGAGAAGATCATGGCGAACTGGTTCCCCATGGCCCTAAAGGATGGCCCGCGCTCATGGCTCTTGAACCTGCCCGCGGGATCGACCTCCACCTGGAGCGAGATGCGCGACCGGTTCATCGCCAACTTCCAGGACACTCGAGACCGTCCCCCGGCCACGGGCGACCTGCGGCGTATCAAGCAACAACCAGGAGAAACCTTGTAGAAGTTCATCCAGCGCTACAACAGCATCCATGTTAAGATCCCCAAGGTCACGGACGAGGCCATCATTTCGATGTTCTCGGATGGTGACCATGACGTCAAGATGAAAGAATAGCTCGCCATCCATGAAGATCTGTGCCCGTCATTGGAGCTGTTCAACCTTGTAACCAAGTGCGCCAGGGCAGAGGGAGGGCATCTCTCACTCGTCGAGCTCCCCGCCGCTAAAATCGAAGACAAGAAGGCCAAAGGCAAGGACGTGAAGCGCAAGTGAGCGGCAGTGCTTGCAGCCGAACCCGAAATGAAGCACGGTCGCGACTACCTGGAGCCACCCAAGAAAGTCCGAGCATTTTGCGCCTTCCACAACATGCACAACCACAACACCCATGACTGTCAAGAGCTCAGGGCCCTCCGCGAAGGGTGCGTCATCCAACGCCCCGAGCGCAGCAGCCGTGGCTACGGACGCGGGGGAGGTCGGACCGGAGGACGCTGGGACAACCATGGAACCCGTCAGGAGTGGCGTGATCAGCCTCGGGAGGACAGTTGGCGCGGCCAGCCCCGTGAGGACGCCTGGAGGGATCAGCCTCGAGAGGACCGTCCTCAGGGCAAGGCCGACCTACCACCTCTGCCACCGCCTGGGAGAAACGACGACCAGGACGAGGGGGCGGGGGGCTTCCAGGTGCCGCGTGCCATCGCTTGCATCTTGGGTGGAGCAAATGCCCCAACTTCTCAACGCCTCTTTAAGCAGTTCGCCCACGAAGTAAACACAGCTCTCCCCAAGCTTGAGGCTACCCGTCCACTCAGGTGGTCTAGTTGCCCCATCACCTTCAGTTTAGCAGACCAGCTCAAGTGCGCAGCTATGGCTGGCGCCCTCCCGATGCTTTGCTCTCCCATCATCAGCAACGTCCAAGTTACCAAGACCCTCATCGACGGTGGCGCAGGGCTTAACGTCATGTCCATCGAGATGTTCGACGGCATCCAAGTACCCTACGAACAGTTACTGCCTACCAAGCCCTTCTCCAGAGTGACTGATGGCTCCACCACTTGTGTAGGGCAGGTTCGCCTACCTGTAACCTTTGGCAAGCGTGACAACTACCACACTAACACTACAAAAAAATACATTTCCGTGATGATACATGTTTGTCACAGTAGGTCACGTTTTCTATCATGCATGTACATCCATGACGATTTTATGACAGAATCAAGATAGTAATACCTGTGCTGTTGTAGAAGTGTTCCATGACATTACCAAAATTATCATCACGGAAGTGTCCACTTCCATGACGATAAATCGCGTGTCACAAAAGTGCTTTCGTCAAGGGTGAGTGACACGTGGCATCCACCGTAACGGAACGCCGTTAAGCTATTGGGTCGGGTTTTGGATCCGATAACCCGTTAACAGCCCCGACCAATGGGGTTTTTCCACGTGTAAAATCATCATTGGCTGGAGGGAACACGTGTCGGCTCGCCGTTGGAACAGATGTCATCCACTCATTGGACCCATAGCGCCTATGATACGTCGACACGTGGCACGGCCCAACAGAGGCCCATTCCTGTGAAAAGGCCGGCCCGTTTTACTTGGTCAAAAGGTGGCGGGCAGGCCCACGGAAAGCTTAACGATCTGTTCACATATAGCCTATTTACAGCCCGCTAACCCAGGGCCCGTTTATGGCCTATCCGAATTAGGCCCAGTAGCGTCATCTGGGCCGTCCAATATAATTCCAGCCCGTTTTAACTTTTGTCCCATGTATGGCCCATGACATCTTTCGGCCCATATGAGGCCCTTAGTAACCCTCGACCCATTAACGGCCCGTGGTAAAACTGACCCGTAATGAACAGTGCCCAACAGAGGCCCATTCCCGTGAAAAGGCCGGCCCATTTGACTTGGTCAAAAGGTGACGGGCCGGCCCACGGCAAGCCTGTTAACGGCATGTTCACATATAGCCCATTTACAGCCCGCTAACCCAGGGCCCGTTTACGGCCTATCCGAATTAGGCTCAGTAGCGTCATCTGGGGCGTCCAATATAATTCCACCTCGTTTTAACTTCCGGCCCATGTATGGCCCATGACGTCTTTCGGCCCATATCAGGTCCTTTTTTGACTATAAATAGTAGGGTAAAAACCCCACTGCAGCTTTTATTGATAATAAAATAACAGAGGTCTGTTGGGCTTGAGCTAAGCCCAACTAAAAGAAGAAACTACCAAAAACTAAGAAAAAGCTAGAAAAACTAACACTAAAACCTAAAAGAGAAGAAGAACAGGGAAACAAGGAGCACTAAACATATTACAACATAGAATCCAGCCAAGCAGAGAATTGCACTTCATATTTCTTCTTGATCCTGAGTTTCAGAAGCTTGAGTTCCTCAGTAAAAATGTGTTTCCAGCCTTGAAAGGAAGGAGTTATACCATCAAATATTTTGTTGTTTCTGGATATCCAGATGACCCATGATCCCAAGATGATAATCTCCATAAAGAAAGGGTATCTGAGTTTGTCTTTTAGGTCCTGAAAAGCTTCCAGCACTGACAAGTTTGGAGTTCTTGAAGGACAGATAAAGTTCCAACATCTTGTGGCAAAAGGACAACCCCAAAAGAGATGATGAAGAGTTTCCTCTTGAGGGAAGTCCCTCACTGCACAATTGTAAAATTCCAATTCAAAGTTTTTCCTCCTTAGTAAATTCCTTGTGTTTACTCTGTCATGCAGGAGCATCCAGAAAAAAACTTTATGCTTGGGTTGACAAGAGCTTTTCCAGATCCATGAAAAATGTGGTGGGGTTTGTTTGTGCCCAGTTAGCACATTATAAGCTTTATTTGAAGAGTAGGCTTCATTGCCCCATATGTAACTCCAAGTATCCAGAGCATCCAAATATTCTGATTGTCTCATGGAAATGCACATGTCCTCCATTTGAATGAACTCCTCATATGCCTGTGCAGTTAGAGGCAGATGGAATAAGTCTTGAAGATATTCAGTGTTGATTACTTGTTGGACACTTGTTTGTGGATTTCTAACAAAGGAATATAGGTGATCAAACTTGTGTTTGAGGATGAATTGATCCCACCTATCATCCCAGAACAAAGCAGATTTACCATCTCCCACATTGCATCTTGCTATAGCTTTAAACTGATCAATGAGTGCAAGATTGGATTTCCACCAAAAGGAGCCCACTTTTTGATCTCCTGGAAGTTTCCCATTGCTGTAATATGTTTCCCAAATTAAATTAACCAAAGGGATGTCATGTCTATTGTAAAACTTGTGAAGGTTTTTCATAAGCAGAGTTTTATTATGTGTGAATATATCCAGAACTCCCAAGCCACCCTGATTTTTAGGTCTGCATACTATGTGCCAGGCCACCAGGGCTGGCCTCCTATCTTCCAAATCAGGGCTCCTCCATAGACAGTGCCTTAAGTACTTGATGATCTGGTGTTTAATAGTAATGGGAATGTCCAGGCAACACATGAAGTAAACAACTAAGGAAGCCAGCACAGATTTGACCAACAAAATCTTCCCTGCCTGAGTCATGAAAGTGGAAATTCCAGTAATCCTCTTAGCAATTCTGTTCACTATGGGTAAACACTGCTCTACAGTTGGCTTATAAATGCCCATAGGTACCCCTAGGTAGGTGAATGGAAATTGTCCTCCGGTACAGTTTAAAGTGTTAGTGAAAATCTCTACTCTGTCTTCTGCAATGTTTAGTGGCACCATGATTGATTTCCCATAGTTAACTCTAAGGCCTGTGGCATCTGCAAATGTGTTTAGAAGGGCTTTGAGGCAAACAAGCTGTTTAGCATTTGCTTGTAAAATGACAAGGGTATCATCTGCATATTGTATAATAGGGAAGTCTGGGCATGAGGTCACTTGTAGTGGAGGTGTTATTAGATCCCTAGTCATGGCTTTATTTAAAATTGATTGAAGCAGATCAGCAGCCAATATGAATAAAAGAGGTGAAAGGGGATCTCCTTGCCTTACTCCTCTTTTACAGTAGAACTTTTTCCCTGGCACCCCATTTAGCATTACAGCAGAGGATGCAGAATGTAGTAACATGTGTATCCAGGTTATCCATCTCTCACCAAATCCCTTAGCCCTTAATATATCAATTATAGCCTAATGCTCAATAGTGTCAAAAGCCTTTTCAAAATCCAGTTTGATAACAAGCAGTTCTTCTTTAGACTTATGGCATTGATGTATATATTCATATGCCCATCCCAGACAGTCTTGAATTACTCTGTTCTTTAAGAATCCATACTGGTTGATATGGACAAGCTTGAGAATAACTTTTTGTAATCTGTTGGCCAGCAGTTTAGTAATGATTTTGAGCACCCCATTAAGCAGTGAGATTGGTCTAAAGTCATTAGGATATATAGGTACCTCCTTTTTTGGAATGAGTGTGATATATGAAGTGTTAATGCTTTCCAAATTCACATTACCATCATGAAAAGCCAAGATAAGTTCAGTAGCATCCTGTTTAATAATGTCCCAGCAAGCTTTGAGGAACTCATTGTTAAAACCATCAGGGCCTGGAGATTTGTCTGAGGGTAGGTTTTTAACTACCTCTTCAATTTCTTCCTGAGAGAAAGGTCTCTCAAGGTCTTGGGATATTTGTGGGTCCACTCTGTTGTCATACAGGTCCTGTAAATTGAAGTGCATTGTATGGCCATTTGATTGCCCCATTCTCTTCTTGAAAGCTTCCCAAAGAATTGCAGCCTTCCCTTCATGATCTGAAATTTCCACTTGGTCCTCATTCATGAGTATTGCAATTTTATTGTCTGTGATTAATGGAAGCCTTTGTATGGAAGAATTTGGTATTTTCATCCCCAAATTTTACCCCCTTGATTTTACCTCTTTGTTTCCAGTAAATCTTCTGATTATTGAGGACATTTAGTAGTGTTTCTTTCAAAACCTCTCTGCAGTTATGCTCATATGTAGAGAGGTCTCTGAATTCCTCCAAGAAGTCCCATAGGAATATACATTCATTCAACTCTTCAATCTGCTTTTGAAGACAAGAAAGGTTTTTTGCCCATAGTTTTAGTGCTCTTCTCAAGTTCTTGAATTTAGCATTGATTTTCTTAGCTGGATCAGTATAGCCAACATGTATGTTCCATGCAGTTTGAACAATATCTTTGAAAGAGTTGTGCTTCAACCAATAATTTTCAAATCTAAAAACCCCTGACTTAGGAATAGATGTACCAATTTTAATAACACAAGGCAAATGGTCTGATATTGGTTTTGCCAGAGGCAGAGCAGTTGTGTCAGGATAAGAGGTCATCCATGCAGCAGATGTACAAAACCAATCCAGTTTTTCAAGAAGAGGACTTTGTTGCATATTGCTCCAGCTGAACTGTCTTCCTTTTAGAGGTAGCTCAATTAATCCCAAGTTGCTAATAGCCTCATTGAAGAGTAACATCTGATTAATATCACCACCAGGCCTATTTCTGTCCTCAGGTGACCTGATGAAGTTGAAGTCCCCCATAACTATCCAATCAGCATCATCTGGCATTTGAATATTGGTGAACCAATCAATAAATTCCAATTTGTCTTCAAGATTGCAAGGCCCATAAATGTTTGTGAGGATCCAAGGTTTGTTGGTTGAGGTACAAGTAAACTGCATGGAGAGTGAAAACTTATTCTGAAAGAGCAAATGTCCATTAAAAAGAGCCTCATTCTAAGCAGTTAAAATCCCTCCAGATGCCCCAATAGAAGGCAGGAATTCAAATTTATTGAATCTCTATGGACAAAAGTTATGGATATATGCCAGGTCAAATAATTGCCTCTTAGTTTCTTGGAGGCACAAAATACCAGCATCACTTTCCTCTATTTTTTGCCTAAGGGCCAGCCATTTATCAGAAGAATTTAAACCCCTAATGTTCCAGTTTAAGATGTTCCAGGATCTGTTTCAACTCATGGTAAACTAGCTTTGGGTAAATTGTGATACCAGGCCCCATCTCCTGGTATGTTGCCATATATATGCAATACATAGATTTTGTGTGAATTAGATCCAGCACAATTGAGGTGACAGATATCCTGAGTAATATATGAAACACCACAGACTTGCTAGGAGGAACAATATTATCAAAGACTTCATGGTAACCACAACTCCAGAACAAAGACAAGGAGATCATCATTGTATTTGACAAAAGAGGACACCAAATATTCATTACAGACATTGAACATGTTCTGCTTTCATCAGGCAAACCAGACATCATACATTCCACTAACATGCTATCCTTTCTCAAAATATTCCTGATACTATTAATTGCTGGGCAGTTTATCATGGCACTTCTAAGAGGTTGTATCTCCAGTGACCTTGGGGACCTTGGCCACATCCTCCTGGCCCTTCTTCTTGGGCCTCTTAGAAAGCATGTCATGTGCCTCATCCTCAGACACCTTGCAAAAAGTTTTTGTTAAATTTTTGACAACTTTATTATGCACAATGGGTGGAATAGCATTACAAGGTAAGCAAGAGCTAGTATCACATGATTTCCTCCTATACCCATTGTTATCTTTCTTAATTCTATCACTTCTTCTCACCTGGGTCTCCACAAGTGGCTCTTTATCCCTTCTTTTCCTTGAAACAGCTTCCCCTAGAGGTAACTGTGTGTCTTTGTTGGGGGACGCTTGCTTAAGTGGACTTCCAGCTCCACTTGAGGAATGAGCAGCAGGGCTTATACCCTCATTTTCCTTTCCCAGACCTAGCATTATTTCTTTGCAACTTGGAGCCTGTGAGGTAACAGGTTTGTCATGTATATGGAATAAAATAGTCTATTCAGTATCACAATTTGCAGTAAGCATTTTCCACAGCTCAGATTTTAACAGGTGCATCACCCAACCAAATTTGTCAGGGGTGAGAAGCACGTGAATAATGAAGTTAAACCAACTTACAGGAATGTCTATTTTAAAAGTGTTTGCTTCTCACTGGGTAGCTAGAGCAAAGTGTTGTATCCACAGGTCCAGGCCTTCCTCAGAAATCAAATGAGCACCATCAATAATATCCAATGTATGATTTTGAACTAGTTCAAAGAACTCCAAAGAAGGTGAATTTTTTGTATGTAAACTGTCCATACCTTTACTTGTTTCACCAGTGGAGGTGCCAATCTGAGCAATAGGGGCTTCTACTTTATCTTTTAACTCCAAACTGTGCTCTGTGCTTTGAGCGACCTGAATTCCTTGTGACATAACATTGGCATCCACATTTCCTGTGCCCATAGGGCCAACATTTTGCTGGGTGTCAGATGAAGAGCTCTTTTCATTCCCCTCAACATGGGTATTGACAGCACCCACAGGCTGAACAAGAGGCTCCTCTGTCCCAATAATACCTTCAGTAACAGTAGGTACAATGACAGCCTCATTGTTTTGCCCAAGGCTCTCCTCTTCCCCATCTGCCTGATAGGCATTAATAATATTTTGAAGTCCCAAGCCCAAAGGGTTTATCTGAGCACCTTGGTTAACCTCCTCACTGGCAGTGTTAGTGTTGGACCAAAACCCATCTGAAAGTGAAACTGTAGTGGTAATGCTGCTATTAGGAGCACCATCCTCTTGCAAGATAGGAATCTCCACTTGTGGTTGAGGTAGAAGGTCTTGAGGGTTATTAGCCAGGGGGAATGCCCAATGACCTTCTTCTTCCTGTTCTTCCCAATCATCCCAGTTCTCTTGTTGAGCAAGCACATTATGAATTGGGGCCGGATGGAAGCCAGGGAAATCATTTGCATGTTGTGGAATAGGGTGAGGGTCCACTCCAAGAGGTGGAATAGGATCTTCATCAGCTGGACCACCTCCCAGCATTTCCTCAAGAAGAATCTCCACCGAACAAGTCTAGGATTCCTCCTCAAAATTCTCTCCTTCTGACCACCTTATACTTTTGGGAATGTCAATAAGATCAGTAACTCTTGCCTTCACCAGAATCCTCCCCTTGAGGGCATCCTCTCTCTCCCAACTAATAATTCTTCCCCACTTAGCAACTGCAGCTGCAATATCTTCAGTATTGCAGTGGTCAAAAGGAACACCCACAAACAGTAACCAAAGGATCCTATTGAAGTGCAGCCTGCGCCAGTTCCTACCTTGGTTGTGCTTAGAGAAAGAGACAAAAACATCTCCAAAAATATGTGGGCTCTGCCTGATGAGACGGTCTCTGTCTCTGACATTCCGAAACTGAACATAGGTTTCTCCAAACGGACAAGGTTGGATTTCTCTGAACCCCACTGCTTGAACACCTTGAAAGAACTCCTCAAGAACTTCTCTAATGTTGGGAAAAAAACCTAATTGGGATGCGGCTAAATGGTTGCAATTGCCCAGTCCTCATGCCTTCGTGGACGATGCGGCAGAATAGCCCTCGAAACGCCCGTACGGCCCTCCACCTCGAAAATCTCGAACCCGTGAGGAACAAAAGGAGTCGGGTCGATGGGAATGTTGGCCATGGTCGATGACGAAGCTACCGAAGGCACGGTCACCAGAGACCACTCCGGCGATGATGAGGTAGACGGCGAGCTAGCCGAGGCAGCAAGAGTGGAATGGGCAGAGTTGGTAAGAACAGAGGAATGCGAGGAGGCAGCCTGCGTTCTCGGATGAAAATTTGGAAATAGGCCCTTGACCAACTCCGTAAATGACGAGACTTGCCTGATCGGTTGAGCTGGGCCGACACATTTGAACCAGGCCTCCACCTCACCATCCTCCCAAGCCGTTGCAGGTGGGCTGGTGAAAGAATCAAATTTTATAAAAGGCCATAGCCCAGGAAGCTTTTGAGCCATGCAGTTACGTGCGTAGTGACCTTGCTCTCCGCATGCAAAACACACTACGATCGCGCGAGAAAAAGAACGTTGCAGTATTAGCGGCTGCTTGAACGACTCATAACCCTCCGAATTATGAGAGGTGGAATTCAATGCTTGCCGCTGATTGTCAGTGGAATGAATTGGGCCCGATAACCGCTCAAAAACCGATCGGCCGTTTCTGACCACCGTGTTGTAACTCCGGCAATCGCCGGAGTTGTCGACGACAGCCTTTCCCTTTCTACCCACCAAGGTCCATTCATCATCTAGCTGTTTGTAGTAAACTTGTTCTTCCCTAAACCAATTTGGTCCAACAAAATTCCAGAAACTAAAAACAACCTCAAAGTCTAGCTCAGCAATTCTACCATTGTTGTAAATCTCAAAACCAACAGACTTAGAGGCCACCGAGAACTTGAAAGTTCTATCCCTCAAGAGACGAACCCGAAAATCTTGGGCATATCCTCCAAACATAGCCAGGAGAGCGATACTAACCGTGTGCACACCAAGTTTGAAGGATGCGCGGCAGAAGGAAACCACCAAAGTGAATTCTTGTTGACGAAAGCCAGGGGAGAACACCACGGGATGTCCAAACTTTGTTCTCATATCAGCTTAAACTTTCTTCCACGGTCAAAGTTGAGGGTAAAAGGAGCCATCTATGGGTGTGGCTGATGCGCCCGGAGTGACCGTTGGCAGGAGAGGTGACCGCCGGGGCCGGAGTGGCTGCCGGCGCAAAATCGCCTAGGGATCGCCTAGGAGGAGCCTAGGAGCCTAAGCTCAAGTCGCGCCTCCCGCTCTTTTCCCGCCATATTAGGTCCTTAGTAACCCTCGGCCCATTAACGACCCGTGGTTAAACTGGCCCGTATTGAACAGTGTTTTACTTTATACCCATTAACGGCCCATTATTCCGTCGGGCCGTTTCCAGCCCATGTTATCGTTCGGCCTTCTCAGGGCCCATTTATTCTTGGGCTCATTTCCAGCATTCATTTACTTTCAGCCCGTTACTGTCATTTTCTGCTTGTGGGCCAAATTCAGCCAGTGGTTACAGTCGGCCCGTTTGTGGCCCGTTAATACGATGGGCCGTTTTCGTAGCGTCATCGAATACGGCCGATTAACGACGGCCCGTTATGGTTGGCCCATGAACGGATTATTTCAACTCTAGCCCATTTACGACCATAACATGGTCTGTTATTGGCCCATGTTTGGCCAACCGATCATACGGCCCATAGAAGGCCCATTGTGTCTACGGCCCGTATAAGGCCCATAGTTTCTATGGCCCTTAGAAGGCCCATTGTTTCTACGGCCCGTAAGAGGCCCATGTTAACTACATTAAATATGTAGCCCATGGTTAATGTGGCCTAGTTTTAAATAATAGGCTATTGCGGCCACTAGCAAACCGCAGAAAAAGAACTGCACTAACTACAATAAAACAAATAAACAAGACAATAAGGAAATAAATAGGCAAGCAACTTATGCTAGGCTATCACGGCTATTACACATATTACATCCACTAGGTATCAAAGTTCACCACCAGTGCAAATATAGGGAACAAAGCAGCATATAAACGCCACAGCAAAACAAGTCCAGAACTGAAACAACTTCAGAAGAGCTCAAGAAACAATATCCTGGGTACCCATAATGCTGGCAAGATCCTTAGCAAGCTTACTAACTTTCTCTTGTTTGGCGCTTAAATCCTCGAGCACTTGGTATTGCACCAAAAAGTATGCATCTGAATTATGCAGGGACTTGATAACCCACAAGTGTAGGGGATCGCAACCGTTTTTGAGGGTAAAGTATTAAACCCAAATTTGTTGATTCGACACAAGGGGAGCAAAATAATACTCTTAAGTATTAGCAACTGAGTTGTCAATTCAGCCCCACCTGGAAACTTAGTATCTGCAGCAAGATAGTTTAGTAGCACAGTAATATGATAGTGGTGGTAGCAGCAATAAAAGTAATGATAGAGTTTTTTAGTTTTTGTGATAGTAGCAACAGAAACGTAAATAGCAACTAGCGATACAGGTAAAGCTCATAGGCATTGGATCGGTGATGGGAAATTACGTCGGATGCAATTCATCATGTAGAAGTTATAACCTAGGGTGACACAGAACTAGCTCCAGTTCATCAATGCAATGTAGGCATGTATTCCAAATATAGTCATACGTGCTTATGGAAAAGAACTTGCATGACATCTTTTGTCCTACCCTCCCGTGGCAGCGGGGTCCTCTTGGAAACTAAGGGATATTAAGGCCTCCTTTTAATAGAGTACCGAACCAAAGCATTAACACATAGTGAATACATGAACTCCTCAAACTAAGGTCATCACCGGGAGTGGTCCCGATTATTATCACTTTGGGGTTGCCGGATCATAACACATCGTAGGTGACTATAGACTTGCAGGATAGGATCAAGAACACACATCTATTCAAGAAAACATAATAGGTTCAGATCTGAAATCATGTCACTCGGGCCCTAATGACAAGCAATAAGCATAGCAAAGTCATAGCAACATCAATCTCAGAACATAGTGGATACTAGGGATCAAACCCTAACAAAACTAACTCGATTACATGATAGATCCCATCCAACCCATCACCGTCCAGCAAGCCTACGATGGATTTACTCACACACGGCGGTGAGCATCATGGAATTGGTGATGGAGGAAGGTTGATGATGACGATGGCGACGATCTCCACTCTCCGGAGGCCCGAAAGGACTCCAGATCAGCCCTCCCGAGAGAGATTAGGGCTTGGCGGCGGCTCCATCTCGTAAAATGCGATAATTCTTTCTCCATGAAAGGGAATATATAGGACCTGGGGATACGTCGGTGGGGCATCGGGGTGCCCTCGAGGCAGGGGGAGCGCCCTGGGAAGGGGGGCGCGCCCCCCACCCTCGAGGACAGCCCATGGGCCCCCAGGTGTGGATCTTCTTGTAGGTATTTTTCATATTTTCTGAAATAAATCTCCGTTGATTTTCAGGCGATTCCGAGAACTTTCTATTTCTGCCCAAAAACAACACCATGGCAGTTTTGCTGAAAACAGCGTCAGTCCGGGTTAGTTCCATTCAAATCATGCAAGTTAGAGTCCAAAACAAGGGCAAAAGTGTCTGGAAAAGTAGATACATTGGAGACGTATCAACTCCCCCAAGCTTAAACATTTGCTTGTCCTCAAGCAATTCAGTTGATAAACTGAAAGTGATAAAGAAAAACATTGACAAACTCTGTTTGCTCTTGTTGTTGTAAATATGTAAACTAGCATTCAGGTTTTCAACAAGATCATGAACTAACCACATTCACAATAACTTTCAGGTCTCAAGACTACTCACATCAATAGCATAATCAACTTAGCGAGCAATAATAATAAACCTTGGATGACAACACTTCTCAAAACAATCATGATATGATATAACAGGATGGTATCTTGCTAGCCCTTTCTGAGACCGCAAAACATAAATGCAGAGCACCTTTAAAGATCAAGGGTTGACTAGACATTGTAATTCATGGTAAAAAGAGATCCAGTCATGATCATACTCAATGCAAATTAATAGTAATACATGCAACGACAGAGGTGCTCTCCTACTAGTGCTTTCTGATAAGAGGATGATGACTCTGCATAAAAGTAAATAGATAGGCCCTTCGCACAGGGAAGCAGGGATTTGTAGAGGTGCCAGAGCTCGATTTTTAAATAGAGATTGAATAACATTTTGAGCGGTCACTACAACAGGAACCCCCCCTTCAACACGCATCATTGTGTTGGCGTATGTCCATATATGCGTTGCTAAGGTCTACACCAACGTATTTAGATGCGTTGTCGTTGGTGGCGTTGCAAAGGTCTACGGCAACACATATTCATGCGTTGGTAAACACCGCGAATAAGTGTTGTAAGTTGGCAACGTATAAAGGTAGAGCCTAACAACACTTCATATGCGTTGGTGGCAGCCCCACAAAATGAGCATCCTAACACATAAAACTATTCTCACATTGCTTAAAAAATTAATGGTAATTCACATATCCCCATCTAGAATTCTTGTGCCAATGTTGATAATGTATAAGAGACAAATATAATAATCATAAATATCTCAAATTAAATCAATTCGGTCGATTTACAAAGAACATGATACAAAAGATCACAATATATAAAGCGATCTAGTAGTAGTCTAATCCTCGACCTTGAAATCAACATTTCAGCCATTCTAAAACATCTTGTTTGAAACATCAACCCAGAAAATTACATTGTAAAATCTAATCTGACACTATGTAGTAGCAGTTGCCTTTGTGATCTTGCTATCAACATATGAGACATGCATCATCATTTTATCTTGGCAATCTGCAAACACAAAGAAGTGATAACAACAATGTGCCGTCAAAGAAAATCTAGTTGCTAGGATAATAAAATTTAAACGAAGAGCAACATACAAATGTTGATGCCCGTGTGATAACTATTCTTGCTATATGACAAATAGTTTTGACCTTTTCTGGTAGTCGTATCTACTTATCAGAATTTGCTAATATAGCATTAACTCCCATTAACAAGTTTAACACTCTCACTTTGTTTTATATTCTACTAGATTAGTACTTTGGAGTGTAGCAGGACCAACATTCTTGTTTGAATATCCCAAGCTAAGCAATACCTATAAAAAACATTCATATTGCAAAAAGAATGAGCAATAATAAAATTCTGCTCAACCAAACAATATATAAATGAGCATACATTATATGTAGTTGGACGTTTGTTTGATGCTTGTGTCTCCATATAGTAGACAAAGCTTCACTTCAGATACAATATGTTGCTTCCCTGAACACATTAGTTGAAGTATCACTTCTCTAAACACATTAGTTGAAGTATCATTAGTTGAGAAAGCAAGCACTGGAACAGAACAATCGTTCCATCAGCCTAAATACATCATCACCTATGATATATCATAATTTGTGCGAAACACCTTTTACAGTCACAACCATATCACTGAACTCTTTATTAGACAGAAGAAAAAAGAGCACTGACTTGCATTGTTCAACCACCCTTGATCTTTGTTTCGATGAACGGATTAGCCACATGTTAATTGAGTTAAACATCTTAAATATAATGAAGTTAAGGTGAGATTCATGCTAAAAATATTATGCGACAAAGTAAAGCATCCTTCTGTAAATGGGGATTTGCAGTCTAAAAAATACATATAAACGCAGAGATGTGAGAATCTCTGGAAGTACTGAAACTGAGAGAAAACAATTCACACTAAGCTAAATCTGGATGTAGGCGTATTAAATGTTAACAAGTGCATTTCTCTTCTCTGATTTATATAGATGATTGCCAATAATAATAATCTAAATAATAAACACATAAAACTTTTTCAACTAAGTTTTAAAATTATATTTCAGATTATGTCACATAAATCATCTACAACTTTCAAGCTTACGAGAATCATAGAGTCGTACCTCTCTCTGCAGAAGTTGCCCGCTATATATGCATTAATCTTTTATGTAGGAAATTTTGGTACTGCAAAAAATTATGAACTCGTTTCATAAGCACATGCAAGCACATTTAAGTTTTGCAAATCCAAATCAGAGGATGATAAGCCATACCATAACCACTAGCTAGTATCATCATTCAAAACCTGAAGATTTATATGTTAAGAGAAAGAACAGACACACAAATGTTGTCTGCATTAAGGACTATACAATAAATAGAAATATTAGTACAGAGAGATACATATGGGGCTTATTCATATAGTATTACAGAGCGTGCAAAAAGGAAACTACAAGGATTCGACATACTGATAAGACGATATTCGTATTATCTCCCAGAGATAGTCAATATACAGTGCTAAACTTTTTACTGATATACAAGGAATGCTTTTTGATAGCTAGTCACAATCTCACAGCTAGAATATCCGAGGATACTATCAGCTTATTTAGGTAACTGATTTACAAGGATAATCTCAGTGATGGAGGACGAATTTTTTTAAGGTGGGGCAAACTCTAAAGCACAAACAAAATTGATATGAAGCTGTCGGGGGAAACTGTCCTCCCACGAGCACCTATGGGACCGGAGCCCCTTCTACGTTGCGGTAAGGGAGCGGAGGGAGCACGGAGAGCAGATCGAGGGGCGCACGCGGGCAGTTTTACCCAGGTTCGGGCCGCGCGGACGCGTAAAACCCTACTCCTGCTTGGATTGTATTGAGTTCTTGAGCTCGGGAGCTTGAAGAGCTACAGTACTAGCTACACCGAGCGAGAGAGTTGTCTAGGTTTCGAACCCTTTCTACGTTGTGCATGGGCCTCCTTTTATAGATCAAAGGGGTCACCGACAGGTGTCAACGTAGAGGAGGGTAAAAGTGTAATTTTGGTGGTGGTTGTAACAGTGCATGAATAGTATATGAACAGTGGTCTTCACCTAACTTTGACAGTGGGGGACAAGGGCCTTAAATGCCCGTCGCCGTCGCCCCCAAAAGCGTCCGTCCATGCTTCTCCGTTCGCCACGGCGGTAGCCTCGTCACCGTGGCTTGCCACCGTGTGCCCCAGGCTGCACAGCCATCCGCCACGTGCCCCTGGAAGGGCCCCAGGGCGACGCGTGGGCCGATGAGCTGGAGCGCGGGCACACAGCGTAGGTCTCCCCGGCAAGCACCTTGCCGAGGGAGTGATCTTGCCGGGCCCGGAAGCTTGTCGCTCTCCGGGTCCTGCCGGGGCGCAAGATGCGCCGAGGTATCTCTTGAGGTATGCATTCCTTGGCCTTCCTGGCAAGCTCCTCTTGCCAGGGTCTTGTCCTAAAGTGATAACCTTGAGCCTGGTGCGGCCTTCCCGGCAAGCTCCTCTTGCCAGGGCCTTCATCTTCTGTCTTATATACTTTGTTCTTGAATGGCTTCATAGGGACCAGAAAGGTTCCCGGCAAGCACGTGGTAAGCCCTGCCACGGGAAGCTGCTACTGCCCGTGCACAAGTTGGGGTACTAAGGTACCCCTATCTTAGTACACCGACAGGAGCCCCCGGGCCTGGGCCACACACGGTGCCGAGCGTTGTTGGGCCAGGCCCAAGACAGTGCACGGGCACACGCGGCCCACGGCAAGCCGTATCCCCTTCCGTATCCGCCGCATCCCTCCCTAACGGCACGCGTCGATTGCGGCGTCGTGGGAGAGATCGTGGCCTGTTCTTTAATGGGAAATGCGGAACGTCCCCCACTTCCCCCTTAAAAGCAAAGGAAGCAGGGGCAGTTCCCCTCCATCGTCTTCATTGCGCCTTGATTCTCCAGAAACCCCCGTCGCCCTCCGCCTCCCAAAGGTCGACAGA
>LR738713.1:90225712-90249777 GCA_902687465.1 Secale cereale | reverse complement strand
GCCCTGCGGAAGAAGTGCGTGGTCTTCGCGCCGAGGCTTGGCGCGAGGGAGCTGCGGAACAAATACTATTTGTTCTGGGCGAGGGAGACCAAAGCTCATCCCCGCACCAGAGTCTTCCCCGCCGTCGCCGCTGACATGTTCCCCGGCGGGTACTTTTTCTTTGCCGCGTTCTTCCATTGTGGTCTGTGCCCTCCGTTCTCGGAGTTCTTTTGCGATGTAATGAATACATACGACCTCCACCTTCTAGATTTCACCCCCAACGCCATCCTTACGATGGCCGTTTTCGTACATCTGTGCGAAAACTATGTTGGGGTTCATCCAAACGTAGCTCTTTTCCGCCACTTCTTCATGCCTAGAGTAGAGTCAGGTGCCCCCCTCTCTGGCGGCATCTCCTGGATCTTTAGGCTGAACAAGAAGGACTCGTACCTGAAGGGAGAGCTTCGCGGCAAGTGGGAGGAGTGGAGAGCCGATTGGTGCTGGGTGCTGGAAGATAACCCTGAGCCCTTTACCTCGCCGCGCCAGACTGCCATAGTGCGCGGCAGGGATTGGAGTGAATTGGCCCCGGAGGACAGCAAGCTTAATATCGCCCTTATTAGGATCATTCGTCTCCGGGTCGCCAATCTGACTATCGGAGAAGTTGGAGCAGATTTCCTCCGCCGCCGCATCGCCCCTTTACAAGAAAGGAAAAGGCCCGCCTGGGAATTCGGCAATGCGGCGGACATCATGAGGCTGCGCCCTGGATTGAACTACAACTTCACCGCCTTGGAGTTGAAGGGGATGGTCCGGGAGCTCTTCAAGCATGACCCGGCCCACCCGGAGTGGTTCAAACCTTCCCGGGTAGTGGTGCCGCTGTGCAACAGCACTGCCCGCGATTCCCTACGCGCGATGATGCCCGAGTGCGACTCCCACGGCGTCGTCCCCACTTGGCTGGAGCCTCCACCGGAGACCGTGCTAACCTTCTTCGACAACTTGGTCGAGAAGCCCCGCAACGCCGAGGAGAACAAGGGCCTCACTCGGGCCACCACTGAACGGGATATAGCCTACATTGCCACCAGGATGGAGGAGGCCGCCGCAGCTGCGGCTGCGGGTGACTTTGGATACACTGTGGAAGAGGCACAGGCCGCGGACGCAGTGAGTCAAGCAGAGGAGGCGGAAATCCTCAAGCTGCTGAAGCTTGCGCCCGAGGAGTTTGCCGGGGAGCCTTCCGTGAAGTTTGCCGGGACGAGCGAGGTTGCCGGGGGGAGCGAGGCCGCCGGGCATGGCGCTGAGTCCAGCGGGCCTGCCGAGGAGGAGGAAGACGCCGAGGCTGGAGAATCCGACGGAGATTCTGGTGGATCTCTGAATCTTGACGACGATGCCTCCTCGTCCTCGGAGAACTCTCCGCCTCCGCCAAGCCCCACGCAGCAACCGAAGAAGCGCCTCCGCAAGGCAGCTGAGGCGGCGAGGCCACAGGCGCCTCGACAGCAGCCGGCGCGCCGTGCAACGCGCGCCACCAAGACAAGCGAGGTCGTCAAGGAGGCGCCCCGTGCCCGAGCGCCAAGCGGAGGGGGATCTTCCCGGAGCGGAACGGGTGCTCCTTCTGCCCCTCGGTCTTCGGCGACAACGGGGGCCGGGTCTTCACAGCTCACAGCCCCCGAGACCGCCAGCGCCCGAGGGAGCCTTCTCCTCCAGCTCCTCGCGCGGGAGCACACCAGGCAGAGTTTGACTTCTCCGCCCTCAGCTCCGACGAAGAGGAAGAGGAGTAAGTTCTTGCAATTCTTTTAGTTCCTTTGACTTTGTGTTGATTTTCCTTGCTGGTTCTGATCTTACTTTTGTTTTGCTTCACAGGACCTTGACCCAGCGGATGGCGAAGAGGGCCAAGATCCTTGTGGTCACCATTGAGGACGACGAGCCCATCGCGGCGACAAGCGACGCGCCGGCGACGAGCTTGCCGGATCAGCCTGCTGCTCCGAGGAGCAGCCCCCAGCGCAGCCCCCAGCGTAAGTCTGGTATTCGTTTTTCTGCTTGATGGGCGCGCTCGAGGTTGTTGCTTGTACTGATATTTTGCTGTTTTGTGCAGAAGTGGAGCCGCAGCCGCAGGAGCACCAGGAGGTCGCCCCCGACGAGCCACTTGCTCCACCCTCCCCGCCAAGGATGAACTCCCCGGCAAGGGAGAACGCTCTGCCAAGGACGGGCACTCCGCCAAGGGCGAGTACCCCGCCAAGGGTGAGCAGCCCGACAAGGGTGAGCAGCCCGCCAAGGGAGGGCGCAGGCGGCCCTCCGCCAGCAGGGGCCACTACTCCGCCGCCAAGGGAGAATTCCCCGGCGAGGGACCCCGTCGTTGAGGAAGTCCGCGAAGGTAAAGCTTGTAATTTCTTCTTCCCGGATTCGTCTTTTTTGGATATTTGCTTGATTCCTTCTTTTCTTCTTCTTCTGCTAGATCCTCCTGCACCGGAGCGGATGGAGACGGAGGCCACCGCTGAGGAGGAGGTGCACGGCGCCGGCGGCAACACCACTGCCACCGAGGGAATGGCTGGAGCCGACGAGCCTGCCGCTGAAGAGACCGCCCCGACCGCAGACGCCGCGGCTGGGGAAGGGACCGGCGACCGCACTGCCGGCCCGGAGGCCGCAGGAGCGCCGGACGCTGCACCGGCCGCCGACCCTTCCGCCTCTGCGGCTGGGCAGGGCGTCTACCTGGAGGCCGCCAACGGGGTCTTCATACAAGTCCCGTGGGCGTCCTCGTCTCGAGCACCCGCGGAGGGAGAGACCTTTGACGGAGAGGTCCTCGCCTCCGCCGGATTGAAGGTTGTTGAAGCGCCCGGCAGCAGCGACAAGCCCGAAGAGGAGAGACTCCTTCGTCGGCTCCTGGCCTTGTATCGGGCCAGGCAGGCGAAGTTGGAGTCTCGGGAGGCTCTCGCCGCCAAGGCTGGAGCTGACTTGGAGAAGCGCGCCGCGGAGCTCCGCGCCGCCAACCAGGCGGCCCTCCGCAACTTGGCGGAGGAGCGTGAAGAGCTTGCCGGGGCGCAGCAAGCCTTCCTCCTTGAAAAAGCTGAGGCCGAGGAGCAGCAGCGTTGGCCGCCGAAGAGCTGTCCCGGCGAGAAGGAGTACTCAACCAGCGGAAGGTCGACCTCGATGCCCACGAGGACGACCTCGCCGCCTGGGAGCAGGCCATTGGCGGGGCTCTGAAGGAGGCGAGGAGCACCGCAGCCGCCGCAGAGACCGCCAAGAAAGACCTGGAGGCCAAGGTGGAGAAGCTGGAGTTGTTCCTGAAGGCGAGCGAGGACAGAGTCACTGCGCTCAATGTGGAGCGGGAAAAAGATGCCCACACCAACTCTGAGCTGCAGGTACGTCTCTCCGAGAAGGGCACAGAACTCTCCGATGCCAGGAACTCCATTGCTGACTTAGAGCTGAAGGTCTCCACCCTGACTGGCTCGCTCGACGTCGCCCGGGACCGCGAGACGAAGCTGAAGGACGAACTCCGCAAGGAAAAGGCCTTGGTGGAGAGCGCCGCCGTCTCAGCGAACAACTTCAACCAGGCAGTGGAGCAGTGGACTGATGAGCTGGTCACCTCCGCTGCCAATATTGACGTGGAGATGATGGCGCTGAGGGCGGAGCATCTCGTGTACTCCCCGGACGAGAGTCTCCCCCACAGCGCCAAGTTGAGTCTATTCTTCAGGGGAATCGCGCCGGCGCTTGCGCGGCTGCGGGAGAAGATCCCCGTGCAGCTGGCCGACGAGGCGCGTCGGCTCTGCATGGGCACCTTGGAGCGGGTCTTGTCGAAGATCGTCTACCGCAACCCCGGCATCAACCTCGTCAACGTCCTCCGCACCTTGCCGCCCGAAGCTGACCAGGAGGCGTTGAAGGCGCAGGTTGCCCACATCGTCGCCAAGGTGGGCAAGATCACGAGGCGTGAAGGCGACCGCGTAGATTAGATCCCTTTCTTTCTGCTTCCTTAGCCGCTGCCAATTAAGTCATAGGCAGTAGTTGATTAGAACATCGTCAAGCTATCTTTGTAATATACAACCTTATTTCGAGCTATCAATGCAGTGTTATCTCCCTTGCTTTGGTCCCTTCACTTTGTATGCACTCCACCCCACGCTTTTAGGGAACTTGTCGGCAAGGGGCCCTTGCCGTGAGCGCTGAGTGCTGGACTCTTAGCAGCCTGCTGGCAATACCCTCGCCGGCAAGAAACCTTGCCACAGCTAGTCGCAGCACACCTAGATTGCTGAGCGAACTCGAAAACGAAGTAAGGGCGCGACACTTGTCGCAGCTCACTTAAGTCGTTGAGCGTGCTCGAAACAAAATAAGGGCGCGGCTAGCTACGGGTAGGTTCCTCCGCGCACAGGTTTTCCATACAAAGTGTGGTTGTTCAAGGAAGACAACTAATTTTTTTTTTAAATTTGAATTACTCAAACTTTGGTAACTTAGCTTTCATAGATTGTTTGCTCCCCGACAAGGCTTCTCTTTCTTGAACAGGACTTGGTTCATACGCCTCCATCTCCTTCCCCCCCCGGCAAACTTGTGCGCGAGGAATACTCCTTCTGCTTAAGAGGGAGAGAAGAAGAGGGGGAAAAACAAGTATAGGGCCTCATGGCTTGCTAGTGCTTACCGGGGACGTGCGTTGCACATAGTGTCAGATGATGTATGCAAATAACAAAGAAAAGCATGAAAATGACAAATAGTGCGAAGCACAAAAGCTTTACTGATGCACGGGGTCTGCGCCCGGCTTTGTACAAAGGTTTACATGCAACAGCGGCAAGACTTGTACAAAAGGTGGTTGCCGGAGCGGATCACGGCAACCGCGCCTTATGGGTGAAACTTGCGAAGATGCTCTATGTTCCAGGAGTTGCTCACCGGTAAGCCTTCTTCGGTCTCAAGGCGGACAGCGCCGGGCCTTGTGACTTGTCTCACCCGATAAGGGCCTTCCCACTTCGGCGTCAACTTGTTGGAATTCTTGGCGGACTGAACACGCCGAAGAACAAGGTCGCCTTCCTCGAGACTCCTGGCCCTGACCTTGCGGTTATGATAGCGACGCAAGGCTTGCTGGTATCGAGCAGCTCGTACAGCAGCCTGGAGACGTTCCTCCTCAAGGAGCAATGCATCATCTTGTCGCAGTTGCTCTTGCTCGAGCTCATCATAAGCGAGTACTCGAGGAGATCCGTATACGAGTTCCGTGGGGAGAACTGCCTCTGCTCCATAGACAAGAGCAAAGGGTGTCTGTCCGGTGGCTCGATTTGGTGTCGTTCTGATTGACCAAAGAGCCGCCGGCAACTCCTCTATCCAGTTTCTTCCGCACTTGCGCAGCCTGTCAAAGGTTCTTGTCTTGAGTCCGCGCAGCACTTCAGCATTGGCCCTCTCCGCTTGACCATTGCTCCTCGGGTGAGCAACAGAAGCGAAGCAGACCTTGGCGCCAAGGTCTTGGACGTACTGCATGAAGGTGCGACTTGTAAACTGTGTGCCATTGTCGGTGATGATCCTGTTAGGGATTCCGAAACGGCAAACAATCGACCTGAAGAACCTGACTGCTGACTGTGCTGTCACCTTTCTCACTGGTTCCACTTCTGGCCACTTTGTGAACTTGTCGATTGCTACGTACAAGTACTCAAAGCCCCCCACTGCGCGGGGAAAAGGGCCGAGGATATCGAGCCCCCAGACCGAGAAGGGCCAGGACAAAGGGATTGTCTGGAGAGCTTGAGCTGGCTGGTGAATTTGCTTGGCATGGAACTGGCACGCTTCACACTTGGTTACTTGTGCAGTTGCATCTTGGAGGGCTTCTGGCCAGAAGAACCCTTGCCGGAACGCCTTCCCGGCAAGTGCCCTTGCGCCAATGTGGTGGCCACATATGCCTCCATGTATTTCTGCCAACAGCTTCTGTCCATCTTCCCTGGAAATGCACTTCAACCTGACACCATTGAGTCTTCTTCTATACAGTTCGTTGTCAACGAACTGGTACATACTTGACTGCCTGGTTATTTTCTCTATCTCTTCTGGCTCGTCGGGAAGTTCTCCAGTTTGTAGAAAGCGGACGATCTGCTGTGCCCATGCTGGAGCTTGAGGCTCAACAACAAGGACTAAAGGCATGAGGGCTGCTGCGGGAACCTCAGCTTCTACGGCAAGAACCTGCGGCTCTGCCGGAACTGATGGTCCCCCGGCAAGCCTGCCGGGGCAAGGCTTGTCGGGAACGTCCGCTTCAACTGTACAGATCCTTGGATCCGCAGGAGCAAACTGTTCCTCAGCATCTTGGCTGTTGATCTTGGGGACCTTGGCGGCGGCTTCGGGAAGATCCGCCGGCAAGTAGTCGCCGGAGACCAACTTTCTCTTCTTGTTTTGCCCAACTGATGGTGTAACGGATGGATGAGTTAACTTGAGCAGGAAGGTCCCTGGTTCCACAGGTAACTTCATTGCAGCACACTTTGAGAGGCCATCCGCAATATCATTCTGAGCTCTTGGGACGTGCTCCATTTGCAGACCCTCAAAGTGTTCTTCAAGCTTCCTCACTTCATCAACATAAGCTTCCATCAAAGGGCTCTGATAACTCTTATTCACTTGCCGGACCACCAACTGTGAATCTCCCCGCACAATCAACTTCTTGATCCCAAGCTCGGCCGCAATTCTGAGGCCGACAAGCAAACCTTCATACTCAGCGGTATTGTTTGTCGCTTGTTCCTTGGGAAAGTGCATCTGAACAACATACTTGAGGTGCTCTCCGGTGGGCGCTATGAGTACCACGCCGGCACCGGCGCCTTGCAGCGAGAAAGCACCATCAAAGTACATCATCCATTCGTTGCTCGCTTCTTGGACGGGGATGCTTGTCTCTTGGACTTCTTCGTCTGGCGTTGGGGTCCATTCTGCTATGAATTCTGCCAAAGCTCTGCTCTGTATGGTTGAAGTACTCTCAAACTTGAGACCAAAGCTTGACAGCTCTAGTGCCCACTCGACGATCCTGCCTGTTGCTTCTGGATTTTGCAATATCCTTTTCAACGGAAAGCGAGTGACCACCGTTATTTCGTGCGCTTGGAAGTAATGGCGCAGCTTCCTTGAGGCCATGAGGAGGCCGAAAAGCAACTTCTGCACCCCAGAGTATCTTGATCTAGCCCCCTGCAAGAGGGAACTTATGAAATACACTGGGCGCTGCACCATCTTCTTTCGCACTTCACCTTGTTCCTGCGCAGACTTGTCCTTGTCGGGGCCAGAGCTTGTCGGGGAAGCCCCCTGCTTGCCGCTGGATTCGCTTGCCGGGGATGCGAGTTCCTCATCTGCCTCCCTCTCCGCTACTAACGCAGCACTAACCACTTGATTGGTTGCCGCTAGGTACAGCAGCAACTTCTCTTGTGGCCTAGGTGCGACAAGTATTGGAGTAGAGGACAGGTATCCTTTCAAGTCTTGCAGCGCTCCCTCCGCTTCCGGAGTCCATTTCATAGGACCTGCCTTTTTCAAGATTTTGAAGAAAGGCAGGGCGCGTTCTGCAGACTTTGAAATGAACCTGCTGAGGGTAGCCACACAACCAGCAAGTCTTCTTACGTCCTTGACGCGCTTCAGGGCTTCGATCTGCTCGATGGCTTTTATCTTGTCGGGATTGGCTTCAATCCCCCTCTGGGACACAAAGAACCCGAGAAGCTTGCCGGAGTGAACTCCGAAGACGCACTTCTCGGGGTTCAGCTTGAGTTGGATCTTGCGCAGATTCTCAAAAGTTTCCTCTAAATCTTGGATCAGGGTATCTTTGCTCTTGCTCTTGACCACTATATCATCCATGTAGGCTTCTACATTTCTGTGGATCTGTGGCTCAAAAGCAGTGTGCACCACTCTCGCAAATGTTGAGCCTGCATTCTTCAATCCGAAGGGCATGCGTATGAAGCAATACGTGCCACATGGAGTAATGAATGCAGTCTTCTCTTCGTCTTCCTTGGCCATGAAAATCTGGTGGTAACCTGAGTATGCATCAAGGAAGGAAAGCAGCTCACATCCGGCGGTGGAGTCAACAATCTGGTCAATACGCGGCAAGGGAAATGGATCCTTGGGACATGCTTTATTCACATCAGTGAAGTCTATACAAAGTCTCCACTTCCCATTAGCCTTTCGTACGACAACTGGATTGGCTAACCACGTGGGATGGATCACGCCTCTAACCAGGCCTGCTGCTTCCAACTTCTTTATCTCTTCGGCGATGAATTCTTGGCGCTCCACGGCTTGCTTCTTGACCTTCTGCTTGACGGGCCGCGCATGAGGACAAACAGCAAGCTTGTGCTCAATTACCTTCCTGGGAACGCCGGGGATGTCAGATGGTTGCCATGCAAATACATCGACATTCGCCCGCAGGAAGGCAACGAGCGCGCTTTCCTATTTGTTGTCGAGCATAGCACTGATGGTGAAGGTACCACTAGTGCCGTCCTCCTTGGCGGACACCTTCTTGGTTGCCGGTGGAGCTGCCATTCCTTTCTTGCACTTGCCGGTGGAGCTCGACGGTGCGTCCTCGACGGCAGCGCAGCACTCCGAAGAGGTGCGTTTGCCGGAGTGGGCCCCAGAGCTCTTGCCGGACTTGGTCTTGGTATTCCCCCCGGGAGCTTCAGCGGCAAGTGTGTTGCTCTCTGCTGCGGCTGCTGCATCCCGGTAGATCTTGTTGGCGTAGATAAGCGCGTCCTTCTTGTCACCGGGGACAGAGATGACGCTTATCGGCCCCGGCATCTTGAGTACGTTGTAGGCATAGTGGGAAGCTGCCATGAACTTGGCGAGGGCTGGACGTCCGAGTATCCCATTGTATGGTAATGGGATATCGGCAACATCAAACGTGATCCTCTCCGTCCTGAAGTTGAGCTCCCCGCCAAAGGTCACTGGCAGCGTAATCTTCCCCTTCGGCTTGCTCCTTCCCGGGTTGATCCCTTGGAACGACCCGGTTTCTTCGAGCTCGCCGTCCGGGATCTGTAGCTTCTTGATCACAGCTGAGGAGATCAAGTTCAGGCCGGCCCCGCCGTCAACCAACATCTTGGTGACCTTGAGGTTGCGGATAGTTGGTGAGACCAACATCGGCAAGCACCCGACCGCAGTGGTGCGGTCAGGGTGGTCCTCAAGGTCGAAGATGATGGGCGTGCCGGACCACTTCAGCAGCCTGCGTGACTCGACGGGCGGCTCAGCTGCATTCACTTCTCGCACCCACTGCTTGAGCTGGCGGTGGGAAGTGTGCAGAGAGGCACCCCCGTCGACACACAGAACCTCTGTGGCCTTCTGGAACTCCTGATCGCTTTTATCTCCTTCTTCCATGTCGTCATCGTCGTCTTCATCCTCATCCTTGTCGCGGCCCCGGGGAGGTCTGTCACCTTGCCGCTGCTTGGCCTTGCCGCGGCGTCCTCCCCGGCCATTGAACGGCCGCTTCTTGCTGGGTTCTCCTCCGCCTCCTTGGGCCTTCTCCTTGTCGCGACGCTCGTATTCAGCCTTCTGCTGTTCTACGAGGTACTCGACTCTTTTGCAGTTCTGAAGATCGTGGCCCTTGGTGCGGTGGATCTTGCAGTACTGCTTGTCGGAGCCGTCCTGCTTGTCGGCTGCCGCTACAGGGGCGGGCTCCTTGCCGGAACCACCAGCCTGTGCCTTCTTGGCGGGAGCCTCCTTGCCGGACTGCTCGACAACCAGCACCTCCTTGCTCTTCTTCTTTCTGTTGTTCCGCCGCCGGCTCTTCCTTGCCGGGGCGGCATCCTCGCTGTCGCTTCCTCCTGCGCCAGCATCCTCTCCGGGGAGTCTCCTCCCCTCTTCAGCGCGCGCGCACTTGTCAGCCAGAGCGTAGAGCTCGCTGACATCCCGGATCTTGGTCATGGCCATCTCTTCCCTCATCCGGCGGTTACGCACGTTCTGGTGGAACGCGCTGATAACCGCGGCAGGGTGGACGTCGGGAATGTTGTGCTGGACGCGGCTGAATCTCTGGATGTACTTGCACAGGGACTCTCCCTCCTTCTGGGCTAGGATGTGGAGATCGCTCTCCTGGCCGTGGGGTTTGTGGCCGCCCGTAAAGGCGCCAACAAACTGGTGGCACAGATCCGCCCACGAAGAAATGGAGTTCTCCGGCAAGTGCATAAGCCAAGACCTGACGTTTGGCTTAAGCACGAGCGGGAAGTAGTTGGCTAAGATCTTCTTGTCGCGTCCCTCGGCAGCCTGCACTGCTATAGTGTAGATGCTGAGGAACTCCGAGGGGTGTGTCTTGCCGTCGTACTTCTCGGGTACGTCGGGCTTGAAATTCTTCATGCTGGGCCACTGGACTTGCCGCAGCTCATGGGTGAACGCAGGGCAACCTGCCGCGTACGGCAAGTCGCCTGGTTCACCGGGCGCGTGCACGTCGACAGCGGTCCCAGCGCGCTGATCTGACTGTCTTCGGGCTTCTCGTCGACGCTCGATGCGAGTCCGAGCGTCTTCTTGCCGCCTGTCGTCTAGGACTTGGCGCTGATCGCGGCGAGCCCGCGGATCCGACGACGTTGATCCGGCGGGGTGGCGATTTCTGCTTCTGCGGCGGGGAGTGCACGGTAGTTGCACCCCCGGCGGTCTTGTCGCCATCGGCCTTCGCTTGATCGACTTGCCGCGGCCGTGAGGTTGCCGGCTGCTGTGGCGCGTCGTTGTTGGCGAAGGCGATGAGGCTCTGAATCGTCGCCCTCCAGTCTTCGGCCTTGTCTGCCGCTGGAGGGAAATCGAGGAGCAGCTATGCTCTTGCTAGAGCTTCTGCTGGAGAAGAGGGGAACGACGGTGAGCGGTGCGAGGAGCGGGAGACGCTCGGACTTCTAACCGCGTTAGAAGGAGCATGTTCCCGCCCCGGCGACCGCGCCTTGCTTGTGCCAGCACGCTGGCCTTGAGCACCCCGCGATCCTCCGGCTTGGCCACGCCACAACAAGCGTATGGTACCTCCAGTACCACGCCGCTGCGGGTCTTGTACCTCCTGAGAGAGACGTGGTGCGTCCACGGACACCGAGGCTTTGGAATTCGCCCGGTCGTCCGTCTTGTCCTTGGACTTGGTGGCGCCGTGAGTTTCCTCGCCGGCGACCACCCTTCCGCCTGCGCCTCCTCCACCAACCGTTTGTTCTGGTGGCGGTGGAATCGACGCAGACGGGCCTCCGACCTCCGAAGCCTTCTTCTTCGGAGGCATGTCGCTGTAGCTGATGAAGTTGATGAAGCTGGAGAGGTTGATGAAGAATGCGCCCGCGTGAGCGCCGGATCAGGTTCGCACAACCTCGACGCCCCCTACCTGGCGCGCCAAAGATGTCGGGGGAAACTGTCCTCCCACGAGCACCTATGGGACCGGAGCCCCTTCTACGTTGCGGTAAGGGAGAGGAGGGAGCACGGAGAGCAGATCGAGGGGCGCACGCGGGCAGTTTTACCCAGGTTCGGGCCGCGCGGACGCGTAAAACCCTACTCCTGCTTGGATTGTATTGAGTTCTTGAGCTCGGGAGCTTGAAGAGCTACAGTACTAGCTACACCGAGCGAGAGAGTTGTCTAGGTTTCGAACCCTTTCTACGTTGTGCATGGGCCTCCTTTTATAGATCAAAGGGGTCACCGACAGGTGTCAACGTAGAGGAGGGTAAAAGTGTAATTTTGGTGGTGGTTGTAACAGTGCATGAACAGTATATGAACAGTGGTCTTCACCTAACTTTGACAGTGGGGGACAAGGGCCTTAAATGCCCGTCGCCGTCGCCCCCAAAAGCGTCCGTCCATGCTTCTCCGTTCGCCACGGCGGTAGCCTCGTCACCGTGGCTTGCCATCGTGTGCCCCAGGCTGCACAGCCATCCGCCACGTGCCCCTGGAAGGGCCCCAGGGCGACGCGTGGGCCGATGAGCTGGAGCGCGGGCACACAGCGTAGGTCTCCCCGGCAAGCACCTTGCCGGGGGAGTGATCTTGCCGGGCCCGGAAGCTTGTCGCTCTCCGGGTCCTGCCGGGGCGAAACTGTCCTCCCACGAGCACCTATGGGACCGGAGCCCCTACCTGGCGCGCCAAAGATGTCGGGGGAAACTGTCCTCCCACGAGCACCTATGGGACCGGAGCCCCTTCTACGTTGCGGTAAGGGAGCGGAGGGAGCACGGAGAGCAGATCGAGGGGCGCACGCGGGCAGTTTTACCCAGGTTCGGGCCGCGCGGACGCGTAAAACCCTACTCCTGCTTGGATTGTATTGAGTTCTTGAGCTCGGGAGCTAGAAGAGCTACAGTACTAGCTACACCGTGCGAGAGAGTTGTCTAGGTTTCGAACCCTTTCTACGTTGTGCATTTGCCTCCTTTTATAGATCAAAGGGGTCACCGACAGGTGTCAACGTAGAGGAGGGTAAAAGTGTAATTTTGGTGGTGGTTGTAACAGTGCATGAACTGTATATGAACAGTGGTCTTCACCTAACTTTGACAGTGGGGGACAAGGGCCTTAAATGCCCGTCGCCGTCGCCCCCAAAAGCGTCCGTCCATGCTTCTCCGTTCGCCACGGCGGTAGCCTCATCACCGTGGCTTGCCACCGTGTGCCCCAGGCTGCACAGCCATCCGCCACGTGCCCCTGGAAGGGCCCCAGGGTGACGCGTGGGCCGATCAGCTGGAGCGCGGGCACACAGCGTAGGTCTCCCCGGCAAGCACCTTGCCGGGGGAGTGATCTTGCCGGGCCCGGAAGCTTGTCGCTCTCCGGGTCCTGCCGGGGCGCAAGATGCGCCGAGGTATCTCTTGAGGTATGCATTCCTTGGCCTTCCCGGCAAGCTCCTCTTGCCAGGGTCTTGTGCTAAAGTGATAACCTTGAGCCTGGTGCGGCCTTCCCGGCAAGCTCCTCTTGCCGGGGCCTTGATCTTCTGTCTTGTATACTTTGTTCTTGAATGCCTTCATAGGGACCAGAAAGGTTCCCGGCAAGCACGTGGTAAGCCCTGCCACGGGAAGCTGCTACTGCCCGTGCACAAGTTGGGGTACTAAGGTACCCCTATCTTAGTACACCGACAGAAGCCAATGGTGTTCATCCACACTAATAATGCAACTAATACTATTATGTACTTCTAAACACATAATAATCCAATACAAGTAGTCCAGATTCTGCTTGAAGACAAATTATGCAAGTTAATCTTGCATACTATGACCTTCGGGCGACGGCGATGCTAGCTTCTCCTGGCCACCCAGCTCCGCAAGCCGCTTCTGCTGGACACCCGCTAGCTGCTAGGGTTCCCGTGGTGTGCGTGGTGGCGTGGACCAACAAAGCCGCAGACTTAAAAAAGGATGTGCGTTGGAGGAAAGGATTTGTGACTGCTGACTAGAACCCAAATATGATGGCTGCTCACGGCCCAACAACACACGAGGCCTTTGCTTTTTAAATTTTCAAGTGATTCTTTCCATGTACGAGCTATCGATCGGAGTATTACCTATACGTAGATATTTTTGGCAGGAAATCAAGGTAGGGCGGGTGCCCAGCCTCGCCCTACCGAGAGCTCCGCCTCTGGATGATCTTCACAAAAAATATGAGTAATTACCCACGCACTAGCAGCAAGAAAAATTAAAACCTAATGCATCTCAAGATGGAATTATTTGTAGAAGATGATACAATCATTCTTTCCGACTTAACACATACATAGAAGTGGTGAATCACTAGATCATACGGACCAGAGACAAGTTACATGCATACAACCAGATCATAAATTCAAAGATGCAAGCACGAAACTGAAATTGAAAGGTGAAGTGGGATTGTTGGGTCTCCAACAATGTCACTCACCAAGTAACCATGATGGATTGTTGTCAAGCCGTTGCATCATCGGCCGGCAACAAATTAGGCATGGCAGGATGGCCATGCCCCACAAAGTGCGGAGAGGGTAAGAGCAGAGTGAAGGAGTGCTGAATCGTCGGTTTCCGAGTCGAGGTAGCGAAGGTGGAGCAGCACCGTGGAGCCCTAGCCGCCTGCACCCGTGCGTGTGGTGGCGCAGAGGTTATTAAGCCGATAAACTAGAGGCGCGGGAACAGTGCCAGTGACCCATAGCGCCAAGGGTTTCTGCTGTGGCATGTGCAGAGATCTAAAGGACGTCGCGCCGGTGGGGACTCAGAGGAGAATGGTGAGGGGAAGATGGGTCAGGGAGGGGTGGTGCAGGGGAGCGTCGGAGCTCCCTGGAATCGATGGCGGCGTGTCTACCTTGTGGTGACGGATCTCAGGTGGAACCGGGGGAGAGAGAGGTGGTGGGGAGAAAAGGTGTGGGTTTTTTTCATGCTTGGCTGCCTGATAATACGGTAGAGCTGGGCACCCCTTCGTGGGGAGGTGGAGTTCTTTTAGGGACAAGGGAGGTGGGAGTTTTTTTAACTCAAAACAACATATATGTTGTCTTTGTTACTAGACATCCATTGCTATATGTAGGTTTTTGTTGTAGTGGGTGTACTTTCATTGTCAACATAACAACCAAGAATCTCGATATCTTCCATGCTACGCACATTATAGGCAGTTCCCAAACAGAATGGTAAAGTTTATACTCCCCCAACAACCAACAAGCACACTCCACGGCCAGCCGAATCCACGGGTTACCGTCCAAACAAGCAACAGCCCTGGGGGAGTTTTGTTTAATTATTATGATTTGGATCATGGGACTGGGTATACCGATTACCAGCCATTTTCTCGTGAATGATGAGCGGAGTCCACTCATCGTGAGAATAACCCACCTAGCATGGAAGATATAGACAACCCTAGTTGATACATGAGCTGTTCGAGCATACAAAACAGAATTTCATTTGAAGGTTTAGAGTTTGGCACATACAAATTTACTTGAAACGTCAGGTAAATACCGCGTATAGGAAGGTATGGTGGACTCATATGGAATAACTTTGGGGTTTATGGAAGTGGATGCACAAGCAGTAATCCCGCTTAGTACATGTGAAGGCTAGAATAAGACCGGGAAGCGACCAGCTAGAGAGCAACAACGGTCATGAACATGTATTAAAAATAATCAACAATGAATGCGAGCATGAGTAGGATATAAATCACCATGAACATAAATATCGTGAAGGCTATGTTGATTTGTTTAACTAAATGCGTGAACATGTGCCAATCAAGTCACTTAAATCGTTCAGAGGAGGATACCACCCATCATACCACATCACAACCATTTTAATATCATGTTGGCACGCAAGATAGACCATTATAAACTCTTAGCTAATTAAGCATGGCATAAGTAGCTATGATCTTTAATTGTCATTGCAAACATGTTTCATTCATAACAAGCTGAATCAAGAACGACGAGCTATCATATTTACAAAAACAAGAGAGGTCGAGTTCATACCAGCTTTTCTCATCTCAATTAGTTCATCATATATCATCCTTATTGCCTTTCACTCGCACGACCGAACGGTGTGGATAATAATAATAGTGCACGTGCATTGGACTAAGCTGGAATCTGTAGACATTTTAATGCAAGAGTGAAGACAAGGTAATGTGGCTCAAGATTAAATCAACAATAAAGCATATGAGAGCCACTAAGCATTTTCATCATGGTCTTCTACTCTTAACCCCTAAAGAAAAGAAAAGAAACTATTTACACGAGAAAGCTCCCAACAAGCAAAAGAAGAACGGGAAATCTTTGGAGTTTTCATTTTTAGTTACTACTACAAGCAAAGAAAGTAAACTGGCTAGAAGCTGCAACTAATATTTTTTTTGTTTTCTGGGTTTTTCTAGCACACAAGAAAAAGACTAAGAAAAGAAATTTAAACTAAGCATGGGTGGTACAGTGAAAGTGTGTGAGCACCGACAACTAGAATAAGTGTGTGAACATGAATGTAAGTCGGTGAGAAACACGTACTCCCCCAAGCTTAGGCTTTTGGCCTAAGTTGGTCTATGGCCACGGATTGAAGCCACTCCCTCCAGTGTACTGAGATGTGTCCTCTGGATGCCACTGGTTGGCAAGCTCGTCCAGATCCCACACATAAACAGATTGACAAGAAGGATCAAATGGTGGTTCTGGCTCAGGCTATGAAACTTGTGCCTGGCCTTGGTACTGGTAGAAGGCGTCTGATGTAATGAGGTACTTGCCTATGGACAGATCAAACAGAGATGGTGCAGGCAAGGTAACAATTTCACAGTATATTTCACCAAACCTCAATTTATAAAGTAGCTGCATATTTTTGTATTTAACAATAAAGTCATGAGCTACCATGCTCTTGTAGTCTAGATAAACAGGGGCAAGCAATTTTTCTTCCTTCTCATGATGCCTAATAGGTATATTAAAATGTTCAGCAAGGCGAGAGGCAAACATGCCTCCAAAGACGGGCCCCTTTGAGCGGTTCAGACTCAACTGTTTGGCAACGACGGCGCCCAAGCTAAAAGTTGTGTCACGAAACAAAGCATGGCGTAGAATGATAATATCAGGGGCACTAAGATTCCCACTGTTCCCGCGACCAATTAAACACCTACTAGCAAATAAAGCAAAGTAGCGCAGAATAGGGAAGTGTATACTGGTGCTTCTTGCCCCTGAACCTTGTCTAGTTTCACCTACAGCTATCATATCAATAAACCCTTTGACGTCTTCATGACATGGTTCATCTAGTCTACCCTCAAAGGTTACTTTGCATATTTCACAAAAATCTAACAATGATATCTCCTTAACCACATCATATAAGAGAAACTCCACCGTAGGTGGTGTTTTCCTAGAATGAAAATGAAAGCTTTGCGTAAAAATATTGGTGAGTAACAGATACTGCTCTTTTTGGTCGTTGAGGAAGTCGGTGAGGCCTGCATTATTCGCCATCCAATAAAAGTCTTCGTAAATACCGACGGACGTCTTGAAATTATTACAAGGCCATTCGCACGTTCGAACTTCCGCCATGCGAGGAAGATGATACTTGGGCTTCTTATTTTCTTCTTTCTTCTTCTCCTCTGAGCTCTTGCTGGAAGATCCCCTCAATATTCTTTTTAACATTTTCCTTTTCTGAAAATTTTAGTAACTCACAATAAAAGTTAACCAAACTCAACAAGAATGATAGCAACAACTCCTATAAGTGCCTAGAAGCTATATCATGCATTAGAACTACTTGGGAACAAGGAAATTTTGACATGCAAGCTCAAGAACAAGGTCACCACAACAGCACAAATTTGCAACAAATAAAGCACTAGAACAAAAACTAATTGGACCAATGGAGGAGTCACATACCAAGGAACAATCTCCCCAAACATTTTGGTGAATGGTGCTTTGAGCAAGGAGATCGAAAATGGCAGCAAAACGAGCTAGAACACGGGTTTGAGCTGGTTGGGGATTTTTTTGGGAGGAAGAAGAAGAGTATGCGTGAAAGGATAAGTGGAGGGGGGCCACGTGGGGCCCTCGAGGCAAGGGGCGCGCCCTGTGAAGGGGGCGCGCCCTGTGCCCTCGAGGCCACGTGCTGTTTCCCCTCGCTGTGTGTTCAGTGTCATATTTTCTTAAATATTCTAGAAAAAAATCATATTTCATTTTCATGGCATTTGGAGAACTTTTATTTTCGGGATATTTTTTATTGCATGGATAAGTATGGAAACAGACAGATAATGCTATTCTTGTTTTATTTAACCTAATTAACAGAAAGTAAAAGGAGGGTACATAAGGTTTGTGCTATCTAGATTCACCTATCCCATGTTCATCAAAAGGAATCCATTAACAAGGATGATCAGGTCTTGTTAATAAACTCTTTCCGAGTAACATGAAACCGGAGAATTTTCAAATAAAACTATGTTATCTTAATGGGGATATGTATGTCCCCAACCATAAGTATGTCATATGCCTTCTTGATAGTAGGAATACGAAACTCAAAACCTCCAATAGTAATGGTCGAAGTTTTTCCAATATAATTGATATTATAAACTTGAGGTTGTTTCCTAGGAAAGTATACCGTATGCTCATTACCATTGACATGAAAAGTGACATTGCCTTTTGTTGCAATCAATAATAGCCCCTGCAGTATGCAAAAAAGGTCTTCCAAGAATAATAGACATACTATCATCCTCGGGAATATCAAGTATAACAAAGTCTGTTAGAATAGTAACATTTGCAATTACAACAGGCACATCCTCACAAATACCGAGAGGTATAGCAGTTGATTTATCAGCCATTTGCAAAGATATTTCAGTAGGTGTCAACTTACTCAAGTCAAGTCCACGATATAAAGAGAGAGGCATAACACTAACACCAACTCCAAGATCACACAGAGCAGTTTTAACATAATTTCTCTTAATTGAGCAAGGTATAGTAGGTACTCCTGGATCTCCTAATTTCCTAGGCATTCCACCCTCAAAAGTATAATTGGCAAGCATGGTGGAAATTTCTACTTCAGGTATCTTTCTTTTGTTGGTAATAATATCTTTCATATACTTACCATAAGGATTTGTTTTAAGCACATCCGTCAAACGCATACGCAAAAAGATAGGTCTAATCATTTCGGCGAAGCGCTCAAAATCTTCATCATCCTTTTTCTTGGATGGTTTCGGAGGAAAAGGCATGGGTTTCTGAACCCATGGTTCTTTTTCCCTACCGTGCTTCCTAGAAACAAAGTCTCTCTTATCATAACGTTGATTCTTTGATTGTGGGTTATCAAGATCAACAACAGGTTCAATCTCTACATCATTATCATTGCTAGGTTGAGCATCATTATGAACATCATTATTAATATTATCACTAGGTTCATGTTCATTACCAGATAGTGTCTCAGCATCAGAAACAGGTATATCATTGGGATTCTCAGGTGGGTGAGCTACAGGTTTACTAGAAGCATGCAAAGTCTTATCATTTTTATTTTTCTTCTTTTTAGAAGAACTAGGTGCATCTATATTAGCTCTCTGAGAATCTTGCTCAATTCTCTTAGGGTGGCCTTCAGGATACAGAGGTTCCTGAGTCACTTTACCACCTCTAGTTGCAACTCTAACAGCATAGTCGTTATTTTTACTATTTAATTCATTGAGCAAATCATTCTGGGCCTTAAGTACTTGTTCTACTTGAGTGGTGACCATAGAAGCATGTATACTAATGAGTTCCAGTTCATCTTTAGCACTAGACAGATAATCACTCAAGCGTTCAATCATATGAGCATTGTGTTGTAGTTGTCTACCAACATAAGCATTGAAGTTTTCTTGTTTCACAATAAAATTGTCAAACTCATCTAAGCATTGGCTAGCAGACTTATAACGAGGAATGTCACTTTCATCAAATCTATAAAGAGAATTTACCTTTACTACCTATGTCGGGTTATCAAGACCATGTATTTCTTCAATAGGCGGTAAATTCCTAACATCTTCAGCTTTAATACCTTTTTCTTTCATGGATTTCTTTGCCTCTTGCATATATTCAGGACTAAGAAATAGAACACCTCTTTTCTTCGGAGTTGGCTTGGGGGATGGTTCAGGAAGTGTCCAATTATTTTCATTGGCCAGCATAATATTCAATAGTGATTCAGCCTGTTCAACTGTTCTTTCCCTGAAAACACAACCAACACAACTATCCAGGTGGTCTCTGGAAGCATCGGTTAGTCCATTATATAAGACATCAAGTATATCATGCATCTCAAGAGGATGATCAGGCAAAGCATTAAGTAACTGGAGAAGCCTCCCCCAAGCTTGTGGGAGACTCTCTTCTTCAGTTTGAGCAAAGTTATATATTTCCCGTAAGGTAGGTTGTTTCTTATGAGCGGGAAAATATTTAGCAGAAAAGTAATTCATCACATCCTGGGGACTACGCACACAACCAGGATCAAGAGAATTAAACCAAGTCTTAGCATCACCCTTTAACGAGAACGGAAATAACTTAAGGATATAGTAGTAGCGAATCTTTTCATCATTGGTAAACAAGGTGGCTATATCATTCAACTTGGTAAGATGTGCCACAACAGTTTCAGACTCATAGCCATGGAAAGGATCAGATTCGACCAAAGTAATTAACTCAGGATCAATAGAGAATTCATAATCCTTATTAGTAACACATATAGGTGAAGTGGCAAAAGCAGGGTCATGTTTCATTCTAGCATTCAAGGACTTTTCTTTCAGCTTAGCTAATAACTTCTTAAGATCATATCTATCTTTGCAAGCAAGAAAGTCTCTAGCAGTTTCTTCATCCATAACATAACCCTCAGGCACAACAGGCAATTCATATTTATTGGGAGTAGTTTCATCATCACTTTCATAAATATCATCAACATTGGCACTCTCCCTAACCTTAGCAATTTGTTCATCTAGAAATTCACCTAGTGGCACAGTATTAGGCATAGACGTAGTTTCATCATACATAGCAGAAGTAGTATCATCAAGAACATACGACATATCAGATTCAATAGCAAGAGTAGGTGTCGCAAGTTTACTCATAACAGAAGGAGAATCTAGTGCAGAGCTAGATGGCAGTTCCTTACCTCCCCTCGTAGTTGAGGTAAGATCTTGGTTTTTGAGTCCTTCAAATTCGTCATAGTGATAAACAGATATAAATCCCAAGTGACTTAAAGAATAGAGCTATGCTCCCCGGCAACGGCGCCAGAAAATAGTCTTGATAACCCACAAGTGTAGGGGATCGCAACAGCTTTCGAGGGTAAAGTATTAAACCCAAATTTGTTGATTCGACACAAGGGGAGCCAAAGAATACTCTTAAGTATTAGCAACTGAGTTGTCAATTCAGCCACACCTGGAAACTTAGTATCTGCAGCAAGATAGTTTAGTAGCATAGTAATATGATAGTGGTGGTAGCAGCAATAAAAGTAAAGATAGTGTTTTTGTAGTTTTTGTGATAGTAGCAACATAAAAGTAAATAGCAACTAGCAATATAGGTAATGCTCGTAGGCATTGGATCGGTGATGGGAAATTACGTCAGATGCAATTCATCATGTAGAAGTTATAACCTAGGGTGACACAAAACTAGCTCCAGTTCATCAATGCAATGTAGGCATGTATTCTGAATATAGTCATACGTGCTTATGGAAAAGAACTTGCATGACATCTTTTGTCCTACCCTCTCGTGGCAGCGGGGTCCTATTGGAAACTAAGGAATATTAAGGCCTCCTTTTAATAGAGTACCGGGCCAAAGCATTAACACATAGTGAACACATGAACTCCTCAAACTAAGGTCATCACCGGGAGTGGTCCCGATTATTGTCACTTCGGGGTTGCCGGATCATAATACATAGTAGGTGACTATAGACTTGCATGATAGGATCAAGAACACACATATATTCATGAAAACATAATAGGTTCAGATCTGAAATCATGGCACTCGGGCCCTAGTGACAAGCATTAAGCATAGCAAAGTCATAGCAACATCAATCTCAGAACATAGTGGATACTAGGGATCAAACCCTAACAAAACTAACTTGATTACATGATAGATCCCATCCAACCCATCACCGTCCAGCAAGCCTATGATGGAATTACTCACACACGGCAGTGAGCATCATGGAATTGGTGATGGAGGAAGGTTGATGATGACGATGGCGACGATCTCGACTCTCCGGAGCCCCGAACAGACTCCAGATAAGCCCTCCCGAGAGAGATTAGGGCTTGGCGGCGGCTTCGTCTCGTAAAACGTGATAATTCTTTCTCCTTGATTTTTTTCTCCATGAAACCGAATATATAGGACCTAGGGATACGTCGGTGGGGCATCGGGGTGCCCTCGAGGCAGGGGGCGCGCCCTGGAAAGGGGGGCGCGCCCCCCACCCTCGAGGACAGCCCATGGGCCCCCAAATGTGGATCTTCTTGCAGGTATTTTTTATATTTTCTGAAATAAATCTCTGTTGATTTTCAGGCGATTCCGAGAACTTTTTATTTCTGCACAAAAACAACACCATGGCAGTTCTGCTAAAAACAGCGTCAGTCCGGTTTACTTCCATTCAAATCATGCAAGGCAGATTACAAAACAAGGGCAAAAGTGTTTGGAAAAGTAGATACGTTGGAGGCATATCAGGACTTCGTCAGTCCTTCGGCTTCCTGTCGCATAACATCTGATCGATGTCTTTCAACTTGAAGTTGAGACTCAAGAAGCCGAACTGATTCAGGCAGTGAGTTCGAAGAGCTGGTGCCAGCAGTAGTAGCCAGTAACTCGAACACTACATCAAGACAGGACTTTGGGGTTGTCTAAGTGTTTTCAATATAGTTTTTATGAGCTTTCTTGGAGACCAACAAGGATGTCTCACTATCTTGAACCTTATATGCATTACTTCCTGTACCATTTCATAACGGGGTACTCTTCTCCAATATTTTATCCGCATTCTAGAAGAGAAACAAACAAACACATCACAGGTTTACAATGTATTATATGAAACTCATTTTGGTAAACCAGTTCAGTAGTAAGGTGGACAGGATAACAGCATGAAACAAACATATATCTATGTAGTATGGTCACTGTATGGTCTATATCATTCTAGTTTATGTTGCCAAATGAAGATAGATACAGTTCGAATCATATATATTTAAGACAAAGCAGCTTAGAGACAATATAAGTGTGAGGAACTACACGGCAATAACAACACTGTAAGGTGCATGGCATGAGAATATAGCTATTTATTCAATTGAAACTAAAATCAACATAGAGCAAGTTACAACAGCAAACACGTTAAAGAAACAGGTTTAAAATATACCTATTACACCATTGGAGTTTCAATTGCATCCTTCAAATTTGAAATTAGTTGGTATGAGTAAATAGAGTGATGCAAGAGCAAAGTAGTATGAACCATAGCTACGGAACCTGACCTGAGAACAGTTCTTCTTCTGCTTTAACTGTTGACTTGGGGTTCAGAGTGGTGGTCCTCGTGCTTTGGGCACTGCAGTTGCCTTACTAACTGCTCGTGGTTGGGTGCTCTGTGGTGGAGACGGTGTTGTGTCAACGGGAACTGGGTTACTATCTGCTGGGGTTGGGGTTAGAAGGGGTGTAGCTGGTTCTCTGTCCAACTGGGTAGGGGTACTATCTGCGTGAGTCTGGGTTATGTGTGGTGGGGCTAGTTCTTGGGCAAGTACAACCGTGGTTCTATATCCATCGACAGGTAGCATGATCTTTTCTGAAGACCGTGTTTTTACTCCCATAGATACTGCCATCACCCCTCCAATTGAAATGGCTGATAAACAAGAAAAGTAATTGAATGTACAGACATTGTAAGATAGACAGGTGCAATGGATAGTAGGGAAGAAAACAGAGCATGAAATAATTCACATTTATGTTGTCTAACCAAACAGAATAGCAGGACATAATTTCACATATATGATGGCTAATTAAACAGGATAGCATGACACAATTTCACATGTATGATGGCTAACTAAACATGATAGAATGACATACTTCAAAATATGATGACTATGTAAACAGGATGACATGATATAACTATACGATGTGTCTATTAAAGTGGTTGGCATGCCATAAATCACAAACATGCCGACGATGGAAACATGATGGCATGATATAATTCACGGATAGAATGACATAATTCAAAATATGATGACTATGTGAACATGATGAGATGACATAACTATATTATGTCTTTAGAAAATGGGTTGGCATGCCATAATTCAGATACATGATGTCTATGTAAACATCATGGCATGATATAATTCAAATATATGATTTATATACTAAGGAAGTGAGCAGAGGGCAATCGCATATATGATGTGTCAACTAAGGAGATGGCATTCAATATCGTGTATATGATGTAAAAAGTAAGCATTCCAATACAACATATGCATGATATGAGTAATATAACCCTGCCAATTTTGAGCATACACCTTAGGGGGATAATAGGACTGGTCATCTGCCTCTGAATGCTCCTCTGAAGAGCTATCTGTAACCAGCAAGATATCTGCTTCACCAGGTAGCATTGTCTGCTTTGAAGACCTTGTTTTCACTCCAGATTTCTCCATCACCAATTCAAATGGCTGATGCACAGGAAGAGCAGTTGAATAATTCACATATAAGCAATGGCATGGCTAAACAGCATGATATAATTCACATATATGACGCTTGGCTAAACAGCATGGCATTGCATAATTCACATATATAATGCCTTGCAACAAGATAGCATTGCATAATTCACATATATAATGTCTTGCAAAAAGATGGCATTGCATAATTCACATATATGGTAATTAGACACTAAACAGGTGGCATTCACACAAATCATGTCTAAACTAAGCAAATGACATAGCAATGCAAGATA
>LR738713.1:90207909-90223512 GCA_902687465.1 Secale cereale | reverse complement strand
GTGTAGCTAAATTGGAGCAGCATCGCAAGCAAGAGCAAGAGCGAGAGCAGCAGCGCGAGCAAGAGCAAGAGCAAGAGTAGACCAGGCAGGCGACCGAGAGCAAGAGCAAAGCAGCAGCGCGAGCGAGAGCTAAAGCAGCAACAACTCCTACTGATGTCGACGTTGCCACCGAGGGAGTGACTCTGTGGAGGAAGTGGCCGGCGACGCCACCGTGGATGGAGCCGCGTTGTGTCGGCTCGGGACCAAGCGTGGGCAGCACCGTGAGATTGAATCAAGAAGAAAATGCGGCGATTAATGTACAACCTCTTTGGTGGCGCCAATTAGGCCGCAGCTTCATCCGAGGAAACAGTGATGATGATGCTTTTCCGATGGTGCAGGTGAAGACGGTGGTGTGGGAATGGAGGTGGCGCGAAAGATGAGGGGAATGTTGGGGCATCTCCTTGGAGGTGGAGGACGGGGTGGCTGAACCGGCGGGACGACCAGATCGACGACGGATCCTCATCTGGTACGGTGGATGAGGGACGTCGAGGTGTTGCTGGGGACGACGTCGTCGGGGAAGAGGCTGTCGGTGTACTAAAGTAGGGGTACCTTAGTATCCCGAACTTGTGCACGGGCAGTTGCAGCGTCCCGCGGCAAGGCTTGCCAGGAGACCGCCAAGGTCCTCCGTGGTTCCTTTGGAGCCATTCAAGAACAAAGTATTCAAGTCAAAAAGACAAGGCCCCGGCAAGAGGAGCTTGCTGGGAAGGACACTCAAAGCATAAGATCACTCAAGACACGAGACCCTGGCAGGAGGAGCTTGCCGGGAAGGCCAACCAAGGCACCTCAAGAAACTTGCCGCGACGCGCCACGCGTCCCGGCAAGGCCCAGTGAGCGACAAGCTCCCAGAAGCGACAAGATAGCTACCGCGGCAAGGCGCTTGCCGCGGCAAGCCTCCACTCAGTACCCGCGCTCCAGCTCATCCACCCACGCGTCGCTCTGGGACCCTTCCAGGCGCACGTGGCGGAAGGCTGTGCAGCCAGGGGTACACGGTGGCGAGCGGCGATGACGAGGCTACCATCGTGGCGGACGGTGGCGCCCCTGACGGCCACTTTTTGCACTGTTTGGGCGACGGCGACGGGCATTTAATGCCCTTGTCCCCTGCCGTCAGGGTTAGGTATGGAACACTGTTCCAACTACCACCCTTTTTACATTTTTACCCCCATCTGTGTTGCCACCTGTCGGTGACCCCTTTGACCTATAAAAGGAGGCCCATGCGCAACGTAGAAGGGGTTCCGAACATCGATCATTCCCACGCTCGGTCTTGCTAGCGGTTAGAGTATACTGTAGCTCTCCTCGCTCCCGAGCAAGAACACAATACAAATCAAAGCAGGAGTAGGGTTTTACGCATCCGTGCGGCCCGAACCTGGGTAAACTGCTCTTGTGCTCGCCTCGATCCACTCTTTGTGCTACCTCCGCCCCCTGCCGTACCGAAAAGGGGCTCCGGTCCCATAGGTGTTCGTGGGTGATCAGTTTCCCCGACATCTTTGGTGCGCCAGGTAGGGGAAAGCGTCGAGGTTGTGTGAACCTGATCCGGCGTCCACACGGGCTAGATCTTCTCCAACTTCATCAACTTCATCCATTTCATCAACATGCCGCCGAAGAAGAAGGCTTCGGAGGCGGCAGGCCCGTCCGCGTCGATCCCGCCACCGCCGGAGCCAACGGCCGGTGAGGTAGACGCCGGCGGAAGAACAGATGTCGGCGAGGAAACTCACGGTGCCGCCAGGTCCAAGGACAAAGCTGTGCTGCTTACCGGCGGCGTAGCCAGCTCCCACGATGACCGGGCGCACTCCAAGACCTCGGCGTCCGTGCACGCACCGCGCCCCTCTCAGGAGGCGCGGGACCGTCAGCGTCGTGGTACTCAAGGTACCATACGCTCGCTGGGCCAGGGACAAGCTGGCGGATCTCGGGACGCTCAGGACGAGCATGCGCGCCAACATGCTGGCACGAGCAAGGCACGGTCACCTGGACGAGATGCTGCTCCTTCTAACGTAGTTATAAGTCCGAGCATATCCCGCTCCTCGCACCGTTCGCCACCGCTACCCGCCACTCCAGCAGAAGCTCTAGCACGTGCTCAACTGCTCCTAGACTTCCCTCCAGCGGCAGACAAGGCCGACGACTGGAGGGCCTCCATTCAGAGCCTCATCGCCTTCGCCAACGGCGACACCCCGCAGCAGCCGAGCACGTCGCCGCCGCGGCAGGTCAGCCAGGCGCGGGCCGATGGCGACAAGACCGCTGGGGGTGCAACCACCATGCACTCTCCGCCCCGAAGGCCAAGATCGCCGACTCCCCGGGTCAACCTCGACAGCGACTCCACCGCGTCGTCCGATCCGCGAGCTCACCGCGATCAGCGCCAAGTTCTCGACGATCGACAACAAGAGGATGCTCGAACCCGCATCGAGCGCAGAAGAGAAGCGCGGCGTCAATCAGACCAGCGCGCTGGGCCCGCTGTTGACATGCACGCGCCAGGGGGACCAGGCGACTTGCCGTACGCGGTAGGTTGCCCTGCGTTCACTCGTGAGCTGCGGCAAGTCCAGTGGCCCAGCATGAAGAACTTCAAGCCCGACGTACCGGAGAAGTACGACGGCAAGACACATCCGTCGGAGTTTCTCAGCATCTACACCATCGTGGTGCAGGCTGCTGGGGGACGAGACGAGAAGATACTCGCCAATTACTTCCCGCTGGTGCTCAAGCCAAACGTCAGATCCTGGCTCATGCACTTGCCGGACAACTCTATTTCTTCTTGGGCAGACCTGTGCCAAAGTTTGTCGGCTCCTTCACAGGTGGCCACAAACCTCATGGCCAGGAGAGTGACCTTCACCTGCTCGCCCAGAAGGAAGGAGAGCCCCTGCGCAAGTATATCCAAAGATTCAGCCGTGTCCAACACAACATCCCAGACGTCCACCCTGCCGCGGTTATCAGCGCGTTCCATCAGAACGTGCGTAACCGCAGGATGAGGGAGGAGATGGCGATGTGCAAGATCAGGGACGTCAGCGAGCTGTACGCCCTGGCCGACAAGTGCGCACGAGCTGAGGAGGGGAGGAAACTCCTCGGAGAAGATACAGGAGCAGGAGGATCCGACAGCGAGGATGCCGCCCCGGCAAAGAAAAACCGGCGGCGGAACAACAGGAAGAAGAAGAACAAGGAAGTGCTGGTCGTTGAACAGTCCGGCAAGGAGGCTGGCGCCAAGAAAGCCCAAGTTGGTAGCTCCGGCAAGGAGACTGTCGCATGCACCAACTGCCAGGCTGTGGCGGCCGCCGACAAGCAGGACGACACCGACAAGCAGTACTGCAAGATCCACCGCACCAAGGGCCACGACCTTCAGAACTGCAAGAGAGTCGAGCAGCTTGTCGAGCAGTAGAAAGCTGAGTACGAGCGGCGCGACAAGGAGAAGGCCCAAGGGTGTGACGGAGGGTCCGGCAAGAAGCGGCCATTCAATGGCCGGGGAGGACGCCGCGGCAAAGCCAAGCAGCGGCAAGGAGATAGACCTCCCCGCGGCCGCGACAAGGACGAAGACGACGAAGACTTGGACGATGCGGAGAACAGCGAGCAGGAGTTCCAGAAGGCCACAGAGGTTTTGTGCGTTGACGGTGGTGCTTCTCTGCATACTTCTCACCGCCAACTCAAGCAGTGGGTGCGGGAAGTGAATGTGGCAGAACCACTCGTCGAGTCGCGCAAACTTTTGAAGTGGTCCAGCACGCCTATCGTCTTTGACATTGAGGACCACCCTGATCGCACAACTGCGGTCGGGTGCTTGCCAATGTTGGTTTCGCCAACTATCCGCAACCTCAAGGTCACCAAGATGTTAGTTGACGGCGGGGCCGGCCTGAACCTGATCTCCTCTACTGTGATCCAGAAACTCCAAATCCCCGACAGCGAGCTCGAAGAAACCGGCACATTCCAAGGGATTAACCCGGGGAGGAGCAAGCCGAAGGGGAAGATCACGTTGCCAGTAACATTTGGCGGCGAGCTGAACTTCAGGACTGAGAGGGTCACTTTCGACGTCGCCGATTTTCCATTGCCTTACAATGGAATACTTGGCCGTCCAGCGCTCGCCAAGTTCATGGCAGCCTCTCCTTACGCCTACAACATGCTCAAGATGCCAGGCCCAATAAGCGTCATCTCTGTCCCTGGCGACAAGAAGGATGCCCTTATCTGTGCCGACAAGATTTACCGGGATGCAGCAGCCGCAACAGATAGCAAAACACTTGCCGCTGAAGCTCCCGGGGGGAAGAAGACAAAGTCCGGCAAGAGCTCTAGGGCCCACTCCAGCAAACGCACCTCTTCGGAGTGCTGCGCTGCCGTCGAGGGCGCACCATCGAGCTCCACCGGCAAGTGTAAGAAGACGATGGCAGCTCCGCCAGAGACCAAGAAGGTGCCCGCCAAGGAGGACGACACTGGTGGTACTTTCACCATCAGCGCCACGCTTGATCCTAAATAGGAAAGCGCGCTCGTTGCTTTCCTACGGGTGAACGTCGACGTGTTTGCATGGCAACCGTCTGACATCCCCGGTGTTCCCAGGAAAGTGATTGAGCACAAGCTTGCCGTCTGTCCTCATGCGCGGCCCGTCAAGCAAAAAGTTAGGAAACAAGCAGTGGAGCGCCAAGAGTTCATAGCGGAAGAAATCAAGAAGTTGGAAGCAGCAGGCCTTGTCAGAGGTGTGCTCCATCCCACGTGGTTGGCCAATCCTGTTGTCGTGCGTAAGGCAAACGGGAAATGGAGGCTTTGTATCGACTTCACCGATGTGAATAAAGCTTGTCCCAAAGACCCATTTCCCTTGCCGCACATTGACCAGATTGTTGACTCCACGGCTGGATGTGATTTGCTTTCATTTCTTGACGCATACTCAGGATACCATCAGATCTTTATGGCTGAAGAAGATGAAGAGAAGACCGCGTTCATCACTCCATGTGGCACGTACTGTTTCATAAGGATGCCTTTAGGTTTCAAGAACGCTGGTTCAACATTTGCCAGAGTTGTCCATACCGCTTTTGAGCCACAAATACACAGAAATGTAGAAGCTTACATGGACGACATAGTGGTCAAGAGCAAGGACAGGGCAACTCTAATCCAAGATCTATACGAAACCGTTGCAAATCTGCGCAAGATCCAGCTCAAGCTCAACCCCGAGAAGTGCGTGTTTGGAGTCCCTTCCGGCAAGCTTCTCGGGTTCTTCATGTCTCAGAGGGGGGTTGAAGCCAATCCCGACAAGATCAAGGCCATTGAGCAGATTGAAGCACCGAAGCGCGTCAAGGATGTGCGAAGACTTGCCGGTTGCGTGGCTGCTCTTAGCAGGTTTATCTCTAAGTCAGCTGAGCGCGCCCTGCCGTTTTTCAAAATTTTGAAAAAGGCAGGCCCAATGAAATGGACTCCGGAAGCGGAGGCTGCGCTGCAAGACTTGAAGAGGTACCTGTCCTCTACTCCAATACTTGTCGCACCTAAACCACAAGAGAAGTTGCTGCTGTATCTAGCGGCAACCAATCAAGTGGTTAGTGCTGTGTTAGTAGCAGAGAGGGAGGCACACGATGAGCCAGCAACCACGGCAAGCACGTCCAACGACAAGCAGGGGGCTTCCCCGACAAGCTCTGGTCCCGACAAGGATGGATCTGCGCACATGCAAGAAGAGGTACGGAAGAAAATGGTGCAGTGCCCAGTTTACTTTGTCAGCTCCCTTCTGCAGGGGGCTAGGTCAAGGTACTCTGGCGTGCAGAAGTTGCTTTTCGGCCTTCTCATGGCCTCGAGAAAGATGCGCCATTACTTCCAAGCACATGAGATAACGGTGGTCACTCGCTTTCCGCTAAAGAGGATATTGCAGAATCCAGAAGCGACGGGCAGGATTGTCGAGTGGGCACTAGAACTGTCAAGCTTTGGCCTCAAGTTTGAAAGCACTTCAACTATCCAAAGCAAAGCATTGGCAGAGTTCATAGCAGAATGGACGCCAACACCAGACGAAGAAATCCCAGAGACGAGCATCCCCGTCAAGGAAGCAAGCAAAGAGTGGGTAATGTACTTTGATGGTGCCTTCTCGCTGCAAGGCGCCGGTGCCGACGTGCTGCTTGTCGCACCCACCGGAGAGCACCTCAAGTACGTCGTCCAGATGCACTTTCCCAAGGAGCAAGCAATTAACAATACTACAGAGTATGAAGGTTTGCTGGCCGGTCTCAGGATCGCAGCAGACCTTGGGATCAAGAAGCTGATTGTAAGGGGCGACTCGCAGCTTGTCGTCCACCAAGTGAATAAGAACTATCAGAGCCCGTTGATGGAAGCTTACGTCGACGAAGTGAGAAAGCTTGAAGAACACTTCGACGGCCTACAGATGGAGCATGTTCCAAGAACTCAGAACGACATCGCAGATGGCCTGTCGAAGTGCGCCGCACTTAAGTTACCTGTGGAACCAGGGATCTTTGTGCTCAAGCTGACTCAACCATCCATAACACCATCAACTGGACAAAGCAAGAAGAGGAAGTTGGTTTCTGGTGACTATTTTCCGGCAGAGCTTCCCGAAGCCGCCACCAAGAAAGTCCCCAAGATAAACACCGAAAATGCTGAGGAGCAGTCTGCTCCTGCAAGCCCTAGGGTTTGTACAGTTGAAGCAGACGCTCCCGACAAGTTTTGCTCCGGCAAGCTTGCCGGGGAATGTCAAGCTCCGGCCGAACCGCAGGTTCTTGCCGTAGAAGCGGACGTTCCCGCAGCAGCACAAGTGCCTTTAGTCCTTGTTGTCGAGCCACAAGCTCCAGCATGGGCACAGCAGATTGTCCGTTTCCTTCAGACAGGAGAACTTCCCGAAGAGCAAGAAGAAGCAGAAAGAGTAGCTCGGCAGTCAAGTATGTACCAGTTTGTCGACAACGAACTGTACAGAAGAAGACTCATCGGTGTGAAATTGAAGTGTATTCCCCGGGAAGATGGACAGAAGCTGTTGGCAGAAATACACGGAGGCATATGTGGCCACCACATTGGCGCAAGAACACTTGCCGGCAAGGCATTTCGGCAAGGTTTCTTTTGGCCATAAGCCCTCCAGGATGCAACTGCACAAGTAACCAAGTGTGAAGCGTGCCAGTTCCATTCCAAGCAGACACATCAGCCAGCTCAAGCTCTCCAGACGATCCCTTTATCCTGGCCATTTTCGGTCTGGGGGCTCGACATCCTCGGCCCCTTTCCCCGCGCAGCCGGGGGCTTTGAGTTCTTGTACGTTGCAATCGACAAGTTCACAAAGTGGCCGGAAGTGGAACCAGTGAGAAAGGTGACCGCGCAGTCAGCAGTCAAGTTCTTCAGGTCGATTGTTTGCCGCTTCGGGATCCCTAACAGGATCATCACCGACAACGGTACACAATTCACGAGCCGCACCTTCATGCAATACGTCCAAGATCTTGGCGCCAAGGTCTGCTTCGCTTCTGTTGCTCACCCGAGAAGCAAGTGTCAAGCGGAGAGGGCAAATGCTGAAGTGATGCGTGGCCTCAAGACCAGAACTTTCGACAGGCTGCACAAGTGCGGAAGAAACTGGATCGAGGAGTTGCCGGCAGCTTTTTGGTCGATCAGGACGACGCCAAATCGAGCCACTGGACAAACACCATTTGCTCTAGTCTATGGAGTAGAGGCAGTTCTCCCCACGGAACTCGTATACAGCTCGCCTCGAGTGCTCGCTTACGATGAGCTCGAGCAAGAGCAGCTGCGACAAGATGACGCGCTGCTCCTTGAGGAAGACCGTCTTCAGGCTGCTGTGCGAGCTGCTCGCTATCAGCAAGCTTTGCGCCGCTACCATAGCCGCAAAGTTAATGCCAGAAGTCTCGAGGAAGGCGACCTTGTTCTTCAGCGCGTTCAGTCCGCCAAGAATTCCAACAAGTTGACGCCGAAGTGGGAAGGCCCTTATCGGGTGAAACGAGTCACTAGGCCCGGCGCTGTCCGCCTAGAGACCGGAGATGGCTTTCCGGTGAGCAACTCCTGGAACATCGAGCATCTTCGTAAGTTTTATCCGTAAGGCGCGGTTGCCGTGATCCGCTCCGGCAACCACCTTTTCTACAAGTCTTGCCACTGTTGCATGTAATCCTTTGTACAAAGCCGGGCGCAGACCCCGTGCATCAGTAAAGCTTATGTGCCCCGCACATCTTGTCATTTCATGCTTTCTACTTCCTTGCATGTATTATCTAACACTTTGTGCAGCACTTACCCCCGGTAAGCAATAACGAGCCCAAAGGCTCTGTATCTGTATTTTCTCTTCTATCTTTTTTCTCAAGGAGAAGAAGGTTCCCTCGCGCACAAGTTTGCCGGGGGGGAGGAAGATAGTGGTATGGACCAAGCGCCGTTCAAGAAAGCCTTGCCTTGCCGGGAAGCAGACAACACAAAAGCTAAGTTGGCAAAGTTTGAGCAATCAAATTTTTAAATTTTTAAGTTATCTTCCTTGAACGACCGCGCTCTGTATGGAAAACCTGTGCGCGGAGGAACCAACTCGTAGCTAGTTGCGCCCTTACTTTGTTTTGAGTTTGCTCAATAGCTTAAGCGTGCTGCAACTAGTGTCGCGCCCTTACTTTGTTTCCGAGCCCGCTCAACAACTTAAGTGTGCTGCAACTGGTTGCGACAAGGTTTCTTGTCGGCAATGGCACAGCCAGCAGGCCACTGAAGTTCCGCACTCAGCGCTCGCGGCAAAGGTACCTACGCCGGCAAGTTCCCTAAAAGCGTGGGGTGATAACATACAAAGCAAGGGAGTCAAGTAAACGAAATAACGTTGCAATAACTACCCAAAATAAAGTTATATTACAAGATGACTTGTCGCAGTTCTAATGGACCGTTGTTCATAACATCGTTGGCAGCGACAAGGAAAGAAGAAAATAAGCGGCCTAATCTGCGCGATCGCCCTCGACCCTCTTGATGCCGCTCACCTTGTCCACAATGGGCGTGACAAGGGCCTTGAGCGTGTCCAGATCGGCGTCCGACGGCAAGCTCCTGAGGAGGTTGGTGAGGTTGAGGCCTGGATTGCGGAAGGCCACCTTCATCAACACCTTTTGGAGGGCCCCCGCGCAGAGCATGCGCGACTCATCCGCCAGCTGCTTTGGGATCTTCTCCCGGAGTTGCCGAAGGGCCGTCGCCACGCCCCTGAAGAATAAAGTGAGCTTGGCGCTGGGGTGGAGGCTCTCGTCGGTGGAGTACCCGAGATACTCTGCCCCCAGCTCCGCCAGCTCCTTGTCGATATCCGCGGCAGCATTCACAAGACCTTCTGTCCAATGCTCCACGGTTTCCCTGAAGATGTTCTGAGTAACGACGGCGCTCTACAGCTACGTTTTCTCAGCCCTGATCTCTTCCTTCAGGGTCGCCTCCCGCTCCTTGGCGCCGTCCAGCATCTCGGTTAGGGTGGCCAGCTTCAGCTCGAGGTCGGCATTGGAGTCCTTGGCGGCGGTGAGCTCCTTGCCCTTCTCGGAGAGGCGAACCTGCAGCTCGGAGTGGCTGTGGGCGTCCTTCTACCGCTCGACCTTGAGCGCGGCGACTTCTTCGCTCCTCGCCTTGAGGTCGGCCTCGAGCTGCGCCACCTTCACCTCTAGTTCCTTCTTGGCGGTCTCAGCAGCCGCGGCAGCATCCTTGGCTTCCTGGAGGGTCCCGCCGAGTGCTTGCTCGCGCGCGGCAAGTTCCTCCTCATGACTGTCGAGGTTGACCTTCCACTGCGCTAGCTCGCCCTCCAGCGTGGACAGCTTCTCAGCGGCAAGCCGCTGCTGTTCCTCCACTTCAGCCTTCTCAAGGATGAAGGCCTGCTGCTCCCCGGCAAGCTGCTCCCGCTCCTCCGCCAAGGACCGGAGAGCTGCTTGGTGAATACCTCGGAGCTCCTCTGCACGCTTCTCCATATCAACACCCGCCTTGGTGGCCAGAGCCTCTCGGGACTCCAACTTGGTCTGCCGGGCGCGGTAAAGCGACAGCAGCTTGCGCAGCAGCCGCTCCTCCTCAGACTCATTGCTGCTGCTCGGTGCGTCGACAAGTTTTAACCCGGCGGAGGCGAGCACCTCTCCGTCGAAGACCTCTCCCTCGACCGGCACCCTGGACATGGACGCCCAGGGGAGCTTGATGAAGACATCGTCGCCGGCCTTTAGGTAGGCGCCTGGCTCAGGCTCGTCGGAGCTGGGGGCTGCAGCAGCGGCGGAAGGCTCGGCGGTCGGTGTAGCACCTGGCGCTCCTGCGGCCTCAGGGCCGTCGGTGCGATCGCCAGCCCCTTCGCCGGCTGCTGCGGCGACAGCCTTGGCAGCCTCTGCGCCGGCGGGATCGTCTGCGCCGACCGTTTTCTCAGCAACGGCGACGTCGCCAACAACGACCTCCGTCTCCATTGGCTTAGCTGTGGATGGGTCTGACGGAAGAAAAGGAAAGAAAAACAGTCAAGAAAATATCCAAAAAAGAGGAATCTAAAGGAGAAAAGCCCAAGGGGAGTTTTTGAAGCAAAGGGATTACCTGCGCGGGCCGTCTCTTCGGTGAGGTTCCTTGCCGGGGAGCTCTCCCTCGGCGGCGTGTTTGTAGCTCCCACCGGCGGAGGGCCGCTGGTACTATCCCTCGCCCTTGGTGGAGTACTCGCCCTTGGCGGAGTACTCGCCCTTGGCGGAGTGTTCTGCCTTGCCGGAGAGCTTCCCCTTGGCGGTGTGGTCGAAGCCTGCGGCACGTCGGGGCGGTCTCCTGGCGCTGCTGGTGCTGCTGCTCTGCTCGTACACACATCAACGAACAAGACATCAGTAAAGAAGAAGCACCCACGCGCGCCTAGAGAGCGGAGAATTAACCAGACACTTACGCTGGGGGCTGCGTTGGGGGCTGCTCTGAAGACCAGTTGCCGGGTCCGGCAAGCTTGTCTCAGGCGCACCCCTGCTGTTGCAGCGGGCTCGTCCTCGATAACAATCACCGGGGCCTTGGCTCTCTTTGCTTCCCTCTGGGCCAGAGTTCTGAAAAAGAAGAACAGGTTCAGAGTTAGGCAAAAGTGATGCAAGACAAAACAACAGAAAATCAAAGAAGTACAAGAATTGCAAAGTCTTACTCTTCTTCTTCCTCGTCGGAGCTGAGCGCCGAGAAATCAAAGTCTGGCTCGCGCGTCCCGGCGCGAGGAGGCGGAGGAGTGGGCTCCCTCGGCCGCTTAGCGGGACCAGGGGCAGTGGTATGAGAAGACCCCGCTCCGGTTGCCGCCGAGGCACGAGGGGTGGTAGGAGCAGAGGCGCCAGTCCGGGAAGATCCCGCTCCAGTTGCCGTGGAAGCGCGAGGTGCTCCCGTGGCAGCCTTGCTTGCCGCGGTGGCGCGTGTCGCGCGGCGCGGCGGCTGTTGGCCCGCCTGCCGCTCCGTCACGTCCCCGACCTTGCGGAGACGTCTCCTTGGTGGAGCTGGAGGCTCTGCTGGTGGTGGCGAGCTACCTGAAGACGAGGAGGAGGAGCCGATCTCCAGCGAGCCGCTCGTGTCCTCAGCGGGCCCGCTCGATTCGATGCCCTGCTCGGCGGGCCCGCTCGACTCGACGCCCTGCTCGGCGGGCTCACTTGTCTCGGCGACCTGCCCGGCGAGCTTCCTCGCTTTGAGATACTCTTCTTGCTCGGCAAGGCTTGTCGCCTCCGCAGCCTCCGCCTCCTCCACTGTGTACCCGAACTCGCCCGCGGCTGTGGCTGCCGCCGCCTCTTCCAGCCTGGTGGCAATATATGCCATCTCCTGGTCAGTGGTGTCGCGGGTGAGGCCTTTCTTCTCATCGGAGTTGATTGGCATTTCCACCAAGTTGTCGAAGAACGCCTGCACAACTTCGTCGGTAGGCTCTTGCCAAGTTGGGTCAATCCCGTGGGAATTGCACAGCGGCATCACTGCACAGATGGCGCTGAGTGATGAGTTGTTGCACAGTGGAACTACGCCCCTCGGCAACGTGAACTACTCGGGATGGTCGGAGTCGTACTTGAACAACGCCTGGAGCATCGCGTTGAGCTCCAGGACAGTGAAGTTATAATTGAGGCCCGGGCACAGCCTCATGATATCTGTTGCGTTCTCGAACTCCCTGGAGGGCCTCTTCCTCTCCTGCAAGGGGGCGATACGGCGGCGGAGAAAGCCTGCTCCAACTGCGCCTACAGTGAGCTTGGCGTGCCTGAGGCGAAGGATCCAGGCAGTGGCAATCTTCAATCTACTGTCCTCCGGGGCCAAGTCGCTCCAGTCGTTGCCGCGTACTACTGGGGCTTGGCGCCGGGCGGTGAACGGCTGCGGGTTCTCCTCTACAATCCAACACCAATTGGCTCTCCATTCATCCCATTTGCCGCGGAGCTCTGTCTCCAGATACGCTTCCTTCTTGTGTGTCCTCGAGATCCAGGAGACCCCGCCGGATAACGGCTCTCCTCTTTCAACTCGGGGTGTGAAGTAGTGGCGGAAAAGGGCTACATTGGGGAAGACTCCGACAAAGTTTTCGCACAGATGTGCGAAAACTGCCATGGTCAGAACGGCGTTGGGGGTGAAGTCAAGGAGGTGGAACCCATAAGTGTTCATGATGTCGCAGAAGAACTCAGAATAGGGCGGGCAGAGCCCGCAGTAGAAGAACAGGGCGAAGAACGCATATCCGCCCGGGAACATTTCGCAAGCAACGGCGGGGAGTACCTTGGTGCGCGGGTGCACCCGCGTCTCCCTCGCCCAGAAAAGGTAGAAGGCATCCCTCAGCTCTATCACGTCAAGCTTGGGGGGGAAGACCGCCTTCTTCTTCCGCATCGCTGCAAGCCAGCTCCTCGGCCGACTTCGCGGACTTCCCCTTCTCGCCTTTCGGAGCCATGGCGGAAGCGGTGAGGGAGGTCCACGGTGCTGGTGGCGACGGAGGGCGGAGCGCTGCTCTCTTTCGGCCTTCGGGAAGGAGGGGAGCGGCGGAGGTTTCTGAGGATGGAGGAAGCAACGGGCAGATGGAAGAACTGCCCCTGTCTCCCCTGCTTTTAAGGGGGAGGGGGCAGACGTTCCACATTTCCGATTAAAGAACTCCCCCACGATCTCCCCCACGATGCCGCAATCAACGCGTGCCGTTCGGGGAGAGCGCGGTGGATACGGAGTAAGATACGGTGTGCCGCAGGCCGCGCGTGCCCGTACACTGTTTTGGGCCTGGCCCAACAGTGCTCGGCACCGTGTATGGCCCAGGCCCGGGGGCTCCTGTCGGTGTACTAAAGTAGGGGTACCTTAGTATCCCGAACTTGTGCACGGGCAGTTGCAGCGTCCCGCGGCAAGGCTTGCCAGGCGACCGCCAAGGTCCTCCGTGGTTCCTTTGGAGCCATTCAAGAACAAAGTATTCAAGTCAAAAAGACAAGGCCCCGGCAAGAGGAGCTTCCCGGGAAGGACACTCAAAGCATAAGATCAGTCAAGACACGAGACCCTGGCAAGAGGAGCTTGCCGGGAAGGCCAACCAAGGCACCTCAAGAAACTTGCCGCGACGCGCCACGCGTCCCGGCAAGGCCCAGTGAGCGACAAGCTCCCAGAAGCGACAAGATAGCTACCGTGACAAGGCGCTTGCCGCGGCAAGCCTCCACTCAGTACCCGCGCTCCAGCTCATCCACCCACGCGTCGCTCTGGGACCCTTCCAGGCGCACGTGGCGGAAGGCTGTGCAGCCAGGGGTACACGGTGGCGAGTGGCGATGACGAGGCTACCATCATGGCGGACGGTGGCGCCCCTGACGGCCACTTTTTGCACTGTTTGGGCGACGGCGACGGGCATTTAATGCCCTTGTCCCCTGCCGTCAGGGTTAGGTATGGAACACTGTTCCAACTACCACCCTTTTTACATTTTTACCCCCATCTGTGTTGCCACCTGTCGGTGACCCCTTTGACCTATAAAAGGAGGCCCATGCGCAACGTAGAAGGGGTTCCGAACATCGATCATTCCCACGCTCGGTCTTGCTAGCGGTTAGAGTATATTGTAGCTCTCCTCGCTCCCGAGCAAGAACGCAATACAAATCAAAGCAGGAGTAGGGTTTTACGCATCGGTGCGGCCCGAACCTGGGTAAACTGCTCGTGTGCTTGCCTCGATCCACTCTTTTCGCTACCTCCGCCCCCTGCCGTACCGAAAAGGGGCTCCGGTCCCATAGGTGTTCGTGGGTGATCAGTTTCCCCGACAGAGGCTCCGGCTGGGTGGCGGACGGAGGAGCTTGTGGGGCTTCGCGGGTTTTGTCGGCCTCGGTGTATGAATGGGTGGGCGGATGGGATGGGAGTGGGGAACCATGGCTTAGGGACGCGCTTGTCCGAAATGTGGGGTAAGTTACGAAAGTACCCCCACCGATTTGAGGCGGTTCTTTCGGTTCAGGGGTATCACAGGCATTTCGCGTGTCGGGATTTCACAGGAGGTGGGAGTTTTCACGCGCGTTGAAATTTTGTAATTGCAAGGCGCGGGATGAGATGGAGGGAGTTGTCGGAGCACAACGAGACAAAGATATATCTTAAATATTTCGGGCTAACAAGGCACTGGTTGAAATTTTCGGACAAGCCTAATGTGTACTATACCAAATCAATTCGCACTACAAATGTCATTCAAAACTTTGAATTCATGTTATGTTCAATTAAAATATTTCGCTACGTGTATAATGAATGCAACCTAGTACTCAAATGAACATTTTAGTGCATTCCAAACGTATATACTACCGCTTCAATATGAACTAAATTTGTATTCGTTTATCCATTTGAATAAGATCTACAATAATGATTGTTGTGAAGTCAAAGCATTTGAATTCGTTTCTCTGTTTTAATAAGATCTACAATCATCATTATTGTCAAGTTAAACCATTGTTTCTGTATTATCTTCACAACACACCACATGATTAGTCTCGAGTTACATATGAACTATGTGTACTATATGAACTCAAACTCGATTTTTTGAATCCCACTTTATGTTGATTTGCATATGTTTAAAACACTATGATCTCCTATTCAAATATATGAATCCACTTTCATACCAAATTATGATCTTTGTTAGTCTCTTACACCCACACAATTCTCTATCCTTTGTAGCTACCACTAACTTTCTCTCGTGCATGCATACGCCCTCCTCGCCCTCCCCCTCCCTCAGCATTCTATCCATCGCGCACATTCATTTTATTTTCTTCAGGTCATTCTCCCACAGTATCCACAACTCCTTTCGGACACACACCGATCAATAAACCTCTCTAGCGATGTCTGCCTACAACATACACATGCACCTTCAATCTCCTCCTTTATGTGTCCATGCCTCGTGTCTCTCATACGGTCCCACACACATGTAAACTCTCGTCCCTCTTTTCATCGATCTCACAACCGCACACTCCTCCCCCTAACTAGCTAGTAGCTGGGCCTCTCGCACCACCTCCTAGCTCCATTCTCTCTGTCTATCCATCTCGCCGGGCCTTATTTGCCTCGAACAAATGGACGTACATCGACCGATCTCCCGCTATACATATAGCTAGCTAGGTCCTTATAACTCGTTTTTTCCCACACGTCGATCGATCTACCTCATTAGTTATGTCTCTCCCTTCCTCCGACAAACAACAATTGATCTACCGATCTAGTTAGGTTTGCTTACCAAACACATGGTTCCCCTTCATCATCCATGGATGTGTCTCGACAGATCTATCACACACAGGCACACACAGAAAC
>LR738713.1:90164855-90177297 GCA_902687465.1 Secale cereale | reverse complement strand
TCGATCGAACGGGGACCTATTCATGCCGAGGCAACACCACGGGGTCCTGTTCAACCACCCCCACTGGGAACTGTTCATCCACCCCCCCAGCAACGCTCACTGTTCATGCAGAGGCAGCATCGATCGGCTTCAGTTAGAAGCAGTAACGAAGGAATCGCTCGATCGGGTTCAGTTAACAGCCATCGATCAATCGCTCGGATTCAGTAACGCGTAGCATGCAGTGCAATCGCTCGGGTTCAGTTAGATCCCAACGCCTCGCTCGGGTTCAGTTAGAGGCCAATGCCTCGCACCCACGCGCGTGCGTGTACGAGAGAAACGTGCATCGCTCGGCCCCGACCACCCACCGTAACCGGGAACACCCTGATATTTTCCTCTCCCTCGCTTCTACCACGGTTTTTCCGTCATGGACGTCCCAAAGAATGTCATGCAACTGCGTCTCCGGCCCGCCCAGGACGAAAAGCCCATTTTCTGTCATGATTTTTTTGTCATAGAAGTAGGACCCCACCACATCTATGATGATACCATGTTTTGTCACAATTATTGTCATAGAAGTGTCATAAGTATGACATAAAAAAGTTTCGTTCGGCCCAAAATGTCACGGATGTGTCTTTTTTTTGTAGTGTGAGCTCATCGACTTCGATGTCGCCCATATCCATCTCCCTTACAACGTCATCCTCGGGTATCCGGCCCTGGCCAAGTTCATGGCAGTAACTCACCACGGCTATAATGTTCTCAAGATGCCTGGAAGCGGCGGCGTCATCACCATCGGCTGTGAGGAGAAGGATGCAGTGTGCTCACTCGAGCGCGCTTACCAGGTGGCGGCAGTCGAAGATCCGGACAGCGGCAGCATCATCTACCCACCGAAGGTCGTTCCCAAGAAGAAGAAGTAGCTGCTGGCTCTGGAGCCACATGAGGACGCAGCACAGGGAGGCAGCACCACAGGGCCTCCTTTCCCCCTCGCATAGGAAGGCGCGCTCAGCGCCCCTCTCAGGCTAGGCTCGGGGGCTCTCCTCTGGAGGGCCTCAGACCTAGCCAATGTCACGAGGGAGGCGCTCGGGCACCACGTGGAAGAGTGCTTCGCTGCACACTTCCCTCCGAAGGCCTTAAGGCGTGAGGCACCAAGCGCTCAGGAGTTCATCAGCCAGTCCATCGAAGACCTACAGGAGCCAAGAACCATGCGAGGCGAGCGTCGCCCGGCTCTTCCAAGGGCAGTTATCGGTCCAAGCTCAGGAGACGGGCTGCGCGTTTGCGTCAACGTCTCGGCACTCAACAGGATCGTGTCTCAGGAGCTCTACTGGCCTTCCCAGGTGGGCCGGTGCCAGGGTCCCCCCCACAGCTACATGTGCATGCGCTTCGGCTTGCCGAACCAGGCGACCCTACACCAGCGCCACATGCGGGAAGTCCTGGCGGCTCGCGAGGCTAGGCTCAAGGAGATCAAGCGGAATTCGACTTGGCCCTCCATGAGATCTGGGGAGCCCCGGAGCCATACGAGGGGCCGAAGCCAGACGACATGTAAGGAGCAGCGCCTTGATCGAGCACGCTCAGCTACACCAACACTACTTCAACAACTATGCCAGGTGACACATTTTGATTTCTGTTCAACTCGAAGCGCCCCTCGGGCAGCATTATTCCCAGGTCGCACGGGTCTGTTCCTGTGACGTGCATCCTTTTGCATCTCAGGTCACCTTTTGGGGGGGGGGTGCCCCTCGGGCTGCACTATCCCCAGGCCGCACAGGTTCACCCTAGTGGCATGTATCTCCCTTGCATTTTACCAAAGCTAGTTCTATCATCCCTGTCGTATTGCATTCAAATCATCTGTTTGACCACCGTTTTCATGCCTTGAACATCCTGCGCCCCCGCAAACTCGCTTGCATCCGTCTTATAGCTTGGGGTTGGCACAGCGTCTGTGCTCGGGTCTGTCCCTACAGCGTCGCTAAATCCAAGCGGCTGAGCTCTGGCTCACGGGTCATTCCCGTGTACGTCACCTCATGTGGCCCTTGGTGCCTCGCCCAAGCTCGAGCCGGATGCCAGTAGTTGAGTCGGGGCGCACGATACCATGTCATGTCGCTCCGAGAAACGCACGCCGGGTGGCTTCCCTTAGGACGTCCACGTGAGAAGACTAGGCACGACGTCTGTGCTCGGGTCTGTCCCTGCAGCGTCGATAAATCCAACGGCTGAGCTCTGTCTGGCGGGTCGGCCCCGTTCACATCACCTCATGGGGTCGTTGGTGCCCGGCCTTCTCATAGGTCGACCTCGAGGGATTCAACCGGCGCGGGCTGTCTAACCACCTTGCAGGATCATCTCGAGCGCTTCCACCCAAGACCAAGTGCAACCGCCTTGAGGTAGGGCCTCGTGAGTCCCGCGCTGGCTCACGGGTGCCCAGATACACCTCGTCTAAGCCCCACCGTGCCAGCCACGTGTCCGGGCTGGGCTGTATACGCCCGGGGGCTCTCCGCAGTAGGGAGTCCCCTCCCATGGTCCAGTGGAAGCACCATGCTCCACGCTGGCTGACGACACGGTCGAGGAGCGGCTATGCCCGTGCAAGAGCGGCAACACTACGCTCCGCGCTGGTGATAAACAACTAGGTGCGGCTTTACGACCGCATTAACCTCAGGGAGCCCCTCGGCTCAGTGGCCAGCCCCACCGTGATGTGCTCCCTTCGGGAAGGTAGCGCGAGGGGGCTGGGCACGGGGGCTGCGTGCGGGTCACGCCTGGCGCACGCCTCACCAGGTCCCCCGGGCCTGGTTGACACGCAACCCTCCCGAGCGCAAGCCCGACGAGGACAGGTATGGGGTCTGTTCGTACGTCAAGGGTGACCCTTGGGCATCACGACCCAAGGGCCTAACTGGACCCTTAGCCCCTCACTCCCTGTTCTTGTCCTGGTTTCCGGTCAATGCCAGTGGCGGCTGAGGTACGCACGGGCCGGGCCCTGCCGACGCAGAACATCAAGGCCTAAGTCTAGTACTCATTTCCCTCAGGGCTGTTCGCACGTCAAGGGGGACCCTTGGGCATCACGACCCAAGGGCCTAACTGGACCCGTAGCCCCTCACTCCATGGTCTTGTCCTGGTTTCCGGTCAAGGCCAGCGGCGACTAAGGTACACGCGGGCCGGGCCCTGCCGCCGTAGAACACCAAAGCCCTGCTTAGCGCTTCCTACCTGGGTATCGTTTGCACGTTAAGGGGGATTGTTTAGCATCGCGACTCAGGAGCCTAACTGGCCACGTAGCCCCTAACTCCCTGGTCTTAACCCAATGACCTAGACAAGCCAGCTGGCGGCTGAGGTATGCGCAGGGTCGGGCCCTGCCGACGTAGAACGATAAACAAGAAAATAAGGGCGAATATCTAGCAAATTATTACAAGCCAAATTGTCCTTCGAAGCATCAAATGAAAGTTTTAACGCCTCCACGAGGCTTACTCATGTCGCGGGGGAATGAAGATAAAAGGGGAGCGCCCTCACCAACCTGCAGGCCTCCCCCTCAGCCTTGGGCACTGCTGCCCGAGGGGACCTCCCCCCTGGCGGCGCCACCGCGCCCTCGGGAAGCGGTCTCATCCACGGCATTGGCAGCGCCACCGGCTGAAGGGGAAGGGTGGACGATGAGGAACTCCTTCAGCAGGGCCTCCACATGGTCCTTCACAGCTTCAACGGCGGCCTCGTAGTGCTCCGCCTCCACAGGCTTGATCAGCGCCCCGAGATCAGCGTTGGGGTCGCGAAGGTGCAGCTGGCTGAGGACGTGCGTCAAGGCAGAAGAAGAAAGTACACGAGCTTCCTCCTCCGCCAGAGGGTTGATCTCGCGCACGACGTCCTCGAGCGCCAGGCTAAGGAAAGAAAGCAGCTGGACAGGGCCTTCATCATCTGTCACCAACGGCTTCTCCAAGCCCTTATCATAGAGTGCCCCCAGGGCCTGACGGGACCTCACCTCGAGGGACCTGAAGGCCGCGCTGTCCTCTGCTAGAACCTTCACTTTGGCCTCCAGCTGGACCTCCCTAGCTTCTGTCACACGCTTCAGCTCCTCCAGTCGACTGCGCTCTGCAGATAACTCATTCGTCAGCTGCTTGATACGTCCAAAATGCATCACTATTTTGTATCATAATTTATCCTTATTCATTGATATATTTCACGTTACGATGATGTTCTTATGTTGTTTTGGTCTATTTTACACAGTTTGCAAACTCTCCGATGCCGGAACAGCAGACGCAAGATTCAGCGGTAAAAACTGGACGCTTAGTTGCTGAAGAAGAATACCTCCAAATTACCTGAAAATCGACGGGAGTTATTTTTCAGATGAATCACGAAGACACGCAAAAGGGGAGCCAGAGGGGGGCCACAGGGTGCCCAGGCGGCCTGCTGGCGCCCCCCCCCCCCTGGCCGCGCCGGGGGGGGCGCCTGGAGCCCCTGGCCCACCTCCGGACGCCCCCTTTTGCATATATATTCTCCGTTCTCTGAAAACCCTAAAAATAAGACTTTTTACGGAGTTCCGCCGCCGCTTCGAGGCGGAACCCTACGGAGAAGAAAAGGGCATCTCCGGCGGGCAGATTCCGCCGGGGAGATCACCTCCCGGAAGGGGAGATCGTCGCCATCGTCATCACCATCGTCACGGGCATCATCGAGATCATCATCAACATCATCCCCAACATCAGCACCATCTCCATTTTCATCCAAATCTCATCTTACAATCACAACTCGTGTTGTAACTTGTACTACCTATCCTCTCTACTCCATCTGTGTTGATTACTACTTTGTGGTGAATGCTATTGAGTTTTGTTGGAGAAATATTATTATGTCCAGATTGTTTATCACATATTTATCCCCGCTGATCATGGTCTCTTTTATGTCTCGTGAGTAGTTACCTTAGTTCTTGAGGACATGGGGAAAGTCTTGTTGTTAGTAGTCATATGCTGTTGAAGTAATATGTGTTGTTTGATACTTAAGTTGTGTTGTCATTCTACTAGTGGTGTTGTGTGAGTCGAACACCCAACACTTCGCCTTATTAAGGACCTAGGAGAATACATTGTGTATAAAGAATGCTTATGGTGGGTTGCCGGAGTGACAGAAACCTGAACCCTAGATCTCACACTTTTGCATAAGGGAATAATGGATCCTCGATCGTATTGCTATGGTTAGGCTTTTGCCTTAAATTCTATCTTGTATTTGCGGATGCTTGCAAGGTGTTTAATCATAAGAGTGCATTCATCTTAGTCTAGAGAGTGCACTAGCATAGATCCACCCACTCAACACTTATCAACCCATAACATAGTATTGATACGGAATATGGTGAAAAGCACATGACTACCTCTCCCGTGTGTCCTCAGGAATGCTTTAGTCTTTATAAGTTCAGTTGCTAGGCCTCTGCTTTGCTAAGAAAGGATTGGGCCACTTGTTATTCTCAGCACCTTTTTTATATTACTTGCTTTTACTATCCCGTTGCTTATACTGAGAAAACCCCTAAAAGTTATCTTTCAGTGCTTGCAGTAATTTCTTGCTCAGAATCGCTTATCAATACCTTCTGCTCCTCGTTGGGTTCGACACTCTTACTTATCGAAAACGCTGCAATAGATCCCTTACGGTTGTGGGTCATCAAGTACTGTTTTCTGGCGCCGTTGCCAGGGAGCGTAGCGCTATTGGTAAGTGAAACTGGTAAGAAAGTTTTTTTTATAATTCTGTTTTTATTGCTATTGCTGCTCTTTGTCCTTATGGACAACCCTATTATTGGAGCGTTGCTTGCGGGAAGACGCCCCACACCTGTGGTGGTTGATCGTCCCCCTACTGAAATTGTGCCTTATAAAATACCAGCTGGCATTATCGATTATGTTTTGGCTAATCGTTATGCAGGAGACAGACATCTCGGTGAACACTTGCTATATTTGTCACGACTATGTTCATTATTTAAGCTTGCAGGTGTATCGAGGGAGTTTGTCATGAGGAAATTGTTTGTCGTATCGCTTATAGATAAAGCTTCAGATTGGTATGGGCTTCTCGATAACTCACACTTGCTGGACTGGCAGGAGCTTATGTCTCTCTTTTATACTAAGTTTTATCCTCTTCATGAAATTCATCGAGACAGGAATTATATCTATAACTTTAGGTCTCGTGACGGAGAAAGCATTGCTCAAGCTTGGGGGAGATTGAAGTCCCTAATGCTCAAATGCCCTATTCATAAGCTTCCCAAGGAAATTATACTTACAAATTTTTATGCCAGGCTTTCTCGTCAGGATAAGGAGATGCTGGATGCCTCCTCTAGTGGGGTATTTCAGAAGAAGAGTGTTGAAGAAAGGTGGGATCTCCTTGAAAGGATCCAGAGGAATACCGAAGATTGGAAAATTGATAAAGGTATTGAACCCGCTATAAATTATGAACAAGATTATATTGAGAGCTATGTGGAAACTGATTACTTCAATACTTTTTGCTCTAAGATTGGTCATGACTCCCATCTAGTGATTGATTTGTGTAAGAATTTTGCCTCTCACGTTGATTCTTTTAAAAAGAAGAGAGACCACCACCATGAACCTTTTAAAGAACCACCTATTGACATTTATGTTGCTGATCCTATTTTGCCTGCAGTTATATATGAAAAGCCTCCTTTTCCCACGAGGATAAGGGAGCACTCTCTTGTGACAGGCATAATAAATAAAAGTGAGAGAAGAGTTGATGAGCCTGAGGACCAGATCAGGGTCAATCCTCAAGTTGCATTGATTAAAGACCTTGCTACTAATGATGTCTTGGATTCCAATATAACTTTTTGTGCTGTTTCCACTAACCTTGTCACAGCCAAGAATAAAGGCCCAATTTCAGGTACTCTAGTGGTATCTGTTAAAATAGGAGATCACAATTATTATGGGCTATGCGATTTGGGATCGAGTGCAAGTGCTATCCCCTATTCACTTTATGAAGAGATAATCGGTGAGATTTCCCCTTGTGAACTTGAAGAAGTTGATGTTACCATTCATCTTGCAAATAGAACAACTATCTCTCCTATCGGAATTGTGAGGGACGTTGAAGTCCTATGTGGAAAGGTAAAATACCCTACCGACTTTCTAGTACTTGGTTCAGAGAGGGACAGTTTTTGTCCAATTATTTTTGGTAGACCTTTTCTTAGAACTTGTGGAGCTATAATAGATTGCAAGAAAGGTAAAGTTTCTGTTGAATTCGATGGTGAGCCATATGAATTTATTTTTTCTAAGTTCTCTAAGCAGCCTCGTGGTACTGATTTACCTAGTGATGATAAGATTATTGAAAGTATTGCCTCTATTGCTATTCCCCCTAATGATCCTTTGCAGAAATACATAGAGGACCACGAGAATGATTTGCATATGCAGGAAAGAAATGAACTAGATGAAATATTCTTGAGGCAGCCTGTTATCCTGAAGCACAACCTTCCAGTTGAACCTTTGGGAATTTTATCAAAACCGAAAGAAGACCCGGTGTTCGATCTTAAACCCCTTCCCGATACGCTCAAGTATGCTTATTTAGACGAAAAGAAAGTATATCCTGTTATTATCAATTCTAACCTTTCAGGATATGAAGAGGAGCGATTATTGGGAGTACTTCGTAAACACCGAGGCACAATTGGCTACACCCTTGATGACCTTAAGGGGATTAGTCCATCTATTTGTCAACATACTATCAACCTTGAGCCTGATGCTAAACCAGTTGTTGATCATCAACGACGGTTGAACCCGAAGATGATGGATGTCGTGAGAACTGAGATTCTCAAGCTTCTAGCTGCAGGTATTATTTACCCTATAGCTGATAGTAAGTGGGTAAGTCCGGTACATTGTGTTCCTAAGAAAGGAGGTACAACTGTGGTACCTAATGATAAAAATGAATTAATACCTCAGAGAATTATTATTGGATATAGAATGTGTATTGATTACAGGAAGTTGAACAAGGCAACTAGGAAGGATCACTATCCGTTGCCGTTCATCGACCAAATGCTTGAAAGGTTATCCAAAAATACCCACTTTTGTTATCTCGATGGTTATTCTGGCTTCTCTCAAATTCATGTTAACACTGTTGATCAAGAGAAGACCACTTTTACTTGTCCCTTTGGTACTTATGCTTACAGACGTATGCCTTTTGGTTTATGTAATGCCCCTGCTACTTTTCAAAGATGTATGTCTGCTATCTTTCATGGTTTCTGCGGGGATATTATGGAAGTCTTTATGGACGATTTCTCCGTCTATGGAACTTCTTTTGACCATTGTCTTCACAACCTTAATAAAGTTTTGCAGAGATGCGAGGAGACAAATTTGGTACTCAACTGGGAAAAGTGCCACTTTATGGTTAATGAAGGAATTGTTCTTGGTCATAAGATTTCCGAAAGGGGAATTGAAGTGGACAAGGCCAAGATCGAAGCTATTGAGAGGATGCCCTATCCAAGGGACATCAAAGGTATTCGCAGTTTTCTCGGTCATGCAGGTTTTTATAGAAGATTTATTAAAGACTTTTCTAAAACCTCGCAACCCCTCACTAATCTTCTCCAGAAGGATGTTCCTTTTGTATTTGATGAAAATTGTAAGGAAGCTTTTGAAGTCCTTAAGAAAGCTTTAATATCTGCTCCCATAGTACAACCACCTGACTGGAATTTACCTTTTGAGATTATGTGTGATGCAAGTGATTTTGCTGTTGGAGCTGTTTTAGGACAAAGAGTTGATAAGAAATTGAATGTTATACATTATGCTAGTAAAACCCTTGATAGTGCTCAAAGAAATTATGCTACTACTGAGAAGGAATTCTTAGCTGTAGTTTTTGCTTGTGATAAGTTTAGGCAGTATATTGTTGATTCCAAAGTTATTATTCATACTGATCATGCTGCCATTAAGTATCTTATGACAAAGAAGGATGCCAAGCCAAGGCTTATCAGATGGGTACTCCTTCTTCAAGAATTTGATTTGCAGATTGTTGATAGGAAAGGGGAAGACAATCCGGTGGCGGACAATCTTTCAAGGATGGAAGATATACCGCACGACCCCATCCCAGTTAACGATAGTTTTCCAGACGAGCAACTTGCCGTTGTAAAAGTAAAATCTCTTTCCGATCCTTGGTATGCAGATTATGCTAATTTTATTGTTGCAAAGTATTTGCCTCCAGGTCTAACATTTCAGCAGAGGAAGAAGTTCTTTCATGATTTGAGGCATTACTTTTGGGATGACCCACATCTTTTCAAAGAAGGTCCCGATGGGATCGTGAGAAGATGCATTCCGGAACATGAGCAGAAAGACATTCTCCGACGGTGTCATGATAGTCCCTATGGAGAACATCATGCCGGTGAAAGGACTGCACATAAGGTTCTTCAATCAGGTTTTTATTGGCCTACTCTTTTTAAAGATGCTAGAAATTATGTTTTAGCCTGTGATAAATATCAGAGAGTTGGTAACATTAGTAGAAGGAATGAGATGCCTATGAATTACTCACTAGTGATTGAACCTTTCGATTGTTGGGGTTTTGATCTTATGGGTCCTTTTCCTTCTTCGCACAAGTACACTCACATTTTAGTAGCCGTTGATTATGTGACCAAGTGGGTTGAAGCAATCCCCACTGAAAGTGCTGATCACAAGACATCTTTGAAAATGCTTAAAGATGTAATTTTTCCTAGGTTTGGTGTACCAAGGTATCTCATGACCGATGGAGGATCACACTTCACGCACGGAGCTTTTAGAAAAGCTCTGGCCAAATATGATGTTAATCATAGAATTGCTTCACCTTATCATCCTCAAACTAGTGGGCAAGTTGAGCTCACCAATAGAGAGATTAAGTTGATCTTGCAGAAAACAGTAAACAGAAATAGAAAAGATTGGTCAAACAAGTTAGGAGACGCTCTATGGGCATACATAACTGCTTATAAAAACCCCATGGGCATGTCTCCCTATAAGATGGTGTATGGAAAGGCTTGCCATTTGCCATTAGAGTTAGAGCACAAAGCTTTCTGGGCTGTTAGAGAGCTTAACGCTGACCCAAAACTAGCTGGTGAGAAGCGTCTCATGAACTTGACTTCTCTAGATGAATGGAGAAGTGAAGCTTACAAGAGCGCTAAAATGTTTAAGGAAAAGGTAAAAAAGTGGCATGATAGGAAGATTCTGAAACGTGAATTTAATGTTGGTGATAAAGTTTTGTTGTTTAGATCCCGTTTCAGGTTTTCTCCAGGTAAACTACTTTCCAGGTGGGAAGGACCATTTCATATTGAAGAAGTTTATCGGTCTGGTGCAATTAAGATTAATAATTTTGAAGGCACCAAACCTCAAGTTGTGAATGGGCAAAGACTTAAACATTACATAGCAGGAGACCCTATCGATGTTGATGTGAATATAATATACACAACAAGCCATGAAGAACATGTTGCAGCCCTGTTTCAGACGCCAGCAGAAGCAGAATAAAGAAAAGGTATGTAGTACGGTAAGGAAACACCACAAACCATCATAAAAGTTCCGTATTACGAGTTTTTGCAAAATTAGTAAAATTCCGAGTCGAAGTGGAGCCGGAGAAGACCTCCAGGGAGTCCAGGCGCCCCCCTGGCGCGCCCCCCCTGGGCCGTGCCGGCAGGCCGCCTGGGCACCCTGGAGCCCGTCTCCGACCCCGCTTTGGTCCGTTACCTTCCTTTCTGTACATAAATTTTTCCTATATATTTGCCCGGATTGTTCCGGCAACGTATCTTGCAATTTCGCGTGTTTTCTCTTCGATCTGTTTCTGCCAGGAAATCTTTCAGCTGAATTTAGGTGCCATGGCTTCTCCAAGTTCCCCCAAGGACAAGTTCGTCGTCAACGTCATCAACCCTTACCTCGCCGAGGTGAAGAAGCACCCTCAGGTTGTCCGGATGGAGGACGGTGTCCTTCATCAAGAAGATCTGAAGGGACCTATCAAGGAGGGGAGCATCCAGGCCAGGCTGAAAGAAGTGGAGCAGGAAGTCTTCAAGTACAAGAAGATGACCGAGCGTGGCGTCGAAGCTAACTTTGACATCACCAACGAGCTGAAGAACTACTTCCTGAAGGATATGAAGGAGATGTGGGAAAGAATCGCCGCGTCTGAAGACAGAATTATAGAACTCCAAGGGCAAATTAATGATCTACATAACCAGAACTATGAATATGAACTAAGGTTTCTGCGCATGGGTTTGGGTGCTGAATGCAGGATTCAGGAGACGAGCTTCTCATATGAGACTGGAGAACCCCTTCCATGGAAGCGTTTCGCCAAGGACTACTTGATCAACGCCAACAAGGATGATGAGTGAAATCTCCTGGGGTAATGGCATTCCCTTGGCTTGTTCCAAGCTTGGGGGAGTGCCCGATGTCTTTATCTTTACCTTTTGTCTTTTAGAGTCAAGTAGAGTCGTATCATGTCTAAGGAGGTTATTATATGAGATAGGTGTGTGCATTGAGGTATATCGCTCCTTCGGTGAAGAATTGTATCCGTGAGTGTGGAGTCGTTTATGATGGATTATTAATGAGAAGTTTATCGGTTCTTTCTGCTGCACTCGGTATTCTCTTCACGCAATCGACCTTATATGATGATTCTTATGGGGAGTATTGACCTTATGTCAGGTATGGCTATGAAACTTTATTTAATCTTGGCAAACATAGCTTTGGTCATGACAACAAGCATGATTTTCTTAAATTATCAACATAGCCAAAACTTTATGTTATTATGCTTGAAGTGTTATGCTGACAAGGAAGACAACTTGATGTGTTATGCTTATTTCAATGTTCATGCTTTATATTGCTTTGCATCTTAGTCATCATCAATTGTCTGTTCTCTCAAGACCCTTGCTAGCCTAACTCTGTACTAAGCGGGATTCTGCTTGTGCATCCATACCCTTAAGCCAATACCTTCCATATGAGTCCACCATACCTACCTACTCGTGGTATTCCGCTACCACCTCCTAAAAGTATATAATTTATGTGTTATCCTCAAATGTTCAAAATCTTATATTTTGTGCCTCTGTTCTAGCTCATGAGGAAGTAATAGCTAATTCATAGTCTTTTTTGAGTTGGACAAGCTTCACCCCGGGATTGCATGTATAATGTGCAAACCCATAATACGAGAAGGAGCTGGCATAGAGTGCTGTAGGATCGAAAGTATGTCTAGAGGGGGGGATTAGACTACTTGACAATATAAAAGTCTGCCTTTTGATTAAGCAAAGTTTTTGGCAGTTTCACAATTAAGATCAATTCAAGTATCACCCTACACATGCAATTCTAGAGTATAAGCAGCGGAAAGTAAATTGCACATGTAGTAAAGAGAGGTGGAGAAGATCAAACGCAGTTTGGTGACACGGAGATTTTTGTCGTGGTTCCGATAGGTGGTGCTATCGTACATCCACGTTGATGGAGACTTCAACCCACGGAGGGTAACGGCTGCGCGAGTCCACGGAGGGCTCCACCCACGAAGGGTCCACGAAGAAGCAACCTTGTCTATTCCATCATGGCCTACGCCCACGGAGGACTAGCCTTAC
>LR738713.1:90140573-90163568 GCA_902687465.1 Secale cereale | reverse complement strand
GATCCTCTGGGAACCGGAGCAGTCTGGCGATGAGAGTCCTGGACTAGATCATCCTGCATGAGTTCTGCTCTCTCCTGCCTTGTTTCCTCCATGTCTGCCTCAAGCTTGTTGACAGACACCTGAATCTCAGTCAGCTTCACGTCCAGAGCGTGGATCTTGTCCTCAACAATCCTCTCTAGGCTTTCCTGAGATTGCTCAATGCTGGCCAGGCGTTGTTCAATCCTCTGGGTAGCTTCAAGAATCTGTTCTCCAAAGCTCTTTGGCTTAGCTGCTGCTGCTGCTGCCTCTTTGTCGGCTTTAGCTTTCTTCGCAGCTTCGATTTTGGCCTGTCCTTCAACTGAGGTTGGATCCTCTTCATCCATCACAACTACGTTATCCTCATGCTCTGGCTGCAGTGGCAAGTGCTTCCTATCCAACATGAATTTGCCCGTGCCAAACTTGGCATTGATGAGCATCTGAATCTGCGGGGCAAACCCACACGACCGCTTCTGGTCAGCTGCAGTCCTCTTAATGGTCTCTACCATCAAGTCCATCACCTTGAAAGGTGCCTTCTCATCGAGAATGTGCAGCATGTTGATAGAATAGCCTCGAATCATGCGGTGGTCTCCAGACTTAGGCATCAATGTATGCCTCAAAATAGTGTTAGTGGTGGTCAGACCTGCCTGGAGATAGTACACTGAGCCAAGCTTCCACACTTCCAAATCAGCAGCCGGGATCTCCTTGTACATGTTCTTCATGGAATCATGACTCTTCTTAGGAATCCCATAGACATCAATGTCGTCCTCTCTCTGCACTGGAGCATTCAGAACTTCTGCCCATTCTTCAACAGACGAAGAAAACCTTTGACCTTCAGTCATCCAGGTGATCTTGCCATCAGGATAGAAGTGGGATGTGGCGTAGAACTGCATGATCATCTCGTCATTCCAAGCTGTCAGCTCTTGACCCACAAAATCAGCAACTCCACATGCAGTAAAGCTCTCATGCACATGGGGAAAGAAGTCTCGGTGCTCTTCACTGTCAATGTACTTCCAGTCAACATACCTGGTGTCAGCAACAATGGGCTTCTTATCCATCAGCACGGTCTCATAGAAATCCTGCTGCTCTCTGGTGTGGAATCTGGGGTCCACAGCAGTCCTTCTCCTTACAGCATATGGATCAGACTGTCTCCATAGCCTGAGACCTTTATCCTTCCTTGCCTTCATGTCCTCAGCTTGAGGATGAGCATCATTGTGGAGTGGCAACTTAGGACGGAGCTTAAGCAACACATGCTCTTCATCTGATTCAGACGGTGGCATCTCACCTTTGTTCTTCTCAGAAGCTGGAATGCTCCTGGTTGTTCTCTTGGGCTTGGCTGGAGCTGCCTTGGCTTGAGCAGGCTTCTTGGGCTTAGAGGAGGCTTGAGCCCTAATAGCATCACCCATGAACTTAGCTTTCTGAGGAGGAGGCTGGGGTGCATCTTCTTCTTCTTCTTCTTCAGCAGCTGCATCAACTTGAGGTTCAGCATATACTACCCTCTTCCTCTTGGAAGTTTTCTTCACCTTACTTGGAGCTGGCTCTTCCAAGTTGAGCTTCTTTGCAACAGCTGACTGCTTTACCTTGCTTGTGCCTTTTCTTGACTGCTGCCCTTGGTGCTCTTTGGCAACCACATTCCTCTTGGGCTTGGAGGTAACTTCCTCAGCAACGAAGTCAGAGTCTTCATCATCAGAATTTCTCTTCTTCCTGGTCCTGGTGGCTGCAGGAGGCAAACCACTAGGGGTGCTCCTCTCACCATCATCACTGGAGCTGCTAGCCTCAGGACTTGTATCTGCCTCTGGAATCTCAGCAAAAGGTGACTCAGACCTGTTCTGGCTGTCACTGACATCTGACATGGCTGACAACCTGTGAAAAGATAAGGTATAGGCAGAGTAGAAGAGTTATCACAACTGCAGAGGTTTTTGCAAAAAAAATGAGTTTAAAACTTAGTTTTGAGTTTTCACAGAATGTATTTCGGTCAAACCGATTTTAAGTTTCGGTGAAACCGAAGTGTATACAGAGGCCTACACACCACTTTCGGTCAGACCGAAATGGGTTTCGGTCCTACCGATAACCTAGGGTTTCACTGAAACTAAGTTTCGGTCACACCGATTTGCACAACTCGGTTAGACCGAAGGATGCAGTGCAATGGCCAGAGGCCAAATCGGTCATTCCGAGTTTCAAAATCGGCTTCACCGAGATGCGTTCCGTGGAAACCTAAACCTAAGAATTTCGCTCGAAACTAGAGGATCTGATCTAATGTATAGGGAATATCTCAAACGTGGACAGATTCAAGGCAAGCCATTCGTGCAAGAGTCAGATGGGGAGCACGAAAGGGATCGGGACTCACCCTAACTTGGTGGAGTCCCTCTACGGCGGCAACGGCGCGGAGAGGATTACCGTTGACGGCGGCGGAGACCTGCGGCTAGGGCGCACAGGCGACGACGGCGACGATCCGTAGACCAGGGCGACGGCAGCATGGGACTTGAGGGCGAACGGTTTGAAGAGTTAAATCGCGCGCAGCCCTCAGGTATATATAACCCCATGCTGTCGGTGGGACCGAGTTGAAAAACTCGGTGTCACCGAAATGTATAACTGCTGTGCAGTTACCCATATCGGTCAGACCGAGATTTTGAACTCGGTTTCACCGAGATGAAACCTAGATCAGTCTAAGCGTTTCGGTTAGACCGAGATGGAAAAGCCGGTCAGACCGAAATGGACTTAGAAGGTTTTGGAAGTCAGCCTCAGACGGATCGGTGGCTCCGAGTGCTCCTCACTCGGAGAGTCCGAAAATGACTTGTTCAAAGTTGTGATATGAGCATGAATAGAATTTGAGACAAGAAAGCATAGATAGCTAGGGAAGGTGCTTAGGCATTCTTGTCCATCCATTTGGCCAGAAAAAAAAATCAAAACAATCAAAACAACAAATGGATGTCCTTGAATGGATAAAATCATGCATTCAACATGCTCACACAATAAGATAGCAACTGAAATATGTGTCAAACATGCACAACCAACACTCTAGCTACTAGCACACAATTTGTCGATGACTAGGTCATCTATATATGAGTATTTTGACTTAGGAGCCAAATGAGAACATTTGATCATAGGTCATACTCATCGTTTAAGCACAAGTGGGGTTACCACTTTTACATAAAGCATTGATGTGTTCACATCATTTGGAGATGCTTTAGCTCAATTTTTAGAGCAAAGCTCCCCCTAGATGTGAGAACCCCTTTTAAAGGGTCAAACTAACCTTGGGTTGTCGTAGAAGACTTCATGTAGATGTTGAAGATGTGGATGCTCAGTGTTGATGTAGATCATCAAGAGTTGGGAGCTATCCTTTGAATTAGGGCACTTTCAATACCTACATGGGTTAGTCCCACAAGGAACAAACAAGAATATCCATAGACATAGATTGAAGTTCACAAAAGATGATGTCCATGAAAGCAATGATTACCTTGTCCCTTGACTTACCAACAAGAGGGTTTGTGACTCCATGAACTAGTGCATGATGTGAAAGTTGATTGCACAAGTTCTTGCCAAGATGAATATGAGTGAAGTATGTTGGCGGAGTCACCCTCAAGAACCTTCTAGTTCTTCTTCTTTGGGATCCACATCATCTTGATGGGAATCCTTGGTGTTGTAGTTGAGCTTGACGAAGTAGAACTTGATGTGTCCTTGGGAACCCACTTGACCATGGCTTGAGGTGCTTCAATGAATGCATCAATCTCCTCTTGAAGCTTGTCCTTGGCCTTTAGCTTGTGGTCTTGTGGTGGAAGATCATCTTGAGCTTGTTCCACATGGGAAGAAGTAGGATCATACTTCTCCTTTTGTGAAACAAACTATGGAGTAGGGTATTGACCTTCTTCCCACTCAACTCCTTCGGCGTTGAACTTTCGCTCAAAACCAATCCCTTGATTCTTCCGGTGTCTTCCTTGTTTGCGAACAATCTCCTCAAGGTTCTTGCTTCCGGCAAGACTCTTGTAGACACCTTTCTCTATGATTTCCTTCAATAAGCTATTTTCTTGCTCAAGTGTAACTTGGCTTGAAACATTGTTAGTGGAATCAAGAGAACTACTAGAAGCAACAATATTGGATTTAACATTGTTATTGTTACTACTAGAGGAAGAATTTTTCTTATGCTTGTCATGCTTAGTCTTAATAGGTGGCAAGAAATTAGACAAGAGAAGTCGTTTGGCAAGATATGAAGAACTCTTCTTTCGAAGATCGTCATTGATCGCTTTTAGAAACTCATGTTCTTGCTCTAAAGTGAGCTTCTCGAAGCGTAGCTTCTCATGAGATCTTAGGAGCTCTCTATGATCTTATTGAGTTGTTTCATGAGCTAACATAAGAGTGTTTAGTTCTTTAGTTAGACGCTCAATCTCCTTCATAGCATTGTCATTCGACTCTTCTCGACTATAAAGACTACTAGCATTTTCATCATTACTAAGCTCACTAGATTTATCATGCAAGAGCTCATCTTCACCAAGCAAGTCATCCTCATCACTATCAAAGTCAATGAATTCAGGGTGTGTTACCTTGGGGCCTTTAGCCATGAAGCATCTTCCAATTCCCTCATTTGGTGAATCAAATAAGTCGTAGGAGTTGGAGTTGGAGGATACGAGTGCAAGTCCGGCAACACCTTCATCTTGACTATAGTCGGAGTCGGAGTGATAGCTTCCGTCGGATTGATTATCGGAGTCGGAGCCGGAGACCCATTCACCTACATGAGCTTGATGTCTTCTTCTTGTGTAGCTCCTTGATGACTTGTCTTTCCTCTCCAAATCCTTGCTTCTCCGAGAGGGTCTTCGTTCATAACGATCATCTCTACTCCTTCTCTCTCTCCGAGGTGACTCATCTCTTGCTCTTCTTCTTGGAGATTCTTCTCTTCTCTTGTGGGGAGCCGTACACTCATTTGAGAAGTGTCCGGGTCTTCCACAATTGTAGCAGTTTCGATCATGACTAGAAGATCGCTTTTCATCATATGATCTAGACTTTGAGCTTCTTTCTTTGCCTCTATTCTTGTAGAACTTGTTGAAGTTCTTGACCATTAGGCTTATCTCTTCATTGGAAATTAGCTTGTCACTTGAGGTAGTAGGAGCATCACTTGTAGCTTTGTAAGCACCACTTGACTTATTGTGAAGCTCTTCCTTATCCTTAAGTGTCATCTCATGAGCAACAATTCTTCCAATGACTTCAGTTGGCTTGAGAGTCTTGTAGTTTGGCATCATTTGGATCAAAGTGCACACGGTGTCATACTTTCCATCCAAGGCTCTGAGAATCTTCTTAATGATGAATCGGTCGGTCATTTCTTCGCTTCCTAAGCCGGCAATCTCATTTGTGATGAGAGCAAGCCTAGAGTACATTTCAGCGACTCCTTCACCATCCTTCATCTTGAACTTGTCAAGTTGTCCTTGAAGAATATCTAGCTTTGATTCCTTCACAGATTCAGTACCTTCGTGCATTTCAACCAAAGTATCCCAAATCTCTTTAGCATTCTCAAGACGGCTGATTTTGTTGAACTCCTCGGGACACAAAGCATTGAAGAGAATGTCACAAGCTTGAGCATTGTTTTGCAACATCCGCAACTCTTCCGGTGTAGCTTCGCGATCCGGAACTTTTCCTTCTTCGAAGAAATCACCTTGCATGCCAACACAGATAATGCCCCATGCGGCTGGGTTATGACCAAGAATATGCATTTTCATTTTATGCTTCCAACTAGCAAAATTTGTACCATCAAAGTAAGGACCTCTACGATAATTACCCTCACTAGACGCCATACTCTCCTAGGTTGTGAAACCAAGCTTATGGAGTCCAATGCAATGAAAACCAAAACAATGGAGACCAAAGCTCTGATACCACTTGTAGGATCGAAAGTATGTCTAGAGGGGGGGGATTAGACTACTTGACAATATAAAAGTCTGCCTTTTGATTAAGCAAAGTTTTTGGCAGTTTCACAATTAAGATCAATTCAAGTATCACCCTACACATGCAATTCTAGAGTATAAGCAGCGGAAAGTAAATTGCACATGTAGTAAAGAGAGGTGGAGAAGATCAAACGCAGTTTGGTGACACGGAGATTTTTGTCGTGGTTCCGATAGGTGGTGCTATCGTACATCCACGTTGATGGAGACTTCAACCCACGGAGGGTAACGGCTGCACGAGTCCACGGAGGGCTCCACCCACGAAGGGTCCACGAAGAAGCAACCTTGTCTATTCCATCATGGCCTACGCCCACGGAGGACTAGCCTTACTCGGGGTAGATCTTCACGAAGTAGGCGATCTCCTTGCCCTTACAAACTTCTTGGTTCAACTCCACATCTCAAAGACGGAGGCTCCCAAGCGACACCTAACCAATCTAGGAGGCACCACCCTCCAAAAGGTAATAGATGGTGTTGATGATGATGAACTCCTTGCTCTTGTGCTTCAAATGATAATCTCCCCAACACTCAACTCTCCTCACTGATATGGCTATGGTGGAAGAAAGGTTTGAGTGGAAAGCAACTTGGGAAGGCTAGAAATCAAGTTTCATATGGTAGGAATGGAATGGCTTGATCTCAACACAAGGGTAGGTGGTTCACTTCTCAGAAAGTGTATGGTAGGAGTGGTAGACTTTCTGATGGCTCTCTCCACGAATGAAGAGGGGGTGGAGGGGTATATATAGCCTCCACACAAAATCCAACCGTTACACACATATTTGAGCCATCTCGGTGAGACCGAAGTGAAAACTCGGTCAGACCGAAAGTTCAAATATAGTGAACGTTGGGATTTTCGGTGGGACCGAAAATACCATCTCGGTGTGTCCGAAGTGAGTCAAAGGTAGGAGCTTGCCATTCTCGGTGGGACCGAAATTGACAACTCGGATATTTCGAAGTGATGTCAATTGGTTACAGAAGGTTGGCAGTCCAGTTTCGGTGAGACCGAAACTCAAAATCGGATGGACCGAGAAATTAGGGTTTGGAAGAATAACTGAGGTGGTTCATCTCGGTGGGACTGAGTTTGCAGAATCGGTTTGTCCGAGATTACTTATGAGTGTGTTAAGTAGTGAAGAGTGCTGATAGTTGAGGGAGCTAGATCACTAAGCACTTGAGCAACCAGATCATTAACACAACCTCATCCCCTTTTAATAGTATTGGCTTTTCCTATGGACTCAATGTGATCTTTGATCACTAAACCAAAAATAGAGTCTTGAGCTTTTGCCAATGCTTGTCTTAGCATTTTGAGGGGTCCACTTCTTCAGACATTTCCATACCCATATCATCGAACTTCTCTGAAATGATTCTCAAGTAAATATTAGTTCAATGATATATATGTTGTTATTAATTACCAAAACCACCCGGGGATTAGTTGCACTTTCAAGTGCGCCCGGCTTAAAAATAATATAACAAACAAACCCTCCTTCACGCTTTGTTCATGAGAAATCAGAAAACTTTGGCAGTGATAAACAAAGGAGAATAAGAGGATGTTATCGTCCTCGCGCGGGAGCCGTTCCTCGAAACTTGTCCAGTTCGAAAAGTAATTGAGTTATCTATTAGCATTCGTTGACAAATCATGCATCCCTAAAAAACTTGTTTTCATTCTGTTTGATTTGAGGATAGCACATGAGTTTTCCCTACTACCCTAGAGCAGGGCCTATCTTTTAATTTTAAGTTGAGTCAGTTTCTTCTACCTCCTTCTATTTCTCAAAGAGAGCAGACGTTTGATGTTGATAAGGATTCATTCATATAAAGCTGCATTAAGATTTGTCATATCATATCCTTGTTGACATTATCATTTGATAAGTAAGTTGTTTGTCATGCCCAGCTGAGGCAAACATCTTCCTTTGTGTTAACATTTTCACTTCCTGCCTATTAACATGTTATTCTCAAAAAGCTTCAATTGATCTCATCAAATATAAGAACAAAAGTTAAATCTATTGTTGTTCTTTGACCAAAGGACATGTTTGCCATGATATAATGAGTTTCCTTAGCCCTACTTTCGAATATAAGTGATATCACTCTTTCATAAGGGCCTTATGAGTTGAAGATTGTTGTTGAGGATATTTGAGTTGGTAAAGAAACTATGATGCTTCTTGTCCGTATTCTATTTATCGACACTTCACTCTCTAAACTTGTGGACAGGTTTACCGAGTTCATATACGCTTGGGGACAAGCGAGGTCTAAGCTTGGGGGTGTTGATACGTCCAAAATGCATCACTATTTTGTATCATAATTTATCCTTATTCATTGATATATTTCACGTTACGGTGATGTTCTTATGTTGTTTTGGTCTATTTTACACAGTTTGCAAACTCTCCGATGCCGGAACAACATATGCGGGATTCAGCGATAAAAAGTGGACGCTGAGTTGCTGAAGAAGAATACCTCCAAATTACATGAAAATCGACGGGAGTTATTTTTCAGATGAATCACGAAGACACGCAAAAGGGGAGCCAGAGGGGGGCCACAGGGTGCCCAGGCGGCCTGCTGGTGCCCCCCCTGGCCGCGCCGGGGGGGGCGCCTGGAGCCCCTGGCCCACCTCCGGATGCCCCCCTTTGCATATATATTCTCCGTTCTCCGAAAACCCTAAAAAGAAGACTTTTTACGGAGTTCCGCCGCCGCTTCGAGGCGGAACCCTACGGAGAAGAAAAGGGCATCTCCGGCGGGCAGATTCCGCCGGGGAGATCACCTCCCGGAAGGGGAGATCGTCGCCATCGTCATCACCATCGTCACGGGCATCATCGAGATCATCATCAACATCATCCCCAACATTAGCACCATCTCCATCTTCATCCAAATCTCATCTTACAATCACAACTCGTGTTGTAACTTGTACTACCTATCCTCTCTACTCCATCGGTGTTGATTACTACTTTGTGGTGAATGCTATTGAGTTTTGTTGGAGAAATATTATTATGTCCAGATTGTTTATCACATATTTATCCCCGCTGATCATGGTCTCTTTTATGTCTCGTGAGTAGTTACCTTAGTTCTTGAGGACATGGGGAAAGTCTTGTTGTTAGTAGTCATATGCTGTTGAAGTAATATGTGTTGTTTGATACTTAAGTTGCGTTGTCATTCTACTAGTGGTGTTGTGTGAGTCGAACACCCAACACTTCGCCTTATTAAGGACCTAGGAGAATACATTGTGTATAAAGAATGCTTATGGTGGGTTGCCGGAGTGACAGAAACCTGAACCCCAGTTCGCACACTTTTGCATAAGGGAATAATGGATCCTCGATCGTATTGCTATGGTTAGGCTTTTGCCTTAAATTCTATCTTGTATTTGCGGGTGCTTGTTAGGTGTTTAATCATAAGAGTGCATTCATCTTAGTCTAGAGAGTGCACTAGCATAGAACCACCCACTCAACACTTATCAACACATAACATAGTATCGATACGGAATATGGTGAAAGCACATGACTACCTCTCCCGTGTGTCCTCAGGAATGCTTTAGTCTTTATAAGTTCAGTTGCTAGGCCTCTCCTTTGCTAAGAAAGGATTGGGCCACTTGTTATTCTCAACACCTTTTTTATATTACTTGCTTTTACTATCTCGTTGCTTATACCGAGAAAACCCCTAAAAGTTATCTTTCAGTGCTTGCAGTAATTTCTTGCTCAGAATCGCTTATCAATACCTTCTGCTCCTCGTTGGGTTCGACACTCTTACTTATCGAAAACGCTGCAATAGATCCCTTACGGTTGTGGGTCATCACTGCTCCAGCTCGGCGTCATGGCTGGTCATAGCATCTTCTCGAGCCTTCATCCTCTCCTCGTCTGCCTTGCATTTCCCACGCAGGTCTCTCAGCTCAGTCTCCATTGACTGACAGCGCTCCTCGGCGGCCCGAGCGTCCAGCAGTGCCGCTTCACGAACAGCTGCAGCCTGGTCAGCAGCCCGCTTGTCCTCCGTGGAGGCCGCCACGGCCTGGCTCAGCGCGTCTTGCACAGACGCGTCGGAACCCAGCCATCCAGAGACCAGCTCCAGGCGCCCGGCCACCAGACGATGATCAGAACTCTGAAGGTCATCTTGTAACTACTTCAGTGCTATGAAGGCCTCCTCCAAGGCGCTAGGTGAAGCAGGAGGACCACGAGCTAGCGGCGTGGTCGCAGCAGGGGGTTGTAGCGTGGCCAAGACCTCCTGAGCCTTGGCGACCCCAGCGGATGGAGCTGGGATCGTGACCTTCGCCTGTGGCAGGACCTTTGGGCCCTGCGTCGACACCCTTGCACCAGAAGCTGAAGCTCCTCCACCGTCCGTCTGCGCCAGAGGGGACGAGGCCAAGCCAGGCCGCGGGGCCTCTAGGGCAGCCACCTCCCCCTTCGCCTTCTTCGGCGGCGACCTACAAGAACGGGGCAAGATACCGTGAATCAACAACGGAATCAAGAACAAAGACAAAGACAGGCCAAGGTACTCACTGATCCACTACGATGACACCGGAGACCTCTTGAGGACCATGGGGCCCAATGGTCCCGCGGCCTGCGCCGCGAGAGCGCGGGTCCCCAAGACCGGCGGCACAGCAGCGGTGCTTGGCGATGCTGTGGTTAGGGCACCTACTCGTGTGATCAGTGCCGACCGGCTCTTTGTCGGGACCCCTACTAGCGGCTTCCGCGGGGGAGTGTGCTTGGACCTCGTGACAGCTCCGGTCGGGGGAGGAACCTCCTCCACCGGGTGGTCATCGTCGTCATCACCGTCAGGCAGAGAGCGAAGGAGTTCGGCCGTCCATGGGGGAGAGAACTCTCCCGTTCCTTCCGCAGTGGCCTCCGAGCCGTCTTCCCCGCTGGAATCTCCCGAAGACACCTCCACCGGTGCAGCCGCCACTTGTGCTTCAGGGGCTGCCGGAGGCCCGCGCGCATCAAAGATAGGCATGCATGCCGCCATCGCTACCCCGTCCTGGCGGCAATACAAGGGAATAAAGGAAGTAGGCGGATACCCCAGGTCAGCCCCAACCAGAAGACGGAGGGCTGCCTCAAGCTGATCAGCAGTCAGAGCGTCACGCCGCAGCCGGAGGTTGTCCGCCTCGTCTCCAAGCGTCCACAGGGGACGCGCATGGGCCTGCAGCGGAGCCACGCAACATGTTAGGAATTCCTTGACGACCATAGACCCCATCAGCTTCGCCGCCTCGAGATCCTCTGGCCTCAGGTCCACAGCCATCTTCTCCAACACCTTCTCTGCCCGAGGATCGGTGAGCTTCGCGCTAAGCCACCTATCATTTGACTCAGGCGCGGCCACCGGCAGCACCAGCCGAGGATGGGAGCACTTGGCGTCCATAAGGACACACTTGTTCCTGAAGTTCTCGGTCTTCTTCCCGGCCTTCGAAATCGTGTTTGCCCCATTGGTCGCGACGAAATGAGCACACCCTGAGCAATGGCCCTCCTTGATTTGGAGGTAAAAGAAGTGGCGAAGCAGCACCACAGACGGCATTATCCCCACGAATGCCTCACAGTAAAAGGAGAAGATGGACAAAAGGAGGACAGAATTGGGATGCAGATGAAGCGCATGAAGCTTATAGTGGCTGAGGACAGAGAAAAAGAAATCGGAGCAAGAAAGGGGATCTAGAGCAAGCCAAGGGCTAGCAATGAAGGCGCAGCGGCACGCACTTGCCTTTTGTCAGCTATGCAGTTGACGAGGCGGTGTGGGAGTGAAGACGCCTACGTCCCGTCAATCGCCACACGTCGGTCAGAACCACGGGCTTTGGGGCCCGCGGTGCTCCGCACTTGGCCCTTTGCTTCGCCGCGAAGCCAAGCCCGAGCACGCCTTGGGCTCGGGGGCTACTATCAGCGTTCTGGGAATGGGGGTACCCAGACTTGCCTGCCTGCGGCCCAGAGCGTGGCTCGCAAGGCGGCCTAGCATGGCCCAGCATCTTCAGCAACACTTAAGACCCTCGCGAGGGGCCAAGCCTCGCGAGGCGGTCGACACAAGGCATCTCCTGGGGCGGCCTCGCCAGGCCGGCTCTGTTGGGGAACGTAGTATTTCAAAAAAATTCCCTACACGCACGCAAGATCATGGTGATGTATAGCAACGAGAGGGGAGAGGGTCGTCCACGTACCCTCGTAGACCGTAAAAGGAAGCGTTATGACAATGCGGTTGATGTAGTCGTAAGTCTTCATGATCGACCGATCCTAGTACCGAACGTACGGCACCTCCGTGATCAGCACACGTTCAGCTCGGTGACGTCCACGAACTCACGATCTAGTAGAGCTTCGAGGGAGAGTTTCGTTAGCACGACAGCGTGATGACGGTGATGATGAATTTACCGATGCAGGGCTTCACCTAAGCACCGCAACGATATGACCGAGGTGTGTTTCTGTGGAGGGGGCACCGCACACGGCTAAAAGATCAATGATCAACTTGTGTCTCCATGGGGTGCCCCCCACCCCCGTATATAAAGGAGTGGAGGAGGGAGAGAGGCCGGCCCTCTCTATGGCACGCCCTAGGGGAGTCCTACTCCCACCGGGAGTAGGATTCCCCCTTTCCTTGTAGAACTAGGAGCCCTTCCAAGTAGTAGGAGTAGGAGAGAAGGAAAGGGAAAAGAGAAGAGAAGGAAGGAGGGGGCACCGCCCCTCCCCCTAGTCCAATTCGGACTAAGCCTTGGGGGGCGTGCAACCTCCCCTCTCTCTTTCCCCTAAAGCCCAATAAGGCCCATATACTCCCCGGCGAATTCCCGTAACTCTGCGGTACTCCGAAAAATACTCGAATCACTCGGAACCTTTCCGATGTCCGAATATAGTCGTCCAATATATCTATCTTTACGTGTCGGCCATTTCGAGACTCCTGGTCATGTCCCCGATCTCATCCGGGACTCTGAACTACCTTCGGTGCATCAAAACACATAAACTCATATTACCGATCGTCACCTAACGTTAAGCGTGCGGACCCAACGGGTTCGAGAACTATGTAGACATGACCGAGACTCATCTTCGGTCAATAACCAATAGCGAAACCTGGAAGCTCATTTTGGTAACTACATATTCTACGAAGATCTTTATCGGTCAAACTGCATAACAACATATGTTGTTCCCTTTGTCATTGGTAAGTTACTTGCCCGAGATTCGATCATCGGTATCACCATACCTAGTTCAATCTCGTTACCAGCAAGTCTCTTTACTCATTCCATAATGCATCATCCCGCAACTAACTCATTAGTCACATTGCTTGCAAGGCTTATAGTGATGTGCATTACCGAGAGGGCCCAGAGATACCTCTCCGACAATCGGAGTGACAAATCCTAATCTCGATCTATGCGGACTCAACAAACACCATCGGAGACACCTGTAGAGCACCTTTATAATCACCCAGTTACGTTGTGACGTTTGGTAGCACACAAAGTGTTCCTCCGGTATTCGGGAGTTGCATAATCTCATAGTCATAGGAACATGTATAAGTCATGAAGAAAGCAATAGCAGTAAAACTAAACGATCATGTGCTAAGCTAACGGAGTGGGTCAAGTCAATCACATCATTCACCAATGATGTGATCCCATTAATCAAATGACAACTCATGTCTATGGCTAGGAAACTTAACCATCTTTGATTCAACGAGCTAGTCAAGTAGAGGCATACTAGTGACACTTTGTTTTTGTCTATATATTCACACATGTATTATGTTTCCGGATAATACAATTCTAGCATGAATAATAAACATTTATCATGATACAAGGAAATATAAATAACAACTTTATTATTGCCTCTAGGGCATATTTCCTTCAGTCTCCCACTTGCACTAGAGCCAATAATCTAGTTCACATCGCCGTGTGATTTAATATTAATAATTCACATTGCTATGTGAATGACACCCATAGTTCACATCGCCATGTGACCAACACCCAAAGGGTTACTAGAGTGAATAATCTAGTTCATATCGCTATGTGATTTAACACCCAAAGGGTACTAAGGTGTGATCATGTTTTGCTTCGTGAGAGAAGTTTAGTCAGCGGGTCTGTTACATTCAGATCCGTATGTATTTCGCAAATTTCTATGTCTACAATGCTCCGCATGGAGCTATTCTAGCTAATTGCTCCCACTTTCAATTCGCATCCAGATTGATATTTAGAGTCATCTGGATTAGTGTAAAAAGCTTGCATCGGCGTAACTCTTTACGACGAACTCTTTATCACCTCCATAATCGAGAAAATTTTATGTAGTCATCCAGTAACTAAGGACAATTTTGACCGATGTCCAGTGATCTACTCCTTGATCACTATTGTACCTCCGTGTCAATCTCATGGCAAAGTACACAACAGGTTTGGCACACAGCATGGCATACTTTATAGAACCTATGACTGAGGCATAGGGAATGACTTTCATTCTTTCTTTATCTTCAGCTGTGGTCGGGTTTTGAGTCTTACTCAACTTCATACCTTGTAACACAGGCAAGAACCCTTTCTTTGACTGATCCATTTTGAACTTCTTCAAAACTTTATCAAGGTATGTGCTTTGTGAAAGTCCAATTAAGCGTCTTGATCTATCTCTATAGATCTTGATGCCTAACATGTAAGCAGCTTCACCGAGATCTTTCATTGAAATTTTTTTATTCAAGTATCCTTTTGTGCTATCCAGAAATTCTATATCATTTCCAATCAACAATATGTTATCCACATATAATATCAGAAATGCTACAGAGCTCCCACTCACTTTCTTCTAAATATAGGCTTCTCCAAAAGTCTGTATAAAACCATATGCTTTGATCACCTCATCAAAGCGTATATTCCAACTCCGAGATGCTTGCACCAGTCCATGGATGGATCGTTGGAGCTTGCACACTTTATTAGCACCTTTAGGATCGACAAAACATTCTGGTTGCATCATATACAACTCCTCTTTGAGATATCCATTCAAAAAATGCAGCTTTGACATCCATTTGCCAGATTTCATAATCATAAAATGCGGCAATTGCTAACTTGATTTGGATAGACTTAAGCATCGCTACGGGTGAGAAAGTCTCATCGTAGTCAACTCCTTGAACTTGTCGAAAACCTTCCGCAACAAGTCGAACTTTGTAAATAGTAACATTACCATCAGCATTGGTCTTCCTCTTGAAGATCCATTTATTTTTCATGTCTTGCCGATCATCGGGCAAGTCAACCAAAGTCCACAGTTTGTTCTCATACATGGATCCCATGTCAGATTTCATGGCCTCAAGCCATTTTGCGGAATCTGGGATCATCATCGCTTCCTCATAGTTCGTAGGTTCATCATGGTCTAGTAACATGACTTCCAGAACCGGGTTGCCGTACCACTCTGGCGCGGAACGTACTCTGGTTGATCTACGAAGTTCAGTAGTAACTTGATCCGAAGTTTCATGATCATCATCATTAGCTTCCTCTCTAATTGGTGTGGGGATCACTGGAACTAGTTTCTATGATGTACTACTTTCCAATTCGGGAGAAGGTACAATTACCTCATCAAGTTCCACTTTCCTCCCACTCACTTCTTTCGAGAGAAACTCCTTCTCTAGAAAGTATCCATTTTTAGCAATGAATATCTTGCCTTTGGATCTGTGATAGAAGGTGTACCCAACATTCTCCTTTGGGTATCCTATGAAGACACATTTCTCCGATTTGGGTTCGAGCTTATGAGGTTGAAGCTTTTTCACATAAGCATCGCAGCCCCAAACTTTAAGAAACAACAACTTTGGTTTCTTGGCAAACCACAATTCATAAGGCGTCGTCTCAACAGATTTAGATGGTGCCCTTATTTAATGTGAATGCAGCTGTCTCTAATGCAACCCAAAACGATAGTGGTAAATTGGTAAGAGACATCATAGATGGCACCATATCTAATAAAGTACGGTACGACGTTCGGACACACCATTACGCTGTGGTGTTCCAGGTGGCGTGAGCTGTGAAACTATTTCACATTGTTTTAAATGAAGACCAAACTCGTAACTCAGATATTCTCCTCCGCGATTAGATCGTAGAAACTTAATTTTCTTGTTACGATGATTCTCTACTTCACTCTGAAATTCTTTGAACTTTTCAAATGTTTCAGACTTGTGCTTCATCAAGTAGATATATCCATTTCTGCTCAAATCATCCGTGAACGTCAGAAAATAACGATACCCGCCGCGAGCCTCAACACTCATCGGTCCACATACATCAGTATGTATGATTTCCAACAAATCAGTTGTTCGCTCCATTGTTCCGGAGAATGGAGTTTTAGTCATCTTGCCCACGAGGCATGGTTCGCAAGCACCAAGTGATTCATAATCAAGTGATTCCAAAAGCCCATCAGCATGGAATTTCTTCATGCGCTTTACACCAATATGACCTAAATGGCAGTGCCACTAATAATTTGCACTATCATTATCAACTTTGCATATTTTGGCTTCAGTATTATGAATATGTGTATTACTACGATCGAGGTCCAACAAACTATTTTCATTGGGTGTATGACCATTGAAGGTTTTATTCATGTAAACAGAATAACAATTATTCTATGACTTTAAATGAATAATCGTATTGCAACAAACATGATCAAATCATATTCATGCTCAATGCAAATGCCAAATAACATTTATTTAGGTTCTACACTAATCCCGAAAGCATAGGGAGTGTGCGATGATGATCATATCAATCTTGGAACCACTTCCGACCCACATCATCACTTCACCTTTAACTAGTCTATGTTCATTCTGCAACTCTCGTTTCGAGTTACTAATTTTAGCAACTGAACCGATATCAAATACCCAGGGGTTGCTTATGAACACTAGTAAAGTACACATAAATAATATGTATATCAAATATACCTTTGTTCACTTTGCCATCCTTCTTATCCGCCAATATCTAGGGCAGTTCCACTTCCAGTGACCATTTCCTTTGCAGTAGAAGCACTTAGTTTCAGGCTTGAGTTTAGCTTTGGGTTTCTTCATGGGAGTGATAAATTGCTTTTCATTCTTCTTGAAGTTCCCGTTCTATCCCTTTTCCCTTTACTTGAAACTAGTGGTCTTGTTAACCATCAACGCTTGATGCTTTTTCTTGATTTCTACCTTCACCGATTTCAGCATCGCAAAGAGCTTGGGAATTACTTTCGTCATCCCTTGCATATTATAGTTCATCATGAAGTTCTACTAACTTGGTGATAGTGACTTGAGAACTTTGTCAATTACTATCTTATCTGGAAGATTAACTCCCACTTGATTCAAGCAATTTGTAGTACCCAGACCATCTGAGCATGCTCACTGGTTGAGTTATTCTCCTCCATCTTGTAGGCAAAGTACTGTCAGAGGTCTCGTACCTCTTGACACGGGCATGAGTATGAAATACTAATTTCAACTCTTGGAACATCTTATATGCTCTGTGGCGTTCAAAACATTTTTTAAGTCCCGGTTATAAGCCGTAAAGCATGGCGCACTAAACTATCAAGTAGTCATCATACCGACCTTGTCAAACGTTCATAACGTCTGCATCTGCTCCTGCAATAGGTTTGTCACCTAGCGGTGCATGAAGGACATAATACTTCTATGCAGCAATGAGGAAAAAATCCTCAGATCACGGACCAAGTCTGTATCATTGCTACTAACATATTTCAATTTCTCTAGTAACATATAAAATAAACAGGGAGCTAAATCGCGAGCTATTAATCTACAACATAGATATGCTAATACTACGAGGACTAAGTTCATGATAAATTAAAGTTCAATTAATCAAATTACTTAAGAACTCCCACTTAGACAGACATCTCTCTAATCATCTAAGTGATCACGTGACCCATATCAACTAAACCATGTCCGATCATCATATGAGATGGAGTAGTTTTCAATGGTGAACATCTTATGTTGATCATATATACTATATGTATCACGCTCGACCTTTCGGTATCCAGTGTTCCGAGGCCATATCTGCATATGCTAGGCTTGTCAAGTTTAACCCGAGTATTCTGCATGTGAAAAATTGTCTTACACCCGTTGTATTTGAACATAGAGCTTATCACACCCGATCATCATGTGGTGTCTCAGCACGACGAACTTTTGCAACGGTGCAAACTCGGGGAGAACACTTATACCTTGAAATTTAGTGAGAGATCATCTTATAATGCTATCGCCGATCTAAGCAAAATAAGATGCATAAAAGATAAACATCACATGCAATCAATATAAGTGATATGATATGGTCATCATCATCTTGTGCCTTTGATCTCCATCTCCAAGGCACCATCATGATCACCATCGTCACCGGCACGACACCTTGATCTCCATCGTAGCATCGTTGTCGTCTCGCCAACTATTGCTTCCACGACTATCGCTACTGCTTAGTGATAAAGTAAAGCAATTACATGGCGATTGCATTTCATACAATAAAGTGACAACCATATGGCTCCTGTCAGTTGTCGATAACTTTACAAAACATGATCCTCTCATACAATAACATATAACTCATCACGTCTTAACCATATCACATCACAACATGCCCTGCAAAAACAAGTTAGACGTCCTCTACTTTGTTGTTGCAAGTTTTACGTGGCTCCTACGGGTTGAGCAAGAACCGTTCTTACCTACGCATCAAAACCACAACGATATTTCGTCAAGTATGTGATGTTTTAACCTTCACAAGGACCGGGTGTATCCACACTCGATTCAACTAAAGTTGGAGAAACTGACACCCGTCAGCCACCTGTGTGTGAATCACGTCGGTAGAACAAGTCTCGCGTAAGCGTACGCGTAATGTCGGTCCGGGCTGCTTCATCCAACAATACCGCTGAATCAAAGTATGACATGTTGGTAAGCAGTATGACTAGTATCGTCCACAAGTCACTTGTGTTCTACTCGTGCATATAACATCTACGCATAAACCTGGCTCATGATGCCACTGTTGGGGAACGTAGTATTTCAAAAAAATTCCCTACGCACACGCAAGATCATGGTGATGTATAGCAACGAGCGGGCAGAGTGTCATCCACGTACCCTCGTAGACCGTAAGCGGAAGCGTTATGACAACGCGGTTGATGTAGTCGTATGTTTTCACGATCGACCGATCCTAGTACCGAACGTACGGCACCTCCACGATCTCCACACGTTCAGCTCGGTGACGTCCCATGAACTCATGATCCAGTAGAGCTTCGAGCGAGAGTTCCATCAGCACGATGGCGTGATGACAGTGATGATGAAGTTACCGATGCAGGGCTTCGCCTAAGCACCGCAACGATATGACCGAGGTGTGTTTCTGTGGAGGGGGGCACCGCACACGGCTATAAGATCAATGATCAACTTGTGTGTCCATGGGGTGCCCCCACCCCCATATATAAAGGAATGGAGGTGGGGGAGAGGCCGACCCTCTCTATGGCGCGCCCTAGGGGAGTCCTACTCCCACCGGGAGTAGGATTCCCCCTTTCCTAATAGAACTAGGAGCCCTTCCAAGTAGTAGGAGTAGGAGAGAAGGAAAGGGAAAAGAGAAGAGAAGGAAGGAGGGGGCGCCGCCCCTCCCCCTAGTCCAATTCGGAATAAGCCTTGGGGGCGCGTAGCCTCCCCTCTCTCTTTCCCCTAATGCCCAATAAGGCCCATATACTCCCCGACGAATTCCCGTAACTCTCCAGTACTCCGAAAAATACCTGAATCACTTGGAACCTTTCCGATGTCCGAATATAGTCGTCCAATATATCGATCTTTACATCTCGGCCATTTCGAGACTCCTCGTCATGTCGCCGATCTCATATGGGACTCCGAACTACCTTCGGTGCATCAAAACACATAAACTCATAATACCGATCGTCACCGAACGTTAAGCGTGCGGACCCTAGATGTTCGAGAACTATGTAGACATGACCGAGACTCATCTTCGGTCAATAACCAATAGCGGAAACTGGATGATCATATTGGTTCCTACATATTCTACGAAGATCTTTATCGGTCAAACCGCATAACATCATACGTTGTTCCCTTTGTCATCGGTATGTTACATGCCCGAGATTCGATCGTTGGTATCACCATACCTAGGTCAATCTCGTTACCGGCAACTCTCTTTACTCGTTCCGTAATGCATCATCCCGCAACTAACTTCTTAGTCACATTGCTTGCAAGTCTTATACTGATCTGCATTACCGAGAGGGCCCAGAGATACCTCTCCAACAATCGGAGTGACAAATCCTAATCTCGATCTATGCCAACTCAGTAAACACCATCGGAGACACGTGTAGAGCACCTTTATAATCACCCAGTTACGTTGTGACGTTTGGTAGCACACAAAGTGTTCCTCCGGTATTCGGGAGTTGCATAATCTCATAGTCATAGGAACATGTATAAGTCATGAAGAAAGAAATAGCAGTAAAACTAAACGATCAAGTGCTAAACCCTTGAGGTTCAAACTCTAGGGTGCGCACGAAGATCTCTCCTTCCGCCCTAGCTCGTCTACTCGCCGATCCCTAGGCTTAGCTCGTCAGATCCGAAGAACAAGGGACACAAGGTTTATACTGGTTCGGGCCACCATTTTGGTGTAATACCCTAATCTAGTGTGGTGTGGTGGATTGCCTTATAGGCTGAGGAAGAACTAGTACAAGGATGAACTGCCTCCTGAGGAGAGGGGTTCTTGTGCTCGAGTGAGCTTGTGGTGTGTGGTCTCGATGCTACGATCTCCTCCTCCCTCAGTGGTGGTGGCTAGCCCTATTTATAGTGACACGGGTCCTCTTCCCAAATATTGAGCGGGAAGGGATCCCACAATGGCCAAATTTGAAGGGGGACAGCTAGTACAAGCTATCCTGAAAAAAGGTGGTCCTCGCCTGCCAAAGGCTCTGGTGGTGACGCCGCCGTGGGCTCCGCGATGACCTCTGCTCTGTCGTCCTGCTGGTTGCACCGATATGGAAACATTTTCCTGACGCCTTGGGACTCCTCGCCTGCACCTCTTCCTTTAGCACCAAAGAGGAAACTGGCAATCTGCGCCCGCTGGCGCCGGCCTGGCCTTGGTCGTCACTGCTCACGTCACGAGGCCCTCGCGATGTACCATTTGCCTTGATATCTCCAATCCTCATGAGACGGCCTACCGAGGCCACCCTAGGGGATGTCTTGCGTCGTCCGCCTCGCGAGGGTCTTGAGTGGTTGCTGAAGATGTTGGGCCGTACCAGGCCGCCTTATGAGCCACGCCCTAGGCCGCGGGCAGGCAAGTCTGGGTACCCCTGTTCTGAGAATGCCGACGGTAGCCCCCGGGCCCAAGGTGCGCTCGGGCTTGGCTTCGCCGCGAAGCCAAGGGCCAAGTGCGGATCATCGCGGGCCCCAAAAGCCTGCGGCCTTGACTGACATGTGGTGATTGATTGGACGTGGGCGTCTCCACTTCCCCACGCAGCCTTGGCAACTGCGCAACTTGACAAGTCCCTGCATGCACAGAAGATCATCATTACCTGCGATTATGGAGACCGGCGGTTGGCCTTCCCCTGGCTATTAATAAGGCGGTAGGCGGGGTTCTCGCTGCCCATCTTCTTCCTTCGTTCCTCTCGCTTCTTCTGATTCCTTGCCATTCGCTTGGCCGAGCTGCTCATGGCGCCGAACTGACGATTTTCCGCCGCTGAGAAGGGGAAGACTCATTACGAGGAGCCAGAAGTGCTTCCTCCGAAGAAAAGATCATTCCGCCCTCATGGCACTGTCATGAGGCCGGATGTGACGTGGCCCTGGCACGAACGGACTCCCCCTGGCAACCTGATGCCCCTGTACGCTAGGGCACCAGGCCACGGAGGGGAAGTCGGCGTCCAGTGCCGCCCGCGCCATGGCTATGCCGGTTGCGATGTAGTGGTGCACGCCGCCGTCCCGCAAGCACACGCCAGAGGTTCTTCGCGTGAGTTCGTGCTTTGGGCGGCAATGCCTCCTAGATCCTGGGTATGCTTCCCACCATTCTTCGTCGTGGAGATGCCGCTGAGGGGGCCGCTCGGGCTGTGGTTGCGGCACGCCAATTGCTGGGCCCCGATGACGAGGGCTGAGGTCGAGGTCGTCTCCGCGGGTAAGGTCTTCATGACCGCGGATGGGGCGAGGTCGCTCACTTTTGCGGCGTGGAAGGCGCCCTCGCCATCCACTTCGAGTACGATGGCACCTCCACGCTGCACTTCAAGGCGTTCGACGAGGAGGGGCGCCACCTGGAGTGCTGCCCTAGAGGGGGCCGTCGAGGCAACGCGGCGACTGGCGCCACGCCAACCGTTGATCCTGCCACCAGCTTGTCCAGCAGCAGCAATGGCCTCCGGAGGTCCAGCTACTCCTCTGAGTCCGACGAGTCTTCGGAGACGAGCGACGATAGCTTCGCGCCCCCGAGCTCACGGCGCGCCCGAAACGTGTCGGGCTCGCGGGCACACCGCTGGTGGTGATCGGCTCAAGGTCGGAGGTGGGCCACCGTGGCCCACTATTGATGATGGTGTCGGTGATGGTGGCCGTAGTTAGGATCCCCTGAAGTCCTTTCGTGGCATTCCCTCTGAGGATTCAAAGCCAACCCCACGGGGGTATGTAAAGAACTTGTAATGCTTTTGCTTCCATCTTGTTGTCCTTGCTAGTACACCCTACTCGCGAGCCTCGTCCAGCAATATCGCCCCTTTTTACCCTTTTGGTTGCATAGTGCTCTACGCTGACAGGTCCCAGTCCCAAGGAAAGGTGTAGCCGTCACTAGTATGCCAGGTCGCGATGCCGTGGTCAAGGCCAGGAGGTGAGCGGCCCGGGGTCCGGTAAGAGCTCCTGAGGCGCGATTCTCAAGAGGTCCCCCTTGGCATGCAAGCGGCTTCCGCAGGTTAAAAGCGAGGTGGTATTGCCGACACGTGACTGCTGAATCCCATTCTGCAGGAGAAGATGGGGCGCCAAAGAGTTTCTGACTTATATGGATGAGCATGAGGTGATTCTTTATATGCCTGGCTTATTTCTGATGTCGCAAGGCTGAGATTTTGCGATTTCCTCCTCGCAGGGCCCGGCCCCGCGCGTACCCCAACCGCTGCTGGCCCTGACCGGAAACCAGGACAAGACCAGGGAGTGAGGGGCTACGGGACCAGTTAGGCTGTTGGGTCGCGATGCCCAAGGGTCCCCCTTGATGTACGAACAGCCTTCGAGAAGGGAA
>LR738713.1:90089122-90126579 GCA_902687465.1 Secale cereale | reverse complement strand
GACCGTGGAGATTTGAGCCAATCAATGGATTCGAATACGATCCAAAGGGCCGATGGTTCGAATACGACCATGTAAACCGATCACAAGGGGTTGAGCTAGGATTCGAATACGACCGTGTAGCCCCCTTGTGAATTCGGCTATGTTCTCTTTGGTTCGAATACGGCCTATGTTTGAACAGAAATGGCTATGTTCTCTTTGGTTCGAATACGACCTATGTTTGAACAGGAAGCCTTTTAGTGAATGTAGAAGTAGGGTACCTATCTGGGAGTTGCACTGTGCGGCAAACCTTCTTTGGTCCCTTATAAAATTGTCCTGCATAGCCAGATAGACTGATCAAAGCATCTTATTTTCTTAATGAAAATGACATAAACTGTAGATGGATATCACCATAAGACACTTATATTGGAAAAAAGAGCTGACCCCCTGGTTTATCGAGGGCGCCGGTTTATTCATTAATCATAATATATACATAGGATACAGTAGAGCTCATGGCTCAAGTATAGTAGGGCCGCAGGAGAGCGATGTTCCACGGCCTCTTTGTCTCTTCTTCCGATGTACGTGAGTCCTTGTGCTCTCGAACGTCCACCAGGTAATATGAACCATTGTGTAGATTCTTGCTGACCACAAAGGGCCCTTCCCAAGGCGGGGATAATTTGTGCATGTCTGTTTGGTCTTGGATGAGCCGGAGTACCAAATCTCCCTCCTGGAACGTCCTGGTTTTGATCCGGCGGCTGTGATATCTGCGCAAGTCCTGTTGATAAATCGCGGACCGTGCTGCTTCTATGTCACGCTCTTCATCCAGCCGGTCCAAACTGTCCTGTCTTGCCTGCTCATTGGCTGTTTCAACATAAGCCGTCACCCGTGGCGAATCATGACGGATATCACTTGGAAGAACCGCTGCAGCACCATACACCATGAAGAAAGGTGTATAACTTGTGGACCGGTTTGGCGTGGTATTGATGCTCCAGAGGACAGACGATAACTCCTCAACCCAGCACCCTGGTGTTCTTTGCAAGGGAGTCATAAGCCGGGGCTTGATACCTCGCAAAATCTCCTGATTAGCCCTTTCAGCTTGACCGTTAGATTGAGGGTGAGCTACAGAAGACACATCTAGGCGAATATGCTCCCGTTGACAAAACTCTTCCATCTCTCCTTTAGATAAATTGGTGTCGTTGTCTGTGATGATCCTGTGTGGAATGCCAAACCGGAAAATTACCTTTTCGATGAATTTAACCGTTGTTGCCGCATCACACTTGCTCACAGGCTCTGCCTCAATCCATTTTGTAAATTTATCCACAGCCACCAGCAGATGAGTTTTTTGATCTTGGGATCATTTGAAGGGCCCAACCATATCAAGCCCCCAAGTCGCAAACGGCCAAGTAATCGGTATCATCCGGAGCTACTGTGCCGGAACAAGAGCACGTCGTGAAAATTTCTGACAAGCATCGCACCTCCGGACTAGATCCGCTGCATCAGCATGGGCTGTCAGCCAATAGAACCCATGTCGAAAAGCTTTAGCCACCAATGATTTTGAACCGGCATGATGACCACAATCCCCTTCATGGATCTCCCGAAGGATAACACAACCTTCCTCCCATGATACACACCGCTGAAACGCTCCAGAAACACTGCGATGGTGAAGTTCTCCTTTTGCAATTGTCATGGATTTGGAGCGCCGGATTATCTGTCTTGCTTCGATCTCGTCGTCCGGCAACTCCCCACAGCTTAGGTATGCCAAGTATGGGAGCGTCCAATCCGGAATAACATGAAGTGCTGCCACTAGCTGCGCCTCCGGATCAGGAACGGCCAGATCTTCCTCCGATGGTACCTGAACTGATGGATTGTGCAGCTCATTCCAAAAAGTATTCGGTGGTACCGGTTTACGTTGGGAACCCAGCCGGCTCAGAGCGTCGGCCGCTTCATTCCTTCGCCGGTCTATGTGATCCACCTGATACCCTTTGAAATATCATGCGACTGCTTCAACTTCTCGTCTGTAAGCTGCCATGAGAGGGTCTTTTGAATCCCACTTGCCGGATACTTGTTGTGCCACTAAATCTGAATCACCAAAACACTTGACCCGGCTCAAGTTCATCTCCTTAGCCATCCGTAGGCCATGAAGCAATGCCTCATATTCTGTTGCATTGTTAGTACAAGGAAACATTAGACAGAGGACATAACAGAACTTGTCACCTCGCGGGGAAGTTAACACAACTCCAGCCCCCGAGCCTTCCAACTGCCTTGAACCGTCAAAATGAATCGTCCAGTATGTAAGATCCGGCTTCTCCTCTGGTGCTTGCAGTTCCGTCCAATCATTGATGAAATCCACCAATGCTTGGGATTTGATAGCGGTGCGTGGCACATACTTCAATCCGTGTGGGCTAAGCTCAATGGCCCACTTCGCCACGCTGCCAGTAGCTTCCCTGTTCTGGATTATATCCCCCAATGGTGCTGAACTAACAACAGTTATTGGGTGGCCTTGGAAATAATGTTTCAACTTCCGGTTTGCCATGAACACACCATATACCAGCTTCTGCCAATGCGGGTACCTTTGCTTGGATTCAATGGGAACTTCACTAACATAATAGACTGGACGTTGAACCGGGTATTCCTTTCCTGCCTCCTTGCGCTCAACCACGATCGCCACGCTGACTGCCCGTGCATTGGCGGCGATGTATAACAACAATGGCTCATTATCAACAGGGGCAGCAAGGACCGGCGGCTCTGCCAATTGCCGCTTCAAATCCTCAAACGCAGCGTTTGCCTCATCACTCCATATAAACCGGTCTGTCTTTTTCAGCATCTGATAAAGCGGAATTGGCTTCTCTCCCAGACGGCTGATGAACCGGCTCAATGCTGTGATCCGGCCTGCGATACGCTGAACATCATTGATGCAAGCCGGTTTAGTCAAAGATGTGATTGCCTTGATCTTCTCCGGATTGGCTTCTATTCCTCTGTTTGACACGAAGAATCCAAGGAGCTTGCCCGCCGGAACACCGAAAGCACACTTCTCCGGATTAAGCATCATTTTATAGGCCCGAAGGTTGTCAAAGGTCTCCTTGAGGTCCTCTATAAGTGTCTCCTCCTTCCTTGATTTCACCACAATATCATCCACATAAGCATGAACATTTCTCCCTATCTGCCCCTTAAGACAATTTTGTACGCAACGCTGGTAAGTTGCTTGCGCACTCTTGAGCCCAAAAGGCATAGACACATAGCAAAAAGCACGGAAAGGGGTTATGAAGGCCGTCTTCTCCTGATCTTTAACTGCCATCTTGATCTGGTGATACCCTGAATATGCATCCAAAAAACTTAGCAGCTCACATCCCGCCGTAGCATCAATGATCTGATCAATACGAGGGAGAGCAAAAGGATTAGTTGGACAAGCTTTGTTTAGGTCTGTGTAATCCACACACATTCTCCACTTTCCATTTTTCTTTAATACCAGCACCGGATTAGCCAACCACTCCGGGTGAAAAACTTCAACTATGAACCCTGCGGCCAAAAGCCTGGCCACTTCTTCTCATATAGCCTTGCGCCTTTCTTTGTTGAAGCGGCGCAGATACTGCTTGACCGGTTTAAACTTCGGATCAATGTTAAGACTGTGCTCAGCGAGTTCCCTCAGTATACCTGGCATGTCAGAAGGTTTCCATGCAAAGATATCTTGGTTCTCACAGATGAACTCGATGAGCGCGCTTTCCTATTTAGTATCAAGGTTAGCGCTGATAGTGAACTGCTTGGATGAATCGCCTGGCACAAAGTCAACTTGCTTGGTCTCCTCCGCAGACTTGAACTTCAATGCCGGATCATGCCCTGTAGTTGGCTTCTTCAACGGGGACATATCCGCCAGATCAACATTGTCCTTGTAAACCTTCAACTCCTCCGTAGCACATACTGCCTCCGCATAAGCAGCGTCTCCTTCTTCGCACTCCAATGCAATCTTGCGACTTCCATGAACCGTGATGGTTCCTTTGTGACCCGGCATCTTGAGTTGTAGATAAACATAGCATGGCCTAGCCATAAACTTGGCGTAAACCGGTCTTCCAAACAGAGCATGATATGGGCTTCGGATCTTGACAACTTCAAAGGTTATCATCTCCGATCTGGAATCCTGTTCATCTCCAAAGGTAACTTCTAGGTCAATTTTTCCAACTGGGTAAGCTGATTTACCTGGCACTACTCCATGAAACACTGTGTTTGACTGTCTTAGCTTCTTATCCGTCAGCCCCATGCGGCGGAAAGTCTCCTAATACAAGATATTGATGCTGTTGCCGCCGTCCATAAAAACCTTGGTGAATTTGTAGCCACCCACCTGTGGCGCTACCACTAAGGCTAACTGGCCCAGATTATCAACTCGCGGCGGGTGATTCTCTCTGCTCCACACAATAGGTTGCTCCGACCAACGCAGGAATTGTGGTGTTGCCGGTTCAACCACATGGACCGCCCGCTTTAAGATTTTTTGATCTCGCTTGCACAAACTCGTAGTGAACACATGATATTGCCCACTGCTCAGCTCCTTCGGATTGCTCTGATATCCGGATTGCTGCTACTGCTGACGCTGCTGATTGCCTTGGTTATTGTGATTACCCTGGCCCTGCTGTTGGCCGCCCTGGTTATTATAACCACCTTGGCCATACTGATGGTTACCTTGGTTATTATAACCACCCTGACCATACTGATGATTTCCTTGATTGTGACCGTTATTGCCGCCATGATATCCTGATCCGGAACCATTACCCTGGTGACTCGGACCGTGAAACCCGGGGCCTGAACTACCGCCCGGCGGTCTGTTGTTAAATTTGGCCCGGTTCACGGCCTCCATCAGTATCCGACATTCTCCCCAGGTATGCTTAGCTGGATTTCGCTTCGTTCCGTGTTTCGTGCAAGGCTCGTTCAATTGTTGCTCCCAAATAATGACCTCTCCGCTGTTTTGTGGGGGCGGCTTATCCTTGTTGCGCTGAAAACTTCCTTGAACTTTGGTATTGGCCATGAAATCAGAGCCACCCTCTGCCTTTCGTTTGCCTAAGAAGCTTGTACCGACCGGATTAGCCTGCGCCGGTTTACCAGACTTATTTGCCTTTCCAGATTTATCTCCATCCGCTTCTGGATACTTAGCATTGTCGGAGTCCCCGTATTTCACCAGAGCGCTCATGAGAGTTCCCATGTCATTACAATCCCGTTTGAGCCGTCCCAACTTTAACTTCAGAGACTCAAACCGGCAATTGTTTTCCAGTGTCACTATTGCCATACTGGGATTGATACCGTTCGAAGAGTGCAAGATTTCTAACACTCGCCGGACCCATGCACTCGTGGGCTCCTTCTCTCCTTGTATACATGCCGCTAGGTCCACCACTGACATCGGCTGCTTGCACGTGTCCTTGAAATTTTTGATAAACTGGCAGCGAAACTCTCCCCATGATCCGATGGAATTAGGCGGTAAGCCCTTTAACCAGGTCCGGGTTGTACCCTCAAGCATCATGGTAAAGTACTTCGCACAAGCCACTTCATCCACGTCCAGCATCTCCATAGCCATCTCGTAACTCTCAACCCACGCTTCTGGAGCCAAATCTGCTGTGTAATTAGGCACTTTACATGGACGCTTGAAATCCTTGGGTAACTTCACGCTCCGTAGAGCGGGGACAAGACACTGCACCCCAAAGGAACTCGTCGTCACTCCTGTTTCTGCTGTGGTTGTGTGAACCGGCGTCGTTTGGCGGATCTCCTCGCGGGCTGCAGACCTAACCCGGTTTGCTACCTCCTGAGCTTGTGCCTCTGCGCCCGCCGGATTATCCTGTCTGTGACGGTGTCGCCTCCGTTCACTACTGGACACCTCCGGTTCCTCCCAATGCCTAGTATAACTCCGGCTGTGGCGGGGTGTTGAATGAAGCCTCTCCCTGCTATAAGAATACGCTTGCTGCTGTGTCAACGCCGTGTTAAGCAGATCCTTGACCCTGCGTGCCTCCATAGCCACGGGGGATGTCCCCTCCATGGGTAAAGCGGCCAGGCGTGAAGCGGGAGCAACAATGTTATCCAAAGGGTTTGAGTAATGACCCAGAGGAGTGGGGATGTGTGGTGTGGACATAATCCGGTGATCTTGCCCCGCAGTGGGCTGTTGAACCGGCTCGCCCCTCGCGGGGGCAGCCCTCCGGTTTACCTCCGGATCATTGCTAGCTCTCGCTCCTGGCGTCCTGAAGAGATTCATCGCCTCATAGACCGGCGGTAGACGAGACTGGTATCTCCGATTCCTTACTCCCTGTGCGGAGGCCTGTTCCATCCTTAGCTGGAAAGCCTGAGAATCCAGCTCTGCCTGTCTCATTGCTATCATAGCTTTCTCTGCCTTCAGATCCTCTCTTGCTTGCTCGATCCGGCCCCTCAGCTGAAGGAGTTCTGCATCGTGTTGCGCCTTGTCTGCTGGAGCCACCTCTGCTACTGCTCGGGTTGTAAACTCCTCTACTAAGGCGGATAGAGCGTCAGAGGGCGAGAGGGCCTGGCCGCTCCCCCCTGCACCAGCTTCTGCTGTGATCGCCCCGTTCACCATGGACTGTGGCATAGGTTGTGATCCGGCCATAAAGACAGCCGCTCGGTTTGGCAGATCAAAGGGGTCCGGAATACTGCCTCCGTCGGACACACCCTCAGATCGGCCATCCTGCAACAGATACAAGGACTCGGTCTCTCCGGATGAGGATCCATCATCGGAATAGACAACTGTCTCGCCACCAGAATCCGATCCGTCCTCGGCTTGGACTCCATGTATTGCTCGAACGAAAACGCGCTTCATGGCAGGCAGAATCCGGGCCGATCTCGCACGCTGAGCCGGCTCGATGATGTCGAAGAAGTTGTCCGGCTCAGGTCCCGGTTCGCCAATCTTGCCGATGAAGACGTGGATGCCGCCGAAGGGAACCCGGTACCCATATTCGATTGAATCGGCCTCCGGTCCCCAGCCTGTGTCGTCGATGTAGATCCGGCCGCGGCGACTCTTGGTCATCCGGCGGACCACGTAGCCCTTGAGTCCTTCAAAGCTGCCCTTCAAGAACTCGAAACCATCGTGCGGTGGCCCCACGGTGGGCGCCAACTGTCGTGGAATTAGCACGGCAGATGTCCGGTTTAACGGACTTGATGATGGAACCATCGCACGGGTTAGCTTGAAGGGGTTAAAAGCACACAAAGGACACAAAGGGTTTATACTAGTTCGGCCCCTTCAAGGAAGGTAAAAGCCTACGTCTAGTTTGGTTTGGTATTGCTTGGGCGTCGATGAACAGGGAGCTGATTGCTTGCCTGCGTCTCGACGGATTGTTGCCTGTCCTTGAACCGTCACCGGGTCGTCCCTTTATATAGAGGTGACGCCCGGTCCGGTTTACAGAGTCCCGAGGCCGGCTCATATTTGTGTCCGCTTCGGTCTCAGCTCTTTCTTCCTTGTATCTCAAGTTTACATGATATGACGGTTTGCAAACCGTGAACCTTGCCCGTGGGCCCTAAGCATTTATGGGCCGTAACTTCTACTGAGCTTACAATTATACAACTATATTATCATAATCCGGTTTACCCTAGCCGGTTTACACCTGCTAGTAATATCCCTGACAGTGTCCGCGCCTGGCACCCTCGACATCACCGTCGGCTTATTCATCAACAGCAAGACCCTCCGCCCAACTTTTCCAAGTTACCCGGAGGCTCGGAAGCTACACCCAGTGGGTGCGCGCCCCCACTCGGGACACGCCGCGCCTGTTACACGCCCACCGCTGGCTGCAACCGGCATCTTCGATGCCATCTACTACATCGACGCCCGCTAAAAAACCTTCGCGCAACTTTTACAGGTTGCCCGGAGGCTCGGAGGCTACTGTCGGGGGATGACCCCCGGGTAGGCCCAAGATGGCAAATGACGCTTCAAAAACATCGGGGCCAGCAACGCCCTTAGTTCGTCTCGCACTTGGCCGGGCTGCTCAACCCGGCCAAGTCCCTCGACCCGGCCGAACCTCGCCATCCCGGCCGCCCGGCCGGGTCCCCGTCTGGCTGCTCTTGTCGGCCTACTACGCTGCTCACTCGTCACGCACGTCATCATCTAAAGTGTACTTTGTCCCCCGGGCATTGTTTTATAAAATGCCCCAGGGACAAAACTTAGCCTACCATGCAAGCAAGCATGGCTTGGGATGTAAGCTACACACTATAGCTTACATCCCAAGCACACACCCATGCCAACATGGCTTACTTCACAAGCTAGCCCATACTCATATATAAGTCAACATCCATCCATCCATCCATCCTGGACATGCTCACACGCATGCATGCTCAGGCCACCACACCACACACTTGCTCTCACTCTCAAACACATATATGAGGCATATAGGAGACGGTGAGCACTCTGCTACTAATCTCAGATACAGCTCCAAGAGCAACTCTGTACTACCAGACATGTACACCGCATATATATTCAGACATGCAGGAGTAGGAGTATTATCTCTCCGAAGAGCTCCGAACCTGGGTAAATCACCGCGTGCTGTTTACCCAATCCCATCCTATCGGGGATATACCCCGCGGCGTAACCCGGCCGGAAGCATAACCCGGCCGGACTTGGCAGTTTACTTGAGATGGTTTACACTTGGTGATTCACTGGCGATCCGTCCTAAGCAGACGGTTTACAAGCAACCTGCCTGAATAATATCACTCCCTGGTAACCCGGCTGGCAGATCACGGATGACAAGGCCCAAGGCCCAGAAGGCCGGTTCATGTTATGGTGAGCCGGTTTATGAAGAAAGCACAAGGGATATTCTCCTACAAAGGAAGCAAGACTAGGACTCCTTGTAATAGAGTAATCCTAATCCTACTAGGACTAGTCATGTAACCCGCCCCTTCAACATATATAAGGAGGGGCAGGGCTCCCCAAAGGGGGACAAGTTCTCACAAGTTTCTAGGGCTAGACACAAAGAGCCGGTTTACCGTCGACACCATGAGGATCATAATGAGATTTAGCCTCAAACAGCACGTATGACTATTATCGGATGATGTTTCCCGGGGTCCGAAGCTGTCTAAATCCTTGTCTTGCGTGCGTGTCTCGATTCCGCTCAACCCCTCTCAAGCTACTACATAGATGCGCTGGCCTCACGACTAAGTCCTTACCCTAGGACATCTGCCGTGACAATTCCACGACAGTTGGCGCCCACCGTGGGGCTAGCGCACGGTGGTGTTGAGTTCTTGGAGGGATCTTTCATATGGATTGAGAAGCTCGCGGTTGACTGGATAGATGAAGAAGAAGAAGAGGCTCGCAGGATAACCCGGCATAGGATAACTTTGGGCAGAGCCGGATCGCTTATGTGTGTTCGCTGGCGCCGTCCTACGATCCGCCAAGACCGATAGGAGTTTGTTCCCGGTACAATGGAAAATCTAAGCCAAATCGATCTTGATGTTCTGCCAGACCGATAGGAGCAAAGATCAAGACCAAAAAAGATGAGATCAGACAAAAAAGACATCAACAGATGCAAGCCACGCTTGAGTTGAGGAAACATGGAAGTCAAAACCGAAAGCGACCTGGACCTTGATTTGGCCTCGTTTTTTGCTGCACCCTGGGCAGCTCTCAGCAGCCACAAATTCTGAGTTGGCTAATATTATTAAATTAGATATGAGACCGAGGTATACCCGGAAGATGCTGGTCCTCTGGACCGACACGTACAAGAATTAAGTCGCCAGGCGTGCCTCCACCGCAGACTCACCTCGAGGGGAGCAAAGGAAAAGCCTGCAGCCTGGTCTAGTGCGCCAGTACGAGGCAAATCGGGAATCCACTTCAATTAAACAATTCAGCCATGGAGCATCAATCAAGTGAAAGATAAATAAAGGGGAAAAGCTGTTATAACAACAGAGCTCGCACCAATACCGGTGCCGTACGCCGTCAGGTCCGGACAGCATAAACAGACCAGAGGCCACGTCATCACCTACCCACGAAACGCTGTCCGGAGAACACATATGTTAGCGTGCAAGTCAATCAGACTATTGATTCAAAGGAAAGTGCTAATTAGTCCAAAAAAAGGTCAAGGCTGTAACGCTGTTGTCGCTGCTGCTCGACAACCCAACGGAAGTCCCGAGATTGACACTGTGGCTACGCACTCAGTCAAGGCATCAAATCAAGTGCTAAGGAGTACTTCATATTAATGGGTGATTTAGTACCCACGTGAAAGTCACACATTATCCAAATCGCCGGGTTCTACTGGTTCCAGACGTGAAGGCAAAGGGCCAGTACGTCTCCAATTGAAGCTACAAGTTCCCAGGAATTGCTAGTAGCAGTACCTCTAGTACTGCTCATCACGTGGAGGCACAGTATTGAACAAGCCGGCTTAAAGGAAAAGGGTCCAGACTGGACCGGGTCTCGGAAAGAATCCGGCCTGTCCCGCACGAGGCCACAACCCGTGGCTAGTTTGGACTCTGCATCTCGTTCGAGTTACTGCTGTGTCTCGTCTCCTGTCCGAGTCGCCGTCACGTCTTGCCTCCCCTAAATCACCGCGCCCGCGATCTGCCAGATCACTTTTTTCACTGACTTGCTACTAATTTCAATTCCCTAAGGGATCACACGTGACGTAGCCGCTGCTACTACTACTCACACAGAACAGTCGTCGTCCGAAAGCCGCTGCTGGAGCCGTCGTTCGGACGATCCGTCGGAAGTATATTAAGTCGCTGGTCTACCTGAGCCGTTTCTGTCGCGATAAACGGATCATCCGTGTCGGTGTACTAAGGTAGGGGTACCTCAGTACCCCAACTTGTGCACGGGCAGTAGCATCTCCCCGCGGTAGGGCTTACCACGTGCTCGTCGGAGACCTTTCTGATCCATATGAAGCCATTCAAAAACAAAGTATACAAGACAGAAGATCAAGGCCCCGGCAAGTGGAGCTTGCCGGGAAGACCATCCCAGGCTCAAGATTTCCTCATTAACACAAGACACTGGCAAGAGGAGCTTGCCAGGAAGACCAGAAGATTACATTTCAGAAGACGTGCCTCGGCGCGGCATGCGCCCCGGCAGGGCCCAGGGAGCGACAAGCTTCAGGGCCCGACAAGCTTCTCGGTCCGACAAGATCAAGACCCCGGCAAGGTGCTTGCCGGGGGAACTCGCACTGTGTGCCCGCGCTCCAGCTCATCGGCCCACGCGTCGCTCTGGGGCCCTTCCAGGGACGCGTGGCGGATGGCTGTGCAGCCTGGGGGACACGGTGGCACTCCACGGTGACAAGGCTATCGCCGTGGCGAACGGAGACGCAAGGGCGGGCGCTTTTGGGGTCGACGGCGACGGGCATTTAATGCTCTTGTCCCCCACTGTCAAAGTAGGTGATGACCACTGTTCATGCACTGTTCATCCAATGTTACCGCACTGTTACAACTACCACCAAAGTTACATTTCTACCCTCCTCCTCTACGTGACACCTGTCGGTGACCCCTTGGGCTATAAAAGGAGGCCCATGCACAACGTAGAGGGGGTTCGGAACCTTTGCAACTCTCGCGATCGGTGTAGCTAGGTACTGTAGATCTTCAAGCTCCCGAGCTCAATACAACCAAAGCAGGAGTAGGGTTTTACGCGTCCGCGCGGCCCGAACCTGGGTAAACTGCCCGCGTGCTCACCTCGATCTGCTCTTTGTGCTCCCTCCGCTCCCTTACCGCAACGTACAAGGGGCTCCGGTCCCATAGGTGCTCGTGGTGGACAGTTTCCCCCGACATCTTTGGCGCGCCAGGTAGGGGGCATCGAGGTTGTGCGAACCTGATCCGGCGTTCACGCGGGCGCATTCTTCATCAACCTCTCCAGCCACATCAACTTCATCAACTTCAACAACAGCAGCATGGCCCCGAAGAAGAAGGCTTCGGAGGTCGGAGGCCCGTCTGCGTCTGTTCCGCCGCCACCAGAGCCAATGGTGGGTGGAGGAGACGCCGTCGGAAGGGTGGTCGCCGGCGAGGAAACTCGCGGCACCACCAAATCCAAGGACAAGACGGACGACCGAGCCTCGGTGTCCGTAGATGCGCCACGTCCATCTCAGCAGACGACAACCCAGTAGCGCCGTGGTACAGGAGGTACCATCCGCCTGCTGGGGCAAGGGCAAGTCGGAGGTTCGCGGGACGCTCCGGACCACCGTCCGGGCACGAGCAAGGTGCGGTCACCAGGGCGGGAAACTGCTCCTTCTAACCCCGTTAGGAGTCCGAGCATATCCCGCTCCTCGCACCGCTCGCCCCCGCTCCCCTCCTCTCCAGCAGAAGCGCTCGCAAGAGCGCAACTGCTCCTCGATTTCCCTCCAGCGGCAGACAAGGCCGAAGACTGGAGGGCAACAATCCAAAGCCTCATCGCCTTCGCCAATAACGACACGCCGCAGCAGCCGGCGACGTCGCGGCCATGGCAAGTCGAGAAGACGAAGGCCGATGGCGACAAGACCGCCGGGGGTGCAACCACCGTACACTCCCGGCCGCGGAAGCAGAAGACGCCGCCCCGCCGGATCAATGTCGACGACGACTCCACGGCGTCGTCGGACCCGCGGGCCCGTCGAGACCAGCGCCAAGTCCTCGACGACCGGCGACAAGAAGACGCTCGAACGACGATCGAGCACCGCCGAGAAGCTCGGCGACAATCAGATCAGCGAGCTGGGACCGCTGTTGACACACACGCGCCCGGTGAGCCAGGCGACTTGCCGTACGCGGCAGGTTGCCCTGCGTTTACCCGTGAGCTGCGGCGTGTCCAGTGGCCCAGCATGAAGAACTTCAAGCCCGACGTACCGAAGAAGTACGACAGCAAGACGCACCCCTCGGAGTTTCTCAGCATCTACACCATCGCGGTGCAGGCTGCCGGGGGGCGCGACGAGAAGATACTGGCGAACTACTTCCCGCTGGTGCTTAAGCCGAACGTTCGTTCTTGGCTTATGCACTTGCCGGAAGGCTCCATTTCTTCTTGGGCAGATCTTTGCCACCAGTTTGTTGGCGCCTTCACGGGCGGCCACAAACCCCACGGCCAGGAGAGCGATCTCCACATCTTGGCCCAGAAGGAAGGAGAACCTCTGCGCAAGTACATCCAACGTTTCAGCCGCGTGCAGCACAACATCCCCGACGTCCACCATGCTGCGGTTATCAGCGCGTTCCACCAGAACGTGCGTAACCGCCGCATGCGCGAGGAAATGGCCATGACCAAGATACGGGATGTCAGCGAGCTTTATGCTCTAGCTGATAAGTGCGCGCGCGCCGAGGAAGGGAGGAGACTCCCCGGAGAGGATGCTGGCGCAGGAGGAAGCGACAGCGAGGATGCCGCCCCGGCAAAGAAGAGCCGGCGGCGGAACAATAGGAAGAAGAAGAGCAAGGAAGTGCTTGCCGTCGAGAAGTCCGGCAAGGAGGCTCCCGCCAAGCAAGCACAGGCTGGCGGCTCCGGCAAGGAGCCCGCCCCTGTAGCGGCAGCCGACAAGCAGGACGGCTCCGACAAGCAATACTGCAAAATCCACCGCACCAAGGGCCACGACCTCTCCAACTGCAAACGCGTCGAGTACCTCGTCGAGCAGTAGAAGGCTGAGTACGAGCGTCGCGACAAGGAGAAGGCCCAAGGTGGCGAAGGAGAGCCAAGCAAGAAGCGGCCATTCAATGGCCGGGGAGGACGCCGCGGCAAGGCCAAGCAGCGGCAAGGTGACCGGCCTCCCCGGGGCCGCGACAAGGATGAAGAAGACGACGAAGATGACATGGAGGAAGATGATAACAGCGAGCAGGAGTTCCAGAAGGCCACGGAAGTCCTGTGCGTCGACGGCGACGCCTCTCTGCATACTTCCCACCGCCAACTCAAGCAGTGGGTGCGGGAAGTAAATGCAGCAGAGCCGCCCGTGGAGTCGCGCAGGCTCCTCAAATGGTCCAGCACGCCCATCATTTTTGATCTTGAGGATCACCCTGACTGCACCACAGCGGTCGGGTGCTTGCCGATGTTGGTATCACCAACCATCCGCAACCTCAAGGTCACCAAAATGTTGGTTGACGGCGGAGCCGGCCTGAACTTGATCTCCTTGGCTGTGATCAAGAAACTCCAAATCCCAGATGGCGAGCTCGAAGAGACCGGTTCATTCCAAGGAATAAACCCGGGGAGGAGCAAGCCCAAGGGGAAGATTACTCTGCCAGTGACCTTTGGCGGGGAGCTGAACTTCAGGACGGAGAGGATAACCTTCGATGTTGCCGATATCCCATTGCCATACAATGGGATACTTGGACGTCCTGCCCTCGCCAAGTTCATGGCAGCTTCCCACTACGTCTACAATGTACTCAAGATGCCGGGGCCGATAAGCGTCATCTCTGTCCATGGCGACAAGAAGGACGCGCTTATCTGCGCCGACAAGATATACCGGGATGCAGCAGCCGCAGCGGAGAGCAACACACTTGCCGCTGAAGCTCCCGGGGGGAAGAAGACCAAGACCAAGTCCGGCAAGTGCTCTGGGACCCACTCCGGCAACCGCACCTCTTCGGAGTGCTGCGCTGCCGTCGAGGACGTTCCATCGAGCTCCACCGGCAAGTGCAAGAAGGGGATGGCCGCTCCACCGGCAACCAAGAAGGTGTCCGCCAAGGAGGACGGCACTGGTGGTACTTTCACCATCAGTGCTATGCTTGACAGCAAATAGGAAAGCGCGCTCGTTGCCTTCCTGCGGGCGAATGTCGATGTGTTTGCCTGGCAACCATCTGACATCCCCGGTGTTCCCAGGAAGGTAATTGAGCACAAGCTTGCTGTTTGTCCTCATGCGCGGCCCGTCAAGCAGAAGGTCAGAAAGCAAGCCGTGGAGCGCCAAGAATTCATTGCCGAAGAGATCAAGAAACTAGAAGCAGCAGGCCTGGTTAGAGGCGTGATCCATCCCACGTGGTTAGCAAATCCAGTTGTCGTGCGTAAGGCCAACGGGAAGTGGAGACTGTGTATAGACTTCACCGATGTGAATAAAGCATGTCCCAAGGATCCATTTCCCTTGCCGCGCATTGACCAGATTGTTGACTCCACCGCCGGATGTGAGCTGCTCTCTTTCCTTGATGCATATTCAGGCTACCACCAGATTTTCATGGCCAAAGAAGATGAAGAGAAGACTGCATTTATCACTCCATGTGGCACATATTGCTTCATACGCATGCCCTTCGGATTGAAGAATGCAGGCTCCACATTTGCAAGGGTAGTACACACTGCTTTTGAGCCATAGATCCACAGAAATGTAGAAGCTTACATGGATGACATAGTGGTGAAGAGCAAGAGCAGAGATACTTTGATCCAAGATTTGGAAGAGATGTTTGAGAACCTGCGCAAAATCTAGCTTAAGTTGAACCCCGAGAAGTGCGTCTTCGGAGTCCCCTCCGGCAAGCTTCTCGGGTTCTTTGTGTCACAGAGGGGGATTGAAGCCAACCCCGACAAGATAAAAGCCATCGAGCAGATCAAAGCCCCGAAGCGCGTCAAGGATGTGAGGAGACTTGCAGGTTGTGTGGCTGCCCTCAGTAGGTTCATTTCAAAATCTGCAGAATGCGCCCTGCCTTTTTTCAAAATCTTGAAGAAGGCAGGTCCTATGAAATGGACTCCGGAAGCGGAGGCAGCGCTGCAGGATTTGAAAGGATACCTATCCTCCACTCCAATACTTGTCGCACCTAAGCCACAGGAGAAGTTGCTACTGTACCTAGCGGCAACCAACCAGGTGGTTAGTGTTGCGTTAGTAGCGGAGAGGGAGGCCGACGAGGAGTCAGCACCACCGGCAAGCGAATTCAGCGACAAGCAGGGGGCTTCTCCGACAAGCTCTGGCCCCGACGAGGACAACTCTGCGCAGGAACAAGGAGAAGTGCGGAAGAAGATGGTGCAGTGCCCAGTGTATTTTGTAAGTTCCCTCTTGCAGGGGGCTAGATCAAGATACTCTGGGGTGCAGAAGTTGCTTTTCGGCCTCCTCATGGCCTCGAGAAAGCTGCGCCATTACTTCCAAGCACATGAGATAACAGTGGTCACTCGCTTTCCGCTGAAGAGGATATTGCATAATCCGGAAGCAACAGGCAGGATCGTTGAGTGGGCACTGGAGCTGTCGAGCTTTGGGCTCAAGTTTGAAAGTACTTCAACCATACAGAGCCGAACTTTGGCAGAATTCATAGCTGAGTGGACCCCGACGCCCGATGAAGAAATTCCAGAGACAAGTGTTCCCGTACAAGAAGCGACGAGTGAATGGGTAATGTACTTTGATGGTGCCTTCTCGCTGCAAGGCGCCGGTGCCGGCGTGGTACTCATAGCGCCCACCGGAGAGCACCTCAAGTATGTTATCCAGATGCACTTTCCCAGGGAGCAAGCGACAAACAATACTGCTGAGTATGAAGGCTTGCTCGCCGGCCTCAGGATTGCGGCCGAACTTGGGATTAAGAAGCTGATTGTGCGGGGAGATTCTCAGTTGGTGGTCCGGTAAGTCAACAAGAGTTATCAGAGCCCTTTGATGGAAGCTTATGTAGATGAAGTGAGGAAGCTTGAAGAACACTTTGAAGGTCTGCAAATGGAGCACATTCCGAGAGTTCAAAATGATATTGCGGATGGCCTTTCAAAGTGTGCTGCAATGAAGTTACCTGTGGAACCAGGGACCTTCCTGCTCAAGCTGACTCAGCCATCCGTCACACCATCAATTGGGCAACCCAAGAAGAGAAAGTTGGTCTCCGGTGACTACTTGCCGGCGGATCTTCCCGAAGCCGCCGCCAAGGTCCCCAAGATCAACGACCAGAATGCTGAGGAACAGTTTGCTCCTGCAGATCCTCGGATCTTTACAGTTGAAGCAAGCGTTCCCGACAAGCCTCGTCCCGGCGAGCTTGCCGGGGGACCATCAGCCCCGGCAGAACCAGAGGTTCTTGCCGTAGAAGCTGGGGTTCCCGCAGCGGGCCTCGAGCCTTTAGTCCTTGCCGTTGAGCCTCGGGCTCCGGCGTGGGCGCAGCAGATCATTCATTTTCTACAAACTGGAGAGCTTCCCGACGACCCAGAAGAGATAGAGAAGATAACCAGGCAGTCAAGTATGTACCAGTTCGTGGATAACGAGCTGTACAGAAGAAGACTCAATGGTGTCAGGTTGAAGTGCATCTCCAGGGAAGATGGACAGAAGCTGTTGGCAGAGATACACGGAGGCATATGCGGCCACCACATTGGCGCAAGGGCACTTGCCGGGAAAGCTTTCCGGCAAGGGTTCTTTTGGCAAGAAGCCCTCCAAGATGCGACTGCACTAGTAACCAAGTGTGAAGCGTGCCAGTTCCACGCCAAGCAAATTCATCAGCCAGCTCAAGATCTCCAGACGATCCCTTTGTCCTGGCCCTTCTCGGTCTGGGGGCTCGATATCCTCAGCCCTTTCCCTCGTGCTGTCGGGGGCTTTGAGTACTTGTACGTTGCAATCGACAAGTTCACAAAGTGGCCAGAAGTGGAACCAGTGAGAAAGGTGACAGCACAGTCAGCAGTCAGGTTCTTCAGGTCGATTGTTTGCCGTTTCGGAATCCCTAACAGGATCATCACCGATAACGGTACACAATTTACTAGTCGCACCTTCATGCAGTACGTCCAACACCTTGGCGCCAAGGTCTGTTTCGCTTCTGTTGCTCACCCGAGGAGCAACGGTCAAGCGGAGAGGGCAAATGCTGAAGTGCTGCGCGGACTCAAGACAAGGACCTTTGACAGGCTGCGCAAGTGCGGAAGAAACTGGATAGAAGAGCTACCGGCGGCTCTTTGGTCAATCAGAACGACACCAAGTCGAGCCACCGGACAGACACCCTTTGCCCTAGTCTATGGGGCAGAGGCAGTTCTCCCCACGGAACTCGTATACGGATCTCCTCGAGTGCTCGCTTATGATGAGCTCGAGCAAGAGCAACTGCGGCAAGATGACGCATTGCTCCTCGAGGAGGAACGTCTCCAGGCTGCTGTACGAGCTGCTCGGTACCAGCAAGCCTTGCGCCGCTATCATAGCCGCAAGGTTAAGGCCAGGAGTCTCGAGGAAGGCGACCTTGTTCTTCGGCGTGTTCAGTCCGCCAAGAATTCGAACAAGTTGACGCCGAAGTGGGAAGGCCCTTATCGGGTGAGACAAGTAACAAGGCCCGGCGCTGTCCGCCTTGAGACCGAAGAAGGCTTACCGGTGAGCAACTCCTGGAATATAGAGCATCTTCGCAAGTTTCACCCATAAGGCGTGGTTGCCGTGATCCGCTCCGGCAACCACCTTTTGTACAAGCCTTGCCGCTGTTGCATGTAACCCTTTGTACAAAGCCGGGCACAGATCCCGTGCATCAGTAAAGCTTTTGTGTTTTGCACTATTTGCCTTCTCCATGCTTTTCTTCGTTATTTGCATGCATTGTTTGGCATCTTGTGCAACAGAAGTACCCGGTAAGCATTACCACGCCGAAAGGCACCATACTTGTTTTCCCTCTTCTTTTTTCTTTCCCTCTTGAGCAGAAGGACTGTTCCTCGCGCACAAGTTTGCCGGGGGGGAAGGAGGAGGAGGATGAACCAAGTGCTGTTCAAGAAAGAGGAGCCTTGTCGGGGAAACAAGCAATACGTGAAAGCTAAGTTACCAGAATTTGAGCAGTTCAAATTTTAAAATTTTAGTTATCTTCCTTGAACAACCACACTTTGTATGGAAAACCTGTGCGCGGAGGAACCTACCCGTGGCCAGCCGCACCCTTATCTTGTTTTCGAGTACGCTCAACGACTTAAGTGAGCTGCGACAAGTGTCGCGCCCTTGCTTCGTTTTCGAGTTCGCTCAGCAAGCTAAGCGCGTTGCGACTAGCTGCGACAAGGTTGCTTGTCGGTAAGCCCTTTGCCAGCAGGCTGCTCAGAGTCCAGCACTCAGCGCTCGCGGCAAGGGCCCCTTACCGGCAAGTCCCCTAGAAGCGTAGGGTCAAAAACATACAAAGTAAAGGACCAAAGCAAGGAAGATAGCACCGCATCAATTGATCAAAATAAGATAATATATTACAAGGGATAACTTGTTGCAATGACTAATAAGTTTATGTCCAGGGCACACTATGCAGCAGCAAAAGAGATAAAGAAAAGGAGGCCTAATCCACGCGATCGCCCTCACGCCTGGAGATCTTGTTCACCTTGGCGATGATGTGGGCGACCTGCCCCTTCAGCGCCTCCATATCCGCGTCGGCCGGCAAGCTGCGGAGAGCGTTGACGAGGTTTATACCAGGATTGCGGTACACTATCTTCGTCAGAACGCGCTCCAAGGTTCCCACGCAGAGCTGGCGCGACTCCTCGGCCAGCTGCGTGGGAAGCTTCTCCTGAAGACGAGCGAGCGCCGGCGCGATCCCTCTGAAGAAGAGACTGAGCTTGGCGCTGTGGGGGAGGTTTGGATCCGGAGAATATATGAGATGCTCCACCCTCATCGCCATCAGCTCCTTGTCGATGGCAGCAGCAGAAGCCACCAGATCTTCAGTCCATACCTCGACGGTCTGGCAGAAGTTGTTAGCTGAAGTCACGGCGCTCTCCACCAGGCCTCGCTCCTTGCGGAGCTCGTCCTTCAGCTTGGTTTCGCGGTCCCGGACGGCGTCGAGTGAATCTTTCATCGTAGAGACTTTCAGCTCCAGATCTGCAATTGAGTCCTTGGCGGCCTTCAGCTCGTCGCCCTGCTTGGAGAGGCATACCTGGAGTTCAGAATTGGTATGGGCGTCCTTCTCGCGCTCTATATTGAGTGCGGTGACCCTCTCCGTGCTCGCCCTCAGGTACTCCTCCAGCTGCACCACCTTAGCTTCGAGGTCCTTCTTGGCGGTCTCCGCGGTGGCTGCGGCGGCCTTTGCTTCCTTCAGCTCTCCGCCAAGGGCCTGCTCCCGGGCGGCAAGGTCGTCCTCGTGAGAATCGAGGTCGACCTTCCGCTGGTTGAGCGCTCCTTCTCGCTGAGACAGCGCTTCTCCGGCGAGTCGCTGCTGCTCCTCGGCCTCAGCTTTCTCCAGGAGCCACTCTTGGTACTCCCCAGCAAGCCTCTCGCGCTCCTCCGCCAGGTCGCGGAGGGCCGCCTGGTTGGCGGCGCGGAGCTCCGCCGGGCGTTTCTCCATATCAGCTGCGGCCTTGGCGGTGAGGGCTTCCCGAGACTCAAGTTTCGCCTTCCTGGCCCGGTAAAGGGCCAGGAGCCGATGTAGTAGCTTCTCCTCCTCGGGCTCATCGCTCCCGCCGGGCGCCTCGACGATCTTCAGCCCCGCGGAGGCGAGGACCTCCCCATCGAAGGTCTCTCCCTCCTCGGGGGCTCGCGACGAGGATCCCCACGGCACCTGTATGAAGACGCCGTTGGGAGCCTCAAGATAGAAGGCGGACTGCTCCTTCTCGGCGGAGGGATCGGCGGCCGGCGCAGCGCTAGACGCTCCTGCCGCCTCCGGGCCGGCAGTGTGGCCGCCGTCCCCCTCCCCGGCCGCTGCGTCCGCAGTCGGGGCAGTCTCCTCAGCCGCAGGCTCGTCAGCTCCTGCCGTGTCTTCGACGACAGGGGCGTTGCCGCCGTCGCCCTGCGCACCTTCCTCGCCGACGACCTCGGTCTCCATCCGGTCCGGCGCGGGAGGATCTAGAAATAGAAGAAAAAGAAAAGAAAGAGTTCAAGCAAATATCCAAAAAAGACAAGTCCAAGAAGACGAGGTTGCAAGACTTACCTTGGCGGACTTCGTCGACGACAGGCTCCCTCGCCGGGGAGCTCTCCCTTGGCGGGGTGGCCGCCCTCGCCGGGCTGTTCGCCCTTGGCGGGGTACTCGCCCTTGGCGGAGTACCCGCCCTTGGCGGAGCGCTCTCCCTCGCCGGGGAGTTCGCCTTTGGCGGGGATGGCGGGGCCTGCGGCTCCTCGGGAGTGGCCTCCGGGCGCTCCTGTGGCTGCGGCTCCACCTCTGCACAAGACAATCAAGACAAAACAGAGCAACAAGATGTTAGTACAAGACAAAAACTTCAGGCGCGCCCGACGAGCGGAAAGTTCAAAACCAGACTTACGCTGGGGGCTGCGCTGGGGGCTGCTCCTCGGAGCAGCGCTTGGGTCCGGCAAGCTCGTCGCCGGCGCGTCCCCTGTCGCCGCGACGGGCGAGTCATCCTCGACCTCGACTACGGGAACCTTGGCCGGCTCGCTGGGCCCAGCACCCTGCCTTGCGGCTGTGCTCCCTCCGGCGCCTCCGCTCCCTCCGGCACCTCTGCTTCCCCCGGCAACATCGCCCCTCGCGGCGGCCTCACTCACGATCCCGGGGATCCCAGCATACCTCAGAGAGGGGACCCCGGCGAGCTCGTCGGGCGGAAGCTTAAGCAGCCTGCGGATCTCCGCCTCCTCTGCTTGGCACGATGCTTCCGCAGCCTCTGCCTCTTCAACTGTAAACCCGAACTCTCCTGCCGCTGCGGCTGCGGCGGCCTCTTCTACCCGGGAAGCAATATAAGCAATCTCCCGCTCAGTGGTGGCCCGGGTGAGTCCCTTGATCTCCTCCTTGTTCTTCGGCACCTCCACCAAGTTGTCGAAGAAGCTCATGATGGCATCCGGCGTGGGCACATCCATGTGGGATCGACGCCGTGCGAGTCACATGCGGGCATCATTGCGCGCAAGGAGTCCCGGGCCGTGCTGTTGCATAGAGGCACCACTCCCTGGGGAGCTCTAAACCACTCCGGGTGGGCCGGGTCGTGCTTAAAAAGCTCCCGGACCATCCCCTTCAGCTCCAGCGACGTGAAGTTGAAGTTCAGTCCTGGGCGCAGTCTCATAATGTCCGCCGCATTGCCGTACTCCCATGCTGGCCTTTTCCTCTCCTGTAAAGGGGCAATGCGGCGGCGGAGGAAGTCTGCCCCTACTTCTCCGATGGTCAACCTGGCTACCCGGAGACGAAGAATTCTGACAAGGGCGACGTTGAGCTTGATGTCGTCCGCGTCCAGATCGCTCCAGTCCCTGCCGCGCACTATGGCTGTTGTGCGCGCCGCAGTGAAAGGCTGCGGCTCGTCTTCCACTACCCAGCACCAATCCGCGCGCCACTCCTCCCACTTGCCGCGGAGCTCCCCTTGCAGATAGGATTCCTTCTTGTTCAAGCGGAAGACCCAAGAGATACCCCCGGAGAGGGGAGCGCCGGCCTCTACTCTAGGCGTAAAGAAATGCCTAAAGAGCGCTACGTTTGGATAGATCCCTATGTAGTTTTCGCACAGATGTGCGAAAACCGCCATCGTAAGGATGGCGTTGGGGGTGAAGTCTAAGAGGTGGAGGTTGTAGGTGTTCATGATATCGCAGAAAAATTCAGAGAATGGAGGACATAAGCCGCAGTGGAAGAAGACAGCGAAGAAGAAATACCCGCCGGGGTACAGATCCTTGGCGGCGGCGGGGTAAACTCTGGTCCGAGGATGCGCCTTGGTCTTCTTGGCCCAGAACAGGTAGTACTTGTTCCAGAGCTCCCGCGCGCCGAGCCTTGGCGCGAAGACGACATTCCTCTTCCGCAGGAGAGCAAGCTTCGCCGCCTGCTCGGATTTCTCTTTCTTGGCCTTCTCCGCCTTCGCCTTCTCGGTCTTCGGGGCCATGGCGGAGGCGGCGAGGGAAGGGGGGCGAGGAGTTCGGCGGCGCCGCAGATGCGAGAGACGGCGGAGGAGGTGTGGAGGCGGAGCGCAGAGGGGAATTTCTGGAGATGGAAGAAGCAATGAAGACGAAGTAAGGTAACGGCCCCTGCTTCCTCTGCTTTTAAGGGGGAAGTGGGGGACGCTCTGCATTTCCCATTAAAGAACGTGGCCACGATCTCTCCCACGACGCCGCAATCGACGCGTGCTGTTAGGGAGGGACGCGGCGGATGCGGAAGGGGATTCGGCGTGCCGTGGGCCGCGCGTGCCCGTGCACTGTTTTGGGCCTGGCCCAACAGCGCTCGGCACCGTGTGTGGCCCAGGCCCGGGGGCTCCTGTCGGTGTACTAAGGTAGGGGTACCTCAGTACCCCAACTTGTGCACGGGCAGTAGCAGCTCCCCGCGGTAGGGCTTACCACGTGCTCGTCGGAGACCTTTCTGATCCATATGAAGCCATTCAAAAACAAAGTATACAAGACAGAAGATCAAGGCCCCGGCAAGTGGAGCTTGCCGGGAAGACCGTCCCAGGCTCAAGATTTCCTCATTAACACAAGACCCTGGCAAGAGGAGCTTGCCAGGAAGACCAGAAGATTACATTTCAGAAGACGTGCCTCGGCGCGGCATGCGCCCCGGCAGGGCCCGGGGAGCGACAAGCTTCAGGGCCCGACAAGCTTCTCGGTCCGACAAGATCAAGACCCCGGCAAGGTGCTTGCCGGGGGAACTCGCACTGTGTGCCCGCGCTCCAGCTCATCGGCCCACGCGTCGCTCTGGGGGCCTTCCAGGGACGCGTGGCGGATGGCTGTGCAGCCTGGGGGACACGGTGGCACTCCACGGTGACAAGGCTATCGCCGTGGCGAACGGAGACGCAAGGGCGGGCGCTTTTGGGGTCGACGGCGACGGGCATTTAATGCTCTTGTCCCCCACTGTCAAAGTAGGTGATGACCACTGTTCATGCACTGTTCATCCACTGTTACCGCACTGTTACAACTACCACCAAAGTTACATTTCTACCCTCCTCCTCTACGTGACACCTGTCGGTGACCCCTTGGGCTATAAAAGGAGGCCCATGCACAACGTAGAGGGGGTTCGGAACCTTTGCAACTCTCGCGATAGGTGTAGCTAGGTACTGTAGATCTTCAAGCTCCCGAGCTCAATACAACCAAAGCAGGAGTAGGGTTTTACGCGTCCGCGCGGCCCGAACCTGGGTAAACTGCCCGCGTGCTCACCTCGATCTGCTCTTTGTGCTCCCTCCGCTCCCTTACCGCAACGTACAAGGGGCTCCGGTCCCATAGGTGCTCGTGGTGGACAGTTTCCCCCGACAATCCGTCGTCCGGACAAATCCAGGTGATATTTTTCCTATATATTTTATGAGCACATGTTAATTCATCCGACAACAATTACTCTGGCTTGTAATATTTTTTACGTAGGACGACTATTAAAAGAAAAAGGGGTGGTGGTATGCCGCGGATGCACGTTTAGTTATGTTGCGCGGCTTCACGAACATACGTGTCGCGGTCCATTTTACATCAACACGCCGGCCGACTCGTCTGTCCGCACCCACGCGCGCTGGTCTCCAACACCGCGACCGACTCCCTCGCCAATGGACATGCGCACGCCACCGCTTCCGTGGTCCGGTCTACATTAACACGCCGGTGCCGCACCCGTCCTCATAAACCCTCCCAGCGGATACGCGTGCAAGTCGCTACCCCCGTTGCTAGATCAATACGTGACTGATTCAGCTGTCCGTGCCTGCGATTAACTCGCCCGCACGTGCCGGCTTACGACACTGCGACCGACTCATTTGTTGTCCGGGGCGAATCAGGTGATATCTATCCTATTTATTTTTAATACATATTAATTCATCCGAGCAAAAATACCTCGCCCTGCTGTATTTATGCGCAGGAAATTATTCATTACAAAGTGGTATTATACCGCGGGGATGGAGGCACGCCAACATCATTCGGCACAAGTGGTCGTCGTTATTCAACGGACTCCCGCGCCGGTTTACAACGCCTTGGCCATCTCTTGCGATCGCGCCGGTTAACCTCGTCATAGCCATCTTTCGCAACCGCACCGGTTTACGATGCGGAGGACAACTTGCTCATCTGTGACGGCTTACAACACTGCGGTCGACTCATGTGTCTGTGCTGCCTCTGATGCTACGGTCGTTTTACTGTCCGCCCTGCGGTCCGGTCTATTCAACATACCGGGTTGGCTAACAGACACCGATGAGGATCATAAGGTCCAAATACATCAGGTGATATCCATCTAAATCTATTTTCTTTATATATATTGTTTTCATCAAGAAAACAGTTACTTTGATCCGTATATTTTGATATGCAGGACAATTATTTATTAAAGGGACCAAAGAGAGTTTGTTACACAACATAACTCCAACATAGGTACCCGGCGAGCACAACTCAGAAAGAGTATCACATGGGAGTTTCTCTGAAAACTCACCATGGCCTCCTAAACTGGCGCCCTTGATACATCAAGGAATCAGCCATTGACAATCATCGAGTTGATCACCTAAAGACAAGATCCCTCAGAGGTTTTTGAAACATTGGGTGGCGTGACATCGATGAAAACGTCAAATATGGAGCCTGGCAGCTCGCAAAAAGCCTATGGAGCCTGGCAGCTCGCAAAAAGCCTATGGAGCCTGGCAGCTCGCAAAAAGCCTATGGAGCCTGGCGGCTCGCAAAAAGCCTATGGAGCCTGGCAGCTCGCAGAAAGCCTCGAATCTAGAGCCTGGCAGCTCACAAAAAGCCTCGAATTTGGAGCCTGCCAGCTCGCAAAAAGCCTCGACTACATGGTCTTATTTGCCTGAAAAACCTTTATTTCTATGATTTCACAAATTTTGGTCATCATGATCATTGGTTTTTTAACCAAGTCCATTGATGCGAGACTGGACAACTACAAGGTTGACCATATGTCTACAAAGTTAAAAGTCTGGGTCATGAACACCAGCGAGAATCAAACCGGCGTTCATCGTAACCCGGATCGGCCTTCATGATGAGCCGACAAAGAGCCAGAAAACAGGTTGGCAGTACATGATGAGTTATAATGACCGGTGTTATTAAACCGTCCTGGCTTTTGACTATAAGTCGCTAGTATGAGATAAGATAATGACCGGTGTTTATTAAACCGGCCTGGCTTTCGACTATAAGTCGCCAGTTTGAGATAAGATAATGACCGGTGTTTATTAAACCGGCCTGGCTTTCGACTATAAGTTGCCAGTATGAGATAAAATAATGACCGGTGTTTATTAACCCGGCCTGGTTGTGATCAAATATCACTGGAACCGGTTTTCAAACCGGATTATGTTATTCAAATCTTTAATAGCCAACATGGCTGGATTTTTATTATGGTTATCAATATTATGATTGAGGTTTTCAAAGTCGCTTTAAGCGCAATGGATATTATTTCATCGATGGAAGTGATTTATTCTACAAAGGAATAGTCCCGAGTCGCTACAGGCTTACAACCCGGCACTTGGGGGCTACATTATTCAGATTGAGATTATATCAAATACGCAAGTCTCATGTCGCTGCAAGCATGCACGATGACACTTGGGGGCTAATGCAAAGTCATTTTTTGCTCACCTTATTGAAGACCCGACTCATCACATTGTAATGAGCCGGCCCTTGGGGGCTACCAATTGCTCCTATCAACAGTTCAAGGTACAAAAGTATTAATCCATTATATTGAAGTATCCACTGCTCAGTCGGTAAAGCACAAAGCTCTTAACCTTGTGGACGTGGGTTCAAACCCCATGATGGAAGTTACATTATATAATGTTATTTTCAATGAAGTATATACAAAGTCCCTGCTCATTATTGCATAATGACCCGGCCCTTGGGGGCTACACTGGTTGAATTTTTTGAGTATCAGGCAATTACAAGTCCCAGGTTGCTGCAAGCATGACAACCCGGCACTTGGGGGCTACATAATATGGAGTATTCAGTTTTTACTAGTAACTAGGACGAACAATCTGGATTTCTTCAAGGTTGCAACATTTATATTCAAAACAAGTCTTAAGCTATCACTATGTTCTCCTCTTAAGACTTGGGGGCTACAGGTAATATGCATATAAAGGAGGAACATCTTCAAATTCTCAGTTTTGGGTAAGTCCGGAAGATTAATTGTGTGACCCGGCGTTGGCAACAATCATAACCCGGCATCTATAAACAGTCATGACCCGGAATTGTCAGTTTTTTATAACCCGGCAATGGTGGTAATCATAAACCGGCATCCTCAAGCCAGCTGGATATCAATTGAATATTTCAAAGACCAATATTTTTGTCAAGTCGGAGCATTGAAGGCCGAGTCAAATGGATTCTTGATTTACAATATTTCTTATGCAAGCAAGTTGATTATGAAGCTGGTCTGTTGACCCGGATTTTCTATAAGAAGGAAAGGACAAGGACTTAAGGATGGTCAGGTGCCGGTTTACAAGAATTCTTAACCCGGAGCACAACCTATCAAATTTGTTCTTGTGTTGCAGCATAAGTTTACCATGGAAAAATCCAAGCTAAACTGGGGGCTAATGTCGGGGATATACCCCGCGGCGTAACCCGGCCGGAAGCATAATCCGGCCGGACTTGGCAGTTGATGGCTTCTCGCCCCTCGTTGGTTACCCCAAGTGGAAGGTTTGAGATGCAGTGTAGCGGAAGTTTTCCCTTGGCAAAGATACGAAGGATCGATTTCCCCTGAGACTCCCAGTTTCAACAAGAAGGTGTCAACTGCTAACGGCGCCAGATATTAGCAATCAACGTGGACCTGCACACAGATACAAATAACTTTGCTCCCAACGAGTACAGAGAGGTTGTCAATCCCTCCGGCCTTGTCGTTTACAAAGGATCAAACGCAAGTGATAATAGTGATAGGTATTAATTCAAATAGTAAGCAGAAAGTAAATAGCGGATGTGATCAGTGATGGTAATATGGACCGGGGTCCCATGATGTTCACTAGTGATGTCTCTCTCCCAAAAGACGATAAAACAGCTATGTGAGGTAAATGAATTACAGCTGGGCAATTGACAGAATTATGTGCGCAAAACAATGCTAACTATGTTGCAAGAAAGGTAGAGGTTCAAAGCATGGGCGGTACGCCAAGGCAAGTAGACTGAAATCCATCTGCATCTACTACTAATCATCCACCTTGAGATATCTATCCAGAACATCTCGCTGGTATTAAGTTGCGAGTCCCACCCATAGTGTAAACTCAAAGCAACAGACAACTGCATTAAAAGAACTTTGCGTAAAGTAAACAATCCTTGCACCCGCGGGCACAAGCACCATTGTTTTCCCCCTTGTGGCAACATCACATCCCCTAGACTCATATTTCTGTCACTCAAGCAAGTCATCGAGGGGCATGAACCCACAATCGAGCATAACGTTCCCTCTTGGAGTCACTACCTACTACTTGGCCAAAGCAATAAATAGCAACGGAGAACATGCAAGAATTACTTACAAACATAAATATAAAAGAGTTAAATCAAATATATTACTCAAACACAATCTGAACATAATCTCACAATCCATCGGATCCCAGCAAACTCAACATAGCAACAGCATAAGGATTACATATGTGCCTCGATCATGTAGGGCAGCTCACGAGGTCTAATTAGTGAAGCACAAGAAGGGGAGGAGAACATCACATAGCTACTGGTCATGGACCCATGGTCCAAGGGAGACTACTCACAACTCATCCGGGAGGCGTCCATGGTGGTGGAGAGGCTCCCGGTGGTGATCCTCCCCTCCGGCAGGGTGCTGGGAAGAGTTCTCCTGGTGCTCCCGATCTTGGAAGCGCGGCGGCGGCGGAACAGAGATGAGATCGCGAAAAAGGGTTCCGTCCTCGAGGGTTTCGGGACGCGTGTTAAATATATGCCAAAGGGGGGCATCAGCGGAGGCCTGGGGGGCCCAGGCGCCCCCCCGGCGCGGCCAGGAGGGGGGCCGCGCCACCAGGGCGCCTGGAGCCCTGGTGGCCCCCCTCCGGCCCTACTTCGGCCGTGTGGAAGCTTCCGGAACGCTGATTTTTTATATAATTTTTCCGGGATTTTTCTGGCAGTTTTCGTGACGGGAAAACCTGAAATACAAAAACAGCAGAAAACAGAAACTGGCACTGGGGTGCACTGAGTTAATAGGTTAGTCCAAATATGATCAAAAGTGTATGGAAGTGTATAAATATCATAGCAATATCACCCAAAAGAGGCATGGATCAAGCAGAAATTATAGATACATTTTGGACGTATCAACATCCCCAAGCTTAATTCCTGCTCGTCCTCGAGTAGGTAAATGATAACAAGAATAATTTCTGTGGTGACATGCTATTAACCATATAGGACTTTTCATAGTCATATGACAAAAGCTTACTGAGACAATGAATCTAGTAATTAAGTTGCCTTATGAGAAAATCACAAAGAACTGAAAGTTTTACAATACGATACTGAAACATCAAATAGATTTGTAATGAGCATGGTGTGCAAATATGATAAAGTGGTATCTCGCTTGCCCCCTTTAGTGAAGCAAAACATAAATGCAGGGGCACCTCCAAGGTTTAAGTGATGACTAGATACAAGAATTTCAGAATAAACGATATCATAATCATGCAAAAGACAATGCTACTTTGGGACAATGCACATTACACTCAGAATGACAATCATGCTCTCAATAGTTGGTGCTTTAAAAGAAGGTGGAGACTCTCGAACCGTGGCTTTTGTTGGCATAGTTGAAAACCCGTGGTCGGAAACAAAGACAAAACATGTACCAGAGCTCTTGGTTTTAAAAACAGAGGTAATAATTATTTTTTGGATATGCATGTTTCGTCAACGAATGCTAGCAGACAACCCAATCACTTCTTGAGATGGACAAGTTTCGAGGAACGGCTCCCGAATGAGGACGATCACATCCTCTTAATCTCCTTTGTTTATCACTGCCAAAGTTTTCTGATTTCTCATGAACAAAGCGTGAAGGAGGGTTTTTTTGTTATATTAATTTTGAGCCGGGCGCACTCTTTGCCAGTTCCTTCTCGTATTATGGGTTTGCACATTAGACATGCAATCCCAGGGTGAAGCTTGTCCAACTTAAAAAGATCATGAATTAACTACTACTTCCTCATGAGCTAAAACAGCGGCACAAAAGAGAAATGCTTTTTTGAATAATTTCGAGATGGCACATGAAAGTCTTCGTTAGGAATGGCAGGTAAATACCATGTATAGGAAGGTATGGTGGACTCATGGCATAACTGGTTTAAAGGATTTTGGATGCACAAGCAGTCAGTCCGCTTAGTACAGGTGGAGGTTAGCAAAAGACTGGGAGCGACCAACTAAAAGAGCAATGACGGTCATAATCATGCAGAGCGACAAAGCAACATTGAATCAGGCATGGAAGTTATATCGCTACTCAGAAATAAAAGATCATCAAGGCTTGACAGACTTTCTTTACAGTCTTAAATATGCGTGAGCATACGCCAAGTCAATCAAAATAAATTCTTGAAGGAAGATATCATTAAACCATACCACATCATAGGCAAACAAATCATGTTGGTACTCCAATAACACATTGGGAACCCCCCCAGCTATTTGAGACTAACCATAAGAAAACATGAACTACTAAGCACCATTATGCACGTAGCATTTTTATCATAGACATATCGACCAATGCAACAGAAGCCAACTCTGTTAATAAGATAAGCATGATAAATAAAGAGAGTTCCAACGACTAACTAAACAAAAGCTCTTTAAAAAGATAAGCATGAAAACTAAGAGCTAAACATGATAGTAGCTATTAAAATACCAAGAACACACACAGCAAGGATAGACATGAAAATTCTATTTATGTTCTAGGTTGAAGTGGAGCGTGTTTCTCTCCCACACAAAGAAAGCTGAGTTCCGACTCGTTATGAAAAGCTAAAGAAAACTAAAAAGGAAACTAAAAGCAAGACGCTCCAAGCATAGCACATAACACATGAAGTGATAAAAATATAGTGGAACGAAAGACGAACTGATAATGTTGATGGAGAAGGGGATGCACGGGGGCATCCCCAAGCTTAGACGCTTGAGTCTCCTTGAATATTTCTTGGGGGTGCATGGGGGCATCCCCAAGCTTGAGCGTTTGACACTCCTGAATCTTTTTATCATCTTCCCTCGCACACTTGAAAACTCCCTTCATACATAACTCATCATAATCTGATTAGCGAGGTTAGTACCCATAATAAAATAATGGTTCCTTGCTGGAAATAAGGATATTCTTGAAGGTCTACTGTTTCTCAAGATTGCCAAAAGGTTTTTGCAAAGAAAAAGCAAGCTCAGGGTTTGCAAAATGAAGGAAAGGCAAAACAGGACAGAATCTGTGAAAAACAGAACAGCAGGTAGTAAATGATTTTTTCGGGGCACTTCTGCAACTCTAATCAAAAAACTCAGAACAGACGCCCGAAATACAATTGTATAGAGCACGCTGTCGAAAAAATTCAGATGAAAAAGATGATCTGGTGATTTTATACGAATTTTTATATCCAAGGACAGAATCTGTTTCCTGGACAGCACGTCACAACTTTTGAACTTTCTTGCAATCAGAGGCTACACTTGGCACAAAATTGAAAAGTAAAGATACAATGATGATTCTACTGTAGTAACAACATCAAGACACAACAAAAGCAAAATAAAATTTTATTCATGTGGGTTGCCTCCCAAAAGCGCTTTCTTTTATAGCCATAAAGATAGGCTTAAGACTTTAATGATGCTCTCGTAGGAATAAGAGTTGAAGAACAAAAGAGAGCATCAAGAAGCAAATACCAAACACATTTAAGCCTAACATGCTTCCTATGCATAGGAATATTGCAATAGAATAATTCATTGAAGCACAAAGCAATAAGCACAGGAAGACAAAACAAGTGCAGCTTCAAAACCTTCAACATAAAGAGAGGGAACTTGATATTATTGAAATATCTATAAGCATATGTTCCCTTCTCATAATAATTTTCAGTGGGATCATGAATAAACTCAACAATATAAGCATCACATAAAGCATTGTTACCATGATCCACATGCAAAAAGGTATCATTACTCTTCATATAAGCAAAATCTTTCTTATTAGGGATAGTGAGAGTAAAGCAATCATAACCATCATGGTAATCATTGTATTTAGGAGGCATATCATAATCATAATAAATTTTATCCTCAATAGTAGGTGGACTGAAAACATCATATTCATGTTCAAAAGTTGGGGGACTAAAAATATCATGTTCATCAAACGTGTCATCCCCAAGCTTAGAGCTTTCCATGTCGTTAGCAATATTGATATTCAAAGAAAGCATACTAATAACATCACCACCATCATGATTGTTATGCAAATAATAAAGTTCCATATGTTTTTTAATTTTCTCTTCAAACACATCATGTCCCAAAGCAAGGTAGAGCTTATAAAGCTCTCTCATATTTTTGTTGTTTTCCATTAAGCAAAACTAGTGAAAAGACATAAAGAAAACTAAAAGGTAAACTAACAAGACTAAAAAGCAAAGATAAAAGATAGCGTGCAACTCCCCTATCTTGAAGAGTGGAGTCCCCGGCAACGGCGCCAGAAAACTTTGCTTGATGGCTTCTCGCCCCTCGTTGGTTACCCCAAGTGGAAGGTTTGAGATGCAGTGTAGCGGAAGTTTTCCCTTGGCAAAGATACCAAGGATCGATTTCCCCTGAGACTCCCAGTTTCAACAAGAAGGTGTCAACTGCTAACGGCGCCAGATATTAGCAATCAACGTGGACCTGCACATAGATACAAATAACTTTGCTCGCAACGAGTACAGAGAGGTTGTCAATCCCTCCGGCCTTGTCGTTTACAAAGGATCAAACGCAAGTGATAATAGTGATAGGTATTGCTGCAAATAGTAAGCAGAAAGTAAATAGCGGATGTGATCAATGATGGTAATATGGACCGGGGTCCCATGATGTTCACTAGTGATGTCTCTCTCCCAAAATACGATAAAACAGCTATGTGAGGTAAACGAATTACAGCTGGGCAATTGACAGAATTATGTGCGCAAACCAATGCTAACTATGTTGCAAGAAAGGTAGAGGTTCAAAGCATGGGCGGTACGCCAAGGCAAGTAGACCGAAATCCATCTGCATCTACTACTAATCATCCACCTTGAGATATCTATCCAGAACATCTCGCTGGTATTAAGTTGCGAGTCCCACCCATAGTGTAAACTCAAAGCAACAGACAACTGCATTAAAAGAACTTTGCGTAAAGTAAACAATCCTTGCACCCGCGGGCACAAGCACCATTATTTTCCCCCTTGTGACAACAGCACATCCCCTAGACTCATATTTCTGTCACTCAAGCTAGTCATCGAGGGGCATGAACCCACAATCGAGCATAACGTTCCCTCTTGGAGCCACTACCTACTACTTGGCCAAAGCAATAAATAGCAACGAAGAACATGCAAGAATTACTTACGAACATAAATATAAAAGAGGTAAATCAAATATATTACTCAAACACAATCTGAACATAATCTCACAATCCATCGGATCCCAGCAAACTCAACATAGCAACAGCATAAGGATTCCATATGTGCCTCGATCATGTTGGGCAGCTCACGAGGTCTAATTAGTGAAGCACAAGAAGGGGAGGAGAACATCACATAGCTACTGGTCATGGACCCATGGTCCAAGGGAGACTACTCACAACTCATCCGGGAGGCGTCCATGGTGGTGGAGAGGCTCCCGGTGGTGATCCTCCCCTCCGGCAGGGTGCCGGGAAGGGTTCTCCTGGTGCTCCCGATCTTGGAAGCGCGGCGGCGGCGGAACAGAGATGAGATCGCGAAAAAGGGTTCCCGTCTCGAGGGTTTCGGGACGCGTGTTAAATATATGCCAAAGGGGGGCATCAGTGGAGGCCTGGGGGGCCCAGGCGCCCCCCCGGCGCGGCCAGGAGGGGGGTCGCGCCACCAGGGCGCCTGGAGCCCTGGTGGCCCCCCTCCGGCCCTACTTCGGCTGCCGGGAAGCTTCTGGAATGCTGATTTTTTATATAATTTTTCCTGGATTTTTCTGGCAGTTTTCGTAATGGGAAAACATGAAATACAAAAACAGCAGAAAACAGAAACTGGCACTGGGGTGCACTGAGTTAATAGGTTAGTCCAAATATGATCAAAAGTGTGTGGAAGTGTATAAATATCATAGCAATATCACCCAAACGAGGCATGGAGCAAGCAGAAATTATAGATACATTTTGGACGTATCAGCAGTTTACTTGAGATGGTTTACACTTGGTGATTCACTGGCGATCCGTCCTAACCATACGGTTTACATGCAACCTGCCTGAATAATATCACTCCCTGGTAACCAGGCTGGCGGATCACGGATGACAAGGCCCAAGGCCCAGAAGGTCGGTTCATGTTATGGTGAGCCGGTTTATGAAGAAAGCACAAGGGATATTCTCCTACAAAGGAAGCAAGACTAGGACTCCTTGTAATAGAGTAATCCTAATCCTACTAGGACTAGTCATGTAACCCGCCCTTCAACATATATAAGGAGGGGCAGGGCTCCCCAAAGGGGGACAAGTTCTCACAAGTTTCTAGGGCTAGACACAAAGAGCTGGTTTACCGGCGACACCATGAGGATCATAATGAGATCTAGCCTCAAATAGCACGTAGGACTATTACCGGATGATGTTTCCCGGGGTCCGAAGCTGTATAAATCCTTGTCTTGCGTGCGTGTCTCGATTCCGCTCAACCCCTCTCAAGCTACTACATAGATGCGCTGGCCTCATGACTAAGTCCTTACCCTAGGACATCTGCCGTGACAATTCCACGACACATCCCTTGATCTCCAAAGCAGTCTTGCCCTCACCTCAAGCAACCTCATGGCATCTGTTGTCTCATGAACCCGCCCGCGAGATCACCACGACAAACTGCCTCCTGAGGAGAGGGGTTCTTGTGCTCGAGTGAGCTTGTGGTGTGTGGTCTTGATGCTCCGATCTCCTCCTCCCTCAATGGTGGTGGCTAGCCCTATTTATAGTGGCACGGGTCCTCTTCCCAAATATTGAGCGGGAAGGGATCCCACATCGGCCAAATTCGAAGGGGACAGCTAGTATAAGCTATCCTAACAAAAGGTGGTCTTCACCTGCCAAAGGCTCTAGTGGTGACGCCACCGTGGGCTCCACGATGACCTCCGCTCTGTCATCCTGCCGGTGTTGGTCTTCTTGCACCGATATGGAAACCTTTGCCTGACGCCTCGGGACTCCTCGCCTGCACCTGCTCCATTAGTACGAAAGAGGAAACTGGCAATCCGCGCCCGCCTGGCCTTGGTCATCACTGCTCACGTCACGAAGACCTTGTGGGGTATCCTTTGCCTCGATATCTCTGATCCTCATGAGCCGGCCTAGCGAGGCCGCCCCAGGGGATGTCTTGCATCGTCCGCCTCGCGAGGGTCTTGAGTGGTTGCTCAAGATGTTGGGCCGTACCAGGCCGCCTGTTGAGCCACGCCCTGGGCCGCAGGCAGGCAAGTCTGGGTACCCTCGTTCCCAGAACGCCGACAGAGTGCGTCGAGATAAGTCTCCTCACCCTAAGGGCGCATGATACACAAATCACGCAGTAATGGTCCGGGACACTAAACATGCCGCTAAACGTCATAAAAACCACAGTTCATTACATGCCCTTCCAGGGCTCCATACTTGCTTGCTTGAACGATGCAGGAAGGAAAGAAGATCGTGAACGGACAGAGACGACCCCTGAGGCGTGGCCGCTCATGAGGACCTGCTCTCCGAGCTCAGCTGGAACCTTCCTCACGCTTCACCCGGGCGTGACGACGAGATGACCCGGCGCCACCCTGAAGGCGGGCGCGGCAGCGTGGCGGCTGGTCGAAGCTGCCGCTGAGGGAAGAGCCGCCGTAGCTGGATGAGCTGCGGCCATCGCCCAGGCCAAGCATGCCTCCGCCGTCATTGTCCTTGAGGCAGCACTCGGCGCGGCGCTCGTCTTCCCCAAACACCCTCATGAAGAGGGTCGAGTCGCCATCGTACCTGAAGTGAAGGGTGCACCGCCTGCCCAGGCCACGCGCGCGGGCAAACCTATCCTAACAAAAGTGGTCTTCGCCTGCAAAAGGATCAGGTGGTGACACGGTGGTGGGCTCGACGGTGACATACTCCTTGTCGTCCTTGCGGTCTTCCGTCTCGTTGCACCAAAGGGGAAACCTTTGCCCCGCTCCTTGGGAACCAACGGCTGCGCTGTCCCCTTTGCACCGAAATGGCAACTGTGCCGCTGGCGGACGCTGGCACCCGCTGGCGCGGTGCGTCACTGCTGACATCACTGCCTCCTCCTGAGGCAGGCTTGGCCTTGGATTCTCCGCCCCTCCGGAGCACCTTCCTGAGGCCGCTCCCGAGGAGGTCTTGACGACGTTCTCCTCGCGAGTCTTAGCTCCCTACCGAAGGTCTTGGACAGCTGGTCGATAACCTGGGCCATACCGGGTCACTTGTAGGAGCGCGTCGCGGCCCGCAGACAGGCAAGTCTGGGTACCCTGGTTCGCAGGACGCCGACAGTAGCCCCCGGGCCCAAGGCGCGCGCGGAGTTGGCTTCAGGGCGAAGCCTTAGTCGAGGATGAAGCGCCGCAGGCCCAAAAAAGGTTGCGGGCCAGGCTGGCGTGTGATGGTTGGATGGGACGTGGGCGACTCTGCTTCCCACGCAATCTTGGCAATCGTGCGACTTGACAACTCCTTGGCGCGGGCGGCGGGGCCATTGGATGGGGGCACGAGAATCGTACCTTGCCCATGAGCCTTCGCCTGGGATGGGGGCACGAGAAGGCCAGGTGTCTGGGCACTTGGTAGGGTGGCGTCTGCCAGGCGTGACCTGAGCATAGCCCCCGTGCCTAGCCCCCCTCGCGACACCCATCCAAGGAGAAGTTGTGAGCGTCGTGAGCTGAAAAGCTCCCTAAGGTTGGTGCAACCACTGGGGGCCACCCTCAGTTGTTTATAACTAGCGCGGAGCATAGAGCTACCACACTTGCGTGGAGTGTGGGCATAACCGCGCCTCGGTCATAGCGGCCAGTGCGGAGCTTGGTGCTTCCACTGGTTCGTGGGCATAACCGCTCCTCGGTTGGATCTGCCAGCATGGAGCTTGGTACTTCCACTGGACCGTGGGAGGGAACCTCCCACCGGGAGAGACTCCGGGGCGTGTACAGCCCCGTCCTGACACGTGGCTTGCACGGTAGGACAGCCAAGGTGTATATGGGCCCTCCTCAGGACGAGCTGAACGACTCTGAGCAAGTTCTTGTGAGCTTACGCATCACTCACGAGACCCTACCCTGAGGCGGGTTGCGCCTGAGTCTTCTTCTGCAAAATGTGAAAAGAGAGGTGTTGTGTCGACCTGCGCCGAGTGCATCTCTAGAGGGTATCGCATGAGAAGGCCGCAGCACCAGCGACCCCAGGAGATGACGTCACGGGAATGGCTCGCGAGATAGAGCTCAGCCACTGGATTTGTCGACGCTGCAGGGACGGACCCGAGCACAGATGTCGTGCCCAGTCTTCTCATGCAACGATCCAAAAGAAAAACAGTCGGCGCGCGGTTCCTGCGTGAGTGAGGCACCTGCCACGGGCCCCTACTTACCCATCCACGATTAGCCCATGCGAGAACAAGGCACCAAGGACCATGGGAGGTGACGTCACGGGAATGGCTCGCGAGACAGAGCTCAGCCCTTGGGTTTATCGACACTACAGGGATGGACCCGAGCACAGACATCGTGCCAGTCCTTAATCATGGGGCGGTCATGAGTGAGCCCACAAGGGCTCATGACCTTAGTGGCGGTTAGGACGCCAAGCATGTAGATAATGCGAATGCAAAGAAACATCTAGCCTTGATCATGCAAAAAGGGAGATAACCGCGGGGGAACAGCCCCCAGCGGTCCGAGGATGATGCAGCCCGAGAGGCGCCCTTGTTTGGATACCTGAAGTGTCACCTAATACTTGTCGAAGGAGAGTTGGGGTACCTGAAGACGCGA